>CM053612.1:21125380-21141551 GCA_028646535.1 Procyon lotor
TCAAGCTGGTTATTTTTTAAACTGAAGTAGAGTGGACATACAATATTATATTAGTTTCACAGTGATTATACAACATAGTGATTTGACAATTCTGTACATTACTCAATGCTTACTATGATAAGTTTATTCGCCATCTGTCATCATACATTATTACAACATTATTGACTATATTCTCTATGCTGTAGTTGCAAATTAAACAAATTAGTTATTTTTAAGAAACAGCAGACACAGGAGATGCTTTGAAAACTGAGTAAAACTACCCTGTTATAAGGAACATTTACATTTATAAGGGAAAAAATCTCCATTTGTAAGGGTGTCATCTTTCTGTACCAGGTGAAAGGTGACTCTAAATTTCTAGAAATACTTATCAATGGAGAAGACAATGACTTAAATCTTCATAACACTCATACCCTTGTTTCTTGTGCTTTTCCTGATGGCCTCTTAAAACTGGCCCTCCCACTCCAACACCTTTTTTTTTTTGTCTGTTGATAGAGATGGTATTTAAAGTAATGGCTTGGGGATGCCTGGGTGGCTCAATCGATTAAGGGATTAAGCTTCTGCCCTCAGCACCAGTCAGGATCCCGGGGTCCTGGGACAGAGACCTGCATCAGGCAAATTGCTCAGTAGCAAATTGCCCTGCTTGTGCTCTCTCTCTCTCTCCCTCTGAAAAATAAATAAAATCTTTAATATAAGTAAATAAATAATAAAATGATAGCTTGGGCCATTTTGGAGTGTTTTTCAGTTTTTCTGAGTATCTTCCGGGCATACAAGAGATATACACGCTATTAAACTTGTTTTCCTCATGTTAATCTGTCTTTTAGAGTCTCAGCCAAGAACCTTAGAAGGGTAAAGAGAAAATAATTTTCCTCCCGTAAAATATGAAAAGAAAAGAAAACTGAAGAAATATATACACGTGCAGAGAGAAGATGGACCAAAAAATGAAAGTTGCATATTCCATATGTATGTCAAGACCTTAAGTGGTTTTACACATATAGAACAATGTGAAGCACTCAGGAAGCTATTTTGCTGTTCTGAAAACTATCCAATAAAAGAAAGACACTATTAAAGAATAAAGCTTTAGTGGCCCCAAATCCTTATTCCCTGGACTTTTCTGCTCTCAAAAAATAGATCAATGTGTTGTTGTAACAGCTTATGAATAAAATGTTTTCTTTTGGTACATTCTGTTTGGCACATATAAAATAAAGTGTGTGTACTTTGCAGATAAGAGTGCTAGCCCATATGCACACAAGAAATCTTAATAACTCCCAATTTATCAATGAATACCTGTACAACAAAAAATTTGGTTGGCCATTGTCCTTAGTTCCTGGGAGGTAACTTCTAAATTCTTGGAATTTCCCAAGTGATAAGAATGTCTTTATTATTCACAGTAGATTGTGATAGTTTATGCTGATTAAGTGACTCATGGTGCCTTCCTATATAATTTAAACCAACTGAGATGACCTAGGTTAGGAGATAGCCAAGACAGAAAAACCACCTATGTGATTAGATGTTTAAGGCTTTAAGTCCTATGACCTCTGGGGAGGGAAGGGAGTTGGAGGTTGAGCATCATCCCCTAGCCAATGATTCAATTAATCATGCCTATATAATGAAACTACAGTAAACAGTCTGGACACTGAAGCTTAGGTGAGCTTCCCTGGTTAACAATAGTCTGTGTATACTGTTAGATATAAATGTGCCAGGAAGATGATGCATCTTGACTCCACTGGGAAAGGACACTGGAAGCTTCATATTTGGCATCCTCACAGATATTGCCATTTACATCTCTGCTTTTGGCTGATCTTGAGCTTTACAGTTTGTGCTATTATAAAACTATAATCATAAGTGGTACTTTTTTGAGTTTTGTGAGTTATTTTAGTGAATTTATTGAACTTGATGAGGGTAGTGGGAAATCCTGAATTTATGGTCAGCTGACCAGAACTGCTGATGCACGTGGCCCTCCAAACAGGTGACTGATGTCTGAAGTGAGGACAGTCTGAGGAAGATTGTGCCTTTAACTTACGAAGTTTGAAGTTTGGCCTAATTCCCAATAGTTAGCATCAGGACTCATTGTAAAAGTCTAGTAAAAACTTAGAGTATAATATCAAAATTATTTAAGAGAAATTGACTATAATGGAAATTTCTATAATGCATCAGGATTATACAAACAGCTCTTCATGTAATATACTTCTAAATTTTTTTCAATAGCATAAATCATAACAATGTTGAACTCTAAAACAATACTTTTATAGTCAGTCATTAAACCAAACTCATAATCTATGAAATCATGCATTTCAGTGCACTCAAAGCTGAATTTCTTGGTGTAAGCCAAGACAGCCACTATTTCTTTTTCTTTACTAAAATCAAAACCTTTCAATTCCTGATATTTTCATGACACTAGATAAACTGATTATATCCATCAGCCCTATGTCAGCATTGGGCAGGTAATTTTCAAGTAAAATTTTATTTTTCTTTCACTGAGTCTAAATCCAAAATTTAATCTTTTATCTCTGTCTTTCAAACTCAACTTTCAGTGACATCAACATGGTTAGGAAAAAGTCTTATTATGTAATATGAAGATAATATTGATGAATTTTCAGTAACATCACAGTTCTATGACTATGTCCAATGATATAGAAACTTGTTATCAGTACAAAAGAAAGCCAGTTTGTTTGCTGACTATAATGGCTTAATCTTATATCCAGATTAAAGAAAACACATCTCATTAAGTGAAAGAAGGTTAGGGTGAAATAAGGAATGTAGTAAATAAAGAATTAATTGAACTCATCCCCAACACTTGGAGGGTGGGTCGATTTGTTTAGTATTTCTAAAGGAAGCTGTGACTGTCCAAACTGATTTTCTAACTAAGTGAAGGATTATTGACCATTGCTGCTTAGTTCAGCTTTCCAATCCTCATGACAAAGAGCAGTTTTAGAGCCAGTGCTTCATTTATCTTTTCAATAAGTGCTTATTGATTACTTCTTATGTACCCAGCACTCTGTTAGGCACACACACACAAAAAAAATAGAGATAAAAAAAACTCACTTCCTGTCCTAAGGAGCTCTTATCCAATGGGAAAAACAAGCAAGGGAGCAATGTGGTAAATTCTGGAAAAGTTATACCCAGTCTATTGGAGCAGAGAATACCTCTGGCTGGAAGTATCAGAAAAGGTTTCATTGAGGAGATGAATTGCTTGGGCCAAGACTTCAAGCTGTAGTTTGAAAAATAAATCAAGGCAAAGAAGAAGAGTTATAGACATAGAATAGAGGCATGGAGGCAGGGTGACTACACATCCTGCTTTTGCCAGAACTGAGGGGACATAGGACTTACAGTGCTAAAACCAGGAAAGTCCAAGGCAAACCAAGATGAGCTGGTCATATTTCAAGGAAACTATATTCCTTTAGTACGTGATGACCAGAATTTTTAAGAAGAAAAGAATGTATTCCAAGGTTATTATTTAATGACACTTTTGTTTCAGGAATGTGTGTGTGTGTGTGTGTGTGTGTGTGTGTGTGTGCGCGCGCGCTCAGTGTCTGTGTGTCTATGTGTGTGTCTGTGTGTGCATGCACATGTGCATAAAGAAAACCCAAATCTAGGAATTTTTTTCAACAATTTTTAAACACTTTGAGAGACTACCTGTTCAGAGAATAAACAGGGACCTATTTTCCCAAGTGAGCACATCTTGCAAGTAAGATAGGCTTTATGTACATAAAATCCATCTAGTAAAGAGACTCTGATCTCAGAAGGGGCCCCACACTTGATTTAATGTTCTGCTGTCACTATCATGAAATTCTGAATACTTTTGTGTGTTCATGTGTGTTTTATAAATCAAATCCAAGGGCACAATGGAGTAGGGGCATACAGAGAGGAGATACGCCTTGTGGCAGCACACACACTACCACCACATAAGCACTGAACTTGGCTGCCTGAGCCCCACTTTCTAGCTCAGGGTAGTCCGGACCTCTTCAGGTCCCTGAAAAAATGACTGGGCCCAAAACCAAGGCCCAGATAGAGACTTATAGTGGTAGCAGCAGCAGTAGAAGTTAACAGTGATGGTGACAGTGGCTGTGGTCTGGGGAGAAGAAGAAGTTCCTCAAGAGGGCAGCACTGGACCTGCAGTGGGAGGTCAGCTTGCCCATCCATCCTGTTATACTGCCCTTATAGCATCTGCATGAACATTAAATCCCTCAGTAGGAACTGCAAGAGCTCAGGCAGTAACTTTGTTAGTGAATTATTACAAAGTAAAAGCATATATAGAGAGATTGCAGTAAAACATATCAAGGAATTATAAAAATTCTTTAGAGCTTAGAATTTCTGGATTTGAAAATAGCTACAACATTGCAAAGCAAATCCACAGGCTTACTAATAGAAATTAAATTTATTTTTTCAAGATTTTATTTATTTATTTGACAGAGAGAGAGAGAGAGATCACAAGTAGGCAGAAAGAGAGGGGAAAGCAGACTCTCTGCTGAGCAGATAGCCAAATGTGGGGCTTGATCCCAGGACCCTGAGGTCGTGACCTGAGCCAAAGGCAGAGGATTTAACCCACTAAGCCACCCAGGCACCCCAGAAATTAAATTTAAAGAACATTATTTTCATTTGAAGCATTACACAAATCAATTATTAAAAGGGAAAATTTTTTAAATTATTTTCCTCATAATTGAAGATAAAGCAATAGAATATATAAACAGGCATTTTGAATTAGATACAAATCATGAGGTAGAGTTAAATGCCAGAGTAGTAGGAGGACTTTATGCTTCCTTTGTCCCTCAAACACAACTAGATAATTATCAGATCATTCTGAACACCCAGGAAATCAATCTGAGGATTGAGAGAAAAGAACTGCACAGCTAGAAGGAGGAAAGAGCCACACCATGGTAGGTAGGAGGTATGATGATGTGATTTGGGGGAGAAAAGAATCATGGGTGCTGCAGAGGTGAGGGAGCCCTGATCATGGAGACAGAAAAGAGAGAAAAAGAGAGAGATAAAGAAGCACTTAAGGGATTGCACAAGAAGGAGAGTTCCCCAAAACCATTGACTAGGAAAATAAGAGAGACAGATTATCACAAGTTTTTACAAGCAGTGGAGCTGAAAGTCTGAAGTTTTAGAAGTCCATGCCATTGCCAGGGTCGAGCCTGGTGAGTGTAGTGATACTCCTGTGGAGAAGAAGGACAGAAGCCTGGAGTAGACAACATGTTCTGAGGATCCCCTGGATCACATTCGGAGAGAAAACTACCCTTCTTGGGGTGCACTGGGGAGAGGTGGCACTATGTCTCAGGGACAAAACAGCTAGCAGGCACCATTGAGCTGTCCCTTTCATTAACAGATGAGCAGAGATGCCTGCTTAGGGCAGCTAAACTAGATGCTGGTTTTTGCTAAGCTTTAACATAATCCAAGCTCCTGCATAGTTGTGGGACTGCTTTTCTGGGATGAACTGGTATCAATCACAGTGTGGTGAGACACTGTCCCAGAAGATAAGTAAAGGTCTGAGCCACACCGACTCTGTAAAATTTGGAGTTTTGAAACCTCGCCTCATACCTGATATAAAGCTGGTGGTGCAGGAACGCTGCACCACCACCAAGTAGGCAGTCAGTACGAACACAGACAGGATGAAGGAAGGGATCTGACAGAAGTCTAGGACAAATGAGATGACATTGTTCAATCTTCTGCGAGGGCTTCCTGAACAGCAACAGGTGTGAACTCCCTTCTCCAGGAAGAGAGCAGGCCAACACCATTTTTCACCCTTCCCATTAGCATGGCCAGACTTCTGTGAGGAACACAGTGCACACAGTGGAGATTTGAGCCACATGCAAGGGACTCTACCCACCTGCACTCTGCAGGTACCTTTTTTAATATGGCAAGTGTGATTGAGAGCCAGAGCAGCAGCAGGCCTCCATCAGAAGACCAGCACAAATCCCCCACATGCACCAGGTCTACTCATCATAGAGTGGTACAAAGTTTTAGCTCTAATGGAAATAGGATCAGACACAAGATATCTTAACATAAAAAAGACAGAGACCTAGACAAAATGCTAAGACAGAGGAATTCATCCCAAAAAGAGAAAACAAGAAGAGGTAATAGCCAAGGAGCTAATCAAAATAGATATAGGTAATATACATGAACCAAAGTTTAAAACAATCATAGGGATACTAGCTAGGATTGAGATAAGTGTAGAAGAAACCAGAAAGACACTTACTATAGAAATAAAGACCTAAAAATTAGGCCAAAATAATTCTAAAACTGAGATGCAAAACTGACTGTATCTAATGAGAGCAATGATGGAAGAATCAGATGAATGAATAAGTAATATAGAAGATAAAATTATGGAAAATAATGAAATTGAAAAGAAGAGGTAAAGAAAAAAATATTTGGATCACAAATGTGGATTTAGGGAATTCAGCAACTCCATAAACCATAATAATATTCGTGTCATAAGAGTCCCAGAAGAAGAAGAGAGGAAAAAGGGGACAAAAGGTTTATTTCAGCAAATTATAGCTGAAAACTTCCCTAATCTGGGGAAAGAAAGAGATATCCACAATCCAGGAGACACATAAAATTCACATCAAAGTCAACAAAAGCAGGGCAAGACCAAGAAATATTACAGTAAAATTTGCAAAATACAGGGACAAAGAATCCTGAAAGCAACAAAGGAAAAGAAATTCCTAAGCTACATGGGAAGACAAATTAGGTTAGCAGCAGATCTATCCACAGAAACCTGAGAAGCCAGAAGACAATGATGACAATATATTCATGTGCTGAATGGGAAAAATAAATACCCAAGAATACTTTATCCAGGAAGACTGTCATTCAGAATAGAAGAGAGATAAAGAGTTTCCTAAACAAACAAAAACTAAAGGAGTTTGTGACCACTAAACCAGCCCTACAAGAAATATTAAAGGAGACTCCTTGAGTGGTAAAGATCAAAAGCAACAAAGACTAGAAAAGAATAGATGAAATCTCCAGAAGAAGCAACTTACAGGTAATACAATGGTACTAAATTAATATCTATCAATAATCACACTGAATGTAAAGGGACTAAGTGAGTTAATCAAAAGACATAGGATAACAGAATGGATTAAAAAAAAAAAGCAAGGCTCATCTATACGCTGTTTACAAAAGACTCACTTTAGCCCCAAAGACGCCTCCAGATTGAAATTGAGGGGATGCAGAACCATCTATCATGCTAATGGACATCAAAAGAAACCCAGATTAGTCATACTTATATCAGACAATCTAGATTTTAAACAAAAGAGTATAACAAGAGATGAAGGGCACTATATCAAATAGAGGGGTTTTAGGTTCTGCACAGTGAAGGAAACAGTCAACAAAACAAGGAAATCCACAGAATGGGAAAAGATATTCGCAAATGACACTACAGACAAAGGGCTGATATCTAAGATCTATAGAGAACTCCTCAAACTCAACCCTCACAAAACATAATCACATCAAAAAATAGGCAGAAGACATGAACAGACACTTCTCCAAAGAAGACATACAAATGGCTAACAGACACATGAAAAAATGTTCATCATCATTAGCCATCAGGGAAATTCAAATCAAAACGATATTGAGATACCACCATTCTAACACCAGTTACAATGGCCAAAATCAACAAGACAGTAAAAAACAAATGCTGGAGAGGATGTGGAGAAATGGGAACCCTCTTCCACTGTTGGTGGGAATGCAAGTTGGTGCATTTGGAAAGCAGTATGGAGATTCCTCAAGAAATTAAAAATAGAGCTACCCTATGACCCTGCCATTGCACTACTGGGTATTTACCCCAAAGAGGCAGATGCATTACAAAGAAGGGCCACATGTACCCCAATGCTCATAGCAGCAAATCACCAAACTGTGGAAAGAACCAAGATGCCCTTCAACATATAAATGAATAAAGAAGATATGGTCCATATATACAATGGAATATTATGCCTCCATCAGAAAGCATGAATACCCAACTTTTGTGTCAACATAGATGGTACTGGAAGAGATTATGTGGAGTGAAATAAGTTAAGCAGAGTCAACTATCTTATGGTCTCACTTACGTGTGTAGCATAAGGAAAATCATGGAGGGCATTGTCAGAAGGAAGGAAAGTGTGAATGAGGGGAAATTGGAGGGGGCGATGAACCATGAGAGACTGTGGACTATGAGCAACAACCTGAGGGTTTTGCAGGGGAGGGGGGTGGGCGTTGGGCAAGCCTGGTGGTGGGTATAGAGGAGGGCACATATTGCACGGAGCACTGGGTGTGGTGCATGAACAATTAATCTTGTAACACTGAAAAAATAAAATTAACATACTTGGAGGAAAAATAATAAAGTAAAAAAATTTTTTAATAAAAAATAAAGGGGTTTTTACAACAAGAAGATCTAATAATTGTAAATATTTATGCTTAGGACCAACCAAATATATAAATCAATTAATAACAAACATAAAGAAACACATTGATAATACAATAATGATAGGGAACATTAACATCCCACTGACAGCAATGGGCAGATCATCTAAGCAAAATATCAACAAGGAAACAAGGGCTTTGAATGACACACTGGTCCAGTGCATGTGGGGCATTCTCCACAAGAGATCACATACTGGGCCACAAATCAGGCCTCAACAAATACAAAACGATTGAGATCATACCATGCACTCCCCAAGTGCATATGGGGCATTCTCCACAAGAGATCACATACTGGGCCACAAATCAAGCCTCAACAAATACAAAATGATTGAGATCATACCATGCATATTTTCAGATAACAACACTATGAAACTTGAAGTCAACCATATGAAAATATTTAGAAAGACCACAAATACATGGAGATTAAAGAACATCCCACTAAAGAATGAATGGGTTTACCAAGAACTTAAAGAATAAATTTTAAAAACACACGGAAGCAAATGAAAATGAAAACATGACAGTCCAGAACCTTTGGGATGCAGAAACGATAGTCATAAGAGGAAAGTATATAGCAACAGAGGCCTACCTCAAGCAAGAAGTCTTAAATACACAATCTAAACTTACACCTGAAGGAGCTTAAAAAGGAACAGCACATAAAGCCTAAAACCAGAAGAAGAAGGGAAATAGTAAAGATCAGAAAAGAAATGAATGATATGAACATACCTACATGGTAAACAAACAAAAAAACCCAGTAAAATAGATAAATGAAACTAGGTGCTGGTTCTTTGAAATAATTAATAAAATTGGTAAACTAAGAGGCAGGCTTACCAAAAAGAAAAGAGAAAGGACCCAAATAAAATCACCAATGAGAGAGGAGAGATCACAGCAAACACTACATAAATACAAACAATTTTAAGAGAATACTATGAAAAATTATATGCCAACAAATTGGGTAATCTGGAAGAAATGGATAAATTCCTAGAAACATATAAACTACCAAAACTGAAACAGAAAGAATAGAAAATTTGAACAGACCCATAACCAGTAAAGAAATTGAAACAGTAATCAAAACTCTCCCAACCACCAAAAGTCCAGGCCCAGACGGCTTCCCAGGGGAATTCTACCAGACATTTAAAGAAGAGTTAATACCTCTTCTTCTCAAACTGTTTCAAAAAATAGAAATGGAAGGAAAATTTCCAAACTCATTCTACAAGGCCTACATTACCTTGATTCCAAAGCCAGACGAAGACACCACTGAAAAGGAGAATTACAAGTCAGTATCCCTGATGAATATGAATACACAAATTCTCAGTAAAATACTGGCAAATCAAGTGGGATTTAGTCCTACAAAGCTACAAGGGTGGTTCAATATTCACGAATCAATCAGTGTCATACACCACATTAATAAAAGAAAGGATAAGAACCATATGGTCCTCTCAATGGATGCAAAAAAGGCATTTGACAAAGTACATCATCCATTCTTGATAAAAACCATGAACAAAGTAGGGATAAAGGGAACACACCTCAACATCATAAAGGCAATGTAAGAAAGACCCACAGCTGATATCTTCAATGAGGAAAAATTGAGTTTTTCCTCTATAATTAGGAACAATAGAGGGATATTTATTCTCATCGTTGTTATTTAACATATGTCGCGGCCGTCGCAACAATCTCGAACCAGGGCTGAGGGTAAGGGAATGAGGAAAAAAGACAAAGAGACAAAGTATGGGAGCGGGAGGAACACAAAGGATGATGGCCAGATTGTGTTCAGCTTTATTCAAGAGTGCACCTTCTTATATAGTGTGTGAAAAACAAGTCCAAAAAACGATTACACCTGGGAGTCACGTGGCACACGTTGTACTACACATCAAAACAAACTCCCCTCATCACAGGCTCCAAGAAGTCTGGGTAAGACTACTAAGATTAGAAAGACTGATTTACGAGTAGCACGTGCACGTGCCTCAGAGGCATTGGTGCAGTTTAATGATATAAACAATCACAACCTGCGCAGCTTGTCCTTCGAGGAGGTATGACCAATCACAGACCAGCAGGCCTCAAGGCCCCTTGTCGAGCCCGTTCTCTAGCGCCCGCTTTCCACCCAAACAGGCAGGGGTCACGAGTCCGGGCTCAGCAGGTCCCTCTAGCAGCTAGCCAGTTGCTGACCACAAACATAGTACTGGAAATCCTATCCTTAGCAATCAGACAACAAAAGAAGTAAAATCATCCAAGTTGGCAAGAAAAAAGTCAAACTTTGATTATTCACAGGTGACATGATACTCTATGTAGAAAACCCAAAAGACTCAACCAAAAAATTGCCAGAACTGATACACAAATTCAACAAAGTTGCAGGATATACATTAACGTACAGAAATTTTTTGCATATCTATACACCAATAATGAAACAGCAGAAAGAAAAACCAAGGAACCAATCCCATTTACAATTGCACCAAAAAACCATTAGCTACCTAGGAATAAACCTAACCAAAGAGGCAAAGGATCTGTACTCTGAAAACCATAGAATACTTGTGAAAGAAATTGAAGATGACACAAAGAAATGGAAAAAATATCCCATGCTCATGGATTGGCAGAACAAATATTGTTAAAATGTCTATACTACCCAAAGCAATCTATACATTTAATGCAATCCCTATCAAAACACCACTAGACTTTTTCACAGAACTAGAACAAACAATCCTAATATTTGTATAGAACCACAAAATACCCCAAACAGCCAAAGCAATCCTGAAAAACAAAAGCAAAGCTGGAGGCATCATGAGGTACCTGGGTGGTTTAGTCAGTTAAACACTGCCTTTGGTTCAGGTCATGATCCCAGGATCCCTGCTCCGTGAGGAGTCTGCTTCTCCCTCTCCCTCTGCCTGATGCTCCCCTGCTTGTGCTTGCTCTCTCTCTCTCTCTCTGTCAAATAAATAAATAAAATCTTAAAAAAAAAAAAAGCTGTACACATCACAATTTCCGACTTCAAGCTATAAAGCTGTAGTCATCAAGACAGTATGGTACTGGCACAAAAATAGACATATGGATCAATGGAACAGAATAGCAAACCTAGAAATGAACCTACAAGTATATGGCCAACTTATCTTCAACAAAGTAGGAAAGAATATCCAACAGAAAAAAGACAGTCTCTTCAACAAATGGTGTTGGGAAACCTGGACAGCAAAATGCAGACAGCAAAATGCAAAATGCATTTAGAATGAAACTAAACCGTTTTCTTATGCCATACACAAAAATAAATTCAAAATGGATGAAAGACCTAAATATGAGACAGGAATCCATCAAAATCTTAGAGGAAAATACAGGCTGCAACGTCTTTGACTTCAGCTGTAGCACTTCTTACTAGACACATCTCCAGAGGCAAAGGAAACAATAGGAAAAAAGAGCTATAGGGACTTCATCAAGATAAAGATTCTGCACAGCAAAGGAAACCAAAAACAAAACTAAAAGGCAAACTATGAATGGGAAACGATATTTTCAAATGAGATATCTGATAGGGGTTCATAACCAAAATCTATAAGAACTTATCAAACTCAACACCCCAAAAACAAATAATACAGTTAAGAAATGGGCAGAAGACATGAAAAGACATTTTTCCAAAGATGACATCAAGATAGCCAACAGACACATAAAAGATGTTCAACCTCAATCATCATCAGGGAAATACAAATAAAAACTACCATGACATTCCACCTCACATGGTCAGAATGGCTAAAATTAAACACACAGGAAACAACAGATGTTAGCAAGGATGTGGAGAAAGGGGAACCTTCTTACACTGTTGGTGGGCATGCAAGCTGGTGCAGCCACTCTGGAAAACAGTGTGGAGATTCCACAAAAAGTTAAAAATAGCACCACCCATGACCCGGCAATTGCACTACTAGATATTTACTCAAAGGATACAAAAATACTGTTTTGAAGGGACACATTCACTCTGATGTTTATGGAGCATTATCAACAATAACCAAATTATGGAAAAAACCAAATGTCCGTGGACTGATGAACTGATAAAGAAAATGTGATATATATATATATATATATATATATATACTAGAATATTACTCAGCTATGAAAAGAATAAAATCTTGCCATTTCAAATGATGTAGATGGAGCTAGAGTATATTATGCTAAGCAAAACAAGTCAGTCAGAGAAAGACAAATACCATATTTCACTCATGTGGAATTTAAGAAACAGATGAACATAGGGGAGGGGAAAAAAAGAGAGAGAAACAAACCGTAAGAGACTCTTAATGATGGAGAACAAACTGAGGGTTGATGAAGGGGAGGTGGGCAGGTGATGGGCTAAATGGGTGATGGATAATAAGGAGGACACTTGTTGTGTTGAGCCCTGGGTGTTATATGTAAGTGATGAATCACTAAATTCTATTCCTGAAACCAATATTACACTATATGTTAACTAACTTGAATAAGTAATAATTTGGAAAAAATAGTTACAAATCATGTAAACACTTTTAGTTTCTTCAATAACCTTAGCAAGTTACAGAAAATGTCAGGAAATATTACAAATGCCACCATATAAATTTACATTTAAAATTAAATTCAGACTTACATGAAACTGATTTGTATGAAGAGTTAAATCTTTTTAGAAAAGTTGTTCTGCAAAAAAAATGTCAGTCTACATGTACTAAAATTTATATTTAGAAGTAATTTATAAGAAATAGGGGCACCTGAGTGGCTCAGTGGGTTAAAGCCTCTGCCTTCAGCTCAGGTCATGATCTCAGGACCCTGAGATCGAGCCCTGCATCGGGCTCTCTGCTCAGCAGGGAGACTGCTTCCCCCTCTCTCTCTGCCTGCCTCTCTGCCTACTTGTGATCTCTCTCTCAGTGTCAAGTGAAATAAATAAAATCTTTAAAAAAAAAAAAGAAATTATCCCAATGGTGTCATTGCCTAGATAATACTCATAATAGTTCCATCATGAGAAAGATCCTTCTCAAACTTAAAAATTAGCAAGACTCATTTGCAATTTTCCATTTGCCAAGAACTGACATCATTTTCAAATATAGCAATTGAAAATACAGTTACTAAAATTATATATTTTAATGATCTTAATAACTAATAAATGAATTTACAGAAAATAAGCCAGAAAAATATTTTGATGGGTCAAGATATCACATTAATAAAATATTGTCATTTATTGTATTACATAAAATAATTATACAAAAAAATTCTATGTGCTTTTTGCAAGATTATGCTGTCAATCATATGTTGCTATTGCCC
Organism: Procyon lotor; assembly: GCA_028646535.1. Lineage (NCBI taxonomy): Eukaryota > Metazoa > Chordata > Mammalia > Carnivora > Procyonidae > Procyon > Procyon lotor. The sequence continues at coordinate 21,139,022 of CM053612.1, forward strand.
GTTATAGTTTTTTTTAACATTTTTAATTTAAATTCAATTAATTAACAAATAATGTATTATTGGTTTCAGAGGTACAGGCCTATGATTCATTAGTCTTATATAACATCCAGTGCTCATTACATCACATGCCCTCCTTAATGTCCATCACCTAATTACCCCATCCCTCTCTCTCCATCCCCTCTAGCAACCCTCAGTTTGTTTCCTATGATTAAGAGTATCTTATGATTTGTCTCCCTCTCTGGTTTCATCTTGTTTTATTTTTTCCTCATTTCCCCTATGATCCTCTGTTTTGTTTCTTAAATTCCACATGTCAGTGAGATCATATGATAATTGTCTTTCTCTGATTGACTTATTTCACTTAGCATAATACCCTCTGGTTCCATCCATGTCATTGAAAATGGCAAGATTTCATATTTTTTTATGGCTTCTTAATATTCCATTGTATAAATGAACCACATCTTCTTTATCCATTCATCTGTGGGTTTTTCTGGGCTTTTTCCATAGTTTGACTATTGTGAACATTGCTGCTATAAACAGTGAGGTGCAGGTGCCCCTTCGGATCACTACATTTGTATGTTCGAGGTAAATACCCAGTAGTGCAATTGCTGGGTAGTAGGGTAGCTCTATTTTAAGGGACAATGTTTCATAGTTTAGTACCTTTACACTTTTCTTGCTTTTGAATAAGGGACCCCACATTTTCATTTGCAGTAAGCCCTGCAAATTGTGTAGCCCATACTTATTACAAGTATTACCATAGATAAAGATAAAGAGAATCTTAGCCATTCTCCAAATAAATTTTTATTTTTAATAAATACCACAGTAAACAAATGAAGTTATGGTATTATAGAAGTAATTGTCTTTGTCTACTCAAGATATTTTTCAAGCCCCATTTCTTGTAAAAATGAGTGAGCATGTGACCCAGGCTGAAACCATTATAGTAACCCAATTGTATGACCCCAGTGATTGGCATAGGATAAACATGCCATCCTTTCATGCAAACCAAGTCTTTCCTTAGGATTTTTCAGCTGTAGGTGGTGATGTATTGTCTCTCTTACCTCTAGTCAAGGAACTGTGAAGATATCAAAAAATTACGAGGATATGACTCTAGAGATGTCAGAAGCTATTTTTTCTGTTAAGTATAGAAGCCTGGGAAGAAGAAACTAATTCTTAAAGAAGCCAAAGGGAGAAAGGGAGAGGACAGAAAAAGACTCATAGCATTGAGACCCTATTTTATATATCTGAGATTCCCAGAGCTGTCCTGTCCTTGCAGTTTGCTTTTTTCTTTCTTTCTGGATTCAGAGAATTATCCTATATACTTTCAATAAATTAATTTTCTTCCTAAGTTAGTTGGAGTTAGATTTCTGTCACTTGCAACCAAAATAAACCAGACTGGTAGATGGATGACAACTTTAAATAATCAAAATTATAATGCTAATCATTGTAGAGTATTTGTAATGTGTAAAATACATAAAGTAGCTCATCTGACAATATCAATTTTGTGAGCAAGGTGAGATAAGTATTATTATAGGTGTGTCTTCCATACATTAGATGGCAAGCTTCATAAAGAAAAAATGTATCTTTCTTCAAATTTTATAATTACCCAACAGCAGCTGTATTTTAGAAATAATAAAACTGAGATTTGGGGGATACTATTGACCCATGTTTATACAATAATAAGTGGCTGCTCAACCACTGGTTCCCCTTGACATCCAGTATTTTCTATTTTATAATTGGCTCTGTATTTGGCATTGGATACACAGAGATGAAGAAGATCTTAGTCCCTACTCTCAAAGAATTCAGAGTCTGGTGCAATGGTTCACAAAGATGTACTCCCTATTTCTTGGTATGTCCTTTTCCATTTTGTTGAAATGATGAGTCTGGTGGTAGGTGTGTACTAATTACATTTACCAAAAGGTCTCATAGTACCTATGAGATATATATATATTTATATATATCCTTTTAATTTTTATCAAATGATAATTTCCTGGATAAAAATGACCCCCCTCCATGGGAAATCTGCCATATCTAGTACAGTACCTGGCATGTGATGGACATTTAATTAACTAGCTCTATTGCTGCACTCCCCACCCCCACCTCCAATTAGTCTTATTTGGAGGTGATACATTAGGATACTTTAAAGATTGGGATTTTTTTCCCCCAAATATGTTTATTTTATTTTATCAGTGTTATAAGATTTATTGTTCATGCACCACACCCAGTGCTCCATGCAATACGTGCCCTCTCAATACCCACCACCAGGCTCGCCCAACGCCCACCCCTCTCCCCTCCAAAACCCTCAGTTTGTTGCTCAAAGTCCACAGTCTCTTATGGTTCATCTCCCCTTCCAGTTTCCCCCCATTCCCCCTTCCCTTCCTTCTCAAAATGCCCTCCATGTTTTTCTTTACGCTCAGCACGTAAGTGAGACCATAAGGTAATTGGTTCTCTCTGCTTGACTCACTTCACTCCACATAATCTCTTCCAGTCCCATCCATGTTGATACAAAAGTTGGATATTCGTCCTTTCTAATGGA
>CM053612.1:21151298-21161906 GCA_028646535.1 Procyon lotor
CAAAGACCTCAATGTAAGACAGGAATCCATCAAAATCCTTGAGGAGAACACAGGCAGCAATCTCTTTGACCTTAGCCACAGCAACTTCTTCCTAGAAACATCTCCAAAGGCAAGGATAGCAAGGGCAAAAATGAACTATTGGGACTTCATCAAGATCAAAAGCTTTTGCACAGCAAAGGAAACAGTCAACAAAACCAAAAGACAACTGACAGAATGGGAGAAGATATTCGCAAATGACATATCAGTAAAGGACTAGTATCCAAAATCTATAAAGAACTTCTCAAACTCAATACCCAAAAAACAAATAATCCAATCAAGAAATGGGCAGAAGATATGAACAGACATTTCTGCAAAGAGGACATCCAAATGGCCAACAGACACATGAAAAAGTGCTCCGCATCACTCAACATCAGAGAAATACAAATCAAAACAGCAGTGAGATACCACCTCACACCAGTCAGAATGGCTAAAATTAGCAAGACAGGAAATGACAGATGTTGACAAGGATGCGGAGAAATAGGAGAAGGGAAGGCAAATAAAATAAGATGATAATAGAGAGGGAGACAAACCAGTAAGAGACTCTGAACTGTAAGAAACAAACTGAGGGTTACTGGAGGGGAGGTAGGTGGGAATAAGGAGTAATTAGGTGATGGGCATTAAGAAGGGCAGTTGATATAATGAGCACTGGGTATTATATGAAACTGATAAATCACTAAATTCTACACTAGTAACTAATAATACAGTATATTTTAACTAAATTGAATTTAAATGAAGAATTTTTAAAAAAAAGAAAAGAAATGGAGTCTACCTATCCTGAACTCTGAATCCTGCTACCAGGAAAAAGCAATTCTCAGACCAAATTCCACCTAACGTACTAATATTTCTTGGCAACCCATTTATCAATTTTTTAAGATTTTATTTATTTATTTGACACAGAGAGAGAGAGATAACAAGTAGTCAGAGAGGCAGGCAGAGAAAGAGGGAGAAGCAGGCTCCCTGCTGAGCAGAGAGCCGGATGTGGGGCTTGATCGCAGAACCCTGAGACCATGACTTGAGCCAAAGGCAGAGGCTTTAACCCACTGAGCCACCCAGGTATCCCCATTTATCAATTTTTTAAGAAGTTATTTTCTGTCTCAGATCCACCTTGCATGAAAGGCTCACTCTGAAACAAATGCAGTTACATTCTTCTACTCTAAATGGCAGGATGTGGAAGCCTTGTAGTCATAGCAAGTGGTAAAATTTTCAAGGAAGAGGAAATGGAGGGTCAGTCAACAAGCTACAGATGTGAAGCACTGTTCCCAGAACATAATTTTGGGTTTGCCAATTTTCATCATATCATTCATATAAAGGAGGTTAGTCTTATTGCACTATTCCTAACCAATAAATAGCTTAGTACTGATATGTTTTCTAATCAAAATATTTTTAACATTTCTTGTACAGATCACACAATCCTAAGGTGATGGTTTCATTTAAGATACTTCACCTGTTAATCAGCTAGCCTCCAAGTGTTGCTATAGATAAAGATACTTCATATGGTAATTAGTCACCCCTAGGAATTTAATTAGAATTACTTTTTTTCTCTTACTCATCGCACTACTTATACAGTCCTAAAGTATTTTAAAGTGAACGCTCAGACAATATAACTCAGCAACTCCTGCAGTCTCATATATGTATAAGCATCAACAAAACCCTTCTCACCCTCTGAAACCTCGCTGCTAGAATGTGGGAGAACTACCTTTTATATAGAAGTGGGATAAACCCAGCTTGACTCTCGGCCTCTGCTCTTAATGTATAATTTAGTATTAAGTCTATTGCTCCCATGAAAATTCTAAATACAGTACTATTATCTCTTTCTCTGAATTACCACAGCACTTTTGGATCTCTTATAAAATACTTAAGGCAAGGTCCAGTCTATCATGATTACTGCTCTATTCATGGCTCATAGAAAAGTTTCTAATGAATGAATGTATCTGTGAATGAGCACATTAATGAATAAGCTGAGTGATCCCAGACTATTACTGAATCACTCTGAGCCTGAAGTTTCCTTATATAGAGAATAGGAATAGTAATAGTACTTACTTTATAGTACAAATTTGATATCCTTAATTCAAGTGCACTTTACATAATGTTACTACATTAATTTTCTTGAAACACTATTTTATACAACCTTACCACTGACTGCACTTACCACAATACTGTGCATAATTATCTCTTTTCTTGTCTAATTTCCCCCCTGGATTGCGAACTTATTGAAGGCTGAGACTTGACATTTTAAATTGTATCCCTAGATTTAACAGTGCGAAAAGCACATAGGAAGTCTCAATGAAAGTTTGTTGAATGAATAAATCTGCCTGAGCCATTGAAATTGTTAAAATGAACTTAACCACAATTGCCCTCAAAATATATGAGTACCAAATTCAATGTTATTCTTACTTCCAAAGTTTGCCCCCTCTGAAGATTTCTACTCTATTATTAAATTGCACCATGTTAGAAGTTAGCTTTTCATAGGAAATGAATTCCTCAGAGTAAGTTAACTGAGTCAGTTGATTTGTAGCTATGTGTACAAAGGCAAATGAAATAGAAAGTTGAGTAATTGTTCCGTCAATTTAGTCAATATTGATAGCCATTCTAAAGTACCCACACACTTTACTTTTTACTTAAACAGTACAGATAATTGTCTCAAATTTAAAAAGAATGACCCTGAATTTGTTCCCCACATGACATAAAACTGGTTGCTGTGAAACGGAAAATTAGAACTCATACAAAGATACTAGTATAAGAATACTGTTCTGTAAGACTCAGAGGAAATAGTTTTAAAGTGCTTTTCCCTATTAGACAGTTGGCCTTGAAAAGAATACCAGTAGGTCCTATATAGCTTTCAAGGGAAGTACCAAAGAGTTGGAATTTCTATTTCAACCAAAACTCATTATTTACAATTTCACACCAACAAACATGCTTAACCCTTCTTTAGAAACCTTTGTCCTACAAGTAAAAAGATAAAATTACTAGAGCCATAACATTTCCAATTGTTCTGGCATTATTCTAAAATAAATGAAGAACTTTAAATTTTGAATTTTAAATTTTTAAATACAAAAAAATTTAAAATTATATATACAATTCTAGTCCTTACATAAAAAATCATTTTCTTTCCATTCTTATCTTCATATTATTTTTGCTCAAAATCTGAAAATTATTCCAAGGGGTATAATTTATTTTACCTTATTTTAATTTGATTTGTATTGTTAATCAGTTCCACCATTCATTAAAATTATTGAATTGATTTAAATATTAAAGCATATGTGATGATCAAATGCAATTTTTTTTAAAGATTTTATTTATTTGACAGAGAGAAACACAGCGAGAGAGGGAGCACAAGCAGAGGGAATGGTAGCGGGAGAAGCAGGCTCTTTGCTGAGCAAAGAGCCCGATGCGGGGCTGGATCCCAGGACCCTGGGATCATGAGCTGAGCCAAAGGCAGACACTTAAGGACTGAGCCACCCAGGCACCCCATCAAATGCCATTTGTTAGTAAAAATTGAATTTTGCTGGGAGATTAGGTTGATCTAGTTACAATTGAGCCCTGAATTTAGTGCTAATCTTCCTGGACTCAAAGAAAGTGAGCATTATGGGGTTATATAGTTTTTATTTTGTAAAAGGCACTAAAATATTTCTTTGCAGAGACAAATGTTACTGACATTAAATTATTACATAAATCTGTTCGTGAATTTTTGAAGAATATGACATAGACATGGAGGGTATGACTGGCATTGAATTCGACTTTGATTTGATAGAAGATATAGAAATATTTTCTATATGGCCATTTCTTACACAGACTCAAAAGTGAAATATAAAGTCATGACAGAAAGTTGTGATCCAGCAAAATTGTTATTAGGAAAAAAACTGAAATTTAAATTCCATTGGGATAATCTCAAATTCCTTCTGCAACAATACTGCCCAGTCCCAGCAGTCTCACAAATATACTCTTCCCCTCTTCATTGAGTTTCCTTCAACTCTTCAAATCCTACAGCCTTAGCTGACCCTGGGCCAAATCCACCCAACTAACCTGCTCCTAGATCCCCGACTACCAGAAATCACAAGATAATAAATGTTTATTGTTTAAAAGCTCTAAGTTTTCTAGTAATCTGTTATACAATGATAGACAACCAGCATGCAGATAAAGGAAATATTATTGGATGCAAATGGACAGATTTTTATAACGTAAACCTTTAAGGAAAAGCACATTTAAAAATGTTATTCTCTGGGCTGCGGGCTGGCTCAGTCAGCAAAACATGCAACTTTTGATCTTGAGATTGTGAGTTCGGGCCCCATGGTTCATGTGGAGATTACTTCAAAATAAAATTTTCAAAAAAAGAAATAATTAAAAATAAAATAAAAATTTTATTCTCATTACTAAATCATTGTTATGACCAAATGGGAACTAACATCTAGCCTCTCATAATGTAATTCTGTGGAGTCATTAAATGAATCAATAAAACTAGCTTTGAAATGATAATTTTGTGCCTGATGCATGTGCCTGTGTGGTATATCTATATATGTTTGCATAAACAGTAATGATTATAATATTGAAACAGTTTCACTAAATTTTCTCTGCAAAATATTGTTGGTGCCAGGCACAATGCCTGGCACAAATTATGAGCACATTTTATAATGTTACATTGAATTTAATGGAAGTTGATAATAATGCTGACACTTATCAAGAATTTAAAAACTTATAGTTTATGCTTGCTGGAGGGAAATATGCCATAGTTCAGTGATTCTTAAACTTCTATATACAGCAGAATCTATTAAAGATCTTGTTTAGAATTCATATTTAAAAAAAAATTCATAACCTCAAACCTCAGGCCCAGGGATTTGTTTTGATACGTTGGAGGGAGCCACATGATTTGTATTTTTAAGAAGTACCTTTAGGTGGTTCCGATATAGATGGTCAGTATTTAATATTGTATTTTGGACACATACTTAAGTATGGCTCAGATGTTAGCAAGTCCCTTTTAATATTCAAACAAAATGCCTCAAACTCCCATCCTCTCTACTGTGGAAATTTGTCACCATACCCCAGCCTCCAATATTTCCAATGGTTTCTTAAATATGATACCAAAGCCACAGACAACCAAAGAAAAAATAGACAAATTAGACTTCACCAAATTTAAAAATGTTTGAGAAAATGAAAAGACAACCCACAGAATAGGACAAAGATTTACAAATCATATATTTGATAAGGGTCTAGAATCCAGAATTCTTACAACTCAACAACAGAAAGACAAATACGCTAATTTAAAATGGGCAAAAGATCTGAATAGATATTTCTCCAAGGAAGATATACCAGCAGCCAATAAGCACACGAAATAATACTCAACATCATTAGTTATAAGGGAAATGCAAACCAAAACCACACTATCACTTCACACCCACTAAGATGGCTATCACCAAAAAGATAGACAAGAACATGTATTGGTGAGGAAGTAAAGAAATTGGAATCCTCATGTAGTGCTGGTAGTAATGTAAAATGGTACATACACTTTGAAAAACAGTTTCAGAGTTTCCCAAAAAATTAAATGTAGAAGGACTATATGACCCAGATATTCACTCCTCGAGCACACCTGAAATAATTGAAAACAGATGTTCAAACAAAAACTTGTAAACAAATGTTCATAGCAGCACTCACAATAGCCAAAAGGTGGAAACAATCCAAATGTCCATTAACAGATAAGTGGATAGGGGTGCCTGGGTGGCTCAGTTGGTTAAGCGACTGCCTTCTGCTCAGGTCATGATCCCAGAGTCCCGGGATTAAGTCCCACATCGGCCTCCCGGCTCAGCAGGGAGTCGGCTTCTCCCTCTGACCTTCTCCCCTCTCATGTTTTCTCTCTCTCTCTCTCAAATAAATAAAATCTTTAAAAAAAAAAAAACAGATAAGTGGATAAACACAAGGTGGTATATCCATACAATCAAATATTATTCAGTCATGAAAATAAATGAAGTAATGATTGATTCATAATACATCATAAACAGAAACATTATACTAAATGAAAGAATACAGACACAGACACCCTTATATTGTGCGATTCCATTTATATGAAATGTCCAGAATAGGATAATTCATAGCAGCAGAAAGTAGATTTGTAGTAGGGCTGGGGGATATGGGAATGAGGAGTGACTAGTAATGGATATAGAGTTCCTCCGTGGAGTGATGAAAATGTTCGGGAACTATATAATGATGATCAATGCACAACTTTGTGAGAATAGTAAAAAAACCACTGAATTGTACACTTTAACATAATAATTTTCATAGTATGTGAATTATAGCTCAGTAAAATTTTTATTTAAAACTTTTCATGGGGCGCCTGGGTGGCTCAGTGGTTAAAGCCTCTGCCTTCAGCTCGGGTCATGATCTCAGGGTCCTGGGATCGAGCCCCACATCGGGCTCTCTGCTCGGCAGGGAGTCTGCTTCCTCCTCTCTCTCTGCCTGCCTCTCTGCCTACTTGTGATCTCTCTCTCTTTCAGATAAATAAATAAATTTTAAAACTTTTCATTTAGGGGCCCCTGGGTGGCTCAGTTGGTTAAGTGTCTGCCTTCAGCTCATGTCATGATCTCAGGATCCTGGGATCAAGCCCCGTGTTGGCTCCCTGCTCAGTGAGAAGCCTGCTTCTTTCTCTCCCCCTCCCTCTGTCTGCCACCCTGCCTACCTGAGCTCTCTCTCTCTCTTCCTCTCTGTCAAATAAATTAAATCCTAAAAAAAATAAAAAAAAAATAAAAAAAAAACCTTTTCATTTAATAATGTTCCATTTTAATTGGGAATTCCACATTAAAATTCATAAAACATTTCAAGTATTGAAATGAATATTTCAGACTATAAGGCACATCATTGCAGTTATGTTTTGAGAGAAAGCATTCGCTAATATGAAAGCTAGTATCAAAGCTTTCTCCTTTCTTCATTCCACATTTTATCAGGTATCATTTATTTGGGAACAAAAAAATCTGACCATCAGTGATATAAATAGCAATATTTAGTTATGTTTCATAATTAGAGGTCTGGAATCAAGCCGTTTCAGAGCTGATTTTGGACTTCGGTGATATCACAGTACTACTGCTAGGTTGATAGCACTTTAATTCACTTGGCTGTTCTGTTGTTCTGTTGTAATCAAAAGATTGTTGCCACAGCTCCAAATACCACATCCTTACACCAATATCTGAAAAATGGCAAAAGGCAAAAAGGAATTTTTTCTTACTCAGTTCTCACCCTTTTTGAGGGGGTGGATAATAATCTTTCCCAGGAAACCCCCATCAGACTTCTTTCACTTGCAAGAATTAAGTAACATGCCTACACCTCAACCAATCACTAGCAAAGCAAAGGGTAACTTAAAACAGCTATGATTCATTTCCTGGGGCTAGGAATGAATTCAGGGTTCTGTGTTGGCAAATAAGAGGAAAATGCCTGCCACAGGGCAGCCGAAATATTTTGCCACAGTATCACTGGTCTCGGAAGGGCACAATAATTCTTTTTTTTTTTTTTTTAAAGATTTCATTTATTTATTTGACAGAGAGAGAGAGATCACAAGTAGGCAGAGAGGCAGGCAGAGAGAGGAGGAAGCAGGCTCCCTGCTGAGCAGAGAGGACCCTGGACCTGAGATCCAGGACCCTGAGATCATGACCTGAGCCTAAGACAGAGGCTTTAACCCACTGAGCCACCCAGGTGCCCCAGGGCACAATAATTCTTAATAACTCTGAATATGTTACTGACTTCTTGCCACTTTACAAGAAATTCCACATTGTCGGAGGGAAAAAAGCAAAACACATACAAAATTGCTCTACATAAATGACCCAAGTGTTTGAGGAATAAAATTCATTTCTTTCCATAAAAATGACTACTGATTTTCCCTGATTATTCTAATTTTTATTGATCTCTCCTTCCTACGATTTCCTTCAACATGAATAACCTCTACTGAGGGGTAAATCCAACTGTTGTGGGAAGTGAGCTCATATACAATTTGGGGAACTGTCTTTAAGAAAATTAATATATAGTTAAGTTTAAAAGTGAGCATTTGTATAGAATTAGGAAATAAATCAAAACAAATTACACCTTTATTTTTTTTTTTAAAGATTTTATTTATTTGACAGAGCGAAACACAGAGAGAGAGGGAATACAAGCAGAGGGAATGGTAGCGGGAGAAGCAGGCTTTCCGCTGAGCAGGGAGCCTGGTGCGGGGCTCGATCCCAGAACGCTGGGATCATGACCTGGGCCGAAGGCAGACGCTTAACGACTGAGCCACCCAGGCGCCCCCGAATTACACCTTTCAAGTGACTGACAAATACCACAAACATTGCAAAAATCAAGAAAAATAACAAATTTTATTACTTATCTCCCTGACATACTCATTCATTTTTTTGGATGCATAGTCTTGATCGTATCTTCATAAAAGTAATATTTTATAAATCTTATTGTCTAGAGAGGGAATAGAAATTTAGTCTTTTACACAGTTGATCCAACTTGGTAGCTTTTCTAATATTATTAACAAATATTTTTAATCTGTTAATTAAAAAATTAACAGATATCACCCATATCTGGTGATATTAAGTAACATGATAACAATGAACAAATATTCATTGGGGAGGGTATGTGCATAAAGCATGTGACTTCATACAGATGTATTCACTTTATAATAGTGCTATAGATTAAGTTCCCTACAAACAGAAATTATGATAAATTATATTTCATATAATTTCCATCAAAAATGAAAAGGAGCATATGATTCTTTTATAACTAAATTATCAAGAACATTCTTGATAGGAAAGAACATTTAACTAGACTCTGGTGAGAACTAAATCTTCTTCTAGTAATTTTATATATGTAATGTTTGGATAACTTTTGTGTAAACAGGCTTCTGGCTTCATACATTTCAAATGTTGCTTATCCTTTATTTCCTTCATATTTCCAGTGCCAGGAGCTATACATCATGTTCATATCACAACACACCTTCAACTCTGCATCTTTATGTTGTAGGCATAGGAGGTGATAGGAGTATTCCTGCAAACCACTCTTATCCTGGGGCAGCTAGTAATAACTATAAATAAAAGTAACTGTGAACCACATAGTAAATCTTCCTAAGCCAAACTAAATAATTTCCAACTCAACTTCCTCTTAGCCAGATCCTTAATGTGCCTGCAGCTACTCCAGTCCCAATCTATACCAGGCAGAGGAGGGTAAGGAAAAAAGATGAAATGTGGAAATGGCTTTGGAACTGAGTAATGGGTAGAGTCTTGAAGAGTTTTGAGGTGCATTCTAGAAAAAGCCTAGATTGCACTGAAGAGACCATTAGTAGAAATAATGGACATTAAGGGCAATTCTAGTGAGGACTCAGAAGGAAAAAGGGAGAGCTATACAGAACACTTATAATCTTAGAGATACATGTAGCATCATGAACAAAATGTTGGTAGAAATGTGAACGTTGAATGTTCAAGATGCTTCTATTGAATCTCAAGTAGAAATGAGGAACATGCTTTTGGAAACTCAGGGAAAAGTGATCCTTGTTATAGAGTGGTAAAGAACTTGGACAAATTGTGTTCTAGTATTTTTTGGAAAGTATAATTTGTAAGTGATGAACTTGGATATTTAGCTGAGGAGATTTATTTGGGTTTTTTGTTTGTTTGTTTGTTTTAAAGATTTTATTTATTTATTTGGCACAGAGACAGCCAAGAGAGGGAACACAAGCAGGAGTAGTGGGAGAGGGAGAAGCAGGCTTCCCACTGAGCAGGGAGCCTGATGTGGGGCTTGATCCCAGCGCCCTGGGATCATGACCTGAGCAAAGGCAGACACTTAACCACTGAGCCACCCAGGTGCCCCTAGCTGAGATTTGTATGCAAAGTGTTGAAGACCTGGCTTGGTTTCTTCTTGATACTTACAGTAAATTGTGAGAAAAGAGAGAAAATTTGAAGAAAGGATTATTATGCAAAAAGGAACCCAAACCTGAAGATTGAGAAAATTCTTAGCTTATTCATATTGAGAAAGCATGTTATGAAGAAAACATCAAGGGTATAGCAGAATAACTATTTGCTAAAGAGATTATAGTATTACCTAAGAATTCAGTCAACCAAAGATTTCAGAAGAAACTGGAAATAGAGATAGAGTTATACCAGTAGAAATGTTGCCAGCTTGGCCGGAAGGGGACTGGAATGGGATGAAATGAAAGAAGGCTGTCAGACTTCTGGGATTCTCCAGGATGGTCCAATAGAGCTATCTGCCTGAGAATGAGCTTTATCTTTCAAGTAAAGGGAAGACTTACCCTGAAAGCAGTTCAGAGGTCAGCAGGGCTGCTTACTGCTACTGTGGGCACAAGGGACACAAGTCTGAAGACAGAGCCTTCTCTTCCTCCATTCCAGAGGCATCAGGCAAACACCCAGAGCTGAGGGGTCAGGGCCACCTTCCAGAGCCAAGGGAGGGTGACTGCCACATTGCTGTAACAGGAGATAGAGCATCAAAGCCAAAGAAGATCATTTTTGAGCCTTAAAACCTAATAGCCTCTCGTGGGGAGTTTGGGGGGGGGGAGAGAAATGAAACAGGAAGGGATGGGGAGGGAGACAAACCATAAGAGAC
>CM053612.1:21162006-21183002 GCA_028646535.1 Procyon lotor
GATGGTAACCCATAATCTTTTTCTTGTTTTCAATTTCTTCCTTTTGGGAATGGGAATGCTTGTGCCACTGATGTATTCTGGAAGCAGATAATTCTCTGGTTTCATAGATTCACAGCTAGAGAGGACTTAGCCTCAGAATGCATGAATCTGGAGTCTCACCCATATCTGACTTAGATGAGATTTGGATAAGACTTTGGAATTAGAGTGGATGTTGGAATAGGTTGGAATAGGTTAAGGCTTTTGTGGCTGTTGGGATGGGGATGAATGTAATTTGTGTGTGATGAGGACATGAATTTGGGGGACTAGAGGGCAGAGTATTATGGACTGAATAGTGTCCCCCCTAAATTCCTGTGATGAAGTCCTAACCACCCAGTGACTGAGAATGTGACTGTATTTGGGGATAAAGTCTTTTAAAAGTTATTAAATAAAAATGAGGTTACATGGTTGGTATATATGATTGGTATCTTTATAAAAAGGAGAGATTAGGACAAAGACACATACTATATGAAAACACAGGAAGAAGATGGCTATCTACAAGCGAAGGAGAGAGGTTTCAGAAGAAGCCAAATCTGCTGATACCTTGATCTCAAACTTCTATCCTCCAGAATTGTGAGAAAATAAATTTCTGTTGTTTAAATTACCAGCCTGTGGTCCTTTGTTATGGCAACCCTAGCAAACTATCCCCCTAGGACCTTGCAAAGGACCTAATAAGGGTCTCTGAAGCTGAAGTTTTATTAGCTTTGTGATATACAATCTCTGTACTTCACAATTTATCACTTAATTTCACTCTATCTTATATCATTAGTTAACTATTCTATCCAATTCTATTGTAAATGCCTCAAGGACATGGACAGTTTTCTGAGTTTTCAATACCCACCCCATGCTTATCTTACTCCTCTTATGTCCCAAGAGAAGACTGAACAGTGGAGACACTTAACAGTTAAGTTTTATTGATTTATTCATCACACCTACGTGTAATCTCACCTGGAGTTCTTAAAGGATTATCGAAGAGAGAGCATTTGCCATCTCCCTAAGATTAACTTCTTCTCTGAAGTTATGGTTATTGTAGTACAAATTTTTCACATAATACTTTTGTTAAAAGCCAGTGTAATTTTAGTGTACTGGTAAATACTATCATAGGCTAAAATTATGATATATAAAATGCTAAATACCAGGAATCAAATAAATATCTATTAATAACTAAAAATAAGAAAACTAATTTATATCCAGGATACATATAAATTTCATGAAAAGAGAACTTTGGTAAGTGACCAACTGAGTGTTGAGAATCATTAATTTCATGTTTGTTGAAATCAGGGCCTACTCAAATTAATAACTTGTTAATATAGTTTCCCAAGAGTGTTATACCCTTCTACCCCCCTCTTGGAATCCTAATCTGAAAAGTGTCTATATATATGCAAAATCCTAGTTTCACTTTTTCATATTTTACAATTCTGGTGAATGTGTGTAAATAAAAATTGAATTTAGAAAGTAAAGTAATGCCTGTTTAAATCTAAAAAGAGTTACAAACATCCTAAATTCTATTCATTTGTAATGTAGTGCTCCAAATTCTGTTCTTTTTATGATGGACTCTTAAAACTGGTTTGATTTCTGTTTGGTCTTCTTAAATTTACTATTAATTTAATTATTTTCCTGATTAATAATATAATAAGTTTTACTCTCTTAATTTATTAAAAGAAAACACCCAGGGCTGGGAAATACAATTACTATGATTTTCATAATGATTTGCTTGGTTCTACTGATTGTTTCCTAGGTGCTGTCTTGAAAACGGAGGTTAGGATATCTAAATCCATACTCAAACTTCTGACTTTTCAAGGCAATCCCCAAACAGACTTTCTTATCAATCAATCAATAATCCCACAACCCAGCAAGCCAGTCCTTTTCTTAAATGGAACCTTTGTTTTACCTGTTAGATATATAGAAAAATGCTAGATGTGACCCTGGTGAAAGAGTAATAAAATCCCAGCAGGTCTCATTCAGGAGAAGGAATAAAAATTAAATAAGTCTTATATTATCTAAGGTTTTAAAATGGAAGGAAAAATTATAACTAAATATTATAATGATAAAAAAACTGTTAAACTGGATTTTCAAAAATCATGAGGTAGAATAAAATGTACAATGACGATATTTTAGTCAATAGGAAGCAGAATATTCAAAGCATATCTGTGTAAACTGTCTACTTTTCAGTCATGGATCAATGTTTTGTATGTAATAAAATATTAGACTTAGTGGGCATTTTGACAAAATGGTTATAGTACTACAGGTTGCTTGCTTATTTAATCAAAAACGTGTAACTCTTAATGGTTTCAGCTAATAACCTTACAAAGCAAAAAGTCTTGACTCTGTTTAACCTGCTATACTGAAGGCTAAAACTGTGTTTTATAAATGGCTTCTGCCTTGATTATAATCATCATTATATAAAAAGGTAGGTAATGAATGTATTTTCTAAGTTGGGTTCCATGATATGAAATGTTGAAATAATAAATTATACTTTCATAGAATCATAAGACAAAAAAATAGGTGTTTTAATTGTCCAACCATAGTTTGGTTATTGACTAGAGTTCCAATAATTAAATATGCATTCTGACTTTAAAAATAATACGTGCTCATTATAGAAAATTGAGAAAACAAACGTTTAAAACTAATACTCTAAAAAAAAATAAAAAAAGTAAAACTAATACTCTATATACAGCTTTATCTCATTTTTTTCTCATACGTTGCATATCTTATGCATTTCCCTATGTACTTTATAATTCTTTGTAAACATCATTTTCAGAGTTTTATTTTAATAGTAACTTACAATAATGGGCTAAATAAAAGGTTACACTTCAAAATATATTAGACATATTTAAAACTAAATATGCTATGTCAAGAAAGAATATATGTAAGAAGAGACTGTTATTTGTTGTTTATTGGAAAACACTACATTTTTTAAGAATTATCTTTTAGTGGTTCATTTACTTGCTTTCTCATTTATGAAAATGAATAACTGTGTCTGAATAAATATGTCTAAAACACATAAAGAAAGCATGTCATTAATACTTCCTTAGAAGAATTTTTAATTCAGACTTCCCCTAATTGATAATTGTAGTTTCTGTTCAAATTGATGTAAACATACAATAATTCAAATACTCAGCCACACGACTTTTTAACACCCTAAATTATGTCTTCCCTAATTATGGAACTCATTAAGCTAAAGTTTAAGGGAGTATATATTCTCAGTACTTCCCTGAACTTAGGTCAGTCACTTGGTTTCATTTTAGGCAGTGTCTATTCTGAGATTTTCAAGACCATTTTTTTTTAAATGTTATTAAAAGACTATAACAAATTAGTGAACTGTCTGCCCATGAACCTGTCCAAAGTCTTTACCAATAATTAAGAAAAATATCCTACTTTGCTCTTGATGTGGTTTCCTTAGAATAGGGAATAGTGAGAATCTTGAGATTATTTTTAACAAATCCATTTCTAAAGAGAGAGAAAGAACAGGTGGCTTAAAGAATTTTAACTTATGAAAGTGACTAAATCTTTCTAAATCCATAAATAGTATCCAGTCCTCCAGTTGTTCAATTCTTAAAATTTAAGTGCTTTTGGCTATAAAAATATTGCATCTAATAATTTTGAAGTATGCTTTCAGTAATGCATTTTTTATTTAAAAATGTCTTAACACTGAGAATGTCATTGTGAATTATGGAACTTTTCTATATTTAATTTTATTTGGTGCCATGGGCTATGAGGAAAAGATTTTAGTGAACTAAGGGCTAATAATAACTTCACTTTAACCTTAATTATTTTTCTTTATTTCTTTGTTCTTTTTTTATTAGCTAATCACAATTGAGTGCCCTTTAAATCAGGACACCAATGACACTTTGTTTCCAATTAACAGTAAAAACCTTCTTTGATCCTTTGACTTTTTTATGAGATGAATTTATATTTTCCAGACTAACATGCATGACAACATAATTCTCTATACTCATTAATATTCAACTTTGCTGCTTTAATGAGAGAAACCAGAAGAAATGTAATGTCATCTGCTTATCCAAAGCATTAGTAACTTTTGTTAATATAAAGAGACTAATAACACTTTTGAATAATAAAGCCAACATTAGCTGAGCACTTGCTATATGTCAGACACCATTCTAAGTGTCCATTATGTAGGAACTCATTTAATACTCAAAAAGTCTTATGAGATAGGAACTACAGAGTAGTTAACACAAATAAATATGTTTAACCTACTTTTAGATTTAGTCTTTTATTTATTCCATGGTTCTATGTTACCACCAAAACGAAACTCTGAAAGAGAACAAACTGGTTCTCTCTTTAGCGACCTGGTTGAGCAGAAGGCACCATCATTGGAGTCAACATTTGCCACAAGGACAGAAAATTTTGGCTCAAGGACCCCAAGATTCAGGACATCTACATGAGACTTCTAGACAAACTGTACAGGTTTCTGGCCAGACAAACCAACTCCACCTTTTACCAAAATGTGTTAAAGAGGTTGATCATGAGTCTCACTAACCAGCCTCCTTTGCCCTTTACCTGGATGATCCAGAAGATGAAGATGCCTGGCCAGGAAGACAAAACAGCTGTGGTTGCAGGGACTATAATCCATGATGTGCATGTCCAGGAGGTGCCCAAACTGAAGATGTATGTGTTGCTGGTCGGCAGCCATCCCCAGAGGCGCATACTCAAAGCTAGTGGCAAGATCCTCACCTTTGATCAGTTGACCGGGACTCCCCCCAGGGCTATGGCACCATCTTGCTCTCTGGTCCACACAAGGGCCAAGAGTATACAGGCATTTTGGCAAGACCCCAGGAACCCTGCCCAGCCAAACCAAACCCCACCTGCCATGGAGGGACAGGAAGTTAGGCCATGCCAGAGGACACAGGGCCAGCCTAGGCTACAGAAACTACAGAAACTAACCCCAGATCCTGACTTGTTATTAAAAATATTTTGGATGCTGCAAAAAAAGAAAAGAACAAACTGATGGTTGCCAGATGGGAGTGGGGGGGTGAGGGTTGGGTGAAATAGATGAAGGGGATTAAGAGGTATAATCTTCCAGTTATACAATAAATAAGACGTGGGGATATAATGTACAGCATAGGGGATATTGTAACAAATTTGTATGGTGACAGATGGTAACTAGATTTACTGTGGTAACCATTCTATAATGTATATAAATATCAAGTCACTAGGTTGTACACCTGAAATTAATAAAACATTGTTTTGCAATTATTTTCAATAAAAAAAGAAACTCTGAAAATGACGTTTAAAACTAATATTTAATGACATGGAAAAGTGCATATGATCTAATGCTTAAACTCCATATACAGTGTTAATATTGGTTCAGTTTTACACAGATATATATTCATGTATATATAAAGAGAAGTTCACCAAATATGCATAGTATTCCCTTAGATAATGGAATTTCAGGGGGATTTTCATTTTCTTCTTTATACATTCTGTATGATTTGAACCCAGGCAGCACCCACAAATTTAGCCTGACAATAGAATATTAACAAAAATCACATGAAGGGTGCCTGGGTGGCTGTTATTTTGGCATCTGGGGGGCTGTCATTTAAGCATCTGCCTTCGGCTCAGGTCATGATCCTGGAGTCCTGGGATGGAGTCCTTGTGGGGGGGCAGAAATAGGGGGTTTCTGGCTCAGCGGGGAGTCTGCTTCTCTCTCTCCCTGTCCCCCTCACCCCACTTGTACATGTGCTCGCTCTCTCTCACAAATAAATAAATAAATCACATGAAGGTTGTGGACTAGACTGATAGGAAAATGTATTGTACATTAGTTATTAATACTCCAAGACAGAAGGACTAGATTATAAGAATTGTCGATCTAGTTTCAATTGATATTCTGGTGATCTGGAAGCTATATTTAGTCCATAGTAAAATGTGCAGGAGACAACCTAAACATTTTTCTTTGTTCTAATGAACCAAATGATCATATACATAATCCTTAGTGATCCATTTGCTAGTCTTCTAAAATTTGAAGCATCCAATGCTAAGGATACAAAAATAAAATCAGAGTACTTTCCAACTTTGTCCTATATAAATCCAAAGAGGCCCATTTAATTCTGATCCACATTTTAAAGCATTTAAATGAAGTGCAATGAATCTGAAAGGGGTTAATTATATCTTTTTAAGAATGTATATATTGACTAAAAATATTAATTTGAAAACATGATCATAGGGATGCTTGGGTGGACAAGTCGGTTAAGCATCTGCCTTCAGCTCAGGTCATGATCCTGGGGTCCTGGGATCAAGCCCTCATCCATCAGGCTCCCTGCTCAAGGGGGAGCCTGCTTCTCCCTCTCCCTCTGCCTGCCACTCTGCCTACTTGTGTTTTCTATCTCTCTGTCAAATAAATAAATAATGGGACGCCTGGGTGGCTCAGTTGGTTAAGCAGCTGCCTTGGGCTCAGGTCATGATCCCAGAGTCCTGGGATCGAGTCCCACATCCGGCTCCTTGCTCAGCAGGGAGCCTGCTTCTCCCTCTGCCTCTGCTTGCTTGTACTTTCTCTCTCTCTCTCTCTGACAAGTAAATAAAATCTTTAAAAATAAATAAATAAATAAATAAATAAATAAATAAATAAATAAAATCCTTAAAAAAATTGAATTGTCAGGTATAAATTTGCAAGTTGCTTTCTAATCCCTGCTCAGCAGGGAGCCTCCTAGCCTCCCTCTCCCTCTCCCTTTGCCCTTCCCCCAGCCCATGCTCTCTCTTTTCCTCTCTTTTTCTCAAAATAAACAAATAAAATCTTTAAAAAAATTTGATCATATATAGCAATGGCAATATATTTAAGTTGATATAGAGAGCTGCCTATGCCAGGACTTCTGAAAGTGCGACACCCTAAGTCGTGTGTATCAGATTCATCTGTGGTATTTGTTTAAAATGCAGAATCCTGGATCCCTGTCCCAAACTAATTCACTCAAAATCTCTGGGAGTGGAAGCCATATTATATGAATTTTCAATAAGCTCCCTAAATGATGTTAAAGCACACTAAAGTTTGATAATCTCTATCCTTGTAGTAACATTTCATCCCTGAAAATGATACTGTTTATTTTCACAATAAACATAAGAACCATAACAGAGGATGCAATTGTATTGCAAAGCTCAAAATTAAGGACTCAGTTGTCCCCTAAAAAACATAGTGCTGAGGGTGAACACCTCCCATTATGCTTCTTGTGGTAACTTTAACTAGTACTTCTTGAATCTGATTGACTTTCAGAATTTCCTGGAAAGATTTTAAAAGCACAGATTCTAAGGTTCCACATTTCACCTATTGAATCAGAATCTCTGAGGACAGGATCTGGGAATTTAAGTTTTTAAACTCCAGAAGATTTCAATCAACTATGTTTAGAAACTACTGGTCTAGACTACATGGTAGGCCAAGGATTTCATTCTGAAGTAGTTTTCCTCTCTGCCTAGAAGCTCATCTTTCTAAGCCCCTGAGTCTACCATAGAATGACACTGATAGGTTTTGTTTTGTTTTGTTTTTTGGGAAATTAATGAAAATGCTGGTCACTATGACATCTTGTAGAACCTAGTTCATGGGTGCAGCAATGTATCATTAGATCTACTGACACTGATTTCTGCTAATTGCATTATGCAAATAAACTGTGCCCCATTGGTCTGACTAAACATCAACAGCCGATATGAGTGAGCCGCTGTGAATGGCTTATATGTGCATAAAACCAAAGGATTGAAAATTTAAAACTAAATTTATTTCCCACCCAATTGAGAGTTAGGATTGAATCATGAACCTTAATTATAATAAAATGTTCTATGATTCTTTTTCTTGATAAATGAAAATATATAAAAACTGACAATTCCTTCAAATTAGAGAAATACGAAAATGGTTACACAAGAAGCCTTTAGTAAATATGCCTAACCACTGTCTGATTCTTTACAGTTTCGTTTCTTTTCTTTTTTTTTTTTAAGTAGGCTCCATGCCCACTGTGGAGCCCAACATGGAGTTTGAACTCATGACCCTGAGCTGAGGGGCACCTGGGTGTCTCAGTTGGTTGGGCATCTATCTTCAGCTCAGGCCATGATCCCAGGGTCCTGGGATTAAGCCTCAAGTCAGGCTCCCTGCTCAGCAAGGAGTCTACTTCTCCCTCTTCCCCTCCCCCCTGTTCATGTGCTTGCTCTCTCAGATAAATTTTTTAAATTATTAAAAAAAAAAAAGAAAAGAAGACCTGAGCCGAGACCAAGAGTTAGACCCTAAACCAACTGAACCACCCAGGCACCCATTTACAGTTTTCAAAAATCTTTCACATGCATTGTTTTATTTGACCCTCAAAGAAATTGGTTCAGATGGGGATGTCTACTATTGGCTTTCCCATTTTATAGATGTGTGAGTTAAGGTCTAGATATCAAGTACTTTGTGTGTAAAGTCACCTAGAGCTAGTACAATCATAGAACCTGGCACAGAAACCAAGTCTTCTATCTCTTAGTGTTTTCCTCTACTATATGATGTTACCTCTTTTATTAAACCCCACTCAAGGAGACAAAAACTGGACAGATAGCTATTTTCTCTTTTGGGGAAGAATAAATATCTTTAATTAGAGTTTTTTCTGAATTCCACCTTCACTGAATGCTGCCTTATTAGAGCAATTCATTTCCAGTAGACTTTGTTTAGTTCAACCCCCTTGCAGATAACTCAGTCACCTAAGCTACAAATCAAAGTATGCAGCAGTTCCACACCAGTACATTCCTAGTATTAAAAAGACAATAACCTTTACTGATAAGCAGAGTTTCAAACCACTACTACATTACTTCATAAAAAAATAAAAACAAAGAATGCTGTGCAATACTCTAGATATTGCCATTAATGGGAAGCTAACAAAAAGAAACCAAACCATCATGACTGTATTTGCAAACAATTTGAAGGAAGAAAATAATCCACAATTGGATGGCTATTTTAAAGATAAAAGAAGATTGTAAAGATGTTATTAAATAAGGACCCTAAAAAGTAGGTCATACTGGCCTCATCAAGATATTATCAGGTCACTGACAAAAACAAACAAAGAAAATAGGGGCATTTTGAAAAAGGACCTATGTCAGAACAGTGATGTAGAATGAAAATAATTATTTCTACTTAGGAAGATAGTCCTTTATACTGACTGCTTTGTGACAATTTTCAGTGACTGAATAATACAGATCAGTCTTTCAAGCCCAACAGGAAATCTCTTGCTATCATGTGAAGCAGCACATTGGTAGGAATTAGAAAAGTTTGTTTGATTCAAATCAAGGACTTATACTGGACCTTAAAAAAATCATTTTATTTGTTGAAGAACAAGCCCTTTATCTCATTCTGTAACCGTCATCTCTTAGCTCTGTAGAGGTTTCAAAATAGAGGAGCCAGATCTTAACAAAAAAGTATAAGTGGTTTTTGAACCTTATCAGCAAACGTTTTCTTGATCAAAGCTGACTTTATCCAAACCAGATTTTTGTAGAGTATTTATGTGTGCCTAGAGAGTAATAAGCACTATAAACCCAGTGAATAAAATAAAATATATTTGGCCAGATTCTCTCCTGTGCCCAAGTCTTTCCCTGGAAAGTGAGCAAGGTGGTTAAGGAGGTGCATTAATGTTTTTAGGCTACTTACTGCATAACTGCGAGAAGGGGTTAGTACCTCAGTGGGCTCCCCAAGCCTCTAACTTACTCCTGAAAAGAGACTTACTGGGAATATTAACCTCCAAATTACATAAAAAGCTTGATCAAGTGCTAAAGGTACAAGGGAAGTATTATTCTAGATATGGAGGATAGAGTCTGCATGACATAACTTACCTAGCTGGAAAAAAGTGTTCCAGAAACTGCAATGGGCTCTGTTTCCCAAAGGAAAAAACAAGGTATAAGCTACCCAGAATAAATGAGTGTTTTTGTTTTCTCACACAGGAAGAATTATTTAATAGTCCAAATAAGTGTGGTTCTCCGTTGCTCTGTCATATGATTATATAAAGAAAAATAAAATGTAACAAGGATACTAAATACTGATCTGGGCAGGTGTATGTGTGCACACGAGTGTGTGTTTATTTACACTTAAGGGAGAAGTGTTCTCCTAATCATGTAGATATAGACAGATACACAGGCACATGTATCCTCTTAGATCAGTATTTAGTATCCAGTATTTGGTATTCTTGTTGTACTTTATTATTTCTTATATTCTTTTATATTTATGACATAGTCATCTAATTGTTTTAAATGGAAATATGTTTTTTAAGTGGCTTCTGTTGTTGTTTTGTTTTTTCTTATTGAAATAGCAAAATGTCTTCCGTTTAGAAAAACGAGCAGGGAAAAAGAAAAATAATAACTCCCTAAATCCTGCCACTTAGATACAGCCACCATTAACATTTAGTGTCCTTCCATTCACTTTTTCAGTATAGACAGAAATATTTTATGCTGAAAATGCAAGTTTTGGGCCACCTGGGTGGCTTAGTCAGTTAAGCTTCAGACTCGGTTTTGGCTCAGGTTGTGATCAATAAGCCCCTTGTCTGGCTCAGCACGGAGTCCGCTGGAGATTTTTTCCCTCTGCCCCTCTCCCTTCTCTCTCTCTCTTTCTCTCTCTCTCTCTCTCTCTTTCAAATAAGTAAATCTGTTTAAAAATTCAAGTCTTTATACTGAGTAATTGATAATTAAATCATTTCCTTCTACCTTGGTAAATGAAATCAATTTATATGTTATCCCTCCCTCATGTACAAAGATCGTATCTCTTCTTTGACTTATATGGAAATCTGTTCATAAATGTTGATGTGAATACTCATGTATTTATCATCCTATTATTTTAAATCTAGTAGTGTGTATTTAATCTGACATGCAAAGGTTTCTAAAATTCTATCAATTAATAGATGATTTCTAAGACAGAGTCATCTTATCTGAAATACCACAGTGCTTATCATAGCATCTAGGATTCAGTGTTTGGCCTGGATTGACCTTTGAATTAGAATTTTATTGTCTATCTTTTAAAAATTGAGTATTTTAAAAAGGGAGAAGAAGGAAGGAAGGAAAGAAGGAAGGGGAGAGCAGTATTTTTTATTTACTTCTAACATGAAGAACTCCTTATCACTTAAAATTTATAATAATATCTATGTGTCAAAACATAACCTAATTGATTTAGTACATAAAAATATTGTGGGAACTAGGCATGACACATCAAAGCAGTGGGGCATTTGACTAAAATCTGAAAAAATACACATGAGTGGAAATGACTACATATTTTAAATTAAAAGTAGAAAAAAAACTAAGGCATTCGTACACAGTGGGAAAAAATATACTGAAAACATCAGTATGCATGCATTAATAGTTTTTTATTTACTAGGTGAAAATATAAATTCTATGGAATCTATTCTTC
Source organism: Procyon lotor (assembly GCA_028646535.1). Lineage (NCBI taxonomy): Eukaryota > Metazoa > Chordata > Mammalia > Carnivora > Procyonidae > Procyon > Procyon lotor. The sequence goes on from CM053612.1 coordinate 21,173,390, forward strand.
CACTGAGACATGAAGATATTATATAGGGTAGTAACAAATGAATCAATGAAAGAGTAAGCCATTTAGCATTTTGCAATTCTCTTTATTCACTCATTCCATTTCCCACATAAATATGATCCAAACCTCAGAACCAGAATCTACAAAATTACAACCTACAATAACATTCACTTTCCAGAAAAGTGCTGTGTGCTAGGACTTTATGTAGCTAAACATGCTTCTCTTTGAGATTTGGGAACATTTATAAAATGCATTATGCTTATAAACTATCCTGTTTGAGATACCCACATTGAGAATATTGTTTTAAGGCAATACTTGCACTACACTTTACTTTCTTCAGCTGTAGGCCACACTCTTCCCCATAGAATTTTGCAGAACTTTTCCTGGAAAAGAATTTCTTGCTGCCTTCGTATTTCAGATACTGGTTTACAGGAAATCCATACACCCTAGGAAATTTCTGGGAAAGGGTAGTACACATTTGTTCAGATCTTTTTTTTAATTAAATATGTGTGCATAATATACAAGAAGTTAATTGTGTTGCATATAAAACACTGGTCCAAGCTGCAAGGTGCTTCAGGGATATGGGAGTGCAGCTAACAAAAACATAAAATAAAAAATGTCAGGTGAACTTATCCAGATTCTAGTTTAGATTCATTGTATAGGGAAGCAAATGAAAACATTTAGATAAATCAATAGTCACAAATTCTAACACTATTCACCATGTGTCAGTAACACAAAATAAGAGACCCTTAGAAATTCCCGATGGAGATAAAACTCAGCAATAGAGAATCAGGGAAATCTGAAGAGGTTAGGGTGCCTAGCCCCAGGTTCCAAAAAATATATATATTTTTTATCTAAGATAGATTTTGCACTATCATTCCCATAAGAAGGATTAACACCTCAGTCACTTGGAAATCCCTAATTGAGAATTTCTGATGATCAAAATGGATTTGGAACTGAAGTTTGCCTTTGTCATAATTGCAAAAGAAAGATTTTATGGAATTAAAGGTTTGAGTTAGATAGCAAAACAAACGTTCAATTTGATAAGCAAGCACACTTTCCAAACCCTCTTTAAAAATCACTTTAACTGTTTTATTTCCCTTATCATGACAGCATTAATGGAAGACTTGGGAAAAAATACAAAAGCAGAAAGAGGAAAACTCAAAATTCCCAATAATCCAATAAGTCAGAGATACCCATAACTAATATTTTAGATAGCTGAGGTTAGCAAACTTTTCTGTAAAGGTCCAGAAAATAAATATTTTAGTTTTTGTGAGCCCCATAAGTTTTCTGTCACTTTTTTGTTTTGTTTCATTTTGTTTTTCACAACCCTTTCAAAATGTAAAAACTCTTCTTAGCTCAAAGGTCGCACAAAAACAAATCTTAGACTGGACTTGGCCCGTGGGCTCTAGCTCTCCAATCCCTTTTTAGTGTATATCACCAACAGTCATTTCTTTTACTTTTTTTTTTAAAGATTTTATTTATTTATTTGACACAGAGAGAGATCACAAGTAGGCAGAGAGGCAGGCAGGGCGGGAGGTGGGGGGAAGCAGGCTCCCTGCTGAGCAGAGAGCCCGATACGGGGCTTGATCCCAGGACCCTGAGAAGGCAGAGGTTTTAACCCACTGAGCCACCCAGGCGCCCCAGTCATTTCTTTCTTAAAGATTACTATTTTCTGTATAAAATATCTTAAGTAGTCAAAAATAACATTCATAATATTAAAAGTTTTACATTACAATTTTCAGTATTAAACTTTGCCATATTTTAATTCTTTCTTCAAAAACAATATTACAGATACTTCTGAAGTCTCACTCCCTTCCCAGCAACCAACTTCTAGGGGTTTCATTACCCTTAATTTGTATATATATATTATTCCTGCATGTAATTTTCAGGCTTTTACTATTCATAGATGTACTCATAATGATATTTTTGTGTGATTTTTAAATTTACATAAAATAATGTTATCATATGTGCCTTGTGTTTTACATTCAACATTACATTTTTGAGACGTCTCCAAGTGTTTTCCTCCTATTATTTAAGTCACCTTGATAAAGCTATGTGCATATGTATAAGTTATTATAAGTCATTCTAACGTATTTTAGAGAGTTTGAATTTGGCAATACTCTGTTAACAATTAGTCTGTATTACTGAATGCATTAACCTCACACCTTACATATAGTTTAGAGCTGAGGGCACTCAGAGACTAGTCCAAATCCTTCATATTACAAATGAGTAAACAGGCCCAATGAGAATAACTAGCATGTCCAAGATCACACAGTAAGTTCATATCATATTCAGGACTAGAACCTGGTTTTCATGTTTGTCACTTTGTAAAATTAATAAAGCTTTCACAACTCGTGTGTTCCCAGGCCATACTAATCTTGCATCATAATCAGGGCACAAAAACAATAATGAAGTATTTCTCTGGCCTTGCCAGCACTTGTAGAGTTGCTGGAACTCCTGCTCCCTTCAACTTGCTCCAATTCAGTGAGTCCCTAAGGAACACACCACATAAATTTGAACATGTGCATTGTTTGATTATTACATGGTGTCACCATGTTCCTTTCAGATAACCTTCAGATCATAATCCTCTAGGAGGTAATCTCCTTGAATATGTTCTGCCATTTTCTTTCTCTGGCTCCTAAGTGCCATTACAAGTGCCCAAATGGATAATATCCTCTTTGCCTTCTTCTGCAGATACCATCTGCAGGTATCTTCTGCAGATACCAAGATACATACCATCTGCAGACTGGTGTGTTTTGTTGTCCAGCATGCTGTGCGCATTTTGTATTCTAATAGTGACCACAAATGAAGAACATGTCTATCATATTACTTGTTATAAGTCCTACAGAGATTTAGTGAAGCAGACTTCTAAGAATTTATTGCAGCCCTTCTCCTTAGGACTCTGGTAGAAGAATATGAGGACTAGACAATGGGACAAATAAAAGTGACAAAATTATTCTGCCCATATGAAACTGTGGTCCCTTGAACGAGGCTTATTTGCCCCAATTTTCTTTTTACTAATAAAGTTTCATGCCCACTCTCAATCCAGGATGCTTCGTGATACTTGATGAAAATAGTTTCCTTGCAAATCAATTGCACCAACCCTTCAGATAATGCCCACAGAATGCCTGGGATGATCAGTCTATTTCTCAAACTAAGACTTCTTGATACACTACATTTAAAAAAAATTTTTTTACATTTTAAAATTTTATGAAAGAATTTTTTATTAATTTATTCCAGCCTTCCCTATATCATTTTTATTCTGGTATTAAAGATTTATAAGAGCACATTACCTCTAATGAAAGCATTGCATTCTTTTTTGTCCCTTCAGCTTTTTTGACATATAATTGACATATGACATAGTAAAAGTTTAACTTTTAAATCGTCACACTGTGACGATTTAATATATGTAAATTTGGTGAAATATTTACCACAATAAGGTTAGTTAACATACCCTTCACTTCAATTAATTGCCATTTTGTTGCTGCTGTTGTTGTTATGGTAAGAACAATAAAGCCTTACCTCCATAGCAACTTTCAAGTATATCAATATATTATTAACTATAGTCACTATGCTATACATTAAATCCCTGGAACTTATTCATTTTATACCTGAAAATATGTGCCCTTTGACCAGCATCTCCCCATTTCCCCTACCCATCAACCTCTAACAATCACCATTTTGCTCTCTTTTTTTATGAGTTCAGTGTTTTTAGTTCCACATATAAGATCATACAGTATTTGTCTTTCTCTGTCTGACTTATTTCACTTAGCATAATGCCATCAAGGTCCATCCATGTTGTTGCAAATGGCAGCATTTCTTTATTTTTTATGGCTGAAAAATATTCAATTATATATGTATATAGCATATATATTATATAATACATACATATATATGTATGCATATATATGTGTGTGTGTATATGTGTGTGTGTGTCACGTTTTCTTTTTCTTTATCCATTCATCCATCAGTGAACACAGGTTGTTTCTATGTCTTGGTTATCATGACAATGCTGCAATGAACATGAAAGTGCAGACTTCTCTCCAACTTAGTGATTTCCTTTCCTTCAGATATATATCCAGGAGTAGAATTACAAATCGTACGGTAGTTATATTTTTAGTTTTTTGAGGAAACTAAAATGATGTGTTCCATAGTGGCTACAGGAATTTACATTCTTACCATCAGCACGTACTATATTCTTAATCCATAGGAAACACCATGTGAGATTTCAATATTCAACTACTATTACTATGAAGGAAAATTCAATTATTTATTGTTAATCTTTTTTTCCTTCTTCTCTTAATAATTAGTCAGGGTTAATGTAGTAGGCATAATAATGGTCCATATCTTAATACTTGGAATCTGTGTATATGCTACCTTTCATGGCATAAGAGACTGCAGATTTGATTAAGGGTAAGAACCTTGAGGTGGGAGATTATCCTGGATTATCTTGGTAGGCCCAGTGTAATCACAAGGGTCCTTAAAACTATAGAGTCTTTGCAGGATGTAGTGAGAGGGAGACATGACTATATAAAAACTGTCAGCTAGATGTGACATTGCTTATTTTAAAGATGGAAAAGGAGCCAAAGAATGCAGGCAACCTCTAGAAGCTGGAAAAGACAAGGAAATGAATTCTCACCTAGAATCTCCAAAAAGGAATGTAGTCCTGCTGATACCTTGAGCTTATCCCAGTGAGATCTGTGTTGGACATCCACATAACTATAAGATCCACATAACTATAAGATAACAAACTTATTTTGTTTAAACCACTACACAAACTTGTTAAGACATCTGTTATAGCTGCAACAGTGAACCAATGCAGTTAAACATCCATTTACAGACTGTGTTTATTTATTACCTGTTTTGTTCCCAAAAGGCTAAAATAGCATAGAAGGATGTATACCATAAAACAAAGCAGTATAAATTAAAAGCAGGCACAAAAGAGGAAAAAGGCTAATTAAGAATAGCAGCATAAAATGAAATCTAAGAATGAGGTTAGCACAAAAATGCACACCATAAATACATGTGTTACAGATGAGCTCTAACTTTCTAGTTGCCAATGCAAAGAGGGAAATCTGATCAGCTTCATAATTCAAGCTATCATAGTATTCATTTTATAACAATGAACCATATGCTCAGAAGTTTCACTGGAGACTTGGATCAGATGAGAAGTTTTCCTGAGAGAGTTTATATTATGCAAAGATAGTGTCCCCACCAAACTCCATATGATAGACACAAGTCTGACTAAGCTAAATTACACCATTAGTGCCATATTTTGATGAATACAATTTGGCCTACAATTTGCCCAAATCAATGTAACAATGATCTAAGTTATAAATCTTCGCAAGCTTTCTTTCTAATACTTGAATCAACTGGAATTCTAGTTCCTAAAATCAAGGAATTTTAGGTCTCAATGACCTTGAATATCATCTTGTTTGACTCCACACCTCTATAGAGTTTTAGGATGGAGGGTCTCATATCTAGAATCACACCACAAATTACTCTCAGAGCCAGGAATAGAATGCAGGTGTTTCCACATTTGTTGGTTCCTCCCAAGTCCCTCTGTAAACTTCTTTAAAAGACAAGGCACAGCTTATTTAAAATGAAGGCACAACTTCCTTATTTTGACATATTCTGCATCATAATTCCAGACGGTACAATTTCCTCCTCTACTCCAAGCACCACATTCTTGATACATAGACAACTCACAAATATTACCTTTGGCTCTTTGAAAACTGGCAGAGTTAACTGGCTAATGTATTCTGCTCTTTTAGTAGACTGTTTCTTTCAATAGCTAGATTCCTTTCTTCTCCACACAACAGAATTTTTTTTACTCTGTATACTCTGAAAAGTAGAAAATTCAGGGTGTTGCAGGTAGAAGAAACTCTTAGTAGAGGGGAAAGAAGAAAGATGGGTCAACACTGAAGAAACATTAGGTACTTATAATTCATTGTGAAAAATGCCTTTTGGGTCAGAATCAGTTTTGCTTCATTTAGTCACACAGTTCTGTCTCAAATCTTCCTGATAAAATAGTGGCAGTAACAGATTGGCTTCAACCAGAATTCAGAACGATCTTTTGATCTTATCTCATGCATTGTCTCCCATCTGAATACATAGATCCTTTTAAAAACAACAAGAGCTTAACACATGGTAGAGAGAAATGAGTGACAGAGCAACAAAAAATTTTGAAGCGCTGCTATTAATTTATATTACTAGATGTCATGGCTTTGTTTTGTTTATGGCATTTGATGGATAAAAAATTATCATTTCTGGGATGCCTGGGTGGCTCAGTTGGTAAAGCATCTGCCTTCAGCTCATGTCATGATCCTAGGGTCCTGGGATCAAGTCCTGCATCGGGCTCTTTGCTCGGCAGGGAGCCTGCTTCTGTCTCTGCCTGCCTCTCTACCTACTTGTGTTCTCTCTCTCTCTCTCTGACAAATAAATAAATAAATAAAATCTTTAAAAAAATTTATCATTTCTATTGAATATTTAAATTTTGGGGGCGCCTGGGTGGCTCAGTCGTTAAGCCTCTGCCTTCAGTTCAGGTCATGATCCTGGGGTCCTGGGGTTCTGGGATCGAGCCCCACCTTGGGCTCCTTGCTCAGCGGGAAACCTGCTTCTCCCACTCCTCCTGCTTGTGTTCCCTCTCTCACTGTCTCTCTCTGTCAAATAAATAAATAAAATCTTAAATAAATAAATTCTAGTTGTACATTGTCTATTTCAATCCACTGACATCTTTAAATGCTAGAAATTGGCAAATGAAAGTTAGGAATCAGTTATCTTTTAAAATATGGAGCTACATTTTCATACTTAGGAAGTTTCTATTCTTTCTAACGAAAACAATGTGTTCCATTGTTTAACATTCTAAAATCAGAAATATTACATCAGCCATGCAAATAAAGTACTAGATTTTACAACGAAATTTAAAAAGAAAAAGTAGTTACCAAAGAGCTGTAAGGATGAATGCACACAGAAGGGGCAGAATATGCCAGATCAGAACTGACAGATTGCTAAGAATAAAACTGAGCAATAGCAATAAGACAATAATCTTTTTCAATAGTTTTTTCAAGTCATATTTTCACTCATAGACTCTGACATGTTTTACATATATACTTAGCCAATTTCTAAGCATGTGTCAAGTGCCAAAGAACATAGAAACTAGAGTCCTATTTAGGATGAAGTGACTGCCACAAAGCACATCAAATAAACCCTTGGAAGAGTAGGACACTTGGAAAAGTTTACAGATTCCCCAGCCATGGTGTCTTTTCAGAAGAAGGAAAAAACACCTGTGGATTCTCTCTAGCTACCTTGCCTGGGCCCAAACAACTAGCCTTCTGGAGGATATCCTATCTTATTTCTTGTGAAATAATTAAAGCCCTCCTCCATTGTCTTTAGTTTTTTGGCCAAAGGTCCTCAGGAGGTCATCTTACCTTGTGCATTTAACAAATGTAAAACATGAGGAGAGTTCAAAAGCAATATATATTCTTATGCAAAGTAAATAGCGCAATGCTTACAGGCTGCAGATTAAAAAACTTCCATTTAAAGCTCTAGTCTTACAACTGATATATAAGACAGTACTCAGAAAGACTCTGCCTTGCACACTGCTTCCTACTTTCAAATAATGTTAAGGAATTAAGTTTGAAACTCACCTGGCCCTAAATCCTTGACTAGCCTTAGTAAATTTGAATATTTATTATTATGGAACTTCTTGTTTCCACTGATTATAGAAACATCTGGTCTATTTCAACACAAAAGCCTAGCGGTGAAAAGATGATTTATCTTTTCTTGCCTCATTCCTAGAATAATACATTATTTCATAGTGGTACGAACTTAGACCATGTATATTATAGTCTCTCTCTTCTTGTTTGGGTTTTATGCCCTGCTGGCACTGTGTCTAGTAGAGGTGGTAAACAAAGCAACGTCAATTTTTCTTTCTAATTAATAAGAAGGTAGCAATTTATTTTTAGGAGCACGGAAAATAGAATGTACACATTTATTTAAATTGTGAATAATACCAAGAAAAAAAAGCATTAGTTGGAAAAACTTAAGAAATTAGGATGGTGATATATTAAATCATGCAGATGAAAGAAATTTTAGTCAAACATATTAATTATTCAATACATAGTTTCTGTGTTCTTGAAAGAAATTCATGCCTGAGAAGGAAAAGCTGATACGGTGAAATATTATGACATTAAATTATAAATATTATATTACTAAATACTCTTACTAGTGGACTTTCTCTTAATCTGGACTAGTTAGCCATCTAATGTAAACTAGAGCACAGATTGCCAATTTCTTCCTTTTATAAGCTGTTTGGTAACCAGAGAGAAAATCTCCTTTCCCGTGTCACAGGCTGCACCACTTAATAGCCACTGAGGAAATGCTTGTACACAGGGGATGTGGAGGACTCAAAACATACTGTCGTCTTGTGTAGGAAAGAAACAACACTTCTCCTAATAAATGGGCCACAAAAGATGGTTTGTATTGTCTTTGAATCATGTTCATGACTTTGAGATTGCCAGAAGTCTTACCGTCTTTATTCTTCTTGCCCACTCCTCTTCTACATAGAGTATATATTCATTTAGCCCTGAATTCTCAATTCCTGATATCACAGAAGATGTTAATCTTTCCTCTAAGGGTCAAATGGGTTCTGGTAAATCATAAAACTGATGTTCTGGGAAGAATTGCTATAATAGCTGTTCTAATAGAGTTCTTTGTGTCTTTGTATCCATGGAAGGAAGGAAAATTTTGCCCTTTACTAATTGTCTTTCCTTCTGCTTAGAATGCCAATTTCATTTAGTGGAATTATTTTAAAACTATTCTTCAGAAAGTTATTTCTGTCATTCTTTATAATACCTAATTCTTATGAGGCTCATTATACAGGTCTCCAGTCGACCTTTTATCTGTATGATACATAAACAACATTTTCTCTTCTCCATTATCACATCTACTTTTGCTTTAATCTCCATTCCTTTATCTGTTGTTACCTTTAGGTCTATCATAAAATCACTTTAAATTCAATAAATAAAAACTTATTTTAAAAGTGCTCAGTTCTCAGAGTTGGAAGAATACTAAGAAAGTGGCTGTCAGAACCCACCCAACATGGCCTTGAGGCACATTAGCCCTAATAAACCAGTAGGGCTAAACCATTAGCTCTAATAAGCCAGCTCAACATTTTGGATGAGTTCACCATCAGAATCAATTATTCTTTAGCTCCTCTCCGTAACACAATACCACAGACTGGGTGGCTTAAGCAACAGAAATATATTTTCTTACACTCTAGAGGCCGGAAGTCCAAGATTAAGGTGCCAACAAGGTTAATTCCTGCCGAAAGTTCTCTTCCTGGCTTGTAGGAGACCTCCCTCTTGCTGTATCCTCATATGGCCTTTCTTCTGCACAGAGAGAAAGATTAGTGTTTATCCCCCTTCTTTTTTTTTTTTTAATTTTATTTATTTATTTTTTTCAGTGTTACAAGATTTATTGCTTTGCACTACACCCAGTGCTCCATGCAATACGTGCCCTCCTCAATACCCACCACCAGGCTCGCCCAACCTCCACCTGCCTCCCCTCCAAAACCCTCAGTTTGTTGCTCATAGTCCACAGTCTCTCATGG
>CM053612.1:21183502-21226737 GCA_028646535.1 Procyon lotor
GAAATAAGTCAGTCAGAGAAAGACAAGTATCACATGATCTCTCTGATATGAAGAACTTGAGAGGCAAGGCAAAAGTTTGAGGGGGTGGGGGAGAGAAATGAAACAGGAAGGGATGGGGAGGGAGACAACCATAAGAGACTCCTAGACTCAAGAAATGAACTAAGGGTGGCTGGGCGGGGGCATGGATAGGGATAGGGTGGCTGGGTTGTGGACATTGGGGAGCGTATGTGCTGTTAAGTGCTGTGAAATGTGTAAGCCCGAAGATTCACAGACATGTACCCTGGGGCAAATAATACATTATATGTTAATAAAAATTAATAAAAAAAGAAAAAAGAAAAAAAGAAAATTTACAGGACCAAGGTCAGAGTCTATTGACACCTGCTTCTGCCTTTCCTCATGGCTAGAGTATATTCACTCATTGTCTTCATTTCTGCTTCCTTGCCTCCATTTGGTAAACTCTCATAGACCACAATTGCCCTTTTGCCCTGCCACTGTAAGTGAACTGTTCTCACCAAGGTTCTCAATGTCTCCTGGTGGACAAATCCAGTGAATACATTCATTTGACATGGCAGTCAAAGACAGTAGGCCATTCTTAAATGATCTTTTACTTTGGCTCCCATGACACTATTTTTCTCTAGGTTCTCCTCCTATTTCTGGTGCCTGTTTCTGACCATCCCTTACATGCTGATGTTCCTCCAAATTCTGTCCTAGGATCTCTTCTGGTTTTTACTTTATTCCCTCTCTTTTGGAAACAGAATCTTTTTCTTTTCACCTTGCCCCCTCTACCAACAGTACCCTGATCCCGGACCTATCTACTTCTGTCTGGTCCTTCAAGTTTCAGCCTTAGAATTCTTTCTTCTGAGGAGTCTTCCTTGATTCATTTCCTTTCTAATTCTTAGAACCTGCCACACTTCTTGTTTTCAGAATATGTATTGACTAAATCTTACCTTTATTTTGTCTTAACTTTTTTAAAAAGATCTTATATATTTATTTGAGAGAGAGAGAGAGAGAAAGAGAGAGAGAGCATGAGCAGAGGAACAGAGGGACAGGGAGAAGCAGGCTCCCATTGAGCAGGGAGCCCGAGGTGGGGCTCCATCCCAGGACCCTGGGATCATGACCTGAGCGAAAGGCAGATGCTTAACCGATTGAGCCATGCAGGCATCCCTGTCTTAACTTTTTATTTTAAGATTGTTTATATATTCATTTGAGAGAGTGAGAGAGAAAGAGAGAGAGAGTGCACCAGCCAAGGGAGGGGAGGGAACAGAGGCAGAGGCAGACAGAAGCAGACTCCCAGCTGAGCAGGGAGTCCAACACAGGGCTTGATCCCAGGACCACAGGATCAGATCCCGAGATGAAGACAGATGCTTAACTGACTGAGCCACCCAGGTCTCCTTAAGGCCTATGGTATATTGTCTATGGTTTGTTTCTTGTTTATTAAAGGCTTAAAAGGGGTTACCCTCACTGAATGCTTCTATTGTTCAGATTTCCTCAATCAGTTCTGCATTGTTAGTAAATATAAATTTCAAAGCAATATTTCTCATTTGTTTCGTGCTTTCTCCTTTCCTTGTGAGGTACTAACTTGTCAGCAACATTAAGACAAGAATGTGTTAAGTCTTTCTACTTTTAGAAAAAATAATTCTAAAATATGTATGTAGGTGAAGTTCCTATCCCTATGATGTCTTGCCCATCTAAGAACTGAGGTATTTTAAAACAGATATCTACCATATTCTCTGACTATTTGGGTAGTGTATATATGCTTTAAAAATCACATTATTTATCTGTCCTTCTCCTTTAATCTTATAGAATGTTCTTACCACATTCTATACAAGATTCTTGGATTTTTGTGTGGGGGCCCATTTTGATGAATGGGGTCATTCCACAATTCTTAGTTTTTATTTCCATTAATTATAGTCTAATTATGAATCATATTTATGGTTGGCAGTATTCTAAGAAGGCCCTGAAGATTCCCTCCCTTTGGCGTACAGAACTTGTATAAGGCTTTCAAATATGATTACACCTATGAATATGATGAGATATCACTCCTGAGAGTAGGTTACTAATCAGTTTTCACTTAGTTTTTTTTAAAGCTTTTATTTATTTATTTCAGAGAGAGAGAGCACAAGAGGGGAAGAAGAGCAGAGGGAGAGGGTGAAGGGAAGGCTGAGGAGGGACCCTGATGCAGGGCTCAATCCCAGGACCCTGGGATCATGACCTGAGCTGAAGGCAGATCCTCAACTGACTGAGCCACCCAGGTACCCCCAGTTTTGACTTTGAATTAATCAAAAGATAGTAGGTCTTGTGTAATCAAGTGAACTCTTTAAAAGAAGTGTCAAAGAGACACTTCTGCTGATCTACAAGAAAGCAAGCATCCACACCCACTGAATAGGAATCATTAGGACGAGGGGCTTGATTATCTGTTTTACAAATAATTCCTTCTAGTAAATTTTATCCAGGAAATATGGAAAATGCTGGTTTCTACCGTGGTCCAGAAAATCAGTTTATCTTGACACCAGCTATGGAACTACCAAATAAAACACTATATCCTTTTAATGTTTCCAAAATCATGATGTTCAACTGGAAAAAAATGAAAATTGTACCTGTGTCCTCACCACCTCCATTTCCTACCCTGAATCAAAAAATTACTGGAGATTTATTATTATTGTTGTTGTTTATTATTGTTATTATTATTGTTTACTTCTGGTAACAACACATATTTTCCAATGCTTCATACTATATTTGGATCTCCTCCTCTTCATCCCATTGGTGATGGGAGTATTCCCAATCTTATAGGAATGGCTGAACATTTGACATCCAACCCTGGACAGATGTGACTAACAGCAGTTTATTAATCACATATACTCACAGTTTACAGGAGGAGGACACCATATGCCAAGCAGAGCCACACAAAATGGGGTGGGGATTTTACTCGGGAATCCAGTGCAGAACCGGGAGCTGTAAGAAACAGGCTTTGTCGTATCAAGAAGGTGGGGGTGACTCCTGGTGCCCTCAGGAGAATATGATTGATTTGTTTGAATAATTCCATAGGCTAATGGAGAACTGAAACCTGCTACTCAAGGATAAATAAGAACTATGCCTGGTTTCCTTGATAAGGATGGTTGTTAGACTAGGGGACCTTATCTGTGGGAGCAGAGTGAGGAGGAAAACTTGTGCTATTTGAGGCCCTCCCGGTTTCACCAGATACCCAGGCAGCACATAATTTGGGGCCTTAATTTTAGGCTTACATTACACACTAACTATGAGGAACAATGGCAGGCAAGACCCTCTGTATATCCTGAATATGTGTACCTGGAAGATAGTTTTTGCCCCTTGAACCATGCTGGAGTGAATCTTTAATGTATGTTTACATGTAATCATTTTTTGTTTGTAATATTTATAACAATAAAAAATCACGTTCCTAGATTCTCAGCTGAATGCATGTCATGCATTTATTTCTTGTTAAAGTATCAAATATTCAAAATTATTAATGGAGGAGGGTTATTAAACTATGTTCTCATGTAGTTAGTTTAAGTCTGCTTTCAAAGTAATCCATTTCAGTTGTACTTAAAATATCTTACAGAATGGAAACACTGAGAAGACCATAATGCTTTAAATCAAATAAATTTGTGAGTCCTTCTTATTTCTTGGAAATTGTTAAAAGGCATATTTGCCTAAATAGATTTATCCCTGGCTCCAACTTCAGAAACAAAGAGTAGAAAGCCATTAGGGCTTTCATTCTTCTAATAAGAAAAAGCAGATAATTCTTTCTATATGAAAAAAAAATTAGTCATAAGTTTCCTTTTTATTTTCTATATCACTTGGAAAGCTTTTTCAAACTGGAAATGTATGCTGTCTTCTTTTCCTCCCTTTCTGTTCCACCATGTGATGTTGCCCCCTAGAGGAGACTGTTTCCTCCCCTATACATAGCTTATAAAGGAGAAAAATAAAGCTATATCCTTCTGAACTCAGGGGAAACCATTATTATTTAAACACGTATTCCTATCCATAGTACCTTTACTGACTGGGAATAGTGATCACAACTGCAATAAACACAATTAAATGAAAAAACCCTAACTCTAGTAAGCTAAACCTACAAACCCAACTTATGCAGTAACCACAAACAGCATGTATGTCAATGTAATAGTTGCAAATGTGAAACATGATCTAGTTTAAACCATAACTAATCAGATATGGGGAATGGTTCAGAAATATACTGTTTCTATTTTAAAGATGTTAAAATTTATTACCATACTAGCTTTAAAAATTTTTGGACACTGGGTGTAGGCCTGGAGGAATTTTGAAAATCGAAACTGACAATACACTTTTAACTATCATAAACCACTCAGCAATTATGCTTAGCTGCTATAGTCTCATCCAATAACTCCACAATCAAGGAACTTCTGTGCATATTGAGATTCCTATGGAAGTTATAGCATTAATGAAATTGAGTTTTAAATTTCCCTAGGCTCAACCTAGACATTAAGAATATAAATGTAAATTAACAGAGAAGAACTAGCAACCATGAATACTAACACTCAAATAACATTCATTTTCATTTAAATTTTACACAGACATCAGGGAAACAATTTCTCCTCCTTCTCTCCAAAGAAATTATATTAATAATTTTGGCAGCCTTCCTGTGAAGGAACAATGTGCAACATCTTTACATTATTTAGAAAACAGGCATATTGAAAACTAGCAGTTGATAGATCATGTTTGCTCTGCTTGTGAGGCAATTTTAGAGACTGAACCTAAATAGTCTACTCCTGAATTTAAGGAGATTCTAAGATTTAAATGTATGAGTTGACTATACTTACCAATCAATAACTGGTTAAATTATATATAGTAAGTTCTACCAAGTATAATAAAAGGAAGCATAACTAAAATAGTTAAAACAACAAAAACTGTGCCTAATGATATAACTAGTAACCCCTCCCCCATTTTTCTAGAAGATTCTGCCACAACCAGAGGGTTGTGTGTCTCTTATGTAGCTTGACTTGTCCTTCTTTCTTCCTCCTTTCCATCAGATTTGATGAACAAAAGGAAAGGGGAAAAGAGCAACAAACTGCTAGCTGTTTAGTGGTTCCTCTACTTGACATTTGGTAAAGGAATGAGTTTCCTGTAGGTGGAAAGATAAGTACAAGTAGTTAAGAGCTCCTGGGCAAACAAGTGGATACCAAGGTCCTGCTGAGAACAAAATGAAAGTTGTCCCGTGAGGGGTTTCATTCCAAAGGTGTTTATTTGAGACATGTATTTATTCATTTGGGTATGGTTGAGTAGGACAATGAGAGCAAGAAGCTTAGCTATGTGTCCTAGCTCTTAGGCCTTTAACTCAGGATAAGGATCTGATCCTCTTCATATGCCTCATGAGGCCTCCCTACTGGATTTCCCATTTGGATTCTCTTCTCTGACAGAAGATTATTCTTTAGTGTTACAGATAATTTTCCTCTGGGACATATATTCTTATATTTTAATTTCACACAACAATAATCCAAATTCATGATTAATTTTCCACAGAATTCCTGATAAAGAGGTAGGGTCAGTATAGAAAAAAATCTGGGTAGAAGAAAGATCTTCTCCAAAGTTCACATAGGTGAAAAATGTACAAAATATTTTTTACCTAAATAAATAAAAACCGGAAGAGTGAGAGAGGAAAAAGAACGTCTTACTGGAGAGATGTCAAAATATACTATAAAACAATATTAATATAGCATGATATTAGTTCAGAGAAAGTCATTCAAATCATTGGAATAGAATTGAGAACTTT
Source organism: Procyon lotor (assembly GCA_028646535.1). Classification (NCBI taxonomy): domain Eukaryota; kingdom Metazoa; phylum Chordata; class Mammalia; order Carnivora; family Procyonidae; genus Procyon; species Procyon lotor. The sequence goes on from CM053612.1 coordinate 21,189,267, forward strand.
AAAAAAAGATGTATAAGGGTCCCATATTGAACTTGACTTGGAAGAGGGGAGTCCAGTCTCATAATGGAGGACCATAATCCAAAGGAAGCAGAGCAGTTTAGAAAACTGTTTATTGGTGGTTTGAGCTTTGGAAACTACAGATGATAGTTTAAGAGAACATTTTGAAAAATGGGGTACACTTACAGATTGTGTGGTGATGAGAGACCCCCAAACAAAACGTTCCAGGGGTTTTGGTTTTGTGACTTACTCTTGTGTTGGAGAGGTGGATGCAGCAATGTGTGCCCGACCACACAAGGTTGAGGGGCGTGCAGTGGAACCAAAGAGAGCTGTTTCTAGAAAGGATTCTGTAAAGCCTGGTGGCCATCTAACAGTGAAGAAAATTTTTGTTGGTCGTATTAAAGAAGATACAGAAGAATACAATTTGAGAGACTACTTTGAAAAGTATGGCAAGATTGAAACCATGGAAGTTATGGAAGACAGGCAGAGTGGAAAAAAGAGAGGATTTACTTTTGTAACTTTTGATGATCATGATACAGTTGATAAAATTGTTGTTCAGAAATACCACACTATTAGTGGGCATAATTGTGAAGTGAAAAAGGCCCTTTCTAAATAAGAAATGCAGTCTGCTGGATCACAGAGAGGTCGTGGAGGTGGATCTGGCAACTTCATGGGTCATGGAGGAAACTTTGGAGGTGGTGGTAACTTTGGCCATGGTGGAAACTTTGGTGGAAGAGGAGGCTATGGTGGTGGAGGTGGTGGCAGCAGAGGTAGTTATGGAGGAGGTGATGGTGGATATAATGGATTTGGAGGTGATGGTGGCAACTATGGTGGTGGTCCTGGCTATAGCAGTAGAGGAAGCTATGGTGGTGGTGGACCAGGATATGGAAACCAAGGAGGTGGATATGGAGGTGGTGGTGGAGGATATGATGGTTACAATGAAGGAGGAAATTTTGGAGGCAGTAACTATGGTGGTGGTGGGAACTATAATGATTTTGGAAATTATAGTGGACAACAGCAATCAAATTATGGACCCATGAAGGAGAGCAGTTTCGGTGGAAGAAGCTCAGGCAGTCCCTATGGTGGTGGTTATGGATCTGGTGGTGGAAGTGGTGGATATGGTAGCAGAAAGTTCTAAAAAATTTTCAGAAGACAGGGGCTACAGTTCTTAGCAGGAGAGAGAGTGAGGAGTTGTCAGGAAAGCTGCAGGTTACTTTGAGATAGTCATCCCAAATGCATTAGAGGAACTGTAAAAATCTGCCACAGAAGGAACGATGATCCATAGTCAGAAAAGTTATTGCAGCTTAAACAGGAAACCCTTCTTGTTCAGGACTGTCATAGCCACAGTTTGCAAAAAGTGCAGCTATTGATTAATGCAATGTAGTGTCCATTAGATGTACATTCCTGAGGTCTTTTATCTGTTGTATCTTTGTCTTTTTCTTTTTCTTTTTATTACAGCAGGTCTATTGCCCTGTAAACTGTGGTAGTAATACCAGACATAAAAAATTAAGGAATTTTTTACTTTAAATAAATAAATAAATAAATAAATACAAAAAATGAAAAAATAAAAAAGATGTATAAAAGTATGTTAATTTTATTTATAATAAAATTGATTGAAGGATTGTTCAGATATAATGTTATATTAGTTTTAGATGTATGACATAGTGATTTGAAAATTTTTATGCTATGCAATGCTCGCCATGTTAAGTGTAGTTACCATATGTCACTATACAATGCTATTACAATATGATTTATAGTGAACTTTAGATAACTTAGAAAAAGGTGGACCTGTTATAAAAGGTTTGGGGACAAATGGCCAATCAAATTGAGAAGAAAAAAATAGGCTGTACCCTTAACAGAAACCATCAACAAAAATCAACTTAAGAGTTATGATTTTAAAAATATTTTGGAGATAATAGAATAAAAGAATGGAAACTTTTTAAATGGTACGTGGTAAAGTCTTTTTAAGCAAAATGCAAAACTCAGACTCCATGAGGAAATAACTGACAGACTTGGCAAAATCAAGTGACAGACTGAGAGAAGATATTGGCAATATATGTAACAGAAGAGCAATATCTAGACTACATCAGAATTCCGGCAAATCCACGAGAAAAGGAAAATAATCTGTTACAAAAATCAGAAAGTGACAAAAGAAACTTAAAAAACAAAAACCATATTAAAAAGTTGTACCTTACAAGTGATCAAAACATCTGTGAGATATTTTTGTCCATCAAATTTAAAATGGTTGATTATGACAGGGTGTCTGAGAGTGGGGCAGTCAGTTAAGCTTCTGACTTGGTTTCAGCTCAGGTTGTGGTCTCAGGGTCATGAGATTTAGCCCTGTGCTGGGTTCTAGGCTCCATGCTCAACAGAGTCTGCCTGAGATTCTCTTTCTCTCCCTCCACTCCTCCTGCTCGTTCCCTCGCTCTCTCTCACAAATAAATAAATAAATCTTTAAAAAATAAATAAAATGGTTGTTGCTGTGCAATGTTATTGACTATAAGGGAAAGAGGCACTTTCAGACACTCCTGCTAAAACCTGTTTGAAGAGATATTTTTGGCAATATCAGTCTTTAATCCATTAAATCCATTCCAGGAATCTCTTCTAAGGAATTTCTCAAAGAATTGTACAAAGATTTATAATTTAAAAAAAGAGAATGAATTCATGAATGTTTATTGCAACATTATTTGTAAAAGGAAATAATTGGAAACTACCTGGGTGTCCATCAGTAGAAAATGGTTAAATAAACTATGGTTCATCCACAAAATGGAATAATATGCAGCTGTTTAAAAATGAGGTAGAGGGGCTCTTGGGTGGCTCAGTGAGTTAAGGGTCTGCCCTTGGCTCCAGTCATGATCCCAGGTTCCTAAGATTGAGTCCCAATTCAGGCTCTCTACTCATAGGGGAGCCTGCTTCTCCATCTCCCTCTGTCACTCCCCCTGCTTGTGCTCTCTCTCTCTGTGTCAAATAAATAAATAAAATCTTTTTAAAAAATGAGATAGATCTATAGGTACTGACCTCACTATATTTTTAAGAAGAAAAAGCAAGTTTCAGAATCCTGCATATAATGTGATCCAATTAGGTAAGGGAAATGCATATAGCATATTTATATACATAATTGTGTAGCATATTTATATACATAATTGTGTAGCATATTTATATACGTAATTGTGTAGAACCAGGACTAAAGAAATGCATACCAAATTGCTGATAGTGTGAAAGTAGGAGCAAGACTAAAGAGAGCTATAGTAGAGTGGTTAAGAGCCTAGACTCTGGGGTCAGAGAATTTAGTGACTCTGCTACTTATTAGCTATGTGACCTTAGCAAGTTTCTTAACCTCTCTGTGCCTCAGTTTCCTTCTCTACAAAATGGTGGTGTTATCACTGCTTAGCTCAAAGACTTGTTGTGAGGATTAAATGAGGCAACATATGCAAGACATTCCAAATAAAGCCTGGCATACAGTATAAGCTTACTGTGTAAGAGTTTGCTATTTTTTTAAGGTTTATTTATTTATTTGAGAGAGTGGGGGGGAGGGGCCGAGGGAGAGGGAGAGAGCCAGTCTCAAGCAGACTCCAAGCGGAGCACCAAGCCCAACCTGGGGCTCAATTCCACAACACTGAGATCATGACCCAAGCCAAAATCAAGAGTCAGATGCTTAACCGACCAGCCACCCAAATGCCCTAAGAGTTTGCTATTATTATATTCCTTAAATATTTTGCAGTGAGAATGCATTCATGGATTTCATATGTAGCAAAAAAGAAATAAGAAGGAGAAACTAAAATGAGAATAGGACAGAAATGTTTCTAAACGAAGAAGATAAAAGGAAAAAATTATATCATCTACCCTGTAATTTTTTTTTGAAATATTTTATTTATTTGACAGCAAGAAACACAGCAAGAGAGGGAACACAAGCAGAGGGAGTGGTAGCAGGAGAAGCAGGCTTCCTGCCGAGCAAGGAGCCCGATGCGGGGCTCGATCCCAGGACCCTGGGATCATGACCTGAGCCGAAGGCAGACGCTTAATGACTGAGCCACCCAGGTGCCCCTACCCTGTAATTTTAAGTACATAATAACCCAATAGAAAACTGAATTTGTAATAAGTTATATCTTAAATTGTGCTCAATTGGCTGCAATATTTTGCAGCTCCTCTAAAAGATGAGCAGTCTAAGGGCATCTGGGTGGCTCAGGCGTTTAAGCATCTATCTTCAGCTCAGGTCACGATCTCAGGGTCCTGGGATCCAGCCCCACCTTGTCATTGGGCTCCCTGTTCGGCAGGGAGTCAGCTTCTGCCTCTTTCCTCTGCCTTTCCCCTCTGCTCATGCTCTTGCTTGCTGTCTCTCAAATAAATAAATAAAATCTTAAAAAAAAAAAAGATAAACAATCTATTTCTCTGCTCCTGTCTTCTAAAGATAGAACACAGCAGAAGTAACATTGTATGCGTTCTGAAACCTAGGCTTTTCTAGGCCTTGGAGCTTCTATCTTTGCTGTGGTTGTGGATTGCTGCCCTAACACCAGCATATAGGCAGCTGGTGTAGCCTACTGGAGAATAAGAGACCATTCTTATGGAAAAGGACAAACATCCGAAGCACCCAGACGACACCCAGCGCCTATTGCCAGATGTGTGCATAAGTGGGGCCACTTCCTACCTTTCAGCCTAGATAACCTTCCAGCTGAATGAAGCTGCATGAATGTGCCAAGGAAAAACCAGCAGAGAAAATGTGTAGTTAATACAAAGAATCATGAGAAAAGATAAACTGCCGTTGTTTTAAGCAACTAAGTTTTAAGGCTTCTTAAGGCTTACATTTCATTGTCATACAACAATAGTTAACTGATAGAGAGGATATGAGATCTGAAAGGCCACACATGGAGAGAGAGACCCCGATGCCTTAGTTGTTCCAGCCACCCAGCTGAGTCATTAGACATACGAGTAAGGCCATGTGGGATAAACCCAGCCTTAGGTGACCTGTCAACGGAATGCAGCTACTTGAGTGATCCCTGACAAGTACAGCAGAAAAAAATGTCCCACCTAATTCACAAAATTGTGAAAAATGGTAAAATGTTTTAAGCTATGAACTTTTGGGGTAATTTGTTATGTGGTAGTAGATAATTGACACCACATCCAAGAAGCCTAATGTACTAAATACGTAAGAAGACTCTCTTTTAATCCAGCCCCACGTTGGACTCTGCACTAGGCATGGAGACTGCTTGATATTCTCTTTCTCCCTCTTCCTCTGCCCCTTCCAGCCCCCCACCCCTGATGGCATGTTCTCTCTCTCTCTAAAAAAAAAAAAAAAAGAGAAAGAGAAAGAAAGAATAAGTCTCTTTCAAACACAACATTACCTCTTTAGACATTCCCATGGCATGGACTAAGTAAAGATGGTGCTAAATTAAGGCACCAGATTTTAAGAAAATTTCCTGTATAAGGTAGGAAACTTGAATTCTAATTAAGCTTGATCAATAGAACATATTACTTTTTCTCTTAATTCTTCTCATTATTTTAATCCTTTGTTTTAGTTATAAGGTTGTTAAATTCAAAAGTTTCCCCCAGTTCTTTCTTTTTTTAGATTTTATTTATTTATTTATTTATGAGAGAGTGTGTGCGCCATCACAGGAGAGGGACAGAAAGAGAAGGAGAAGCAGACTCCCCACTGAGCAGGGAGCCCAAGGAAGATGTAGGGCTTGATCTCAGGACCCTGAGATCATGACCTGAGCTGAAGGCTCTAACCAACTGAGGTTAACCCAGGCGCCACCGCCAGTTATTTCTAAAGGACTTACCATATATAACCAAGATATACAGAAGGACATGCTCTTGCCCTCAAAGAAATAAAAGTACAACAGAAGAAATAAGCATCTAAATTAACTATAATACAAAGGAGAATGGGATAAGGGACAAGAGAGGAAAGTGCTTTAGCAATTCAAAGGAAAGAGCATTTCAGGATGGAAGTCCAGAGAGCACTTCTTGAAAAAAGGGAGTAAGAGATAAAAGTCTGATAAATATGAATGGGCAGCTAAAAACAGAGAAGGAAAGGCCTCCTGGGCATATGTTGGAGTGTTTTAAACTAATTTTTAAGCTTTATTTACAATAGTGTTTGAATGAAAAGATAGACTGTCTCACTGTAACTGAGTGTCCATCTGATGGCCTATGGAATAAACTATACACAATCTCAAGACAGAGAGAGCTGAAGTAACCTGAAGCACCTAGAAATTCAACCAAGATGTCAGGTATCCTAAAAAATTGATGAATCTACTTTGTGGTGATAGGTGAGTGTTGCCTATGCTCATTCTGTGATTAGAATTCCTTTGGTGATAAAATAAAGTGGTCCTACAGGAGTCTGTCTTATTAAAATGATTATATCTGAAAAAGTATGTTTATAGCATATCTTGAGATAAATAGAATCATACCTTTAAAATGAAAGGCATATCAGAGAGATCATGTGATAATTGTCTTTCTCTGGCTGACTTATTTCGCTTAGCATAATACCCTCCAGTTCCATCCACGTCGTTGCAAATGGCCAGATTTCGTTTCTCTTGATGGCTGCATAGTATTCCATTGTATATATATACCACTTCTTCTTTATCCATTCATCTGTTGATGGGCATCTAGGGTGTTTCCATAGTTTAGCTATTGTGGACATTGCTGCTATAAACATTCAGGTACACGTGCCCGTTCGGATCACATTTGTATCTTTAGGGTAAATACCCAGTAGTGCGATTGCTAGATTGTAGGGTAGCTCTATTTTCAACTTTTTGAGGAACCTCCATACTGTTTTCCAGAGTGGCTGTACCAGCTTGCAAGAGGCAAAGGGGGAGTTTGGGGGTGGTGGGGGAGAGAAGTGAAACAGGAAGGGATGGGGAGGGAGACAAACCATAAGAGACTCCTAGACTCATGAAACGAACTAAGGGTGGCTGGGAGGCAGGGGCATAAGGATAGGGTGGCTGGGTTGTGGACATTGGGGAGGGTATGTGCTATGGTAAGTGTTGTGAATTGTGTAAGCCTGATGATTCACAGACATGTGTCCTGGGGCAAATCATACATTATATGTTAATAAAAATTTAAAAAAAAAAATAAATTAAAAAAATAAAATAAAATGAAAGGCAAGAGTAGGTATAAGACTTATAAGGAAGATTAGTTATTTTTTATATTTTTAATAATAGCTTTCTGATCACAAATTAATATGTATTTATTATGGAAAATAAAATATACAAAATAGAAAAAAGAAAATTAAAACCACAAACAAGCCCATGAATCACTATTAACATTATATTTTTCCTGGTCCTTTAACCATGCATCTATTTGTAAATATTTTAGTTTTAGTCAATTCATAGAAACATGAGATTATATGTTTTTGTAATCTCCCATTTTCCTATTTAAAAATTTATTGGGAATCAGTTAGTTTTAAACAAGTTGAGTTTGGAGTAATTACGAGATAATAAGAAAGAGATATCCAGCCAGTTGTTAAAGATGGAGCCTAGGAGGAATGTTGGGACAGGGCTATAATCTGGAAGTTATCAAACTAGAAGTAATTGTTGAAACCTGGAAATGAGATGAGATCATTCATACTTTTTCCAAGTATGGGTTACTGAGTTAAGAAAACAATTGATTTTCTTGGAATAGAATAGATAATTTCAAAATGCATCACACAGCAGTTGTAAGTGATCATTCTGGATTGCAATATAAAGATCAATTTCTTATTGTGAACCTACAGATTGAAACTTTAGAAAGACTAAAAGACACTGATAAGAGGGAAAGCACAGCCAGTTTTAAGAAAAGAAGATCATGGTTGGCATTGGTCTTTGGATACCTTTACTAAACGCTGCAAAATTTTTGAAGACCCCAAAATGCTATTGTCTTTGTGGGTTATCTCCACCGATACTTATGTAGCAGAAGTTAAAACAGACAGAAATAGTTATGTATTGATGCACTTAAAATGACAGCAATAAATTCATTACATGTTAACATAAGATTTTTATGAAAAAGTATTACATTTTCCCAAACAAAATATTATTGAAAATTACAGTGTTATCTTTAACTCCTGATTTAATAGAACACAGCTAAATTCTCCTGCCTTTGCATTCAATTAATTGATGTATGTTTGTAAGAGAATGTGAGTGAAAGGCAAATAATATCTTAGTATTATTATGAAAATAATTTTGGCTACACAGATACCCTAAAATTCTCTAAGGAAATCCCAGGATCTCTGGGATAGAAAGGTCAAGAAGAATAAAGATAGAAAAAGGTTTATAATTTGAGTGTCAGCAAGTCCAAAGACTTGATTAAGATCCACTGAACTGTAAATCAAATCATATCACACCTTCCTGGACTTCCCACTGTCCTTAGGGCGAAACTGAAAATCTTTATCAAGGTTCCCAAACTCTTGTATGATTTTACTCTTTTCTGCCTGTCCTGCCTCATCTATGTCACTATTCCTCCCCACCTCCTTTCCGCTTATTTTTTTTAAAGATTGATTGATTGATTGATTGATTGATTGATTGATTTGAGAAAGAGGGAGAGACATAACAAGCAGCGGGAGGGGCAAAGGAAGACTCTCAAGCAGACTCCCCACTGAGCACTGAGCCATGATGTTGAGATTATGACCTGGGCTGAAATCAGGAGTCAGGAGCTTAACTGGCTGAGCCACACAGGGGCCCCTCCTTCCACTTCTTACACTCACTACACTCCATAGGCACAGGCTGTCCTTGCATTCCTTGACAGTACCAAGATATTTCTCACATCAAATACTGTAGAGTCTTTTCTCTGTGCTTGGAATGCTAACTACTATACGTTCTCCAGGCCTCTGATTAGTAGTCACTTCCTCAGGGAAGCCTATCTAACCACTCCAACCTCAATCTAAATTATGTCTCTTCTGTTGTTCCCTTGTCAATAGTGCTCTTTTCCTTCAGAGCATTCATCAGTTTAGAAGTATGTATTTCATCGTGGGATTGGTTATGTCAGTCTCCTACCAGTGGACCATAATCCACACAAAGAAAAGAACAAGTGTGTTTTGTTTACCACTCTGTTCCCCAGTATTTAGCACTGAATAGGCACATACTAGGTATTCTACAAATCTTTGCTTAATCAAAGTATGAATGAGAGAGTGAAGACACATATGAGAGCCTGTTTCCTTAGTCTGAAAAGAAATTATTCATGCTTATTGTGTTGCATAGAAAATAATATTCTAGTTTCCAATTTTCATATAAAATGCATTTAAAATCTGTTTATGATAGATTATCCTAATAATTGTTAGCATCTAATAGCAATTGTTAATGTATGTGGCTATAAAAGTCTTCTTATGGCCATTATTAAGCATGAGTTTTAGAAGCACTAAATGCTTTTGTTATTTCAATACAAATTAATAGTTACCTGTAAGTCAATCATGATAATAATTCACTTAAAAGGTTATTATGATGAGGTCACAAAGTTAGAGAGAAGTTCAAGTGCATTTAAATGCCAACAGAACAATCCTAATTGTTCTATACTCTTTTCTTTTCAAATTCTCTTTCAGGAGTGTAATTTCATCTCTCAAACAGAAATCATAGTACATTTTGAAATCAATATTTCCCCTTTTCAACAACTGTGATAGTTAAAAATTGCCAAAAAGTAATGTTCTTAAAAGTATTCCCAATAAAAAGACAAACACTAGCATAAAGCCAGCTTTCAAATTGGCAAGGGAAGGCACTACACTATCTTTATGAGGGTAGAAGTTATTGTTATTGCCATATTTTTATGTGTATGCATATCAAATATGAGTGAATTTCATATAAATTAAAGACCAAGGTGCCATTATTTTCATTGTCTGTAATTTCAGATTTAGCAATTATTTGAATCCATTATAGCAATAAAGTAAATGAATTGCCACTGCACCCTATTGAGAAGTCTTGGTTTTGAAGGTTATAATTAATCTGTATTAGGGATACATTTTATTTTGAGAGTAAGGTGCAGCAGCACTGATGGAGCCTTTCTAATGAAGGATATTCTGTATGAATGTACACTTCCGTGAGCAGGGTTTGCTATGTGGAATACAAAGTGACTTGCTGAAGCCCAAAGGGGGGAAAATATTCTGCTGCTTCTTGGAACTCCAGTCAGAAAAATGATTCTTCAGGATTCATTTGGATACTAAACAGAAATAGGTAAAGAGAAGACTTTGATTGGCTTGTCAGTTGTTCTCTTGAGCCTTAATTGGGTGTGTGAAAAAATAACGTGCCTCATTCTGTTCTGAACAGATGGATGCAGAATCCTGGCCACCAACTGCTCACATTCAGGCTCAAGTGAACTTCCTCTAATGTGGCCGCTCTCTCCAGAGGATCCCACAGCCGGCCAGAAATGGGCACTCCCTAGCAGCAAGCTGGTGATTGCAATTTTACAGCTCTGTTTATGCAAAGTGTTTGGGTAGAAAATCATTAAGCTACCTCTGTTGCTTCCAATCATTGTAGCCAAAAGTTAAGGTGCCAGCACCATTCATAATCTCTCGTAGCTGATCTCTGGATGACATTGTTATCAGTTGCAATAGGAAATAATGGTGCACTACAGTATGTATTGAAAGTGTGCCTTTGAAAACATCTTCCCATCAGACAAGCTACCAAACAAAACTCCTTCATTTCAGATGGTTCACATTGATTTTCTTTATGTAATTGTTATTGACTTTAGTCTTCTAATATTATTGTACTTACATTCTTACTTATGAGTGTACTTAGAAACAAGATTGAAATAAGTGATATTCTCCATTATGCATTCTTTGCAGAGAATGAAACCTATGGGTGAAACAAATACATTTAAAAAAATCAAGGCCAGAACATCTAAATATTGTTCTCTAGTACTGAATTGTTCTAGGTACATAGTAATGGCCACTCAATATGTGCTTGTCCATTAGTGAATTGTTCACAAATCTTTGAAGATCTCTTAGCTTAAGTCTCAATTTCTTTACCTATCCCCAGTGCTGGCACAGTTCCTGGAACATAGTAGATGCTCCATAATCATTTGCTGAATTGAATTTAAGTAATTATATTAGTTCTGGGAATAAATGTCTAAAGGTGTGTGTGAACATGTGTGTGGTCTTTGTTAATGAAAAGGCATATCTCTTTTGAAATTCCTAGCAAATTACTTGACTAATATAATCTAGGCAATCAACTGTCCTATACAGATTGCATGCTCCATTACAATTGGTTATATTTTCCTTTACATTGGGCATTCTGAAACCAGCAATTTAGTGTGCCTTCTTCCTGATATCCACATTTGAAATAGAAATTCTTGCTTCCATGAGCAAAATGACTTGAAAATTCTGCAACTTCCTGCTACTTTAATGTGTCTAGGGAATCCCTAAAGTTGAATAAAAGCTTTAGGAAAGCCACCTACAGTATCAGGTTGTGGACTTCCAGAAGCGGTAAATCAGTTCTTTGGAAAAGGAAGAAAAGTTGACAGAGCCCTCTGTACTTTGGAATTAGAAATGGAAACAATGTTTTTGAAGGAACTGAAGGGAGACAGCTGCAGACCAAATGAATTAAGGACTCCAGGGAGCTGGGAAAACCAGTAAGGAAAATGAGAGTTAAGAATGTGAGAGAAAATACAAAGAGGAGACAGCAGAGGAGAGAATTAAAAAAACAAAACAAAACAAAACAAAACACGATTAAAAGGACTGTGGAAATGCCAAGAGAAAAACAAGCTGAATTTCCTTTTTTGAAATCCCTAGTTATTAACTTCCCCTTCTTTCCTGGGTCTTCCAAAAGAGTAACAAAAGAGACAGCAAGTGTGAGAGTGAGATGATCCTGGTTTAAAATCTTATATTCTATTTCCATGTTACGGATTGGATTGTCCACCTTCCATTCTGTCAGAATTTCCTTTTCATTTATGAGTTCTTTCCTTAATAAATCGTTACAGAATTTCTTTAGACTCATAGTGTTTCGAGTCACTGGAGAAGTGATTGGACAGATGTTTCTTTTTCCTTCTTCTAGAAGTCTTAGTTGAGAATTGAGGAGGTATCCTGAAAGTCTTTTCCCTCCACAGTTCAGGATTCTGGTAGTTCCTAAAGAGCAATCTTTCTTTTATTTAGGATATTTACATATGTTTTATACATACACATGCTTTTTGTTTTGTTTCAGAGGAGTGTAGTGGGTTTTAGGAATGTTCTTTTACATATTCGTGGCAAGACACAGGTTTTACAACCATGCCTGCTCCCGTGGCTTTTTCAACAGCCCAAGAGAGATGGTTCTGGAAGCAGTTGCTATCCCCCCCACAGAGTCGAGTTGTCATCTTTTGTTTCTTTGTTGGCAGAGCGGTGGGGTGGGGGTGGGGGTGGGGTGATGAGCGGCAGGGATCCAAACGATTCCTGTCCAAAGCTGAAGGCGATGTTGCAAAAGGGATGAAGGGAAAAAACAGCTCTTGATTCCCAGATTCTTTCCCCGAGTGTTCAGCTCGGTATATTTTATTTCCTCTCCTCGGTGGTGTGCCGGCCTTACAATGCACCCTCTTTGCAAATACCTGTATTAAAAACCAAGAGGATGGGAACACACGGTTCCGAGATCTCCTCCTGGCGTCACCCTATACTACCTCTCCTTCGGAAACCGAATCCTGTCCCCCCTGCTCAGGAGCGCACATACCACACAGCCCGGAAACCTTCCTCGCGCAGCTGCCACCACCCAGAGCGGAGAACAGCTGGAAGCTTTGGTGCGCGCCCACCGCGCCGGGAGCGACTCTTCCCGGTAATTAGCGCCAGCCAAGGCTCCAAATGTGCCTTTATTGCAACCCCTAGCGGGCTCTCAACTCGGCAATAGCTTCTCGCTTTCCTGTCCCTGCTCTTGCGGAGAAAAATTACAAACGTGAGTGCATAAATACACATTCACACACACCCTTCTTTCTTCACTCAAGAAAACCATCGTTAAACGTCCTTCTCCCAAAGAAGGTTCGACTCTTGCCGGTCTCTTTACCTAGAGGTTAGCAGTACCGAGAACACTCTCTCTCTTTGCTGCTCTGCGCGCCCCCTACCTGCCTGCGGCGGGGGTGGAGTTGGGGTGGGGGGGAAGGGGATCTGGGAGTACGCTAGACTCCCGTTTCTCCAGTTGGTGCAGCTCCCCTGGCTCGGCACTTGGTATCTCCCACGGTCTTGCTCTCACTGGGAAGCCGGGAAGAAGGCGACTGTGGGCGTCGCCGCCGCCCTTCCCGGAACCGGAGCCAAACTCCAATAGGGCGCCAACGTCTCCCTCCTATGCCTCACATCTGGCCCAGCCGTGCAGATGTTGGTGGCCGGAGAGTTCCTCCACGCGAGGCCCCCCAAGTCCTGAGCATGCCCAGTAGGACTACTAAGGCTCCAGACGCGAGTTTCTGGACATGTAGATTCCGCTTTTCCGCTTTTTAGAGGAAGCTGAAGAGGGTGGGAAAGGAGAGATCCTGGGCTTGGGGCAGCGCGCTGGGTTCGCCCCGGTACGTGCCCTCCGGCCCGGCGGGGTGAGGGGCGGAGCCGGCTGAGGAGTCCAGGGACCAGGGCAGCCTGGCAGGGCGGGAGCTGGAGCGCTGGCCCCCCGCCCCCGCTCGAAGAGGACTTTGTCAGTGCTGAGCTGACGCGCCGCCAGGAGGCTGCGGGTGGCCGGCCTTGGCGCGTTGGGGTCACACTGTCAGCTGGTGGCAGTCAGTGGTGCTCTCACACAGTGGGACGCGAGAGAGCTTGCGGGTCACTTACGCACGACACTCACGGGCTTGGCATTTCTGGAAGGCGGGGGAGAGGGGAAAAGGAAGAACCCAAACAATTTCTCTCGCTTGCTCGCTTTTTCTTTTCTTTTATTTCTCCTTCTCCTTCTTCTTTTCTTTTCTTTTTTTTTTTTTTTTGCCAAAGTTATGCTGGCAAGAGACTTGACATTCTAAGTCCTGAGGCTTTACACAGCGCAGCAGTGATTACGCTCCTTTGTGTATGTGTGTGAGTGTGTGGTGTGCACGCGCGTTTGTGTATGTCATGACTATGAAACACTGTCCCAGGTTGATCTTAGGGATGACAAACACTCCTCAGAAACCCCTACCTCACCTAACCCTCGGGTTTTTTGTTTTGTTTTGTTTTTTGTTTTTTTAAAAAGCTAGTCATGAGAGTCCCCTGGCCAGGAACTCATTGTGGTACAAAATCTAAATTTTGTTGATCCATATTTCTTTCCTCTGCTCCCATCTCCAGCTTTCTCCTTCCCTCTCTCCATCCTCTAACACCCTGATATTTCTCATCTCGACTTCCTTTCCCCTGCCCGTTACCTGCTCCCTCAGCCCTCCTCCTCCTGTTCCTCCTCCCTCCCCCCCATCTCAGCTGCGGCTAAAACCTGGAGACTTGGGGAAAAGGGGAAAAAAAATCCTCGGCTGTAGAGCTGTCAAACCGGGCATGCTCAGTAGACAGGGCAGGTTTTTTGGTCTCGAGTAGCGGAGAAACATTTTTTTGCACCACCGCTACCAGCTTTAGAGCGCGGCGGCGGCGGCCACGGCAACAGCAGCACAGCCATCAGCCGTGCAGACGCCCCGCACCCGGGAGCGCGGCAGGCTCCGGCTTAGCCCGGAGTTCACCTCCGAGTGCCCCGGGGGCTGAGCTCACCCCTTCTGCTCGCACACACACGCACAATCGCTCTTTCACGGACACACACACGCGTATACACACTCTCGCACACACACACGACCCGGGCGCAAGCACCCTCCTGGCAAGGATCGTCCGCTGGCGCGGCAATAGCCAGGTTCGGTGCCTGCCCCCGGTGGCTGGCAGCTGGGAGCACCGCCGCCGCCAGCCAGAGGAGAGAGATGCGGGGGCCCAAGCGGCTGCTCGAACAGTAATGTGGATTTACAGTCATTTCCCGCAGGAACCGGCTGAGACGCCTGAAGTCCCGGGCACCGGCGGCGCCCGGCGGGGCTGAGCACCTGGCGAGGGGGCGGGGGACCGCACCTGGGGACGCCACTGAAACTTGCGCCTGGACTAGGTAGGTGCGTTTCTCCCGGCCCTCATCTCTTTCCCTCTGGCTCGCGGCCCCCACCCCCACTTCCCACCCCAAGGACTCGAGAGAACTTCGCCCTGAGGCTGCAGGCAACGGATGGCGGCACCGGGTTGTGAACCGCGGGCTGCGTCCGCGCTGGGAGTCCTGCCCGAGGTAGCAGAATCTTAGCTTCTTCTCTGGGTCTCCGCCTGGCCCGGGGCTCTGGACCACCCGGGGGAGGTGGGAGGTTGGCCTTGTTCGCAGTTCAAGCTTCCAGTGGGCCCTGGGGGCGCTGCTTTCGGGGGCTCGCTGGGCTTTACAGGCGACACTTTTGCCAACCAACTCCTTTGGTTGTAAAAGAGGGGCCCTCGCCTCGGCTCTTTCGCAGAGCCGAGGCGCTCTAACAAGTGGACCTGGACGCTGTGAAAGGGGGGGCTCGGTCCGAGAAGAGACAACGGGCGCCTCTCCTCCGACATCCTTCCCACCTGGAGCGTTCGCCCGGGGCTGGATCACTTGGGTCCCGATGGTGCCCTTTCTCCAAGAGAAGATTCCCATGAGCGAGGACGCACTTTAGTACCTGTTTGCTTTTGAATTTCTCTTTGAACCTTACTCGGGGAGCCCAGATTCGGGGCCTGGGGAACTCTAGAACCTCCTTCTAACCTACCCTGTTTGGGGCCCCACCCGGTGCGTCCTCCCTATACCCCAATCTTTGTCAAAAGAGACAGTCATTACGCAGTAGTCGGTGTTCGGGGAGCCGTCGGTTTTGGCTTTAACCACGCGCTTAGCTGCACGGGTTTGTGTGGGGTTTTTTTGCATTTCATCCCCGGAATCTAGTAGCGGCCAGCACAACTGCGGAGCGCCAAGTACCCTCAAGGCATGCCTGGAAAAATGTAACCTCACTTTTTTCCACTCCACAACTGGCAGATTGACAATTCAGTTTTAGGATGCTTTTCCTAGAGGTGGAGAAGGGAGTCTGTTAGCGCGACTTGGTGAGTGGATGTGTTTGCAGTCAGGAGTGTATTTAAACATTTCGGCAAACCCAGTGCAGCCAGTTGTTTACAATTGCGGAGACAGACGATCTCCCTCCACTAGTAGATGTTGTCTCGACATCTATTTCGCCACTGGGAGAGTAGGGGCGGGGGCAAGGGCTGGTTTGCTGCTCGTGCTTGCCGTCGGCTGCTTCGGGTTAGCAGATCTGCATCACAGCTTCTGGCTATATGCTAATATGTATAGAAAAACTTCACGTTTTCAATATGAAGCAGCTGGTCAGGAGCCGCCTGAACTTTCCCGTCTGCCCCCCCCCATGTTAATCCCGAAGTGTATTTGAGGTGGCCCAAAGAAATATGAAAAGAAGTTTCTGGTGCTGTGGAAGGGCAATTAGTAGCCATTCGGTTTTAGAAACCAAAAGGAAACGAAATACCCCAGTGGACTCTAATAGGTACTGTTCGATTAACATTTAATTGATCCCGTTTGTGGTAAGTAAGGGCCACAGACAGCTTCCTTGAATTTTAGATTGTTGTTCTATGATTACAACTAACAAACCAGGTACACTATACTGTGAGAATCAGTCCCTACTCTTAACCTGTTTGAGGAAGACATTGCAAATGTCCGCTCTGTTATTATCTTTTGGCTGAAATATCCTGTTTCATCTTCTTAGTCCAACGACTTTCGATTTGGAGCATAGGGTACTTAAGTGCTGCCAAGAAAGAGTACAGTCTAAGAAGGAAAGGCTACTATTATTATTATTATTATTAAAAGGAGATCCACAATTACGTTGTTTTCCATGATTACCCAGCATTTGCTTGTTTGCCCAACACCCCCTCTTTGCTTTTCATATCTGCAATGTGGGGGGAAATGAATTGTTATAAGACATAGTATGCCCCTTAAAGTAAATAACTGGAAAAGCAGAATCTTAGTTTTGCCATTTTGGTCGAAGTTTATAAGACTTTTTGGGGTGATGTATTAATTTACTATTGCAAAGTTGTTGTTTTGTTTTTTTTTTAAAGGTAGTTCAAAGCTTTCAAGTATGGCCAAGTAATGTTGGAATCTTTTAATGACAATAAAAATCACAAGATACATTTGAAGAGGGGTTCAGGTAATTTCCAAAATGAATCCATGCTTTAAATGTTAGTTGAAAGTTCACAGATTGTCCCCCAGAATGTTTTTGATAAACAGGTGTTTCTGAAAAACAACTCTACAAAGAGATTTCAACATTTGCATAATAAAACTAACAGAATCTAGTCCCTAGAGCAATGCCAGACACAGTAGGAAAATGAATATTTTTAATACATGAATTAGTATTTACCAGTAGTTCTTGATCCCAGTTATGAACATAATATGTAATGAGGCTGAAGGAAGGAAGGCTTTGTAGAATCATTGTGCTGTAAGGGGTGATTAAGTGAGACTCCAAATATTCAAACATATGGGAGTGTTGAAAAGTAAAATCAGATTATATGTAATTATGGTCTCATTCAAAGGCCTAATTCAAAGTCCAAGTCCAAATACCCTAGAAGTCTCATTGTTCCAATTCAGCTATCATATGTGTAAATAACACTGACATAATCATAGTTTCCTTTATAGTCATTGTACTTTCCTGATGCCTTTAATACAAAGATTCTCGCTGAAGCAGAACAGCTCAGTATTTAACTTTATTCTGTACAATATTACTTTAAATCATCAAACTGCAAAATATTCTTTTGACACGTTGCTTTTGAACTTTATTTTCCATGACAATCTTAAAAACTTAGAAGTGGTAAGAAGGTTCAGTACTAAATAACAGCAAATTTTTTTTCTATTCTGGTAGAGATAGCCATTAGAATCCATATAATTTTTGCTTGAAGCTTGCTTTTCTCAAATGTCCATCAGTTTCAGTTTTTAGTTTCTAAGTGCTTAGTATAGATTATGTCTAATAAATCCCCTAAGGTTTCCTAAACTATTTATTTATTTATTTACCCATTTACTGACTGACCTGAGGTCAAAAGAAGACGAGTACTTTGCATACTCATCATTTTTTTAATGAAAACAAATTTTTTATAGTACTCACCTATTTTTTGTCTTCCTCACTCACAGGTACACACACACACGCTATCTCTGAAGAATGCCATGCATCATACATAAAACATGTATAATAATTTCATTAAAATTCTATATTTTTAAAAAATATATCACCTGTTACTTTACCCTCAAAAGTGGTAATCCATGCACACTTATAAGAAAAGAAGCTTCTCTTCATTTACCGTTTAGAATAAAGATTTGAACTGGATTACTAGCACAACTACAGGCAGATTAAATGATGAATATTGTAAGAAAGAGTATTTAGCAATTCTGATCAATAGCATATATCCATAGCTGGGAATGTAAGTGCTGATTATAAAAAATTAAGAAGAATCAAATTTCAGAACTGTTTCCATATACAATAAGTGCTTTAAATCATCTGCAGGTTCTGTATATTAGGTTAAATCACTATTTTGAATGTAGATCACTATTATTTTTCCTTCCCATAAAAGGTAAAACATTCTGAATCCTGTTTTAACATATTATTTCTCTTTCTTTCTGTTATCCTGGCTTGATATATTATTTCTATTTCTTTCTGTTTTCCATTAATTTTTTTTAGAACTGAAGAAAGTAAATATCAAATAGAACCAGCTAGAACTGTGCTTAGTTTGAACAGGTGAATGCTAGAAAAGGTTTCACACAGCTTTTGATTATTCCTAATAACCTTGATGGTCCAACCATAGATGTCTCTTCAGTATGTGGTACTCTGTTATGACAATTATATAATGTAAAAAGATTTTGTAGTTTGCTAGATGCATGATAGTACAATTTAGCAAGACCAATAAAACTGCTTACATTTGGAACCCATGAAAAATAAGGCTGAGGAAATTGGAATTTGATGGCATAAACTGAAAATTATTGTATAATAATATTTATATCAATTGGACTGCTAACATTTTTGTGTATAATCAAAGCAAACTAGTTTTAATTGGAGATAGTAAATATTTTTACAGTTGATGTTGGATCCCTAATATTTAAAAAATAATAATTTAGAGATTGGTAAATAAAGCCTGTTAAATTCTTATGTAACTTTAGGACTCATTTCTAGACCTGGAAGTATAATCTTGGATAATTTACAATTTTTTAAAAAATCTGACTTTTACTTCCTGTTCAAGTCTCCACTTTAGGTAAACAGTAGCATATGGTGAAACATGCATATATGCCAACTAACCACTACCTCTTGGATGATGTTTTCAATGTGATGTAATGATTCTGAAATATTGGGTTCTCCATTCCCACCCTACTGTAACTGTATGAGTGGGAAGTTAATTGGAAAATGTGTTAAATAATTTCTTTTTATACTGGTGGATCACCCCCTGTGAAGCTCTTACTTGGAGCCTTCATACCTGTGTTTTTGTAGGTATGTGCCAAGATTAGTATTTTTTTCCTAGGTGCTTAATGACAGGTTTCTATGGCTCTATCTCAAATATGTGAGTGAAAAGTTCCGTCAACCATCCAGCTGTTTGGGGTGATGCAAACAAACATCTGGTTGGTTGAGAGAATTTTTTACTTAGTCTCTGGATGTTTGGAGTCATTTAATAGGCCGATGAATCTTAATATCTATGCTAAAAAAAGAAAACAAAAATAAAATTAAATACTTTAAAATAGGGTACCTTAAACACTCAGATTACTGTAAAATACATAATGACCTGTATGCCATCCTGAATCTACAGCCTTTTATGAGATGTGTAAGATGTTGCTTGCATCCCTTAGCAATTACAAAAACAGAAACATACTGGCCTTTTCAACAAGCCAGGAAATTAAAAACTTTAACTTCAATTCAACCTCCCCCCTACGCCTCCACTACTGATTCATCAGTTTAAAGAAATCAACTTAAAGAGTTTGATATGTTGGCTTCTTACAATTTTCTGCACCTCATTTTCCACCGATTCTTCCACTGCCATGGAAACTAGACGGGACAGACAGCTGGGAGTCACTGATTCAGGATGGGAACCTGCTTGTTAATTTAATTTCATGCCAGCCTGTTGGTCCCTGAAAGTAACCATAAAAGGCTGGGGAATTGAATTTGTGAGCAATAAATGATTAAGCAGAACAAAAATCGGTGCCATCTTTGTCATTTTCCTGAAGATCTTACCGCTTACCCTCTTTGTCCTCTACTCAAGCAGTTCTTTCAAAATAATCACAGAAATAGAGGCTTGATTTGTGCATTCCTGTTGGTATTTATGTGTGCTACAGAGCATTTTTGTTCTATGGGGACATTCACAGCTGTAAGATAGTTTCATAATAGCTATTATATTGAAAAGATATGTTCTTTCAAATTATGATTTTGTAGACTTTGAAGAAGCCTAGTTAGTGATCATAGCAAAGTTAAATATAAATGATGCTTGAATTTTCCGGTAGGTTTGGTTATTTTTCCTTTCCAAATATAAAAACAGTTTTATTAAAATATCTATGCCCCACTTGTTTTTTTTATTACGGAGACCAAATGGATTTGAGAACATTTATTTGATATCTGTAAAACACTCATTTTACCCGTCACCATAAAGCATACTGATTGTTTTAATTTTAATTGACTGAGTTGTCAGTTGATAAGTAGTCAACTATGAGGAAATTGCCTTTTAATGTTTCTCATATTCTGTTGTAACATTTTTGTGGCTGATTATGACTTACAAAATTGAATTTTGGAATCACAAACCCTAATATGAGTTGAATTGCAATCCATGTTAAGCCTTTTACAATATTATCAGCTATGGGTCCTGATAAACTAATATTTTTTCCTGTGAATTTATGGCTGTAAACAAATTTCTATATTATGGTTAAGAAAGAGTGATTCCCCCAAAAGGATTTTGGTGATCAAAAAAGAAGGAAGATCTGTATTTATATGTCACTAGAATAAGTGACTAGAATTTCAAAATATAAATATCCCAGACAGAATTATTAATGATAGAATAAGGTAGTGATTTAAAAATGTAGGGAAAATAATATTTACATTTTTATATTTTAGAGAATATTGATGATATGGGTATCCATTTGCAGGGTATTGAATTGCGTATATTTTGTTAATTGGTTTATTTTTGTTACATAAGCCATATTGACATCATATGAAAATATCTGAGTAAAACATGAAAAGTTCAGTCAATCATCATCGTTGAACACGTAGATTTCCTAGTATCTGTCTGTGGCCTTCTTCTGTATCATGTCTATTTCTTCTGGACTTTCAGCAGGTGCTTGGCATTTGGATGTACAATAGCAGTCAGTCATCTGGATGGTTCCAAATATCTGATCAATGAAAATTGGTTATTCATCCAAATAATGTTCTGGTGTTATCAGTTTCCCCTTTGAAATTACTGTACATTTACTTTTCAGTTGTTTTCCTACTTAGATGTAAGGTATTGTGAATAGTCAGGATGCTGATGCAGTTGTATATATAAAATTTGCAGTAGAATCTGTATATGGTTATATCAAAGGAATTCCATTTTCATTTTAATGTTTGGAATCGCAGTTTAATGTTTTTAGCTGCCTGTATGAATGAGGATTTTTAAACCAGCCAAAATAAAAGTACATTACATACTTCGGGGAAAATGTGATCATTGGCTAAGGTCAAGGAGAAAATTTCCCAGTTGTATGGTTTTGCATAATTGGTGGATTCTAAGTGTTTATATTACTTTTCATGCCTCTGTCTGGTTTGGACACCTGTCAAAGAGAAGGTGCCAGATTAGGTGGTCAATTGGTTCATTAGATATTATAATCTCTGTGTCCCAGCTGTATATAGGCATTTTAAGAAAACTCTTCAGTTGTTCAGAGAAATTAGAAAAAGATACTGCAGATGGCCTATCTCAATAATCCAGGTTTTTTTCAGGTACATTTAAAATTAAATGTCCTAAGAGATGATTAATTCAGGGAAGTTATTGATAATGAACTCATCTTATGCTACACATCCTTTGCACCTATGATGATGCCTTATTAAAGGTGTCTCAATCTTGCTAATTACCACCTGTGTTTAAATATAGAGGTGTATAAATACACTACAACCACAGGGTGACTGGAAGCCTTCTAAATCTGAAATGTTCCTAGCTAACTCAATTCCTATCAACAAAATGTTTCTGATCAGCGTTTTGAATTTATACTCTATGCATTACCTCCCTTCAGCATTAATGATTTTCTTTTTTAAAAGCTGCTCTGCTTAATTGCAAGCATTTGAGTGATACCGATGTGTGATCTCCTGCTCTATTAACTAGCCCCAAAATATGTTTTGTGTTTATATGTGAAGAGATAGAATTTTTTGCCAAAGGAATATTTATTAAAAGTATACACACATTTTTGACATGGATTTCGCAAGTATCATTTACAGAAACATACATCACTTATTAGTTTACTCTATGCTTGAAATGAATTTATCTTAGTGATTGTGACTCGTTATATGTTTAGAGCTTTAAGCAATGTAGGGAAGCATTGACATCATTGCTATGCAAGTCGAACAAGAAACTCCTTTTGGAAAGATAGTATTCATTTCACTAATGAGATCTAGTGACCTCTAAGGGAGAAGGCTGTGCAGTTGATTGGCCAATTGATACCTGTAACTTAGATTTGAGAAGACTCTTGTGCCTTGAAATAACAATAAAGTCACTCTCATTTCTTCCTCCTTCTCTTTCTTTCTCTTTTCTGTCTTTCTAAGAATTGAGGTAGTGTATAGGTTTATGACAAAGGAAACTCTAAGACACAAAGTATTGGCAGTGATTAATCTTTTTCTTTTTCTAAATCTGACCATTTCTTTATGTGTATGCTAGAGAATTCTAAGTGTAATGTGAAATATTCTTTATATTGTTTTTGGCTCATACATTCTCTCAATGATCTTGGGTAGAAGTTAAAATAATACACTAATTTCCTGGGTTGTTATTCTTTATTACAGATGTACTCTGTGCATATATCCATACTTTGTTGGTGTGTTTGTGATTTACCTTTCATGTTTAGTGTAATAAAATGTCAACACTTAGGTGTGACACCGTTTATTTTTGGTTTCAAACCTCTGAAGTGTTAACACAAAGGTGCTACATTTTTTTTCATTGTTTTGTTCTTTTCCCGTATTTGAGATATTGCCTTGATGAAACATTGGACAGCGTGTGAAAGTGAGGTAATTTTAATGTAAACAATGAGAATTCAGTGCAACGGAAATATTTTAAGGGTATTTCAACACAGAATAGAAAAAAATTTAGCAATGTATTTCTGTAAAACATGGAATAAAACATGTTTAAGAAAATGTGTAAAACAGGAATAGATGTAATGAGATAACACTGGTCCCAGATATTTAGCAAAATACTTGGGATTTCTTTGTGGTTGAAAAGGCAGAAAAAGAATCAACATTACACAGATTTCTAGGGCAATGTGTGTTGAAATCTGAAAGTCTTTCCCACAGAAGACTCTCTAGGTCCCAAGAGAAGACTCTCTTGGACTGCCCTCTTCTTTTCCTGAAGGCTTCAGTATTACATAGGTTTGATTATACATCATAAAACAATCTTCATAAAGAAAAAACCTCATCTTTTCATTTCTTCATTCAGTCATTCACCAAAACTTTTTTAAAATGCCTCTGTTTACCCAGTGATAGGACACTTAAAAAAACTTAGATTCTAATGGGAGAGACAGACCTATATGCATATTGTTATTATGTAACAGATGCTCTAGAAGAGGAATAATTAGAATGTTCTGGAAGCTCAAAGGTAGATATGGTTTTGTAAAGAATGTGTCATTTGAATTGGCTTAGTCAAGAGAATATGGGGAACCACATTTCACATGGGAAAGGATTGTGAAAGGGCACAAGGCCAAATTAGCAAGGGAGAATACCAACCCAGGGTAATAGAGTTTCATTTTATT
Source organism: Procyon lotor (assembly GCA_028646535.1). Classification (NCBI taxonomy): domain Eukaryota; kingdom Metazoa; phylum Chordata; class Mammalia; order Carnivora; family Procyonidae; genus Procyon; species Procyon lotor. The sequence continues at coordinate 21,213,068 of CM053612.1, forward strand.
TCCTATTAAGATGGGGAATGGAGGTCAGGGCTAATGTCTTATTTTATATTTATGTGCCTGACACACAGAAGATGCTTAGTATATATTTGTGGAGTGAATGAATGTATTAAGATTTTCCTGTATGGAGAGTTATACTGGAGAATGGTAGTTTTTTCTGCTGTTTATCCGAACTCATGCAATGTAGTATGTTGTAGCAGAGTGTATAGAATTCAATGAAGGGCTTTAAAGTAAGGGGGGGTGGATCACCAACTTTGGGTTTTAGACAGATGACAAAGATGACACCTGTATGAAGAATGGATTGAAGTGGATTAAGATTAGTAGCAGTGAGACACTGAGAGACTGTATTGCAACTGTGAGCAATTATGAGGATGAGAACCAAGGCAGTGACGGTAAAGATGGGTGGTGGGGAATTCCAGAGCCACTTATAAGGTAGCTTTAGTGGGACTTGGAAAATGAAAACATTTAGAGGGTGAAGTAGAGGGAGGAGTGACTTAGTGACTTTGGTCTGGAAATATTTTAGGGGTATTTCAACACAGAATAAGTGATTAAGCAATTTGGGAACATAGAAAAAAAAGTTTTGGTGAGGATAAAGAGGTCAGGTTTGGATTTATTTAATATAAGACACCATCTAGACATCCAGATGGAGATGGTTTGTAACAGATGGAAATTACAGATCTGAAGATGAGGTCTGGAGGTAGATATTTGTGTGTCGTTGGTCAGTGTAGTAGTTGAAATCATAGGACGGGAAGTTCACCTAGGGAGGGTATATAGAGTAAGAAGAGAAGCAAGGGTGAAATCTTGAGAAACACTCAATTTAAGAGGTTGGTGAAATAAGAGAAGCCTTCAAGGAAGTCAGATTAAGGTCAGAGAGGTAAGAGGCAAAACCAGAAAATAGTGAAATAGAAGCTAAGGGAGGAAAGGATTTTATAAATGCCATCTAGACAAACCATGAAAAGATTATTCACACAAGGAAATAAAAATGGCCAATAAATGTGAAAAAAGCTCAATCTTCAATGATCAAAATAAATGCAAATTAGAAACAAATACGTGGGTTTGTTTTTTGTTTGTTTTGTTTAGTTTTGTAAGGTCATGCTAAATGCGCTTGCTCAAATGCTACACCTTGGAGTCCTTGATTCATCTTTTTTCACACCTGACATCCAATCAATTAACAAATGTTGTTGACTATACCTTCAGACTATATCCTGTCTGAAACATTTTATCTTCCTTCATGATTAACACCTTAGACGAAACCACCATCACCTCTCACCTAGAATACTGAAATATCCTCCTAATTATGCCCCTACATATATTTTTGCTCCTCTGTAGTTTTCCACATAGCAGTCAGGGTGATCCTTTTATTTATTGTTTTATAAAGATTTTATTTATTTGAGAGAGAGTGAGAGCGGGCATAAGGGGTATGGAGGGAGGAGAGGGGGAAGTAGACTCCTTTCTGAGCTGGGAGCCCTGGAGCCTGGTAGCCTGATTCAGGGCTCCATCCCATGGTGCTGGGATCATGACCTGAGCCCAAGGCATATACTTAACCCACTGAGTCACCCAGGTGCCCCCAGGGTGATCCTTTTAAAACATAAATAAGGGGCGCCTGGGTGGCTCAGTGGGTTGATGCCTCTGCCTTTGACTTGGATCATGATCTCAGGGTCCTGGGATTGGAGCCTGCTTCCCCCCTCTCTCTACCTGCCTCTCTGCCTGCTTGTGATCTCTCTCTCTCTCTCTCTCTCTTTCTGTCAAATAAATAAATAAATAAAATCTTTAAAAAAATAAAAAAAAAACATGAATAAGATCTTGTGATTTTCCCTCTCTTTTCCCTCCAATGGCTGCCTTCTTCTCACACTTAAAATAAAATTTAAAAAATAATTTAAAAATCTTTGCCATGGCCTACAAGACCCTACATGATTTGGTCTCTATTGGGCCTCACATCTTACTATTTTCCCTACCAAACCTTGCTCATAACATTCTAGCTACACTGTCCTCCGTTTTGTTCCTTAAACATGCCATGCACTTTTGTTTCTCAGAGCCTTTGCACTTGCCATTTCCACTGCCTGAAATGAATTTTCTCCAAGATTTCTATAAGCTTACTTTCCTGCTTCATTCAGATCTTTGACCAAATATTCTTTAATCATAGAGGCCTTCCTTGGCCATCCTATGTAATAAGTCCTGCCATGATTCTGCACTGATTGATTGATTTTTGACAGAGAGAGAGAGATCACAAGTAGGCAGAGAGGGGGGGAAGCGGACTCCCCACTGAGCAGAGAGCCTGATGTTCTTGATCCCAGGGGCTTGATCCCAGGACCCTGAGATCATGACCTGAGCTGAAGGCAGAAGCTTTAACCCTCTGAGCCACCCAAGCACCCCTTCTGTGCCTTTACATGCTTCTATTTTTCCTCCTATTTCTCGTCACTATCTGGTATCACACTGTACTTTCGTTTGGTTATAATTTATCAAATCTACTAGCATATTAGCTCTATGAAAGCATGGATTTTTTGTCTGTTTTCTTCACTACTGTATCCATATCACCTAGCACAGTGCCTGGTACATAGTAGGTATTTAATAAGTAGTGGTTGAATAAATGTATGAATATAAGGACATGATGAAATGTTTGTTGGTCTAGATTTGGCAGTTTGAAGCAAAAGCCTTAAAAATGCTCATATCCATTTGACCCAATAATTCTACTTCTGGAAATTTATCCTAAAGAAATAATGCAAAATGTAGAAAAAGCTTTATTTGCAAAGATTTTCACCAGAAATTATTTGTAATAGTGGAAAAAATGAAGGAAACTCAATGTTCAACAAGGGAATTGGTAAGTGCTTTATGGTATATCTAGACAATGTAATATTTTATGGTCATTAAAGATGATGTTTACAAATATTTTATGATAAAAGGAAAAGCTTTATGTTGCACTATCAAATGATAAAGCAGGATAAGAAATTATATTTACCTACTATGTAAGAAAGAAAAAAAAGACTGGAAAACCATGCACAGAAGTGCTATAAGTGATTATGTGTCTTTGGGGGAGGTGGTGATTTTTTTCCTTTATATTTTCTCTATTTCCCAGATTTTCTACAGAAAGTCTGTATAACTTTCATTGCAGAAAAATACATTTACAGGATATATGGGTGACTCAGTCGGTTAAGCATCTGCCTTCAGCTCAGGTCAGGATCCCAGGGTCCTGGAATCGAGTCCTGCATTGGGCTCCCTGCTCAGTGGGGAGCCTGCTTCCTCCTCTGCCTGCCGCTCTCTCTGACAAATAAATAAATAAAATCTTTTTTAAATAGAAAAATACATTTACAAAACAAAGAGGAAACAAAAAACACAAAAATAAATATTGTACCTTAGAAGTGAGGTTTAGGTAGTAAATGACAAGAGGATAAAACCTGTTCTCTTTGAGAGATTGGTGCTAGAGGGAGAGAAATATACCAGTTATAACTGGGGCCAACTGTTCCTTGGCTGCTTTGTTTTGAAGAGATCTACAGACAGAGAGAATAATTGTTATCTACTGATCCAATCTAGTCTTTGGTCATTGGAGAACCAAGGAGGGTTGAGTTTATCCTGTCAGGATTTGAACTGGATGTTCGAGGAAGATTAGGCAACTTAAGACTTCTTCATATTGCTGTGGAGAGCACTAGCAATTTGCTTCATGTAAAACAGGAGTGATTACTCACTATATTTCTTCATGTCATGTAGTAAAAACAATTAAGTGAAGTTAGACTATAGATTGCTTGGCGATTCAGCCACAGTCACCTCTAATGGAAAAGAAGAAAAATAGCATTGACAAGTTTTGGCAGGTCTCATCATTAGAAATGCCCATATTGCCAGAAAAAAAAGAAGCTGCAGCCAATAATGTAAGCCTAGAAGTTCTCTAGGCCCCAAGGAAGAAAGTGACAATACAGAGTGTTGTGGCATTAATTGTCTGAGAGCACTGATCATTGTAATGGGGAAACCGTCTCTGTTATTAACACAATTATTTTCTACAAGGTTTTGGGTAAAGGTCCCATTAGAAAAATAGCACTAGGGCTTTTGAAGTATGTGTAGCAATATGTAAAGATATACTCATTAGTAAAATAAAGTGTGACCTATATGCAGCCCAAAGCCCCTTGAAAATAGAAAGTGTTAATAAGTTGTTGTAGTTATAATTAGTATATAATTGAAAAATTATTGAAAACAAGTAAAAAATGGCCCATTTCCTAAATAAATAGGAATTAACACTTTTTAAATGCATCTGAGAAAGATATCTATCCATACACATGTATGCATATTTTGATATATGCATATTTATATATAGATGTATTTTTTGATCCAGACTCTTAGACCATTCTTCTATTCATTCACCTTCAATTTATGCTTTTTATCTCCACAGCCAATATCAGATGATGGTTTCATTTTAAGAGGCTGAGAACTGAAGGATGTAGAATATTATTCTCGGGGCACTTGGGTGGCTCAGTGGGTTAAAGCCTCTGCCTCCGGCTCAGGTCATGATCTCAGGGTCCTGGGATCGAGCCCTGCATCAGGCTGTCTGCTCAGCGGGGAGCCTGCTTCCCCTTCTCTCTCTCTGCCTGCCTCTCTGCCTACTTGTAATCTCTCTCTCTCTGTGTCAAATAAAAAAAAAATTAAAAAAAAAGAATATTATTCTCTCTGTAGGACCAAACAAGAGGCTGTGGCATTAATTAAAGTGTGGGTTAGATGAACTTTTAATGAGCTGTTCAAATTTGGCTTTAGGACTCTGCTTGCAGGTTCTAGCCTATTTCCAAAACCAATAGTCAGTAGTGTGACATGCATTTCTAACATTCGTGGCTCCTGCTGTTTTTGCCTCTGGTGTGCATTATTTGGTTGCATTCAGTGATAGTCCTGTCAAACGTTCTCTTTTTTTTCCTAAAGGGTAGCTAGCCCACATGCAGTATTGAGACAGTCAGCAGTTTCTTTTTTGGAAATGAATTCTTGAGTGAAATAAAGAGTTGAAAGGTGAGGGAGGTGGTACATGTTTGAACTGGTAAGTGATGGCAAATAACCTGGGGTATCTTATATAGATCCATGTATGAACTGGCCTTCTCTAGTCATAAATGGGAAGGATATCTTCCTGAAGGCTCCAGTTTGAAGGCAGTTGAGAAGTGAGCAGAGAAGAGCTAAATCATTTCAAAGCCTTCTTGCTTCCCAGTCCTATCTCACTGAGGCAAAATACTGCATATAGGGCAGTTTATTTTTTAAAGCATTTTTTGCTAACCTCCTTGCAGAATCAGCCTGATGGGTATGAAGCCAATTTCTACAGACTTGCTCTGGTATATGTGGCAGAAGAGCCAGAAATACTTTTTTGTAGTCTAGATCTAAGTACTTTCTGAAATGTCTTCCCTTGAAAGATTCTGACTTAACGCTATTATGGAACCACATGAACGCTTGAGCAGAGCTATGTCTTTTTTGAGCAACATTAACAGTAATGAAAAATGCACATCGGGCAGTTAGATTGCAACTAATCAAGAGCACTACTTCAGTCTATTAGGAATGATTTATATATAGTATATTGGATATGGAGATCATTAGTAATAATATAATACTCTATTATTGTCATTACAAGGTCACATTGATGATCTTTGTCAAAGGTGACAATAATGCTATTGACCTACATTTTTTAAAAATTGCATTTAGATATTTTCTTCTGTCTCGATTTACTGTGCATAAATTTTTAAATTGTTTGCCCTTATTACTGAGATTTTGCCTCAACATAAAAAGAATAAGTTTGGGGATTACTTGATTGATAAATTGGGGCCATAAGGTTAATTGAGTGCCAATCATAAAATATTGGAATACTAAAGCTTAAAGTTTTTGTTTTCCTTTTTCTTTTTTGTTAATTCACCTCACACTGCCTTTTCTAAAATGGATTTTTGAAGCTTCTTTAATTTGTTTCATTTTTTAAATTTAAATTCCAATTAGTTAACATGCAATGTGATATTAGTTTCTGGTATACAGTATAGTGATTCAACACTTCATACAACACCCGGTGCTCATCACAAGTGCCCTCCTTCATCACCACCCCCTATATCCTCCATCTCCCCACCCACCTAAAATGGATTTTTGAAGAATTTAAAACATAGCTTTTTTATATATGAGTAATATATGTTCATTATAGAAAAATTAGAAAATAAAGACATACAGAAAGACAAAAATCATATGTATTTTACATATGTCTTTTTTAAAGCCAGATTCATGTAATGACTTTATAATGTGCTTTTTTTCATTTATCAATATATTGTTAACACTTCCGTGTCAGTAAAATATGTATACACACACACACACACACACACACGTGTGTATATGTAGAGAGAGACATGTATCTTTCAAGTTGGGTGAAATGGTAGGGATTATTATAGGACTTATTTCCTGCCCTATTGCCCAGTACCAAGTGTGGCCCATGGAGACATATGATTTTATAACTGTTGTGAAAGAAGTCATGTGGGACATTGGAAAAATGACTGAGCTGAAAGTGAGGGGACCTGGATTCTAGTCCTTGCTCTGCCACTAACCACACGTGTGACTCTGTGCAAGCCATTTAACCTCTCAGTCTGTTTCTTCAGGATTGTTTTGAGAATTAAATGAAATATGTATATGAACGTTTCTGATAAACTATAAAGGACTATTTTAGTGTAAGAAACTTAAATTACTATAAATTACTTATATTGGTGAAAACTCCTTGAAATTATGGGCATTTCATCTCAAAATGAGTGGTATATTGAACAATAATTGAATACTGTTAAGTTGGGACAGTCTTTGTGGGTGAGAATTCCATAGCCCTCTAGGTATACTCATCGTTAATTAAAAAAATTCTTCATTAGCAACATAGTTAATATGATTGTTTGAAGTTTCAAGCAGACCTTTTAGGAGACTTACTCCATTATTCCTTGTGAATTGCAAAATCAAGTCTTAAATTCACAACCCCATGCCTCCTCCCACCCCAACCCCTCATGTGTCTCTTCCTTTTCCTCTTAGAAGGACTGCTTTGGATCTGCTTGTACATATGTTTGAAGGATAATTTGGCCTAATTTGTTTACAGGAATTACAAGGGTGACCTTTATTCAGCTGTCTCCTTTTTGATTCCCATAACTTCTGGATCTATCAAGGTATGTGTATTCTACACTGAAATTTACTTGGAGAATTGAATACTTTGTTGCATAGTATGAAAGGAATGGAATGTTTCACTGCTATAATTGTTATATTCATTGAGTGTCATGTAAATGAAATGCATTATTTTAAACCTTTAAAAACCTATTTGGCCATGGTATAGACAAGTTTGTGTCTGTGCTCCATAATTATTAAGTCTTTGCAAAATCAAATATGCAAGCTGTTCTACATATTTGAATGATCCTGCGACCTTTTCTATATACAGCTGCTAAAACCAAGATGCTCCTTGACTAATGGGGGTATCTGCAAAGTACAAGCAACAGCAGTGGCCAATGAGGATGTTTGTAAACTATTTAGTAGTTCTTTTTTTTTTTAAGATTTTATTTATTTATTTGATACAGAGAGAGAGATCACAAGTAGGCAGAGTCAGGCAGAGAGAGGGGGAAGCAGGCTCCCTGCTGAAGGGAGCAGAAGGCAGAGGCTTTAACCCACTGAGCCACCCACTGAGCCACCCAGGTGCCCCAACTATTTAGTAGTTCTTATTGACTGCAAATAAGCATGGCATTTCTCCATATCAATGGAAAAAATTTGCATTCAGAGAATTTTACAGACAAAATAAATATTTGCCTCCTGAAATGAATGTTTTGATTTTTTAGGAAGGTCTCAAGTAAAATATCTGTATTGACATGATATTGCATTCATTTATTTACCCTTCTGTCCTTCCTTTCATCCATCCCTCTACCAGTCTATACACTCAATAAATATTTACTGCGCAACTACTGGGCAAAAGTTATTGTGCCTTTTCTTTTCATAAATGTGCCAAAGTGGGTAGAATTCATCTGGAATATTGAGAAAGCAATTGCTTCTCTATTCAGTCCTCTGGTAGATGAAATATGCAAGAAAATGTGGCAAAGTGGGGAGACTTTTAGATTAATCAAAATCTAAAGTTACCTGAAAGACTTCCCTCATTGGCTTCCATTCTTACTAAAAATATTGGTCAATATTCAGTACTTAGTAAGAAATAGAGAATATTGGGCGCCTGGGTGGCTCAGTCGTTAAGTGTCTGCCTTCGGCTCAGGTCATGATCTCCTGGTCCTGGGATCGAGCCCCACATCGGGCTCCCTGCTTGGCAGGAAGCCTGCTACTCCCACTACCATTCCCTCTGCTTCTGTTCCCTCTCTCGCTGTGTTTCTCTCTGTCAAATAAATAAAATCTTTTAAAAAAATAGAGAATATTAGTTTTTTCCTTTGGTACCTATATTTGGTAGTGCTACACATTATTATTCAAATATGAATTCTCATCCCAACTTGTAAAAAAGTCAAAAGGATGATCTGAATTTGTGATAAGTCTTTGGAATCACTTGATACTTTAAAGTATGTAAAACAATGAGATTACATGAATAATGAAATCCTTAAAATCTTGGAATTTGCTTTGTCAATTGAAAAATATGGTACAAATATGTTAAGGGTTTTTTTTTTATTTGGGTTCCAGTTAGTTGAGATTAATCTGTAATGGGAATTTTAAATGGATTTGTCAATTTTAACCATGCATGTAGTTTCATTTGCTATTCTTCTTGAGGTACTGCCTTTAGGGAATACTATTGCCAGAAAGTTTCAATCACTATAGGAAAAAAAAGTATCAGAAAATAAAATGACGAATAAAAAAGAAACTCACTGAGGAAGGAAGTCAAGATTTTTGCATTTGGTATCATTTGTGAAAATAAGGCTCTTAATTTGGGAATTGTGAGTCTGCCAGTGTGTCATATTAACTGAAAGGTATTTTTTCATACTTACGAATACTAAGTGTGTGAAAAATGGTAGTCTTCGTAACTTTATGTGAATGAATAGATCAGAATGGAGGAAAAATGCCTAAAAGGCCAAAAGAATGCACACTTATGAAAATAATTGGCACTAAATATTTAAGAGGTCCAGAGAGCAGCTAGTTTTCCTCCCTTAGAGAGACAACATGGTATATTAGAAAAGGCTTTGCCTGTTAATCAGAAAATCTGGGCTCTGCTCCCAGTCTTAATACTGCTGGTATGGTCCTCTTCAGGTCACTTTTCCACTCTGAGTGTTGGTTTTCTCATATCTATAATAAAAACTTTGGATAGCTCTTTCTTCCTTTTCAGCCTACGATTGGTGGAAAGTTAAGGATTCCACAAGTGTGCAAAATGGAATCAAGATTGGCCATTAAGTTGTAATACATATATCAGTTGTTAAAAAGATTGCTGCTTATTTAAGTGTCTTAGTGCATTGGTAATAGGGCATTTATTTATGTTTTGTGTTAAAGTAAGTGTGTCTCCTAACACCACTGCCCCCCCACCACATACACACCAGTATTGGCATTATAATAAATAGAGTAAAGTAGAAGTTTAGTTAGTAGTCTTATTTTCCTCCTTGGTAAAAATGCTTAACTTTGGGGTGCTGATGTGCTGCTCCTCTGTAAGTCTCTTGAAACTCAGCAAAACTGTATGTTTTCTACCTCTTGCAAGGTGGTCATTCAAGGTCAGGCATCTCTGTAACTTGGAACTAGCCAAGTGCATAACCCGCTGAGTTCAGACTCCAGTGCTTTCAATCTGGCACCCTTCATGAGCATTGAGTTCATATTAAAGCATTTAAAATATATTCTTCTTCATCTACATATCACAGCGATAACAACCTAGGCACAGGATAGTGCCTGGGAGCAAATAACCACTTGGAGTTAATGATCTGAGGGGCAGCTGAAGGACCATTGACTCTTCCTAGTCAGTCCTTCATCCCCATAAAATGCCTATTCCTGAGATGGCAAGCTTTCAATAATTTTTCTGTCTCACATCAGATGGAGTAGGGGCCATAAATAATAGCGTTTAATACATAATAATGAGATGTTTTAGTGCAATAAAATATCAACAATTCTAGTACCATACAGATATGGCTATTCTGATCAAACCAAAAGAAGGAGTGGTAAATAAAGTTCATGAATAATAATATTTTAGAAGTGACTTTCCCTTTATTGATTTGAAATGAAATATAAGAATTCATATGGTTTAGGGGAGCAGTTCCCTTTTCTTTTTTGCTCTTTATTCCACTGACAAATGATCCATATTAGAAATAATTAAAAAAATGCCTCTGACATTTATTTTACATAGATTTTTAAAATAGTGTATGTTCAGCTTCCCCCTCCCTTTTTGGCACTAGATTCAACTTTCAAGATATGTACAGCTTTGAACCAAGTAACAAATACAGTTCACAATTTTTTTTTCTCCAAAAGAAACATTTTTCACTTGTTTGTTACTGTGACAAACAAAAATTTCTACAGTGTGCCAAGCATGGTACTAGGTGCTGGGGAAACAAAAACCAGTAAGGGTCATGGTCCCCAACCACAAGCTCATGGTAGAGAAGTGAGGCCTGACTTGTACACAGAGAAATGAAATAATTGTTTTAGATGTGGAATGCATATGAATTTATTTGTTCATGGCATTCATATTATATATTTTGATTAAAAATATTCACATATCTGAACCTACTCAGTAGGGCAGTGAGATATATAATCTCAAATAGCTCCCCACTCAAAAAGTCTTTAGGAATCACTCACTGGTCATGGTAGGCAGAATGGCCCCCCAAAGATGTCCAATCCCTGGACACCTTAGATGTCTAATCCCTGGAAACTGTGAATCTGTTGCATCACATGACAAAGAGGAATTAAGATTGCAGATAGAATTAAGGTTGCCGGGACTCCTGGGGGCTCAGTGGGTTAAAGCCTCTGCCTTCAGCTCAGGTCATGATCTCAGGGTCCTGGGATCAAGCCCCACATTGGGCTCTCTGCTCAGCAGGGAGCCTGCTTCCCCCTCTCCCTCTGCCTGCCTCTCTGCCTATTTGTGATCTCTGTTAAGTGAATAAATAAAATCTTAAAAAAAAAAAAAAGAATTAAGGTTGCTATTCAGCTGACCTTAAAATAGGAAGATTATCCTGGTTAACTGAGTGGACTCATTATAATCACAAGTGGACTCATTATAATCATTATACCTTAAAAGTGTAAGAGGGAGGCAGAAGTGAGAACCAGAGAGAGGGCAGCTTGAGAAGAGCCCAGCCGACATTGGTGGCTTTGAAGACAGTGGCCACAAGCCAGGGAATGGGGGTGGCCTCTCGAAGCTGGAAAGGGTAAGGAAAAAGATTACCCCCCACAGCCTCTAGAAAGGAATGTAGCCAACACCTGTACTATAGTCCACCAAGACCCATTTCAGATTTCTGACTTCCAGAACTGTAAGAAAAAACCTGGATTGTTTTATGCCACCAAGTCTGTGGTAGTTTATTATAGTGGTAACAGAGAACTAGTACACCGAGGTTTACCTGATACCAAAATTCTGCATCAGTCTCTAGTTAGCAGTCATGATTGCTGAAAGGCATGGTTTATTCTGATCTTGCAGCACAGGGATGTTTGTCTAGTGACCATTTTTTTCCTGGATATGCATTGTCAGGCCCCACCTTTAGAAGTGCCACCATTTATGAGAGCCCTAAGATCCCACTGACCGTCCCAAGGAGAATATAGCCCTCTTTGTCTCTCCTTCTGTGGACCACTTGGGTCCCTTTATTTCATCCCCTTGTCCCTTATCCCTCTGCCTTGATGTCTAGGATGCAAGGTTTGTGGATAGGTGAAAAGTAGAAGTTACCCTTCTTTCACTGGACACCTATAGCAGCAAGAAAGATATAGGCACTACTATCCTAATAAATTATCCTGACACGGGTTTTATGACAAGCATAAAATTGGTAATTGAATATAGTTTGAAATGGGAATCTCAAGCTAGTGGCCTACTATTCAGAATCAGTCTTCAAATATGTTTTGTTTGCAACCCGTAACTCTTCTTTCCTCTCTTCCCTCCCCTCCCCTTCCTTTTTTTAATGCTTACAGCTTGAGTGTACCCTGTTCCATTCCAAAGTGTCTGCCACCCCTTTTTGTCTTATTCCTTGCTTACCTAACTCATGCGTTATAAGCCTGGGCCCTGTGCTATAGAGGTTAAGGGCATATGCTTTGGGGTTTAAGTAGATAAGGTGATCCAATTCTGCCACATATTTGCTATACAACTTGGACAAGTAGATTAAATATAATCTTTCTAAACCATAGTCTCCTCATCTTTAAAATGGGGATTATATCACTTACGATGATAAGCACTGTTATGTATAGAATTGTTGTATCATTATATTGTACACCTGAAACTAATATACCACTGTATGCTAATTATACTTAAAATAAAAGGAGGATAATAATTATACCTCATACCTCATAAACTTGTGAGGTTTAAGATGGCACTTTGCACAGTGATTGCGTATAGCATCATGGTACATGCTCATAAAGATCAGCTCTCACTCTCCCTACTGTTACTGCCACTGTGAGAGCACAGAGGGAAGTTAATCAATTGCATCTAGTAGAGGAATGAGAAGCAGAGATCTGAAAAGGTTTCATGTAGAAGGTGGTGCTAGTAATACTGGAGCCATCCTAAAAGTGTGGACTGATAGGAGATAGGGAACAGCAATTTGGTATTATCTGGTGAACAAATAGCAAGGATGGGCATATGTCCTAAGCAAAAGAAGCAGTGGCACAGAAACATCCGATAGTCCTTAGAGAAGCTGCATCCTTCTGTATAGGTAAAGGGCAATGTGGAAGGTAAGCATGAGAAAAGATGAGGCTGTAGAGGTAGGCTGGGGATAGAGAAAGACGGACTTCTGTGTCATAAAGGGCATCTCCTTTCTCTTGTTGGCCAGTGGTTTTGCAAAACTACTTGTGAGATGCGAAGTTTGGTCTACTACCTACTGAGCCTCTGTCTTGCCTGAGAGCAACCCTGGAAACAAATTCACTTAGGAACACAGTTTAAGGGGCGCCTGGGTGGCTCAGTGGTTAAAGCCTCTGCCTTCAGCTCAGGTCATGATCTCAGGGTCCTGGGATCGAGCCCCGCATCGGGCTCTCTGCTCAGCGGGGAGCCTGCTTCCCCTTCTCAATCTGCCTGCCTCTCTGCCTCCTTGTGACCTCTCTGTCAAATAAATAAAATAAAATCTTTAAAAAAAAAAAAAAAGAAACACAGTTTAAAAGCATTTCTATAGGCATGGAGGGACTAGGGAAGGATACTAATAATCACATTTGTGATGTGGAGGGTTCACTCTGGTGATAGTATAAAGGATGACTTGGAGGATGCAATATTGAAAGCCAGGGTACCAATTAAGAGACTGTTGCCATAGACCAGATAAGAGATGATGAGGGCCAGGTGGCAGTTGACAGTGGGAATAATGATAAAGGGATAGATTTGAACAATGTTTCTCAAACTTGAACGTACATCAGAATAACTTGGAGGGCTTGTTAAGTTGCAAATTGCTAGACCCTTCCCCCAAGTTTCCGTTTCAGTGAGTCTGAGGTGGGGCCCAGGAATTTGCATTTCTTTTTTTTCCCCATGATTTTATTTATTTATTTATTGAGAGATAGAGCATGAGCAGAAGAAGGGGCAGAGGGAGAGGGAGAAAGTATCCCAAGCAGATTCCTCTCTGAGCACAGAGCCCAAAGACCCAAAGATCTGAGCCAAA
>CM053612.1:21226837-21248268 GCA_028646535.1 Procyon lotor
AGAGACTCCACTTTGAGAACCATGAGATTTGGCATATGCTAATTGGCATGGGTCACTCATTAGATATAAGAAGTGAGAGAAAGGTTTTTGGCTTGGGAGACTGGGTAGATGGTCATACCACTCAGTATTACTGAGATCAAATTGAAACTGAGTTGAAGAAAAATTTTTCATGGCCCTAGGGTCAGCTAAAATTCTTTAAATATGATTTGTAATCAGATCCTGGTCCCTTTTCTAGATATCTTGACACTGTTCTTTCGTAATGGTTACTCCCACCCCCCATCACCACTATTCCTACCCTACATCCCTTCATCTGCTTTGGTGCCATTCACCTTCAGGGAGTGAAAGTACAGATTTTGGCCTTGGGGGCATAGATGAAGATAATGAGTTCCATTTTATACCTGTTGAGTTTGAGGAGCATATGAAACATTTAAATGAGAGAATCTCAAAAAAATAATTCAGTTTTTGTTTGTTCTGATTTTAAGAAAAGTTTATCTCCTTATTTCAGTTTGATCATTATCTTCTCATTATGCAAAATAAGAATAGTCAAGATATAGGTCCAGATGTAGTTAGATTGAGCTTTTAGTGTATGTGCAGTCAATCCTTTAAGGATTTCTGAGTGTTAAATTTTCTCATAGCTGACAATCATCCTTTTTATAGTATAGATCAGTGAATCCAGAACATGTTCATTTTAAAATTCCCCTTGAACATTCCAGTGACCTAGCTTTCTCTACTGATTCACCAAAAAGAAAAATCAAAGTACGGCAGAATATCCATGCTGTTAAGTAGGGAAGAGTAAGAGAGTATCATGTAGGTTGCCAGTTTTTCGTTTTTTCTTTTCTTTTTTTGTGTGTGGCCTATTTCAGTAATGGTCAGATTTTACACCAAAGCTACAAGCCATCTCTTTAAGTTTGAGAGTAGGCAAAGATAAAGATCTTACAACAGGATAAAGTACCTACATGCAATAGTGAGATGAGGAATAAAACAGGGCCTCTTAGACTTTAGAGAAGCAGTAGAAGTGAATACTAAGCAAGAAGAATTAAACAGATAGACTTGATTTTGTTGCAAGGGGGCAATTTGAACTTTTCTAGCATATGGTGTATCCTTACGGATTAGATGATAGATTGATAGAATAAGAGATTGACAGATCAATAACTGATAGATTGATAGGTCAATGGACAGATACAGATTCTCAATTAACTTGTCAGCTTATACTTCCATGAAACTGTAGAATCATCTTTAATGTGTGAGCAGAAATGTGGTAAGATGGCCATTTACTGCCATAAACTTCCTTGAAAAGATATATTTAACTGTGCCATCATTCTCTTTTGGAGTCTACTCATCTTAGTGACTGATTATATACTTGTATTTTGTGGGTAGGACAACCATTCATACACTTCCATCTGCAAGACACATAATGAACCTTAACTTGTAGATTGCCTTCATTTTCTTGAAGCATTTAGCTCTGATCTTTTAAGGAAAATGGAAGCATTGCTCAGTTGGTACTTATTCCTCTACCTTAGGGGGGAAAAACACAGAAAAACAACCATAACACTGAAAACAAAGCCGTGGGCTTTTGCTAAGTGTTTATAGATAAGCCATAATCTGAAATGTGTACGTATTTGCCAACAAAAAGTCCTACATTAGATGTTTAGGAAATGGGTTCAGAGTTAATAGAAATGGCTCATGTGGTTTCTGGGAAATCTCTGAGCAGATCTTCTTTAGGGTTGTTATTTCAGCCCCATGATATTGCTACCCTGATGGCTGAATGCAGCAAAAGTGTCTTTTGGGTGAGGCAAAGTCCAGCCCTCCATTTCACCTTAGTAAATTTGAAATCACTATTTCTTCAGCCTGACACACTTCCAAAGTATATTGAGAATCCCTATATATTCTTTTTTTAAAAGCTGAAGAAAAGTAGGGAAAAAAACCCAATTACAAAATTCTGAAATAAGTACAAAGCAGTAATGTACTCCCATGCCGTGTGGCACACTATCTGAAGTAGCCAGGGTCTTTTCTTTAGGGTAGACATTGAATTGCTGACCTTCACGTTTTGTCCTGTGTTTGCTAGATGTCTGACAAATGTCAGATGAAACTATTCAACTTACATGATTTTAAATGGCTGTTTTCTAAGAACATATCAGCTACCCATTTTATCCCAGACTTATGTGTACTACTGCATGTGAACCTCAATTTTGAAAGATACACTTTAACTGACATGACTGGCTCTCACTGTGGGTGACAGATGACTGATTTTGTTCTCCTCTTATTTGCAACATTATCACCTGGTTAAGTCGGGTGGGTATAATTCACCGTGTATGATGTAAACCTCTAATGATAAATTAACATAAACAATACAAGTTTTCAATGCCCTTTTTAGTTTTATTTAATTTTACACTCTGCTTTGTTCAAAAGCACCTTGATTGATGCTTGAATATTTTGTATAGTGTGTGAACACAAAATGAAAGATGCACTTTTGGGCATGCCCTGATCCAAGCTTACATCTACATACTGTATGACGTGAGTGCCATCTCCGAGTACTAATTTGCACCATGCTTATAGCTTTAATCACAAGAGAACACACAATGTTACTATTTATTTTACTGTTCACAGTAGCGTGAGGAGGCAGAGGAAGGAGCTCAAAGAAGATTGGTGATTCTAAGAAAGGCTGATTTCCAGTTAAGTACATTTTTGTAAGTCATTTTGTCATTTGGTAAACACACGATGATTATTCCTTCAGACAGATGAAATATTCATTAGGAAGAGAAGTGAGGAAATCACAGTACTATTAAAGAGCAGCAAGGGAGTGGGAGACCTGTCAAGAACATTCTGACCCCAGAAAAAAGAAATCAGAATTGCCATAGAGGGGGACCACAGAATGCAAACTTTTTAAAAGGTTATTTCCATAAAGTCTGAGGAAATCTTGGCCTCCATTAAGATTTTTGTCCCTGAGAGCCTAAACTGTAAGTATGGTATCTGCTTTGTCTGCAGAATAAAAAAGAATATCTTCGCTTAATCATTATCCTGGGAGCTGAACATCCTGCTACATTTGAATAAAAATGCCTACTTCATTACTGATGGGAACAGAGAGTTCGGTGTACCAGATGATTTACTGGAGAGCTTACTGACAGGGCTACCTTAAAAATGAACAGGCTGTTTAAAGAATACTAGTTGTTAATGTGTTTACTATCAAAGGAAATCATGCTGACAGGAATGCCCACAAATTCTAAAAAAGTTACCAAGTGAATGCTGTCTATTAAAAAGCAAGTCTGTTATACCTTTAGGTAAAATGGGAAAGGATGACGTAGAAAATAGAACTCTCACGTGTCGACAGTATCATCATTTTTTTTTCTCTTGTGAAATTTCTTAAAAATGATGAGAAACAGGGCGCCTGAGTGGCTCAGTGGGTTAAAGCCTCTGCCTTCGGCTCAGGTCATGATCTCAGGGTCCTGGGATCAAGCCCCGCATCGGGCTCTCTGCTCAGCGGGGAGCCTGCTTCCCCCTCTCTCTCTGCCTGCCTCTCTGCCTGCTTGTGATCTCTCTCTCTCTCTCTCTGTGTGTCAAATAAATAAATAAAATCTTTTTAAAAAATGATGAGAAACATAGAGCTATGAAATACTGAACTTCAGGGGACCTTGAAAAATCATTTACTCTAGGTTTCTGCTTTCAAGAATGTGAATGTCTACACAAAGGGTAAAGGAATAATGTTGTCAGGCCTGAGTGTAGAATTCTTTATTTTAGCAAATGTATATAGCGTTTATGTGTCAGGCACTGTTCTTAAGTGTTTTATAAATACTAACTGGGCAAATCTGTAACAGCACTGATTTTTTTTTTCCTCCTTCTTTCTTTTTCTTTCTCCTTATTTTTTTTCCTCTGTATCTTTTTCCACTACTTGTTTCTTAGTTTTGCCATTAGCCCTCCTTAGCACTGTTCCAGGCTTGTCAGGGCCCTTCAGTATAATAAGACTACTGAACTCTAGTGTAAGCCTTTTTTTTTTCTCATTGCTTTTAAGAATGTAATAGAATTTAAGTCAGATTTCTTATTGAAAGCAAAATGGATTTTACCATTTTGGGTTCATCTTGTCATTTTATCATGGAAGGAAATAAAACTGGCCTAGAAAAATTTGATATCTGCATAGCATTGATAGTTCTTTCCAGTGTTTTAAGATCATTTCTTTAATGATAATACTTTTGGATAAGACTGGAATTGGAATGGGGATTTCATATAGAGCATTCCCCAAATAATTTCCCATTTAAAATTTCCAGTTTGCCAAACCACATGAGATTCTTCTCTCTCTCTCTTTTTTTTCTCATTCTTGATATTTGGCAAAAGAAGGTGCATATGCCTTCTTCATTTTATATTTTTTCTTCTCATTCTTGAGTTTGTGTTTTTTATAAATGTTGAAGGTCTTTATAAATGACTTCTCACCTTGTTCTTTCACTTTTCTGTCTAGGACATAGATAATCCCATGTGACTGACATACTTATATCTTAAATAATAGTAGATAATTTGGTTTTTAGCTTTTAAAAAAATTATATAGACTTTTCTATGTGTTGTTAATTGACATGTGCATGTGTATGTGAGAGAAATCTAGGAACTTGTGAACAATTGCTTTATGCCAAAAACTATTCTATTCATTTTATTTATTTTTTTAAAGATTTCATTTATTTATTTGACAGAGGGAGAGAGATCACAAGCAGGCAGAGAGGCAGGCATGGGGGGGGGGGAAGCAGGCTCCCCGCCAAGCAGAGAGCCCGATGTGGAGCTCAATCCCAGGACCCTGAGATCATGACCATGAAGCTTTAACCAAAGGCTTTAACCCACTGAGCCACCCAGGCGCCCCTGTTCTATTCATTTTAAACCTATTATCTCACTTAATTCCCACAATAATTTTATGAAGCCTATACTATTATCATCTCCAATTGTAAAGTTTAGAAGACTGAAATCAAGAGAGGTTAAGTAATTTGGCTAAGGTCACTAAGTAAGTGGCATGGCCAGTATTCAAATAAGACTTGGGCTACTGTTTTCTTATATCTTTATTTGTTCTGAAATCCATTAAGAGAAGAATCCTGTTTTCTTTTTAATCTGACTTGTTTTTATTGTTTGGGTGCCCTAATTTAGGAATTCCTAAGTTAAGGCATCTGAATCTTGGATTAGACCTTAAATTTGGCAGCAGAATTGCAGACACCTGCACAGAGAGCATTCTTATTGTGGAATACTTCAACTAAAGGATCCTAATGTGACCCCTCTAAAGAATGATGCTAGTAGATATATTCTAAAATATAATCTTGAAATGTTTACAGTAGCCAGGGTGCCTGGATGCTCAGGTTTAAGCATCTGACTCTTGATTTTGGCTCAGGGCATGTTCTCACAGTTGTGAGATCGGGCCTTGTGTCGGGATCAATGCTGAGTGTATGCCTGCCTGAGATTCTCTCTCTCTCTCTGTCTCTTTCTCCTTCTGCCCCCCATCCCCAGATGTTTGCAGTAGCCAAGATTGATTGATAGATCTATGGATAGATAAGGTAAATCAGAGAAACCTGATTTTCTGGTATCCCTTCATCCATTGCCTATCCGTATTGCCACTATGAGAAGAACTTGTCTTCTCTTTGTCTGGTATCAGTGTTGTTCATTTCCTATGAATCTTCCTTGAGAAAAGAAACTGGAGATTTCTTCCTGGATTATTTTCTGTTTTCTGTATTCAAACTGCATATATTCAAGATCCATTACTTGTTTTCTTCCCTCTACCTTTTCTTCCTTGGGGATTTCATCTACATTTATGACTTTAACTGGCATTTCTTACATAAATGAATTTTAAAACCTATTTCTTTCACTATAGTCCCATTCCTCCAACTTCTTGCCACATATGTATCCTTGGATATTCTGCTGATATCTGAAATTCATCATATTTCTAAAGGTGAGCACATTTTCTTTTCAAGGTTGGATCCCCTGTCCACCTTCTCAGTTTCTGTCAGTGATAACCATCATTCTTCCAGCTACCCAGGCTTAAAACCTTGAGTTTTCTTTGCCCCCTTCTTGTACTTTGAATTGCATATATAATCTGTCATTGTGTCCCATCAGTGCTTCATAATGTCTTTCACTTCCCTCCTTTTTTCGGTATCACTGCTATGAGCTTTACCTCTAGTTTAGACAATTTAATATCATGCTCATTAATTCCCTCCTAAAGCTTAGTGTATTTCCTTGCCCACAGCAAGAACGTGGTATATTTTGGCCTGTGATTGATTGAGAAGCAGGTTACCTAACTCCAGCAGCAGTGAGCAAATCACTTTTGGAACCAGAGTGTTTGGAGTCCATCTTTTCCTGTATGTGTGTAGTATCCCTTTTGTAGCAGATGTATATGTGTTATTAGGGTTGATAGTATATATCTGTCTTTCATGAGCTACTAGGAGGAAAAGGACTTAAATTGATACTGAATTAATGACTTCCAATATTTAGAAGGACAGTCAGTACATTTTATCCAGTAAGAGTGAGATAAGCTCCATGATGATGGAGGCTGGATAGACTTTATTTACTGCCAGATCCCAGCACCTAGCTCTGTACCTAGCATGTAGTAGGTACTTCCAAATATGTGTTGAATGAATTAATATATAAATGCAATGATGCTGATAACTACGTTGCCCCCAAACAGGAGAACAGAAGTCTTCTGATGGCTTGTCTCATTCCCTCTAATATGTTAGACTCAGGGGATGATACCCAACATACTGAATTTTTTCCACATAGTCTTATATTTAAGACAATAATTGAATCTTTAAGTAAAATTTATGTCCATGCTAAATTATGCTTCTTGTGGGATATCATGGCATTATTCTACTTGGGCACCACAAATTATATTGATGGGGTGAAATGTGTTTTCATGTCGGTTTGTAAAATGTGGAATATTGTTGAATTACTTTAAGTGTCATGTTTGAGATGAGTTTAGGCTGGTTTCTTTGCGTTTGACACATTTCAGTCTGTCATCCTGTCCTTAGAGATGTTGAAAATTAAATGGGGATACTTAAATAATTTAATTTATAAGCTTGCTTACAGCTATGTGGTTTATCAAGCCAGATGTCGGTAGCCTCACTTTCTTGCAGCTCAGATGCTGCCAGACATAAATTAAAATTGTTTCTGCATGTCGGAGATTAGCATATAGAAAAGGAAGAAACTTTCTTTCAGATAGCCAGTCTCAATGTAGTCTCTGCTGGGCATTGCCGTTTTTTTTATAGTCATTGGCTAATTTTGAGGAAAAAAAAAAAAAGAAGAAGAAGAAGAAAAGAGTATAAGTCATTCATAAAACAAGCTCAGTTATATTTCTGGGGAAATCCAGTTCCCTGTGCATATGATGATATAACTCACTTCTCTATAACACAAAGTCTATAATAGAAATGTCATTCTAGTTTCACGCCTGCCCCTCCCCAGAAGCCATTTTCTGTTGTTGTTTAAATGCAGTAGATTTACTCGAGTTTTTATGGCTATACTGTCAACATTTCCAGTTTCTCTTTTAAAAATTGGTCTAGACAATGTTTCAGCAGGGTGTTTTTCCTAGCAAACAAGTAAGCATCTGAGTTCATCTTCTCCCACACAAATAGAAAACAGTTTCTGTGTAATTTAAATGAGGTGTTGTAGGAGAAGACTCCAGTGAATAGGAATGATGAAGGATTTCTCTCAGCTCTCTGCCCTGCCTGCATTCACTGTGGAACCTTGGGTAAGTCAGTTGCTCTATCAAGGTTTACTTCTTCTTATATAAATGAGGAATTAAGGCTGAATTATCTCTGTTTCCTCGCATGCTCTAGAATTCTTTGAGATGTTTTTAAGTCTTAGGCAGCCTTTATTTCAACTCTTTTTGCATGATTAAATTCTCTCCATCCTTTAAGACCCACAAAATATTCCAAGCTGCATGACTCTAAGTTGACTTTCCCATTTTTTGAATTCTTACCCCATTTACATAGACAAAATGAAGAGTTTTGCATGTTTGTATAGTCATACTCTTTTTCTTGTGCATTAAAATGATCTCCACAACTATCAAGGGTCTCGAATATAGGAACATTGTCTTGTACTTCTCCTCTTTCCTTCATTAAATACATTACATTATGAATTACAGAAAATTATTAATTGATTTGGATGAAATGTGAATTGCTTCTCACCTGGATTGAAAGAATTTGGAGTGTGAACAAAGAGAGCCTCTTTTCATGAAAGTCTGATTCATTTGGTAGCTAAAAAAGAGGATAGAGGTCTCCTGTGAAATTATTGCCCTAAAACCCTTATACTGAAGTAATATCCCAGTCAAAAAGAATTTTTTCTGGGTCTTTAGATCTGGGGATTCCATTTGTGAGAAACAAGTCCCCATTTGGCAGGAAAGAGCTCTTTTCATCATTTTTCTTTTCTGGACCTCTAATATCAATTTTCTAATCCAATCCAGCCAACATAAATTGAGCGCACACTATGTGTCATGTGCTGTGATATACACTGTGATGGGTTAGAGGAAGATTGGTGTGTGTGAAGATTGATAGGACAGGATTTTTGCCCTTGAGGGGTCCACAGTGTAAAAGTTGGGGTATAATTGACACAAAAAGAAACAAAACCTCCTACAATATAATATAATAAGAACAGTAACAGAGGTACATATGAAGTGACATGGAACCAGAGACAAGGAAGCTTCTGACTGTATCTCATGTTTTATGTCTAGGAATATACTACAGAAAGATGACATTTATTTGGGCTTTAGAAAATGACTAGGAACCTGGCTGTTAGGAAAGGTAGGGAAGTGAATCTAAGGTGGATATATTAAAATAAGTAAAAGCATAAAGGCACTCAGTCTATGGTATGTCTGAGAAGGGACCATCTGGTATGGCTAAATTACAGGATGTTTAGGGAAAACATTTTAGAAGAAAGGGCTGGAGTAGCAGTCCAGATTCCTGGCTTATTACTGATCATCCAAGTTCATTTAATTCCCTGGAGGATATATATCCTTGAGCATTTTCTAAAAGTAATGAAGGCCATGGGGTGGGGGAAGACAGTATGCAAGAGGACATTGTTGTGGAAGTATATTCCTTCCAGCAATTTTTCAGTCACCTTCTTCAACTATATATAATTAAGACAGGTTTTTTGTGGTTTTTTTGTTTGTTTTGGTTTGGTTTGGTTTGGGGTTTTTTTGCTGATTCTCTTGCACGCGTTTTAGGAATGAAGAGATTGTCTTAATTCATTTTAGGACAAATTAAAATAGCAAAAAACCCTGAGTATGCATCTGAAACTGAACTCTTACAACTAACACATAGCAGTAGGCAGAAACACAGACGGCTGACACTGCGTTGCACTCAGGCTTCCATACGATACAGGAAACTTCTGAGCAAGTTTGGAATGTGGACCTTGCTTTCTTGTGTAACTTTTTCAAGTCTAGGTGGAGGTTGCTGCCTCCTGTTCCCTCAGGCAACCAGGGAATTTACGTTTACCCTCTTTCTTTGTGTCTGCTCCCTGGAAAACATATAAGATCCAGAAAAGTGTCCGACAAACTTAGTCATTTGGCACCCTGAGCCACTTAAGGCCTCTTGGGATGGTCTCCTGGTACTGTTTCCATTTTCACAAGGGGAGGAAGGCCTTGCTGAACTTAAGAGGCTTTAGAATTTCCTGGTAGTTACTACCTCAGCATTGAGAACAAGTCACTGATAACACTTCATGGCCCTTTATCTTGTCCAATAATATTAAGCTACTTGAAGTCTGATATTTCTCGTAACTAAAATATGAGAACATAGAGCTGGATTTTTATAATAAAAATGGAATGAAGGATTGGATTCTCCAGGCTATTTCTCACATTTATCATTTCCCTTTAAAATAGTGAATAAACAATATTTTAGCTAGAGAGAGAAAAAGAGAGTGAGAACAAAAGAAAATAAAAAGACTGAAAGAAGAAATGACTTTTCTAGCTTCTCTTACATATTGCTGAGTTTAAGAAACTGATTTTTGGGGGCGCCTGGATGGCTCAGTGGATTAAGGCCTCTGTCTTTGGCTCAGGTCATGACCTCAGGGTCCTGGGATGGGGCCCCCGCATGAGGCTCTCTGTTCAGCAGGGAGCCTGCTTCCCCCTCTCTCTCTGCCTGCCTCTTTGCCTACTTGTAGTCTCTCTCTTTCTCTGTCAAATAAATAAATAAAATCTTAAAAAAAAAAACTGATTTTTGATTGGCAAGGAGAGTGTTAAGGTTTTGAATAGAAACATAGCTATTAAAAGAACTGTATTTTACATAAGCAAATTAGCATGTGCTCAGAGTATTTAGTTTTGAGATAAAACTAAGTCTATTAAAAACTATCTGAGGGTCAGATTATTTCTCCGTTCCTTTAAAAGCAAAGCCATAGCCTGAGTGAGAAGCAAATTAAGATAGAGGAAAATAATTCTGATTTATACCAGCCATGTGTGGCCACCATAACCAGTTTGTTAGTCAGTTCATTGTAATTGGATTTCTGAATTATTTTTTTTCATCCTACATTATTGCCATCTTTAAAAGGAATGTGGTCATTTTTCAGCTTCTTGCATTGATAAGTAGGTACACAACTCCCACTGTTTTTCACGTGTGTCTAATTTTTGCCACTCTGCTGAAAAATATGTGACAAAACAGAAGTCAGTATATTGCGTTTTACTTCCTCAATAGAAAACAGTTTCAGCAGGAGGTACAGTATAATACCTAATGCTCCCAAGTAGAAACTATTTCAACCAGCTACTATATCTGTGGTATACTTGGCTGGGTGGGCACTAGGCACTGGGAGAGAAATAAAGCGAAAGATGCGTCTTCTTCCCTCAAAGTGCTTATCCTCTAGGATGAGAAATATGATCTATACAAATGCAGGTATATTGATTTCCTATGGCTCTGTGACAAATGAGCACAAACCGAGTGGCTTAAAACAATACCAATTATCTCAGTTTCTGGAAGTCAGAGGTCTGGGAGTGATTTAGAAGATTTCTCTGCTCAGAGTCTTACAAGGCTCCAGTCAAGGTGTCAGGGTGCTGGCTGGGCTTGTTCTCATCTGGAGGCTAGACTGGGGAAAGATCCATTTTCAACTCCCTTAGGTTGTTGGCAAAATTAACTTCTTTGCCCCTGTAGAGTTCATGGCAGTTTGGTTCTTCAAAACCAGTCATGGTAGGAGAGATTTGCTGCTTCAAATATCTAACTTCAGAGGTGGCCTTAACTCTTAACAGAAGAGCCCTCCTGACTATATCTGACCCATGCAAGATAATCTCCCTCTTGGTTAAGCTAAGGCCAACAGATTTAGGGGCCCTAATTATACCTGAAAAATCCCTTTGCCTTTTCTATATCCTATTCATTAGAAGCAAATGATAAATTGGGAGAGGGAATTGCATAAGAATGTGACTTACTGGGTGTTATCCTAAGATGTGTTGGCCACATACAGCAAACACTAAATATAAGCATTAACAATAAAAGTACCTTGGTACAGATAACACTTTTCCACTAAGTGAAAAGTATGCACAGGCACTGAGGGGACAAAGACAAAGAGTGATCCCTGCTTAGGGGTAGTTCATTTATTCAGTTTACTGAAAATTTTACTTTTCAAAGAAGAAGTTTACTCTGGCCTTACCATGTACCAGGCCTTGTGTTAAGTTCTGAGACTGAAGTAAATACTGAGTGGCAAGTGCCTTAGGTTATTCTAGAAGATTCCAGAGTCCTATTAGATGTATTTATCTGAAAAAGAGATACTAAAGAAATAAACGATAATAAATATGTTTACTTATAGCCATGGGTTCCTTATATTTTGCTTTGGAGGTACAATACAGACACACACAAACACGCAGGCACATATACACGCATATACATACCTTGGGGTAGAAAATTATAATGATCAAGGCCAGGTTTGAAGATCTCACTATTGAATCAATTCAGGTAATGTCCCTGGTGAGCAAAGAAGCCTCTCATATCAGTCAGTGCATTTAGCATATTAAAGTTTATTTGAATCTTTTTTCTATTTATTACCTTATTGGATCTGAACACCAGCCCTATCATATACACACAGCGAAGTCCCACTCCACTTTACTGAGGAATTCCTTAGATTAGTTAAGTAGCATAGTGGAAAACAAAGGCTAAAACCTAAGTCCTGTTACTCCAAATCCAGGGTTTTCTATATGATATTTATAATGTAATAAGGAAGTAGGATGGAGAAAAAAATAATATAGAAAACAAAAGTATCCAGGTTTTCCAGTTCTAACTTGTAATGTGAGATTTCCCTTCTTATTCTGTGTTCGGCGAACACTTTTTTTTTTTTTTTTTTTTTTGCCTTGTTCATTTTTAAGCTCCAAATCGTAAGCCTGGAGTTCTTTATGGAGTCAGAATATTTATGCTCAGGAATTTATGAAAATTAAAGTCGTTGTCCCCGAAAAGTGCCCTTGGACTCACCTAGAGGGACCATTTCCTAGGAATAGGCTCTACTGAGAGTCCAAACAAGCTTACCGTTTTCACAATGACTGTAATGGTGTGAACATTGCCCATTGGGAATGAGAATGAGATCACGAAATCATTTCGTATATGCTATTGTACAACTGATAGTTATGATAATAAATTTCAGGATGCTCCTGTCTGCTTGTTCAAATCCACTTTGGGATGTTTGCAGTTCACTCAATTTTGCCCCAGATTTTGTGTTCTTACTACTACTCAGGCTACTTTAAGCCAAATGTTTGGTCAGTTTTTCATTTTGTATTCTTACTGTTTTACATTTCTTACTGTCTACATTTTGTATTCTTACTGTCTACATTCAGGCTTCCTATACTATATCTCTAGTATACTAGAGATACTGCTTGGTTACGTAAAGCTGCTAGGTCCTGTCAGTGGGAAAGCGTGTTCCGCACTAATTCCTGAGAAGAATGGGCATTTGCTTCATATAGGTGTCTCATAAGTTAATTGCAAAGGGCCTCTCAGGATTCCATTGCAATATTTATTTTCTGCAGGTGAAAATTGAAGATTAAACAACAGTGTCATATCTGACTGAAGCAAACAGCCTCAAACCAAACTAGTTGTGGGGATTTGATTATAACAAAATGGAATTTAGGATTCCATTGTCACTTAAATACTCCCTCATATGCAATTTTATCTGTCTTCAATTACTTGTATCTTATTTCGCAGATGCATTGAAGATACATCAACCCTCACATTCAACCACTGTTGGTAGCCTGTTTCTCCAAAAATCTCTTCAGAAGATTAAATGTAAAGTTTTCTTGTATCTCAGTATTTAATATATTATAGCATAAACATAAAGGACCTTTCATTTTTACACTATAAGTACATTAGACTAGTAATTTCGGTCCTTGAATTTTAATTGCTAGCTTTATTACTAACTAGCTGTGTGACATTGAGAAAGTCACATGACCTCTCTAGGTCATGGTTTTCTAGTTTATTTCCCAAGGCTATGGTGATGAAAAATCTAGATAGTGTACACAAAAAATACTTTAAAGAAAAAAAAGTGCAGTGGACAGAGTAGTTATTGATAATAATAGCAAATGTTGGTAACTTGGTTGGCATTGCTATTTAAATTCATCATATCATAAAACTTGTGTAAATGATGTTCACTCCCTCCTGTGCATATGGGCATTCTTAAAGTAGCACTGTTTCATTTGAACTTAAATGCCTTTTTTCAAATGAGGTTATGATATTTTACAGTTATCAGGTGTAAATGAGAAGGGCCAAGTTTTTCAAAGATCCCTAATGATATATTTTTAAAGAAGACATTATATGTTATTAGATTCTATTCTCTAATAAGTAGCATGCAAAATGAGGAACATATATTGATTTGTTCTGCCTGCAATACTATTATGCATCCATTTGCATTTTTGAAACATACTCTATCTCAATATATATCACATGTACAAAACTCAAGTGCCATCAGCACCAAATCACTTGAGTTATTCTTTACTAAAATTATTTTTCCTTCTGATGGCAAGAATTATGGCCCTTGAAGCACCTGGAAAGTAACTCAGGCCAACCATGATGGCTTAAAAATGTGATTACTTTATTAGTTTATGGCAGTGATAAAATATATGGCATATAAGGAGAAGACAAAATGTTTTCCAAAATAAGTGTCCATGCAATTTTTACTACCTGAGTTCTTGAAGCAAAGGTAAGGAGTTAGCATAGTACACTTCCCGAATTGTGGGCCTAGGGGTGCCAGTCTTTCCAAAGTTGAACAGAAAAGGAGCTCAGCTTTTGCCTTCCTACTGTCATTAAAAACACCTGTTTCTCGTTCCCCTACTTGTACCCATAGGAGTATCACCACCTCAAGGAACATTACTTGTCATTGTATGCCTTGATGATGCAGGCACCCAAAGTTTTCTTTTATTCCTTATTTCATGCAGTATAGTAAAGTAAATTTAGGCTTCCTGTGGAGAGGACAGCTTATAAATGAAATAATGTCTCAGCTCTGCATTCATATTTCTCTCTGTTAGTGTCTAATGATTTTGTTTTGAGCTATGGGTATATTGGCTATTAATAGAGCCAGAGAATATGGCAAAAATCCAACTTCCTCCACATTTCTATTTAATATGCAAAACCAATCCTTCTCCATCCTGTTCTTTCCCGCCTTCTCCTCCTGTGTCTCTTCCATCCTCATAATGGTGTTAAGAATTGGTATAATTTCATTAACTAGAGGTTATGCAAATTAATATAGAAGGTTTCTTTTGATGGCCTAGATAATGTGAATGAGAATCACTTTCTCACTGTAAACTAATCTGTAATGACAGACATTCAATGTCATTTGTGTCATTGACAGATTTTTATGCTAGCTTTAGCAACCCTTGTCCTCCTGAATCAAGTTTGTTTTCTACTCATAAACATGATACTCTGTCATGAATACCTTTTTTGGTAGAAGTTGAACTGAGAAGGTGATTGGTATTGGAAGTAAGCCATACTCTTTTTCCAGAAACTTCCTATACTTAGGCCCAGTGCAGGTTGACTCCACTCTCTTATGTCTTCAGTGACAGAACAGTGCCTACAAATATGGTATACTTATATAAATTAACATTGATTTAGCAAAGAATGAAAGGCACACAGGAAAGGAGTTTTTCCCTTTTATTTACTTAGTGAAGTATAATTTGAAAGATTGTTATCACGCCTTAGGTGCATTCTTAGCCCAATGGAAGAAGCCAGTGAGGCAAGTTTACAAGTATTCATGGAGTGTCTACTATGTGCTAGGTACTCTGTTAGGTACTCTTCCAGGTATAAAGCAATAATTTGACATTTCAAGTGTTCACTTTATGTTCTTTAGATTTTAAGTGCAATACAAATCGAGAGAAGAGAAACTCAGTGCAGACTGTAGTACTTATGGATGCTTTTGTAGAGATACCAAGGAAAATCTACACTTTGGAGAGATTGAGGAGTGAAAATATTCCATTTGGGCAGAATGACATATTCAAAGTCTCAGCCTTTATTTCACAGGCAAGATAAAATTATTTGAGGAATTTAAGCAGGGATGCAATGTGATAAAATGGTATCACAGGAGGGATAGAAAGTGGCTTGAGAGGTAGGTATTTGTCATTTAGAAGGATATCACAGTAAGCTATGTTTATATATTACTTAAACAAATGGCCAGTTTCAGGCTTTGTGTACACATGTGACTGAAACCAGTCAAAGAACTAGTTGTTTTGAAATTAACTGACTTGGAACTGTTGTGAAAACAACCAGTTTGATTGAATTCCGTTGTTTCTCTCCAAATCAGCTCATTATTATAGAGGCACTATGTGTTAATTACACTCAGAAAAAAATCACTTAAGCTTGTTGTTTCATGGCTTACAGGCAAACCAGCTTGTAGATTACCTAAAAATTTGGCTTTTCAGCTGGAAGTTTCAGTGTTGTGTCGATACAGCCTTTTAAGAGTTGCATAGATATTGGCAGGCAGTACTAAGATATGTTAGAATTACTAGGTGTTAGGAAACAGACTAAAGTTATCACCCATAGCAAAATAAATCCTTGAGCAAAGAAGTGACAAAAACCCATATGGTATACTTATTAAATTATTCTCAGTGGTTTAGAATTTACTAACTTATAAATTAAAATTTACAGAAGGGAGGATGGAGGAGAAGAAAAAGGGACCAAAAGGCACTTTATTTTATATATAATATTTAAAATAATCCATAATGAAGAATATGCTATTGTTAGGCAATAGGCTTTTCTGAAGCGAAGGCACTCATTTGTTGAGACCATATTCCAAAGGGTTAGTACCAGGCTAAACATTAAACAGAGGTCATGAATATTTTTTAAATAGTTATTTTCTCATATCTGAATGTCATTTCAAACTTAACTTTTCCTGAAGGAACACCAACTGCTCTATCCTTAATGATATCTTGGGGCATCTTTATTTTTGCTTCTAATAGCCATCCTGAAATATAATAGCTATATCGGTATCTCCAGAACATTAGCTACTGATGCTTTCTAGATAGTTATTATGACAGCGATGTCAGTGCCAACTAAGTCACCTGGTTGTGACAACCTGTGGCAAGGGTTACTCACTGGCTAAATGGCACCACCCTAGGGGATATAGGGCAGTATGAAGCTTCTTTGAGAAAAGAAGCATTTTTCTGTGGCAGTTCTTACCCAACAACCACATACTGCCACTATCGATTTCTTTCCTGCTTCCGGTTTATAGCTCTATCAGTAATACAACATCCAGAGAGACCAGAGGCAGGGATACCATTTAAGAAGCCTTTGGCACAGGGGCGCCTGGGTGGCTCTGTCGTTAAGCGTCTGCCTTCGGCTCAGGTCATGATCCCAGGGTCCTGGGATCCAGCCCCGCATTGGGCTCCCTGCTCAGCAGGAAGCCTGCTTCTCCCGCTACCATTCCCTCTGCTTGTGTTCCCTCTCTCGCTGTGTTTCTCTCTGTCAAATAAATAAAATCTTAAAAAAAAAAAAAAAAAAAAAAAAAGAAGCCTTTGGCACAGCCTAGGAAAGTGGTAATCCAAATTAAAGTAGTGGCAGTGGGGGTAGTAAGAGATTGACATATGATAGAGACATTATGACAATTGAATTTTTAAACTTTGGTTAACTCCAGGAAGATGGAATGTTATGAGTGAGAGGGAAGGTCAGAATGATTCCAGAGTTACAATTTTGAACAACTGGGAGTGTGTGGGTACTGTTAAGTGAAAACGGCATTCAGGAGGTAGAGTAGGTTTGGGATGGGGAGAGGGATTCCATTATGGATAGAATCTATTTGAGCTGCCCAAGGGGACGATAGTCAACTGATAGTTGGGATTGTGAGATTAGGGTTTAGATAAGAGAGTGGGGCTAGAGATGCAGATATGGGAATCATCAGTTTATTCAGTATTTAGGTGTTAATTGAAGGTGTGGCAATGAATACAATTGCCTATGGAGAGAGCACAAAGAGCAAACAAAACAAAACAAAATGGATGGAGGGAGAGACTTGAGGTGAGGACAGAGGAAGAGTAGCCAATGAAAGAGTTAATGAAAGAGCAGTCTGAGAGAGAAAATGAAGACCAGGATAATGTAGTGTTTTGGAGCCTAAAGGAAAAGAAAGAATCAAAAGGTGTGAGGGTGGTCAGCACTATGAAATGTTGCAGAAATGATGAATAGCCCGAAGGCTGAAAAAAGGCACTTGACACTCTGGTGACCTTTATTTAAGGGTTAATTTCAGTGAAGTGGAAAGAGCAGATATCAGATTGCAATGAGTTAGGAAGTGGAAGAAGGAAATAGATGTTAGATCACACATTGTCAGTGATAGGAACTATTGTGATAAATTACAGAAAATTATGAAAATTTCCTTAAGATTATGGATTTTAATTCTGACAGTGCACAAGTGCTTCATTAGGTGGCATCCCCAGTTCATTTGCCTATCCCCCATGAATCCACTGTAGCGCTGTGAAATTCTGTCAATAGCTGATAGAGTTTTCACAGCCAAAACAGAGAGCAACAGGGGTGAAGTTAAAGAAGTCATCCTCTTACTGAGTCCTTTTCTCAGTTCCTCTGGGTCTCATAGTACCTGGCACATAGTAGGCACTGAACAACTCTTAGTTAAATGGAATTGAATCCTTTGAGAATCTTTCTCTTAACACACTGATTGCCTTAGGGAAAAACAACCAAATAAAAGCTTTTCCACTGGCCAGGGCCCATACATGCTACCATGTCTTTTGGGAAAGGAGAAGTTGACATTTAAATTCTTCAGTGCCAGCATTTGGTACTGGGCTTGTGGTAAAATGCCCCCAGTTTTTGTTTTTCAAAGTGATTTTAATACTAGGAACATCATATTTTTTAGCAAATGATCTTGACAGAAAGTCCCTAACCTTGATAGACATGCACATACAGGGGCGCCTGGGTGGCTCAGTGGGTTAAAGCCTCTGCCTTCGGCTCAGGTCATGATCTCAGGGTCCTGGGATTGAGCCACACATTGGGCTCTCTGCTCGGCGGGGAGCCTGCTTCCCCCTCTCTCTCTGTCTGCCTCTCTGCCTACTTGTGATCACTCTCTCTCTCTATCAAATAAATAAATAAAATCTTAAAAAAAAAACATGCACGTACACACACTGCCTCAAAGTCTGTTGTAAAATGAAGGATTTTCTGTCTGGAACTAAGAATGATCTAGGTTTTGTTTTGTTTTTGCCATTAAACATTTGTCATGTTGTCACGGACCAAAGGTTGCTGACATTCTTTCATTTGATTGGTTTATCATCCAGACTTAAGCATCTGCATCAAATCTACTTAGCCTGGTATGATTAGAGTTCCTGTTAACATACAAATTCGAAACATAAACTTCCTACTTTATGAAGTACATAATATGAAGTACATAAACTTCCTACTACCAAAGTTTTGGCATGTTTTTGTTATCATTTTAAGATTTTTCACATCACGTTTTATATACAAGAAAGAACTTTCTGAGAGACCTGTTGAACATTGTAAAGTGATGTAGAGAAAAAGAAAAACTAAGGAAATTATTCTCTAAAACTCTACTAATGATTTACATAAGTTTCTCTCTCATAATGGAGTGTTGAGGTTTATGGTCAGACAGGGTTGATGGTCATGGTAATAGGACTTCATAAGGACTTTGCTAACTCTTAACTTTAAATGATTATTTAGTCACCTCAAGTTGTTTTGGATCCAGATGGAGTATAAATAGATAAATTTTGTTACTTAGGATGCTCCTGGCTACAACTTGAAAAAAAAAAAAAAGAACACAACTTGGAATGACTTTAACAATAGAGATTTATTATCTCACATAACAAAAACTCTTAAGGTAGGATCGGTCACTTCTGTGGCTTAAAGAGATCATTTTATGTCTTGCTCCTCCATCACCAGTATGTAAGTTAACTTGTTCTTCCTGATAGCAATATGGCTGCAAAAGTGTCAGGGATCACATCCTCATACAATGCAGAAAGGGCAGAAAAAAA
Organism: Procyon lotor; assembly: GCA_028646535.1. Lineage (NCBI taxonomy): Eukaryota > Metazoa > Chordata > Mammalia > Carnivora > Procyonidae > Procyon > Procyon lotor. The sequence continues at coordinate 21,246,204 of CM053612.1, forward strand.
GAATCATTTGTTCCTGTAACTCTCTAGTGCTAAGAAATCTTTCTCACCTTTTTATCCCAAGAAAACTTTCCCTCACATTGCATTGGCAAAAATTGGGTCACATGACTCTTCCTTAGCCAAAGGAAATGGAATTATCATAATCTACTTACATTAATCAAGACTGACACTCTGTGACTGAGTCTGGGTTTGGGTCTGGGCCTGTGGTTTCAGCTGGAAGTAGGGCTAGGGCTGTGGATATAGACTTCTTAAAACAGCTTTATTGAGATTCAACTCACATACAAAAAAATTCATATATTTAATGTGTACCATGTAGTGGCTTTTGGTCTATTCACAGAATTAGGCGATCATCACCACAGCCAACTTTAGAACATTTGCATCACCCCTAAAAGAAATCCCCTACCCTTTAAGTAGTTACAGTCTATTTCCTTTGTCCCTAGCCCTCAACAACCACTAATCTACTTTCTGTCTGTATGCATATGCCTATTCTGGGTATTTCATATAAATGGAATCATACATTATGTGGCCTATTATGACAGGCTCCTTCCACTTAGCAAAATATTTTCAATATCCATCCATATTGTAGCATGGATCAGCACTTCCTTCCTTTTTATGGCTTTATGATATTCTCTTTTAGGGATACAGCACATTTGTTTATTCATATGAGTTGATGGATATTTGGGTTGTTTCTACCTTTTGACTATCATGAAAATGATGCTGTGAACATTTACATATAAGTATTTGTGTGAACATATGTCTTTACTTTTTAAAATTTTTTTTTAATTTTTTCAGTTTTCCAAGATGTTTTTACTTCTTTTACATATATACCCAGTAGTGGGATTGCTAGGTCATATAGTAACCCTATGCTTAACTTTTTGAGGAACTGCCAAATGCTTTCCCACAATGGTTGAATGATTTGTTCTAATTTCTCCACATTCTCTACAATACTTGTAATTATCTGTCTTTTTTACTGTAATTATCCTAGTGGGTATGAAGTGGCATTTCACTGTAATGTTGTAGTCTTTCTTGAAGCATATGGACAAGTGGAAGAGAAAGGATGCCTGAACAAATCTGGAATCATATTAATAAAAAAGGAGAGAAAATTGGCTGTTATAGGCCAATAACAGATTCTGATCACAAATAAAAAAAAAGGTTCTGATTTAAACTAATTCAATAGCCTTATTCATTTTATTTCAACTTTACTCTTGTTATATGTTTTTAAGTCAGAATTTCTCAGTTATTGACTAGAGAAAGGTTTCATTCTACAATAAGTAAATATGTCTGGTTATAACAATTCTATAATTAAAATATGGCATGAATATTTTTTCATGGGTCTGTGAGCCATTTGTATGTCTTCTTTGGAGAAGTGTCTCTTCACATCTTCTGCCCATTTTTTGATGTGATTGTCTGTTTTTTGATTGTTGAGTTTGAGTTCTTTATAGATCTTAGATATCAGTCCTCTGTCTATAGTGTCATTTGCGAATATCTTCTCCCATTCTGTGTGTTGCTCTTTGTTTTGTTGACTGTTTCCTTTGCTGTGCAGAAGGTTTTTATCTTGATGAAGTCCCAAAAGTTCATTTTTGCTTTTGTTTCCCTTGCCTGTGGAGACATGTCTTGAAAGAAGTTGCTATGGCTGATGTCAAAGAGGTTATGGCTTTGTTCTCCTCTAGGATTTTGATAGATTCCTGCCTCACGTTGAGGTCTTTTATCCATTTCGAGTTTATCTTTGTGTATGGTGTAAGAGAATGGTCAAGTTTCATTCTTCTACATATAGCTGTCCAATTTTCCCAGCACTATTTATGGAAGAGACTGTCTTTTTTCCATTGGATATTATTTCCTGTTTTGTTGAAGATTATTTGACTATAGAGTTGCGGGTCCATATCTGGGCTCTCTCTTCTGTTCCACTGGTCCATGTGTCTGTTTTTGTTTTTTTTTTAAAGATTTTAGTTATTTATTTATTTGACAGAGAGAGAGAGAGAGAGATCACAAGTAGGCAGAGAGGCAGGCAGAGAGAGAGGGGGAAGCAGGCTCCCCACTGAGCAGAGAGCCTGATGCGGGGCTCGATTCC
>CM053612.1:21248368-21293325 GCA_028646535.1 Procyon lotor
TTTTGTGTCTTCTTCATACATAAATGTTTTTTGACCAAATTTGGTTTCTTACTGGTTAGTTGCGCTCATACTGGATTTTGAAATCTTACCTCTTCACGTACTCATGAACTGTTCCTGCCTTTGTTCTCCCACACAGCCTGGGTCTCTGGAAGCTGACTCTCCTTTTTAACGATCAGATGCTGTTTACTTATCCAACAACCATTTCCTCTTCCTTCGCTGTTAACATAATGTCAGTTTTTTTTCCGGGTACCCTAGAATCCTAGTGTCATAATCACACTTGATATTTTAGAAATTAAAGAGAACTTAGAAGTCATTTAGTGCCAATTTTCTTACTGTGAGAGCTGCATTCAAGCCCATACCTTCCAGTTAGGCCTGGCACCTCAACCACTAATCTCCATTAGTACTCAGAGAGAGACCCAAACATACAGTGATTCCTTCATATCGGTCTGAGCATCGATGTGGGTGATTTTGCTGACAGATACCATATGGGCCCTTGTTCTCTCTTGGGAACCTATTAAATCAGAATCTCTAGGAGTGGAACCCCAAACTGGTACTTTACAGGCTCCTAAGAATGATTAAAATATGCATGTAGTTCTGAGAGCTGCTGACTAGTATAACTTCCCCCAAAATTGCTTTAAGAAGTATAAATGTCAATGCCATAGAAGGCTATGCTTGGGTACTACCCACAGTTTTTCTGGTTAATGTCATATAGACAACCATGACCCTTTCTTTATCCTTGCTCTGAAATGCTCCTTGGTACCTCTATAAAGACCATTTTTGACTGGGAAGAACCATAATTGATTCAATTTGGCATTTTCCATGATTTTTAAAAATATATTTATTATCTATGTCAAGATATAGGTAAGAGCACATCCAAAAAATATTTGTTCCTCTCCATAAATTTGATGTCTTTATTTTTGGTTTAGGGATGTGTGTCTTATAAAGTTTGATTTTTTTCTACATTGGTGTCATGTATGCCATATACTTTTGGCTTAAAAGATGGGTTTTAGGAATCCTGAGGCACATTGACTATTCTGCTCTTTTACCCTTTATCATCTAGTGGGTTTGTTCACATAACACTTTTTTCCCTGATTTTGTGGGATTATTGCTTAGATATGTTTTTAAGTGCAGTGTTCCAGGGAATATATTTAGGCATTTCCAGGTTTTCTTCCATGAATTATACCCGAATTAACTCTGAATAACGTATGATTGTATTTTTATACCTCAGTTTTGGACTCCTTTCACTTTAGATGTGCATTCCAAACACAGCCATTGGTGTTGAATTCATAATGCAGAGTTGTTTGGAAATTGTGGCATGTTAGTTTGTTCACACCAAATAGACTTACTAGGAGGTAAGCCATTCTTGGAAATTGCTCCCAGAGAAACCAATCATCATCAAGTTTTATTACATGTGCATGGTGTAAAGTGCTTCAAAATCTATAACAGCAACAAAAAACATGGTATCAGTCGATGGATACAAAAGCATGCGTAATATATAAGTGTCTATCTGCAAACAGCTTGCACTGAGCACTTGGATTGTGACCTGACACTGACATTCATATTTGCAAGCTGTATTGTATATTGGGGTGATTGCTGTAAGAAGTTAGTTAAACAGGAGCAGAAAATTGTCTGAGAGCGTCTAATGTAAGGCAAACAGCCTATGTCTACATGCATGACTGTGGAATCATTTTCTAAGTAAGTAAGTAAAAAATGATCAGCTAGACCAGCAGTTCTCAACTCTGGCTGAGTATTAGGATCACCTAGGGAGATTTAAAAAAATAAGTAAATAATGACACCCAGCCTCTACTCGCACAGATTCTGAGTTAATTGGTCTGGAGTGAGGCCCAGGTGTTAGTATTTTTTAAGTCCCCCAGGTAATTCTGATGTGCAACCAAAGCTGAGAATTCCTGGACTTGACTACATGCCTTATGGGGTCAGGCCAGTGCTTAACATATAGCAGTTCAATAAATATTCGTTTCATGCAAAGTTACCAGCAGTAGAGTTGGTAGAAAGCTAAATATTTATAGATTCATTTCTTCAGGCATTCAAATTGCAACATTTGCAGAATGTTTAGAGTCATCCCAGAGCTGTGGATGTTTACAAAGAATGTGATCTTACAAAAGCCCTCATTAGGAGGGTTTCTTAATTAATGGCCCATTATGCCTGTGTCTGGCCTAAGATACAAGTTGTCAAGAACAGAAATGCACAAGTCCTGACCTCAAGGCCCTGACCTCAAGGTAATCTGCAAAAACTCTACTACTTTCCCATGTTCTCCTTTCTGTGTGGTCTCCTTCCTGCTCTTACCTCTCTTAAGAAATGTGGACAAATACTACCACCGTCAGGTGGGTCTGCTTTTTCTTTTCATTATAATAGTTAGAGGAGGGTGAAAATATGTTGAATAAACAGAGCAAGAGACCCCTGTGGAAGTTTCAAGATCATTTCCAAGTCTGTTAGTGCAATCAGCCTGGGTTAAACTCATGCTGTAACTTCCTACTTTGAGATGTAGCTTACTCTTTTTTTTAATTGTGTTATGTTAGTCACCATACAATACATCGTAAGTTTTTTATGTAGCTGTAGCTTACTCTTAATTGCATCTCAGAAACTTTTCCAAACAGAAACATTTCAAGCTAGTTTCCATCTCTTACTCTTTGTCATAACTTCGATGACTTCAGAGTCTTATCCCAAACGCCAGGGTTATGACTCCAATTTAAATATGTAAATTTGAGAAATGTAATGCCAGTGCCCTTTCTTTTTAGTGTAGATTGGCTCCAAACACTGGATAGCTGGGATTCGATAATTACTTTGGCCTATAGTAAATCTAGTTGGGTAGTGAATCAGGTAACATTTAACTAATTGATTGTATTTTCTTTTTATTAATTCCATGTTTGCAATTGAGTTGAGTTATGTATGAAGCAGTAAAAACATCCGCTGTTCTTTGAAAATGGTGTTATATTTTATCACACAATGTCTTAAGCATACTAATGTTTACGGAGAGGACGTGAGGATTAAACTGCAGCTTTAGTTTATGAGTAACATACCTCTCCACAGTAGTCGACGCAACATACATGTAGTGCAAATGACAGTCAGCTGATGTGTTAAGTCTGGGGACTGATGTCTTGTGTAAAAGATATCTGTGTCACTCCTGGGAGTCGTGCGTGTGCATTATTCATCTCTGCTCAGGCACTACATTCAAATCCTTTCCAAGTGTTCCCTTTTGAAGCACTTTCATGCTGAAGTGCTGTCTGTGAATTTGTGTCATATGTTTAACACCCAATTTGACTTTTCACAGAATCACGGTAGCAAAGTAGGATAGAAACTAAGGGTCAAAGAGTAGCTTCGCCTGAAAATCCCAGCTTTATGTAGATACAGTTGGTTTAAGAGGACTCCTTGAGGAGTGCTCTTGGAAAATGAAAGCTCTACAAATGTTAGGTGGGATTATTGTTCTCAAGTATGCTTGGCATGAAAACCCCTCTGTTTTGCTGATTAGTAGACTTTAATTACCCATCAAGAAAAAGGGAAAAAAAAAAAGAAATAACTTTCAATTCTGTTTTAGTAGTCTCACCTGAGGAATTTAACCAGTTGGGCTTTTTTTTATTTTATCACTCAGGAGATTAATTCAATTTATATCTAAAAGAGGAAAAGACCTTTTTCTTTAAGGGCTGACTAGTGTAGAAAGGCCTATAATTAATGCAGCAAGTGATATTCTGGAAATTGCATTTGAATAGAATCTCCCTCCCCCCAATCATTCACCCCAAGGACATTCTAACAGTTGAAACTCAGGGAGAGAAATCTGCTTGTTTTACCTTGTGTGTCTTAAAACAGAACACTTGGTGGCAGTCCTCCTTAAGTACCAAATTTCCTTGATTTAGCTCTTTCTTGGGGGAAACAAAAGAGTTTCCCTCAAGCTTTTCTTGGGCTCCTGACAGATTCCTTTCTCCTTTATGTGGTAACTGAATTACTAAGACATTTCCTCCAGTGAGGAAACAGCAGTTGGGGGACTCTAGCCTTACGATTGCTTTTTCATTTGAGACTCAGCTTGCTTAGGAAGGAATTATTTTCTTGGGGTTTTAAGACATACCTTCATTCTTTGTATTATCACTGGTTTAATTGCTCTCTGTTCCTTCCTCCTCTCTTTTCTCAAGCAGCTCTTTCAGCAAGTGTGATTAGAATTTAGGCTTGTCATATTGTCCTCTTCAATAGCATCTACCAGGCTCTTGACCATACAACACATCTTGAATCCAGAAGGTATTCTTGGGTGGCCATAACGTTAGTCTTCTTCACAGTATCATAGTTTGCACAAACTGTGGTTCTGTATATTCCTAGAACTGTATGAATGTTGCTCTCAGAAATTTCTTCATGGAACAATGGCTCCTAAGTTATACTGGAAATCTTTCTTTAAATACCATGAAAGGAGAATCTAAATGCATGTGTTATTTTTGACCAAATGAACAAAACCCATCATTTTTCTATAGTTCATGTCCTTTCCTTTCATTGCAATTAAGTAGTATACGTGTGACTTTTTTTCTCTTTAACCACCCACATTTGCACTATGTGGGGAGGAAAAATGATTTTTCCTGTACTCTTTTAGGTTCTTGGCTGAGATACCCCTGTGCTAAAAGACAGATTAAGAGGAGAAAAACAAGCAGAAGGTTAATAACATGTTTACCTCCTGTATGTGTGGGAGGTACCCAGGAAAACTGAGTTACTCTCAGAAATGGTCCAAGCCAACACCTTAAAAATTAGCTAAAGAGAAAAGATTTTTTGGGGGGGTGAGGAGCCAGTTATGGGAGGCTATCAGGAAAAACACAGTAAACAAGGGTAAGGTTGTTATACAGTTCTAAGTCATTGCCTTCTCCACTCTAGAAGAGTTTCTAGAGATTTAGAATCATCTTTGTCTTCTTGGTACAGAGAGGGAGACACCCTTACAAATGGAGATTTTCCTTACAAATCTAAAGTCTCTTATAAAAGGTTAAACTCTACTCAGTTTTCAGAGATTTTCCTATGTCAGCTGTTTCTTAAAAATAATCAGCCTAAAATAAACCTTATGGCAAAGAGGCATATTTTGGGGTAGTATATTCTGGTTCCCTTCAATTGGTCAAATCATTTTACCTTCTTTAAAAAAAAGATTTATTTACTTGAGAGAAAGCCAGAGAGCACACGCACAAGCTTTGGGGGCCAGAGGACTAGGGAGAGAGAAACTCAGACTCCACACTGAACACAGAAGCTGACCCGGAGCTTGACTTCAGGATCCTGAGCCCAAACCTGAGACAAAACCAAGGCTTGATTGCTTTAATATCTTCTGATATGTTTTGTACAGGGCTTGGACATGAGATCCAAGATGATACTCGATATGACAAAGTTCAGTCTCTGTTAGCTGAGGCTGTTTTGAGGCTTCTGTATATTCACTTCATTCAAGGTTTCTCCACAAAGGCACTACTGGCATTTGGGGTTGGGTAATTTTTTGTTCTTAGGGAGTTGTCCTGCACATTTTGGTGTTTAGCATGATTCCTGGCCTCTACCCATTATGTGCCAGTAGCACACATTCCCCAACAGTGACAGAAATATCTCCAGATATTGTCAAACGTCTCCATGGTGGGGTGGAATGGGGCCAAAATTACCCCCGGTCAAGAAGCCCTGGATTAGAATATCTGGTGTCTGGCCTTTCATTAAAAAGGTACCATCAGTTATCAATATAAACTGTATATGTAGTGCCAGTTATCCTGTGTGTTTGTACCACCTTTATGACCTTCAGTATACTTCGCATATTTGAAGAGTTAAAAATAGCCTCATCTGTTTTCTATGATTGTGACATGATTATCCAAGTAATTTATAATATCCTTCTCTAAGCCCCATTTTCAAGCATTTTCTCTTACAAAGCAATAATCTATAATATACCACAAACAGTTCATCTGTGTCATTTCTGCATTGGTCTCTGATCTGTGTGTTATGCTGACTTGCCATTATTTTTAAAGCAGTGATGCTAAAACTGTTTTGGATAAATACTTTCATTGCTTTGTAACTTTGCTGGAAAGATTAAAGATACTTTATTTTAATATTTTGGGGAGATTTCTTTTTTACTGAGGATTTTTAGCCTGCATTGGTTTTTAAGATACCATGTTCTGATGATTTATTTTTTATGTTTACCCTTTCAACATAACTGCTGCTATAAGCCTGAGATGCATCATACATTTTCAGGTCCTGTCAGCCCACTAGAATTTCCATTTCCCCCCAAAAATTTCCAAGAAATTTTATACAGACAGATTTCCTATTTAAAGATAACTTTGATTTTGTATAAACCTCACTGTGCCATTTAAGTAATAAATATTGGTGCATGAACTGGTTTGACTTTCTGCTGAGAACTGCTAAAAGCCTTTTAATAGAAAACAATAGGGAATGTCAAACATTGAATCACGATCTCACTGAAGCAATTTTTCTTAGAAAGACTTTCATCACACAGAAGTTTTATCCTTGCTCAAATTTTGCCCAGAATTAGTCCAGTTAATATCTATTGTGATTCTTTGTGCAGCTTGTTTACCTATGTTTTTATGAATAAAAAGCATGCTTTTAATAAATGTTGCTACCTTTTAACATATTTAATTTTTATCTGCAGATATATTTAGTGACCAAATGAGATTATAACTTTATTTTAGGTTAGGCACTTATTAGGAGATGTGGTATAATAGCCACATGCATGTTTAATAGTATATGACCGGTTGCTTTGAAGCAAATGAGCTAGAATTCCCCCAGATGAGCTACTTATTTTCACTCTGTCTTCTTGCCAGTCTTTGCCCTCTGACCCAGGCCAGCTGTCTCACAACAGAGACCATGTGAAAGGATTGTGGACTCGGCAGAGTTGTCACCACTACAGAAAATTAGTAGTAGATATAAACTAGTAGGTTTATTTATTTTGGCATTTTTCAACTACAATATGCTCTCAGTGAGTTCTCACTAGGCCTTAATTTTTATAACTCCTTTAGATCTATTTAGAACAGTTGAGAAGGGGAAATAAAAGAGAAAACCAAGCAATAACTCAGATTACCCATTCTGGCCTCTGTTTTTGTGTGGGAAAAGTGAAAAGTCCCTTCCCGCAGCTAACCACCATTTTAGATATTTCCTTATCTCTCTTTCTCCCTCTCTGCCTGCCTGTGTCCCTCCCTCCCTCTTTGCCTTCCTTCCATTTCTTAATAGAAACAGTTAGCTGGTGATGGTCTTAATTACTCATTATACAAACGTGTGTTCAATGCTGAACTAATAGTCTCAGTAAGCCAAAAAATAAGAATGTTGCCTGGGTTGGACCACAGAGGAGGTGGGTCCTAAGTTGCCTAAAAGTTGTACGTTGTGGATAGATTGTATTTTATATTCCCTCATTGCATATTTCCACCCTGATTTAGTGCCTCACATATGGAAGGTACTTAATTTTATTTTTTTCTTTGATCAGGGTATCCTTACAGTAGAAGTAAAAACTGGTTCTGTTTTCTTCTGCGATTAGTTTCTTTGATGATCATAGTTATTTCCTTTTCCCAGAGGGGGACAGAAAATGCTTTATATAGCATTACTGTATGATATTCTTAAATATGTTCAATTCCAGGATACCTAAAGTATTAGAGTTTATCCTTTGTTGCACGGAAGTTATTTTTCTTAATAATTAAATATATTGGTTAATTGATTGCCTACAGATTCACTGAGAACTAAATATTTACCATACTCTGTGCTAGGTTCTGAAGATATAAGTAGATGTCATTCCTGTCCTCAGGAACTAATAATCTGGTTGATGAGACGAGGACACAAATAACCATGGTTCTGGTGGAACAAGGGCTATAATACAGATATGTACAATGTGTGGTACAATAGAGGAGGTTAATTTCATTAATGGAGATGGAGTGGGCTATAGAGGGAGATGGTAACAATTGAGCTGGTCTTAAAAATTGGTGGGAGTTTACCAGTTAAAGAAGTAAGGGTGTATGCTGAGGGCAGGGTGCAGTGATATCCATTCCAAGCTACTGGAAGAGCATGAGCTAAGGCATGGAAGCATTTAACTTATTTGACATGTATAACATGTGTTCCAGTGTGACTGGAGCATAACTTGTATTGGGACAACTTAAAGTATGTAATACTAGAAAGTTAGAACCTTGAATGCCAGTTAATGGATTTACACTTCATCCTGTAAGCAAAGAGAGCCATTAAAGTGTCCTCTTTTTTTAAGATTTTATTTATTTGGGGGAGAGAGAGAGAGAGAGAGTAGGAGTAGGGAGAGGGGCAGAGGGAGAGGGAGATGCAGTCTCCCCGCTTAGCAGGGAGCCTGATGACGTCGGGCTCCATCCCGGGACCCTGGGATCATGACCTGAGCCAAAGGGAGATGCTTAACCAACTGAGCCACCCAAGCACACTATTAAAATCTTTTAAGCTGGATTCTGATATGATCTGGTTTCCATTTTGTGGAGAGAATTTTGCTAGCAGCATTGAGGGTGAATTAGAGAGAGAGGATATAGGATGTGAAGGAACCAGTTAGGACTTCACTACAATTATCCAGGTGTGAGAGATGGGTGCCTGAATTGGGAAAGGGCAATGTAAAGGGAAAGGAAGGAATATTTTGCAGCTATGATAGACAGAACTTAGTAACCAATTGTATATGGGGCATAAGGAGCAATAGAGAAGAATGACTGTAAGTTTTCGGCTACCACCTAGAGGAATACCAGAGGAGGAGGGGCAGGTTTGACTGGGGAAAATGATGTGGGATGTATGTGTTATAATATTACCGTAGAACACTAGGCATTCAGAACTATGAAAATGGAGTTCAAGAGAGAATTCAGAGCCAGAGACATAAATTTGAGCATCATCAGTATATATGGGAAAGTTAAAACCATGATCTGTGAAATTGCTCAGCGTGAGCTTGTAGAATGAAAACAGGGAAGAGGACATAACTCAGGGGGAAGACCGGTTTTAAGAAGCTGGTAGAGAAAGAGAAGCAAAGGGACCAAGTAATTGGGTAGAGCTGTAGTAGTTAGATGAGAGGAGAACTAGCATATAGTAGTGCTTGTTGAGGAACTCAAAGACAAGAATGAGAATAGAAAGGATGAGAGGAGAGTGATTAAAAAACAGGGAAAGACTGAGAGAGAAATTAAGAGAAGGAGAGAGATTGAGAACGTAATTGCATATTGGAGAGAGAGCAAGAGAATGAGCAAGAGAGAGAAAGATTGAAAAAGAGTGAGATAGAGACAGATGCTTATAGAGAGTTAGAGATAAATTTCGAGAGGGAAAATAATAGAGCACAGATTCAGAAGAGGCAGTACAAGGGAGATGGAGGTTAAAAGCACAAATGAGGGAGGATTATTAGAAAATTAGGAGGACATTTCTTCCTTTGGTGCAGATGAGAAAGGAGTAAGAATAAATGAAAATGCATTTGGAAGGAATAGGTAAGGCAAGTTGAGAGTTCAGACCCTCCTGAATTTTGACTTCTCTAAGAATTAGAGAAAATACCCTCCGTGACCATGAGAGTGAGTTGGCCTGAGAGAAGCAGGACTGAGTAAAAGCATCAGTGCTAGATTTTTAAAGACCAACTGCTGTAAAACAAACAAACAAGCAAAGAAACATACCAGCAAAAAGCTTCACAGAGCTGCAGTGGAACACAACAGCAAGAAAATACAGGTTTTCTTTTGCTCTCAGCTCCCGGTGAGCAGGAAGGAGAGAAAAACGGATGAGGGCCGGATGCAGGCTTGTGAGTCAGCACTTCAGATGTAGTAGCAGGTGGCGCTGGGGGGTCTGTGGTCACTGAGGGCCAGGTAGGCACAGGAGAGTAGTCAGGAAGGGGCTGATGGACTGGAGACTTGGGCACAATGTGACTGGAGGTTTAGTTGAGGTTAAAAAACAGATTTAGTGGGAGTGAAGAAGTATATTTTAAGTCTAATTATAAGATTAGAGTCTTGCAGATTTAAATGGAGAGTCTGTCCTGGCTCAACTAATTTTTGTAACTACAAGTAATGTTGAGTAAAACATGAAAAGAGTCTTTAAACTCCCATGAAGCATGTGCCTGTGATTAGAGTTGTGAAAGCTCATAGGAGTAAGATCAGAAAAACTGAAGCTGGAAATGAAATGCTCTGGGTTTGTATGTATGTGTGTGCTTGTGTGTGTGTGTGTGTGTGTGTGTGTGTTTGTATGTATGAGCTAAGGCATGAGGATACACGACTTGTTTGACGTGTGTGCTGGAGTGTAAGTTGCACTGGGACAAATTAAAGTGTATGATACTAGATAGATAGATATAGACATACATTTATACTCATTGTTATATATATATATTAATATTATTCTATATAATATACATCTTATAGATGTACATATATTTTTTTTCTTTCATCCTATTTGAAACAAGAAAAGCTGAAAAAATTTGATGAATCTCTGCTTAAGGGAAAAGGGAAGGATTGTACCTGAGAGGAGCTAATGGAAATTATTAGGGTCTATGGTAAGATTCTTGGTAGGTGGGCTTAGAATTCAAAGGGACTTTAATATGTTGAAGAAATGATTAGAAACCAGCCATATTCAATGAAGGCATATTATGGAGTAATATGGGAGGCAAAAAAAAAAAAAAGAAAAGGAAAGAGAAAGAAGAAGGAAGGAAGGGAGGGAGGGAGGGAGAGGGAGCAAAGGAAGGAGGAAGGAAGGAAGGAGAAAAAACATGGGTGAGGAAGGCCTGGCTTGCTAAGCATAAACCCTTTAACTCTTTTGTATGCCTCACTAAATATGTGTTGCATTAACTCAAAAGGTAAATAAGTTTTCCCTGTGAATAGGAAAAAAAACTGCCAACTAATTCTATCCTTCACTCTATGTCCTAATTCTATCTCTCTCTACCAAAATAATCTCTACAAAATGGGAATGGATCATGCCAGAATCCTGCTTAAAACACTTTTAATGGCTCTTTGTCTATAAAATAAAGTCTAAAATCCCTATCCAGTTGGTCTCTAATTATGGTTGATTCTACCTCAGAAATATCTTCTTTTTTTTTATTTTTTTAAAGATTTTACTTATTTATTTGACAGAGAGGAGAGAGATCACAGGTAGGCAGAGAGAGACGGGGAAGCAGGCTCCCCGCTGAGCAGAGAGCCCGGTGTGTGTGTGGGGAGGGGCAAGAAGCAAGAGCCCAATGCAGAGAGCCCAATGCGGGGCTCGATCCCAGGACCCTGGGATCATGACCTGAGCCGAAGGCAGAGGCTTTAACCCACTGAGCCACCCAGGTGCCTCCAGAAATATCTTCTCGAGTTGATCTTTATACTTCTGTGTTGACATCCTGACCTCGTGTTTGCACAAAATTCACACAGATTGCCTAATAAATTTTGTTGATCATTTATGCCAATTAAAAGGTAACACACTGGTTGTAAAATCTCTTTCTGAAAAAGGACAATGTTAGGTCTGCTATCATAATGTTCTCAATCAGTATGTTTCCTATGCTTAAGAAAGTTAGGAAGTGGGGTGCCTGGGTGGCTCAGTGGGTTAAAGCCTCTGCCTTCAGCTCAGGTCATGATCTCAGGGTCCTGGGATCGAGCCCCCCATCGGGCTCTCTGCTCGCCGGGGAGCCTGCTTCCTCCTTCTCTGCCTGCCTCTCTGCCTACTTGTGATCTCTCTCTCTCTGTCAAATAAATAAATAAAAATCTTTAAAAAAAAAAAAAAGTTAGGAAGCAACTTGTAAAGATTTAACTTGGTTCTATGTCAGTGAACCCAAGCTGGATCAAACTAACTTGAGTTCTCAGCTCCAAGAGGGCTTTTGTTCTGTGTTTTTTGCTTGATTTCCCTCAGTTGAAGCCAAATGGATGAAGAATTTTAATTTGTCTTTTTTTGCATTCAAACATAAAAAGTCATTGGGTGTTAGTTGAAAATTTATGAAGTGACAGTCTTGTTAATAAAGATAAATGAGATGGCTTGTTTTATTAATATTAATGTTGTATATAATGTAGCTTTGCTAAATAAATATAGGGTCATAGTTTGCAAATTTTGCAAACTAAAAGGCTATAGCAATTGTAGAGCTTAAAACCAAATTGTAATTTTCAGGTACATTTCAGTTGGTAAATTTTAAAAATTGGAGAATCACTTGGATTTGTTTGAAATATTTGGGAGGCAACCTGGTTATAGCCTTAATAATTTCCAGTATTTGCAATGATGGTCTCAATCATCATATAGCAGTGAGGACTAATGCAAAGCATAAAGTGACTTGGTAATTGAGGAGCAGTCTCTGTATCAGACCATGGTCTAATACAAGTCAATCCCAGTACTATGTACTCCATGGGCGGGCCACATGGTCTGGCTGCAGTGAAATGCTTGTACTCTCAAAGAAGCAATCAGGCCTACTTTTCCTATGGGAGATGAGGGTTAAATTAATAGTTGGGGGAGGGATAGAAAAAGAGAAAGGAGAAGGCCTTAGACATGTTATTTCACTCATTCATTCATTCATTCTTTCATTCAATATTCATGAGTATCTATTATGTGTCAGGTCCTATGCTGGGTACTCTGAATAAGGTAGATAAAGTCCTTGGTCCTGTAGATATTTATCACTTTACTTCTCAAATGTGGTTACTCACGTGCTGCTGGGGTGTTGTAAGTTGTTTGGAGAATTTGGCTGAGTCTTTCAGGTCCAAGTCCTAACTTAGTAAAAATGATTAACGATGTTGAGGTAGAGACAAGGGAGGGGAACTGTAGCTGAACAGAACTAACGTAGAGAGTTTAGTTCTCTCCTCACCTCTTTCCCTCTTGACTGCCTCTCTCACTTTTACAATGGATTAGCAAATGGGATGTGTTCCACAGGCAGTACATGACTCCATTTCAAGTTTTTCACGATCATTTTGGAAAGTGACAGGAATTAGTAGGCTGCTATTGGCAGCACAGGAGGTAGGAGTGACATTTATTCTGGATCATTTTTTTCTCTTTAGTTTTATGGTGTGACTGTATGATTACAAGTGTTGCTGTATTACTCTGTATTACACTGTATTACCGTGTTTAAATTTCAAAATATCAGAATAAGCATTAAAGTATAAGAGAGGAACAAAATGTAAAAATTGAGTAACATCTTTAGAATTACTGGAAGATTAGTTTTCCTAATGTATACTTATAAATGACTCACGATCACTGACATTGTTGATGAATTGAACCAAAAGTTATCATCAGAATGATCCTCAGACCTTGTGTACATTTGGATTTAGTAATAACACCATTTTATTCTTCATAGGGAACAAAAACATTTCAAAAACCAATCTTTTTAAAAAAAAAAAAAACAAAACAAAACCAATCTGTTTTGGGGAATTTAGTTGCTGCTTGCTTTTTTAAATAAAATAATTTGCATTATGACTCAAAATTACTCTGTGTCAGTGAGACATTACAACTATGAAAAATAAAAATTATCCAAATGTTTTTAAAATATCCAGCAGTTTAATTTTGTGGTCTAGGAAAAGTAACCCCTAGATTGACCATTTCTCCTGATATCCAGAAATAATATTTTAAATAATGTAAAGGGAGAGGAAGTAAATGCTATGTTAGTCTCTAAGCCCAAGAAGAATTGTGGCTTTTTTCTTTCTTTTTTTTTCTTCATGGGATCATCGTGGTATTGGAAAAATTCTTGTTTCACAATCTAAACTTATGTGCCTATGCTTTGTGTAGGGAATAGTTAATTTCCCTTTGACAGAATTTCTAATTTTTTAATACCCCAATGTTAGTATGTAGGTCTTTTGGTGATAGGTACTTTAAAGGAAAGTTACAAAGGGTTGCACTACTTTTACCTAGCAGCTAACATTAGTTTCCATGGCTGAAGACATGTAAGCTATTGTCAGTCTTGACAGTATAGAAATAAGATCAGCTTTGCTCAAGAAAGTTTTCATTTGGGTTAATAATATTAGAGTAAAATCCCAGCTGAGTCTGCATCAGGAAATCTTCAATGCTCTGATATCATTACACATTCAAGAATAACAACCGTTCCTTTAAATAAAATTAAAAGGATTCAATTTGAGGCCGAATAAAAAAAATATTGGAAAACTGTGTATAGTGGAGATATATATTCTTGCTCTGTTGGGAACCCATTTATCTCTGACTCTGAGACTAATCATATTATTAATAGTCATACATACTCTGGGCAACTTGAAAAACAATCAGTTTCTTCAGTTCCAGAAGGACTCTCTGAGATATCTTCTCTTGCCTGAAAAACCCTCAGTTTGACTCCATCTCTTTATGAGATTATTAAGTATTTCTCTACATTTTTTGCTTTTGCATATGTGTCTACCCCACAATGATGCTTCGTACTTCAATTGTCTTTATTGTTCATATTCTTTTATCTCATTCTTTTCTCCTTGGTGGAACCTGTCAGTATTACTGATCAACAGATGTTCCCTTGGTGAGCCAGTTCGGGGCCCTACATCTTATTTCCAAAGAATCTTGCATACTGCTGATCTGGTGAATCCAAACTCCCATTGTGGTTTCCTTTGGATAAGTTCGTTCATGACTGTATAAAGCAGCATACACCTATACCAATATACTTTAGATCAGTTGTATTTTCTGGCAGCAGTTTGGATCCATGTTAGAAAGACCTGAAGCTGTAAGGTTATAGCCATACTAGAATGAAGTGTCTAATAATGTGGACTTCAGATTCTAGAATTGCAGTCCAGATTTGACATTCATGCCAAGAGAAAGAGGCTAACTGTACAGCAGTGGCATTTTACAGCTTTTTTTCTTAAAGAAGTACAGCCATCTTTTTAAGTAAAATCCTATGTAGAGCCCCGAAACCTATAATTAAGAAAATGGAGCTGCTCAGAAGAAAGAGAGGGCTGAGGCCCAGTCTCTCACCTTCTCTGCTTTCTGCTTGGCCTCCTCATCATCCTATACCATGACCCTTAAAGAATTTCTTTGGAGACTAAGGCTCAGAGGAATGAGATTGAAAACCACTAGGGTAATAATAAAATGTTTTTCTTAAATCATTGATCATTGACTTTGGAACGTTCTTTTAAAATTTTTTACATTCTGAATTCGGAATGTTGGCTATTTTGTGAAGTCCTATCAGTTCACATAAAAATAATTAGTCCTACCACCCAACTGGAATCAGGTAGAATTAAAAACCTGCCCATCTTTACCATCTTATCAAAAGATTAAGTAAACATAAAAATTAATGAAGTTTCAGGTAATTTGAAAGCTAGTTTCTACACCCGGCCCCCCAAATCCCCTGCACTGACAGGAGGGGAACTAATATTTTTTGAGCATCTACTACCTGCCAAGTATCCTGTCATGTGCATTATATTCTCTAAGTCCCACAACAACCCTGGGAGATAAAAATTATTCCTATTTTATAACCAATGAAAATTTGGCTTGTAGAGATTTAAAAAACTAAGGTCACATAGCTAGAAAGTGGACAACCTGATTCTGAACCCTAATCTGGCTGGCTTAAATACTCATACCCTTTCCCCAATATTAGGCTACCTTCCCAATAATACAATGAGGGGAAGCAAGAAGATCATGAAAAGTAAATGCAAGAGAGTTCTGAAAATCTGTGTATTTTTTGACCTTTGTCCTTTGACCTTTTGTCCTTTGACCACAAATGCAGTTTTTTCATTCACTACCCATGTACTACTATGTTTGTGCCTCTTCTGTTTATTTGTAATATATTTAGTATATTCTTCCTTCTAAACATGATTTCTCCCATGCTTCTTTCCTCCTTTCTCCTTTCTCCTTCTCTCTTTACTGCCACCTTTGCAGTTATACAGTCTTTTTTTTTTAACTAAGAGGTTTTTAAATTTTTTTTTTATTTTTTATTTTTTCCCCCAAATATTTTTATTTTATTTTTTTCAGTGTTACAAGATTTATTGTTCATGCACCACACCCAGTGCTCCGTGCAAAATTTTTTTTAAACATTTATTAAAGAGGTGGAGGGGGGAAGGGGCAGAGGGAGATGGAGAAAGAAGGAAGAGCAGACTCCCCGCTGAGCATGGAGCCTGATTGGGGGGCTCAGTACAGGGTGCAGCATGGGGCTGGAGATTATGACCTGAGCCAAAACCAAAAATTTGGCCACTTAACCAACTGAGCCACCCGGGTACCCCTACAGTTGCACGGTCTTAAGGGGGCTGGATCCTCCTCTTTTCTAGTCAAGGTTCTTTTGGTTGCAAAAATTGAAACTCACTTAAGATAAAGTGGGAAGGTTATCAAAAGAATATAGAGATCTCACAGAATGCAATGACAAGGTATGCTTACTATATTAAAACTTAAGTGATTTATTGACTTCTGTGAGTACATACTTTTTCTTACATCTACTTCTTTCTCCTGGCTTCTCTCTGAACATCTCCTTTCTTCCCACATTTATCTCTGCTTCTCTTGATTGACTTCCTCTTTTCAGTTGTCTTAAGCAGGTGACAGGCTCAAATATGGTTCCTTCAGTAGAGGCTATAGGTAGGGTCTGAACCCCAAGACATGTCACGTATCCTTTCCTTTACACCAGACTTTGCTTCCAAGTATACTCTCCTCCCTGTACCCTAATTACTCTAGACTAAGAGAGAAGGGATCCCTGTGATTAGCAGGATGTTCTACAAAAGAAGTCATATTGTTCAATTTAGAACTTACAGTGGAAAATGTATTCAGCTCAATAAGTCCTGGGCATCCCATAGTGTAGCAGAAGGCTCAGAAACCTTTGTAGGAAAACAAATAGAAAATTTTTTTTTCTTGGGGGCACCTGGGCGGCTCAGTGGGTTAAAGCCTCTGCCTTTGGCTCAGGTCATGATCTCAGCATCCTGGGATAGAGCCCCACATTGGGCTCTTTCCTCCTCTCTCTCTTCCTGCCTCTCTGTCTACTTGTGATCTATCTCTGTCAAATAAATAAATAAACTCTTAAAAAATTTTTTTCTTTTGTGTTTGTGTTTCCATGGAGTCAATCCTTACAAAACTGCTTTTCAAATTGGAATGAACAACATGAGAAGCCTTTACCATTGGACATAATTGCTTTAGAAATGGGTGAAAGAGATGAGTGTAATCCACTTTACCTAAAGTTTTCTTACTTGGGTAAAGAGTAGGCAACGTGTTTCTATGAATAAGATGTACTGGATGCTTTGTTTGTGATGGGTTTGTCCATACTTGAAAAAGAAGTATTTGTGATCCTGCTGCCATTTAATTCCTAATAATATATTACAAAATCATTCAAAGAACATTCTCCAATTACAAGGTAGCCCATTGATAGTGTGTGTGTGTGTGTGTGTGTGTGTGTGTGTGTGTGTGTCTGTTTGAGGATGCAGAATTGCAGTGTGAGCTGAGAATAATGCTTGTGTTATAGGCTAATGAGGTTATGTCAAACTCTAGCTCTAGCAGTTATGATTTGAGTAGATGATAAGAGTCCTGATACATAAAGACTTGGTTAAGATAATTCTAGGGTGTGTGAGTCTAGTCTTGATGTATTGTGTTGTTAGGTTGCAACTCTTTAATTTTCCAAAAAGCCTAGAAAGGTTGTTGTGTTTTTTTACACTCCTTAAGCATCTTTCATTATGAATATTTAACCATGGAAGTGTTAAAAATGCAAAGTTCAACTGAGTAAATTTTAAAGATCTTATTGGCTTTATTCAATGATTCATGGATTGGGCAGCATCCCATCTAGCAGATAGAAAGGAGCTCCAAGTAAATGTACAAAATGAAAGACATATATAAAACAGGCAGGAGGCAGTAGGACAAGGAAAACCAGCAGAAAGTGAATTGGTTGTGGCAAAGATCTATCAGGCAGATTACTTGACTAGTGCTGATGAGGTAATTCCAGGTTGACTACTTTAAGATTCTATTCCTGAGAGAGGCTGAAGCTGTACTTAGGCATTAAGTCTCTGTTTGGTGATGTGGGGCTTAGCATGAGTGACTCCACTCTGAGCCTCTTGTCTCTCTTTTAACGGATGTAAAGAAGATGATTATAATCAATAAGTTCTCAAACCTGGAAACATACCACTTTCCGATTTGAGGGTTTTTCTTGAAAATGCTTTGCTTCTGGATACCCCCTCTTGCCTTCCCCATAGTGTCAGCAGGTTTAGTGGTGCCTACAGAGGGCTGGCCACTCTGTGCTTGTTCAAGATTTTCTACCTTAGGACCTTCCTATATGATGATTCCCCTAAACTTCATGGATAATGACTTCCCCTTCAGGGAGGCCCTCCCGAACCATCCTAAACCATCTCCAGCCATCTAAAACAGACCTCCTCATCCCCCCTCTTCTCTCACTTTATACTCTGTTTTATTTTCTACATTTTACTTATCACAATCTGCAGTTATTTTATTAATTGTTTTATGCTTTATTGTTTTTATGCTTTCCCACCAGACGGTAAGCTCTGAGAGGGTGAGGACCCTGTCTATATCAGTCATCATTGGTATCCCCAGTCCTTTCTACAGTGCCTAGCACATTAAAAGGTGCTCAGTAAGTATTTGAGGGATAGATGAATGAAGAAAGCATTAGAACACTATCATCCATGATTGCAAATGAGCCACCTAAGCCACCGTTTCACTTTAGAAAGCACTTAAGAAACCTATTGTCAAAGTGGCTGTGTCTCTTATGTTCACTTGGTTAGTGTTAGTGTTATCCGTGGAGAACAGGATGAGGGATTTGATCGAATCATACTACATGGAAAGTGCCCATACATACCTTTCAAAAACAATATTTGTCAAAATTTAATATACATATAGAAAAGCACTCTTATTATAAGTGTGCAGGCTGATGAATTTTTCATACACTGAACACACCCATGTAGCCAACATGCAGATCAAGAAACAAACTATCCCTAATACCCTGGAAGCCCCCCTCATGCCTGCTTCCAGTCACTATTCCTTCAGGTTAACTACCATCTTGCCTTCTAACAGTATACATTAGTATTGCCCATTGTTACTTTATATACATGGAATAATAGTTTGGGCTCTTTTCAGTATTATGTTTGTGAGGTTCATCCATCAGCCATATTGTTTCATGTCCACACTTAATGTTTTTAAACAAGTGGAAATGAATTCCAAGACACCATGAGAGGTCGAGGTAAAAGGAGAAGGAAGTTAGTCATTTAGAATGAAGATTGGAGATTTATGTGCTGAAGTGAGCCATGTTCTATTAAATTCATTTTGCCTTCTTTGCTTCCTCTAGCCTTGCTTCCCAACTCTTAAACATGTAGCTTACAAATATCTGCCCTTGGGAAAAATACTTCCTGATCCACTGAAAATCCATCTCTGCTACTGCAAAAAATAAAAAAATTAAAAAATTAAAAATCTTTTGAGCTCATGCTCTCTCTCTGAGGTGTATCAGTAGTATCATTTCTTTATATGAGGGGCAGCATTTAATTATTGATTCTTAATGCATATGTCCTGGAAGTGTTTATTAAACTGAGTTTAGGGACATTATTCTCTGCATCTCAGTGCAGGTTATGAGAAGACCTACAGAGGGAGGGGTGATGGAAAACTGATTAAGTTTCTGGACTTCACACAGAGACAGATAAAAAAAAAGGATACTATGTGTGATTTAAAATTGGCAAGGACAGGCCTTCAGTATGAGGAAATTTCTCCGAGTTATTAATCGTGAGTTATATGTTTTTGTGACAGTGAAAGGTAGAAGCTTTAATTAAACACACCTTAATAACCTTCCCTTAGAAAATCTCTTTTTAAAAATAAATGTGGCATCAGATAATCTATGGAAGATGTGGAGTAACTCTTCTAGAGTCCTTTATAATGAGGAAGCACTCCCTGACAGAGAAGGTTGCCAAGCACTTGCACAAATTACTAGGGAGGGCTGGGGAATCGATGGCCATCTGTTCAGCATGGTTCTCATGCAAGTGTGCCTGGAGCCAGGGGGCTGGTTGACATGATCTTAGAAGGAAAAGACCTTTCGTTTTCCATTTGGTAATTATCAGGGTTCTTCAAGCCTAAAAAATCCCCTAAGATTTAAGGGATGAAATAAGTGTTCCTTTGGTTCATGCACTGTGTCTGCCTCTCTCTCCAGCATTTTCAGAGTTAATGCCAGAGACTAGTTGGAGATGAAAGACACCATTTATTTTACTCCTTCCACTCTTAGTACCACACATTAAAGAAAAGAAAAAAAAATATTGTGCTGTTGCTTGCGCAAAGAGCTATTATTTAATGTTCCTCATTTTAAAAATGTTATTATTGCTTCTTAAAGTGGTCAAAACGACACTTTTAAAACCCACAATTTTGTGTGACCTGCGTGTTGAACCAGCCCAGACACCACTTGAAAGGTCTTTGCAGGCTGCTATGGCTCCATACACAATAATAATCGATACCACTTAGACTACTTTTTGGGTGCATACAGGGTGCCAGGAACTAGTTAGCACTTTACATATATTATCTCATTTAATTTCTCAATGATCCGGCAAGGTAGGTATCATCATCACTCCACCTATAAATGAGAGAAATATCTTTTGGCCCAGTCAGAGAACTGAGGGCTACCTCAGTCACACAGCTAGTTTTTTCAAGCACTGAATTACGCACTCCCATCTATCTGACTGCAAGGCCCACGTTTCTTTTCTATATTATGATTTCCTAGTACTTCGAGAACCCTGACCTACTTAAAATAAGACTGAAACAAACATAATGCCTGATTTGGATATATTTTCAGTTTTAACTGATTTGTTTCCTAGTCATTTTTGATATACTGGTGAGATTGGGTTTTAGAATCAGATAGTCCTACGTTTAACCCTGCCCTTTCCACTTGTCACTTATGTGACCTGTAGCATGTGACTCTTCAGTTTCCTCTTCAAATAATAGAATCAACCTCATAAAACTGTCTTCAGGATTAAAGGATATGATGCAAGTGAAAGTGAAAGCATATATCAAAATAATAAAGAGCACATAGTAAATGTTCAAGAAATACTAATGACAAAGATGCTAGGAATGGTTTTTGAACTCAAGACCTTGATAGTCTCTCTTGGCCTGTTCAATATTTAATTTGGTTGCCTCCTTCGGAAGCTTTTCCTATTCCATCAGGGCCAGAAAATGTTTCCTACCATTCAGAGCTTAGGTTTACCAATTAAATGGAGGTTGTCAACAAAAGAATCTTGGTTTTCAAACTTAGATTTTTTAGCAGCGTGATTTCCCATCCTTAAGGTCCAAAGAATAACCACAAGAATATAAACTAGCTTCAATCAAATGAATCATATGTGTCCTAGAACCTCAAATCTTTAAAATATTGTAACAGCAGTATTCTCTATTTACCTAGCCCTGTGGCTGTCCTATATGCCAAACCAAAGACTGGGTCACATGGTCTTACAGAGAATTTTATTTCAGATTTATAATCTAATTTATAGGATAAGATCTGTGGAGGCCTTTACTTATGCATTAAATTATATGCATTATACACAAAATTAAATGCATTTACTTATGTATTTTATGAATCACTTTTATGGGGAAGAATATAGAAATTCCAGAGTTGAACTCTCCCAAAGATCAGGGACATGTGCCACTCCACATCCTTCTTTTGAGTAAAAGCCTATCAGCAATGTTTTTTAATATACTTGAAAAGCACCTAGGTAGAAAGTAATTAACATCTATTGCAATGTTAATAACTTCATTCCAGAATTTCCTTTGGTTTCTGTTGTATAACTTCACTTGTAGAGCTCTTATTAATGCAATGATAAAATTACAGAAACACATACTTTATTTAATTTTTGGTGTCAGTAAAAGTGATGCATATTCAGAGGGGGGAAAAGTTAATTAGCCCCAGGGTTTGATAGACATCATTTAGTAGTCGTCCAGTTAATCTAAAATCCTGCATATAACCAATTACCATTGTAATGAGAACTTTAATTTTTAAACTTCCTATCCAATTTCTTTCAATCATTGCTGCAAAACATTTGAAAGCCAACAATGCAGAAGTTGCTTTATAGGCCTGTGTTAGAAATGGTCAGATCCCCAGAGAGCTAAAATACAGTTCACAGATGTGGAATGATCTTCTTTTCACTCTGAGCATTATATAATTTAGACTTTGAAAAAAGTTGTGCAAAGGAAGAAACCAAACAACTTTCAGTGATAAAAACATTGTGCAACCATGTTCGTAGAAGAGATACCAAAGGCCATTTTTCCTCCTGATCTTTTGAAAGAAACTGTATGATTTGAACTGAATCTTAATAAAGCATGTTGAAGGCAGTGGGCATAAGATTTCTTGTTGGATTCTGCAGGTCTCTGTGTGGCTTTTGCTGTTCAGGGCCCTTTCTGCTTCTTTTCTCCTCTCTAGTTTCCTCTTCTACCTCTTCTTAATGAGATCGCCCTGCAAGCTGAGGGTGATTCATTTCTACTAGTGGTGAAAGGCATTTTCATCCACTACTCTGAGATTGTATTAATCTGCTAGGCCTTCATAAATTTCTTTGTGAAGGGACTTAATTTGTTTCCATTATGATAACTCTTGAGTACATTTGGTTATCATAATCAAAAAGCACTTAACTGCATGTGTGCTATGCCAAGAGAATTATAGTGACACGTTTTCTGCCCTTTGAGTGTTCAAGTTTAAGAGTAAGTGCCAGGTTTTGTGGATCACTATGCAGAAGGACAAGATGATGCATGGTCTTGGTGAGCAAACTTGGGCTCAGGTTGTCAGGCCAAACCATAGGATCTGTGTCACCACTGGGAATTTCAGGGGAGCTGGGAAGTGAAATGAGAGGTCCAGCCGTGATAGGGACATGAAGAGAAGCCTGGTTAGTTTGTGTGGATTGGAGAATGGCATCCAGAGGATCAAGCGCAGCAAGAGGGCGCAGACAGAAGTGGAGTCCAAGTATCCGAGCAAATTGGTCAAGATTGATATCAGGCAAGAAGAAGCAGATAATAGAGCTTTAGCCCAGATTCAAAATGGATAGATATGTCCACTTAGTAACACAGCCATGTGGCAATTTGTTTTCCTTCCCTTGCCCAGGTTTTAAACATTGCTGGTGTATTTGGTTGAGAAATACTGGTTTGGACTGCTTCCTCAGGTGAGGCAGGCTGCTATAGACGTTGGGTATGGCAATACAGACTGGGATCCTGGAGTGGGCTCCTGTAATTTTACCTTTGAGACTGCATTAATAGGAATAAACATTCAGTTGAAAGTCAATTGATATCTGGTGTCTCAGGGTTGCAGTGTATCTGGACTTCTTAAGATTCTGTCTTTCTTGGGGCGCTTGGGTGGCTCAGTGGGTTAAAGCCTCTGCCTTCAGCTCAGGTCATGATCTCAGGGTCCTGGGATCGAGCCCCGCATGGGGCTCTCTGCTCAGCGGGGAGCCTGCTTCCCCTCTCTCTCTGCCTGCCTCTCTGCTTGCTTGTGATCTCTCTCTCTAAATAAAATATTTTAAAAAAAAAGATTCTGTCTTTATTGGCAGTGAAATACACAATATAAGCTGACTCCCATCAAAGCAGCTTTTAACATTTAGAACTGAGGAAACCAATTGGCATCTGAATAGAACTTTTTTTCCCTTCTCTCTCTTAGTCCTTAAGGGCAATAGACTTCCCAGAAAGAGATCTTAGATTGTGGTAAATTCCAGGTGATCAGTTGATCTGTTCAGTGACAAGTACCGTATTAGTCTCTGTTGTTTTTTTTTTTAAATTCAATTTTTATTTATTTTTAATTTTTCTTTAGGAAAAGTAGCTACCCTTTTAGCTGCAGGATTTTACCTTAACCTCTAGTCATCATTTAGTTTGATGCACATTGGCCACTACACTGATTTCAGTTCTGACAATGATACTATGTTTGCATAGTGTCATTGTGATTTGATAAACAGATACTAGTACCCTTTCTGGAATAAAGGCAAAACATAAGCTCTTGGATGAGTGAGAGGGGAAGAGGCAAGGATTTCAAGGGATGCTTAACAAGCTGTTAATTACTCTTGATGGCATTATGCTACCGTGCATATATTAAGGACCATGTTGATGTCTGGGGCAGTGAGCCACAGAGTATCACTGGGAACTCCGAAGGCAGGGATGAGGTAGTGGGAGACCATTCTAAAGAACTCTGGGGTAATGAGTTCGAGAAAGTTAGGGCTCCACTTGAGTTTGACAATAAGTTCTTAGTGATACCTGAAGAATTAAATGGTCTCATGGGTTCCTAAGAAAGAGAGAGGGAGAAATGAACCCACCATTTGTGCATTTGATCTTCATAATGACATTATCAATAGGGCATTTATTATCCTCTTTGTTTTGCAGTTGAATAACCTGAAGCTCAGAGAAGTTAAATAACTCACTTCAGCATCATGGTTAAGATTTGGGGCTCTGGAGGCAGAGGAAGCTGAGTTTGAATTTGGGCTTCACCTAATATGTAGCAGTAAGAACTTGGGACAGATAAACTTTTTGTGCTTTGGTTTCACCCTCTATGAGAGAAAGCTAATAATAGTATGTATAATCAAAGGAGTTTTGTGGATATTTAATGGCAAAATGTGTATAAATAACTTAGCACTGTCCTATATTCCTAGTAAGTGCTCAAAAAGGATATCTATTTATAGTCTTCCTCCTCCTCCTCATCATTACCTCCATCACCACCTAAACGTGTCAGGCCCCAAAGCTCATGCTGTTTCTGGAACATTATAGTGTCTCCAAGTGCTAGTAAGAGTGGTGGTAAGAAGGGCTCGGGAAAGTTAATGTGTGTAAGTAGAAAATTAAAAGATAAGGCAGTGAGGGGGAAAAAAAGGAAGGGCAAAATTTAAAAAAGATTAAAAGAACTCTATAATAAGAGGAATGGTCAGGAGAAGGCCACTGTTAGCAACTGTCTCAGATGCCACACACAGTGTGGTCTACACTAATACAACTCTTCCTTTCTGAGTCCCTAAGGTCACTAGATTGTGAAGAAAAAACCTCATAGGATCAATCAATCAATGAAAATGATTGATAGGCCTTCATTAAGCTCTGTTTTAAAATAAATCTAATAGATCTGGTCCTTACCCTAACTCCAAGGAGGTTGAAAGCTAATTATAAGGCCATGCACATGCAATGAAAAATAACGGTCAACACAACATGTTTATCTGTCTTTAATGACTGAATTGAGGCAGTTCCATGACCTGTGGGATACAAGAAATTATTTAATTAATCAAATATATTGATCTCCCAAAGCCATGGATTATCATTGTGCCAAAATTACTTGAATTGTGCAAAACCTATGAAACTGTTATGGAACACTTGAACTTAGTTATAAACCAGTGCATGAACTTTGATATTGCTTCATAGGAATGTTCAGTGCAGCAGCACTCAACAAAGTAGCCAACTATGTGCAGCCCTTGGAAGAAGAATGACTACCTTGTCTAAATGTACAGGGAAGCTTATTTGTAAGCTAGATGGAGCTCAGTTAGCTTAATGAATTCATCTTTCCTGCAATTGCTTGTTTGACCTTTGTCTTATTATAAAAGTGAGGATAAATAGGATCTTTTTTACTTGTTCGTCTAGTAACTGACCACCATTTGTACTAATTCATTCTCAGGTTCTACCCCATTTTCTAAGGGGGAACCAGAATACTTTCCACCTGAGAAATTCCTGGTTCTAAGCTTGAGTTACTTTCATGAGTTTTGAAGCCCAACACACAAAACTATGGGACAATAGCTGATGAAGATTTACCCCTTTTGGCTAGGTGGACTTTTAAGTTCTGGGTAGAAATTTACCACCTTCTGAGATTTGGACTTTTGACCTATAGTGGGGCAGCTGATACCTTAATCAAAGCAATGTACTCTTTATACGCTAGGTTGCAGGAGCTCCTTAATATAAATGTGAGGGATTTCTATAAACACATGTTTAGACTAATGCATCACTAAAGCTGTCATTTTATAGAAAGAATGCATGAAAATGTGAACCCACGAAATATTAAAACAGAACCTATGAAGAAAGAATTCCTTTGTGTTAAGCATGGCAGTTTAGGATTTAATAATAGTAAAACAAGATTATTGTTCCTTTACATAATGCCATTTTGGAGAAATTCCAGTAGTAAATTAAACAAAATGGAGTGAATTAATAAAATAATTTATTCCTATTTTGCTGTTTGAAAGCTTACTTCCTGCATATCTCTGTTAAAATGCCATTTTATTAGTGGGGACTTAACTCCACTAGCATTCCCTGACCCCTGGATGTTGCTTTGTTTTCTCCATGGTACCTGTTGCGTTCTGACATACTTCATATTTTACTTGCTTATTTATTGTGTGTCTACTCTACCCCGCCCCCCAGAATGAAAACATTATGGGCAAGGGTTTTGTTTTATTCACTATTGCATTCCTAGTATCCAGAACAGTGGCTGGTACGTAATGGGCATTCATTGCATATTTATTGAATGAATAGATGAATGTTCATAAACAAATGAAGATAAAGTCACAATAACTTGGAAGTTGAATTTAAAATTATCTTTTTAGGGCACCTGGGTGGCTCAGTCATTAAGCATCTGCCTTCGGCTCAGGTCGTGATCCCAGGTTCCTGGGATCAAGCCCTGCATCAGACTCCCTGCTCAGCAGGAAGCCTGCTTCTCCCTCTCCCCGTTTCCCTGCTTGTGTTCCCTCTCTCACTGTGTCATTCTCTGTCAAATAAATAAATAAAATCTTTTTGAAAATAAAAATAATATATTTATTATTTATTTTTAAAGATTTTATTTATTCACTTGACAGAGAGAGAGATCACAAGTAGGCAGAGAGGCAGGCAGAGGGAAAGGGGGAAGCAGGCTCGCCACCGAGCAGAGAGCCCAATGCAGAGCTCAGTCCCAGGACCCTGAGATCATGACCTGAGCCGAAGGCAGAAGCTTTAACCCACTGAGGCACCCAAGCGCCCCAAAAATAATATTTTTAGAAAAGATAAATTCAATTAAGATATGATCAAAGTAAACATTTTATAATATACACATTTTATTTTTATTTTTCTATAATCATAAAAACATAAAATACTGTCATCTAAGGAATCTAATCTCCATTTTAACACTTGATGGTATCTAAAATAATTTTTAAGTAATTATGCCAAATCTGTTAGCTGTTCTCTTATCATTGATCAAAATAATGAACCTTGTCATTGATAGCATTATGATTTCCTGGCATTTTACTCTTTGATTTCAGTTTTTATTTGTGTTTTGAACAGTTGTATAATATCTTAGGAAAAAAGGATAAAATGGTGATGACATTAGACAACTGAGTTTGTAGTCTGTGTGTTATTAGTTTTTAAATATTCAAACTGCATCTGCAAGTATATCTTTAAAGTTTTACTTGTGATGTGGTAAAGAAAATCTTAGACTGAACATTTGAAGACTTGGGTTGAGTTTTCTTGGCCTTGCTACTTATCAGCTAGATTACTTTAGCAAAGTACTGAATATTCCGAAGCTTCAAATTCCATCTATATAAACTTTTTGTAAAAATGTTTACCCTGCCCTTTCCTAGGATTATTGAGATATATCAGAAATTCTCTGTGAAATGTAAAGTCTTATTCAACTCTAAAGAGTTATATAATGCTAGTAAACAATTCTGTTTGTCAAATGATTTGCCTTTAGAATTAGAGGTTGCATTTTTTTTAACAAAATGTGCAATAATATTCTCAGTGTGATTCTTTAGAATGTAATAACATTGAATCGAGGACTATGTCAGTGTTAGGAACAAAGGAGGTGTTTGCAGACCAGGCATACTTTGCTGAGGAAGTGGTCACCTGTGCCAGCTACCTCAGAGAGGGATAAGGAAAAGTAAAAGCTAAAAAGCCATTTGACTTGTCTTTTGGGAGGTCAGTGGTTTGAGTATTGTGGCACCGGAAACTAAATTTCAGAGAATCAAAGAAAAGTAGAAATAGAGAAGTGAATATGAAACACTTTATTATGTGGTTTGATGGCATAAGAAATCTGGGACTTGCTGATGAACCTGGAACAACCTGGACGCTGGATGGTTGAGATGGGGAGGGAGCTCTAAGCCAGTAGGCAGAAGGGTATTGTCTGAGTGAGAAGTCAAGTCACTGTTTTCTGAAATGCCACGTGTGTGATGGCGAACCTCTCTAAGGCTGGGTGGGGAAGGATAATATAAGCCTAGAGGAGAGCTAAAGTCAGAGGCCTAAGAAAATGAGTCTGTGGTCCAAACAGAAAGAAATAAGGTAATTAGCCAAGAAGCTAAGAAAATTTAGGAGGATTCTTGGAATGTAGCTGGTGGCATCATAAAGTTTCAAGATCCATAGCGTGTGATGAGCTGTTGCTTTTATGTGAACCCAATGTATTTTGCATGTGTATGGGCATTTCTTTTTAAATTGCTCAACCAGGGGAGGTGGGCAGCAGGGATGAAGAGAAGTTTCAGTTTTGTCTGGTCTTGATTATAGAAATTATTTTTCTAGTGGCAAAGGGCTAGTATACATGATAATAATAACTTTTGAAAAGTATCTCAAGTTTTCTGTTGAATATCAGCATAGATGGACCTTAAGTTTCTCTTCCACAGTACAGAATCTCTCAAGTACTTTGTTTCCAATACCCTCATGTAGGACTTTGAATATGCTCAGGCTGCCATAACAAAATACCATAGACTGCATGACTTATTTTTTTATTGTATTTTTTTAGACTGGATAACTTATACAACAGAAATTCTTTGGGTATTCCGGGTACTGTGATAGGTACTTTAAATGAATAATCTCACTGTAGTAGTCAGATATTTTGGTGATTTATCACTTATTTGGTATTCATATCACCATCCCATAAGGGTCAGTAGGAGGAGCTCTTTTCCCTGTAATTACTTAAGATCCAGGCTCTCCATCCTGTGGCTCTGGTCTCCTCTCAGTCCTAAGAGTCTTCTCATTTAAGTCAGTGGATGATTAAAGAGAGTCAGTGTGGCATAAGGGAGGTTTTTACGGCCCATGCCTGAAAGTGGCACATGACCAATTAATCATTAGCAAGAATTTAATCACATGGTTAAACCCAATAGCTAAGAAATACAGTCTTCCTGTGTGTTGAGGAAGAGATGAACAAGGAAATATAGATATCGGTGAGCTGTAGCAATCTCTAGCACTCTCGTGGAGTCTTCATAGTAATGCACCAAGATAGGTACCATCATTGTCCCAATTTTACACACGAAGAAAGGGTGAGTAGTTTGCTCAAAGTAGCACAACTAGTAATATGGAGACGAACTCAGTGTAGTAGCTTCAGAGGTTTGCTTATAGCCACCTATGCTATCCTTTCTGAACTCGGAATAAGAGTATTATTTCATTACTGTAGTGAACGTTTGACACTTTTGAACCATCTCTCAAAGAGGTTTTAGTAAAACACTTATATTTGGGTAAGTAATAGATCAAATACTTTGTTTAGTTTTACTTTGTTTTGTTGCTAAAGGAAACAAGAAAGAAAAGAAAGGAAATGAAGGAAGGAGGGAGAGAGAACAAACAAGCATCATAAGCCATTTATGGAGATGTTGGATGCTCTTTGATTATATTTAATCTTGTGTACTTGCTAATACTAGCTTATTCACCAGGGATACTTCGAATGTGTTTAGGGTATGATTGTGATATCAAAGTATGGGGTCTTTGTCCTCACATAAACTACCTCCTCACAAAGGAGATTGTACTGTCCAGAGAGACTGTGTAGACTCATTTTAGAATTTGAATCCATTTGTCTATATTTAGCACAAGTTGATAGGTCAAGGACTAGAATACTGCTTCCCATTTAGCTAGGGGGTTCCTGAGGTGGGGGGGGCGAGGAGGGATAGGAGATTCCCTCTTTCCTTTTATCTAAGTGAATAAAGTGTTGAACATAAATTACAGTGGGCTACCACTTGTTTTTTGGGTCTGGGTTGACCGTATAGCCGCCTGGATTTGGCTTCCTTTCCATTGTACTACATTAAATGGTGCATTGGTTGGTTTGCAATATTCAAAAAACATCTGTTTTTTCCTCCTACTCTTCTATTGTAGTTGAGAGTTCATTTTCTTTTGTTTTTTTTTTTTTTGTTGTTGTTGTCTTTTTTTTTTTTTAAGATTTTATTTATTTGACAGAGAGAGAGAGATCACAAGTAGGCAGAGAGGCAGGCAGAGAGAGGGGGAAGCAGGCTCCCTGCTGAGCAGAGAGCCCGATGCGGGGCTTGATCCCAGTACCCTGAGATCATGACCTGAGCCGAAGGCATATGCTTTAACCCACTGCGCCACCCAGCTGCCCCTTTTTTGATATAGAGTACAATACTATCCTAATTCTAGATAAGTTGCAATAACAAACTACAGAATATGAAATTTTAAGCTTCTAAAAGTTATTTCCTACCATTCAGATGGTGTGTTTCCTAAAATGCCAACATATCTCAAAGACAATTTAATTCAGCCTTCTTGAAGCACGAGAAGGAAGTATTTTTCTAGCAAAGCTGTTCTCCTACCATATTAAGTGAAATTTCTTCAATACTGTAATAGTCCTGGTAGCTTTTGAAGGTGGAAGGAGATAAACTGTTTAGACAGAGTGTGAAAAAGCTTAAATGTTTCCTTCCTATATTAAGGAGAGTAGCACTCTGGGATGGTTTCATCTTAAAATAAATTTGTGTTCTGTGGTTGTTGGTAAAGGGATAGGGAAGTACACTGGACTGACCTGTTCCATTATTAGCAGCCAAATCAAGATTATTGCCTGTGCATATATATGTGGTCAAATGAGAGTTCATATACAATGATGTTACATTAGGCTTTCATCCTGTGCTGTTGATAGTAACAATAATATGCATCAGGCCTAGTTTACCAATTCTGAAACACTCTATAATCTGAGAAAGCATTGAAATCAGACTTGTAGAACTGAATTAGAGATGTATGGGTATTAAAATACTCCATCCAACCCATTTCCACATGTACCATCTGTTGTTTCCAGATGTACTGCTTCCTAGAGGCGGTATTCATGGGCCTGGTATTATAACAGCAACAAATCGGCATTCCTAATTCTGGGACTTAATTCCCAGAAATACAAGTTTTCATTCACTGCACTTCAGGGAATTAGACTCCTCTGTGGCTAGGGACATGCCATTACAACCATGGTAACGGAAATAGACCAATTCAGAGCTTATAAGGCATCAGGGAGCCTTCAAGTTGGGAGCAGTACAAAGTTTCTCTTCTGTGCCTGTAACTCGAGGTAAGTTGGGCAGTGCTATTAATGATCCCCCCTCTTGGTGATTAGATATGCCTAGCTCATTGTAGATAAGGTGTTGGAGGTACCTCTTCTATGTTAAGTTTGATAAGGGAAGTTATAAAACGCTCCAAAGGCTCTAGAGTATATGCTTAAAGCCTCGTATATAGTCCAGCACCTTAATCCGGTGCTGTCTGTAAAGCAATGGGCTGTCACCTCCCTCAAGACCACTGCTTGCCTCATTAATACCACTGGAACAAATTATCACTTCACAGCCCAGAAATCTTCTATAGCAGTTGTGGTGATTGATGTAACAAGGCTAAAAAATAATGATGAAATGCATGTTCCAGAAGACAGATTCAAATGGCAGGAGCTTCAAAGGCAATTAAATGTGACACAGAAGGAGTCTTCCTGGAATAAAGTATTTTCAAATAAATGGTAAGATAAGTGTGATAATCTCCTAGACTCACATTACACATAAATTAGTTTGCTATGAATAATTATTTCTGAAGGCTTGGTGTGCACTGAAGTAAAAGTTTAGAAACAGCCAGTGTGAACCATTTAAAAAATACATTTTTTTTTTTTTGGTTTAAGATGGGGCAAAAAACAATGCTTTGGGGATGGCCTCTATGCTTATGATGGGATTTATTTATTTGTGGCCATAGTATTTGAATGACATCTTTTGATATGCTTTAACGTTTCCTGTTGGTTGTAAAGTAAAGAATCGTGACTACAGATGTCAAGTTTAACTGCCTTCCTCCAAAGTGAGTCAAACGATTTTCATGATGTATTGATTCTATACCACTAAGTTACTAACTAAGCTGTGGGAGGAACCTGCCTACTCAAGAGAGTGCAGCTGTACATTAGATGGGCACATCAAGGTCGCCGTGAAGGGGAAATTTAAGACACGGGAGTAACTAGAACAACTGTGCAGTGTTCAAGAACTCTGGCCTCTAAAGCCTTGAAAAAGGTACACCTCAGACTGTCATTTTGGGTCTGTAAGTGCTACTCTCTTGTTTTCTTGAAATACGAACATAGGACAGGTAAGAGAAGTATTGGCTTAGATGTAGCAAGAGGGTTTTACAGGGTTTCTTGATTGAAAGGTTAGTTAATTGGAAGACTAGACTTCTAGAGAGTTTTAAGAATAGATTTTAAATAGTAATTTTTTAAAATAATGTTGTTTGAGTTAGGTGTAAAATGATCTGAAGCTGTATTTGCTATTTGTTTAAAGTTATTTCCTCACTATTATTAGCTAAACCTGATGAGGTCATTTGTTGATTTCTTGGCAGGATCAAAGGAACACATTTTTTAAGGTAGAATATGTATCATTCTCACCAGGATTATCTAGATATGAGTCAAAGCAATCTAACAACCATTTACTGCATTTTAATAATCAGTTTGACATTTGTCTTTTTTTACAGTATCTTGGCCGCCCTTTTCAATAACATGATCGAATGATTCAGAAATTTGTTTCTCATTGTACAGACCATCATTAACACTGTTATTTAACCGGAAAGGGTTGAAGTGTCCTTTTAAAATACAAATTAAGGACTATTTTGACCTAGTTCTTAAAACAAGTAATGCTTTTATCCCAGAACACTCGTTAATATGTAGACCACAGATAGAAATATTCACCAACTGTCAAAAGAGGTTAAGAAGTTATTTCCATTCTAAGATGTCTACAATTCACTAGACAAAGAGACACATACATGAATCAAGTGACTTGTTTTTTTTTTTTAATGGACTTTAAAAAAATTGCATTAACCTCTTAAAAGCCTTGAGTTTGGACTTGGGAAATTCTGCCTTTTACTTACCTGGATTGTTAATTTGTTGTACATACTGAAAATGCATACTTAATGGGTCATGGATGGCAGAAAACACATATGACTAATATGACAGCTGCTTGAAATAGAAAAAGCAATAAAATGACTTTGTACTTTTATGACACATTTATAGACTGGTACTAAAGCTCCTTCCTAATCTCATTCTCTCATCACAGCACCCAAGTGATTTGTGTAATTATTATTTTATCTATCTTTTTAAACAATGGAAAAGCCAGAGATGAACCTAATGACAATATTCATTCTTTATTGTTACCATCCTTCAACTACGTGCCACACTTATAGTCATTTTTAAGAAAACCCTGTTGTTGTTTTTTTGGTCCTATCCAAAAAGCATGTCACTAAATTTTCATATCTTGTGACAATTAGCAAATAATAGCTAGAGTGGTTTTGTTGTTTTCCTTTTTACACTGTGATTTTAAACAACACTGAGAATTGGTTGCTTATATGGGATAGTTAAAGCCTGTAGATAAGCCTTTTAACTGAATACTTGGAACCACCCAATTCCAAATTTGTCATGTAATATTTTAAGAAAGGAAATATATTTACATGTACTGAGTGTCTGCTCTGGGCCAAACACTGTCATATATGTAAACTTATTTAACAGCGACTTCGCAACAACATTGTGCGGTAGTTATTTTTAACCCTATTTTATGGAGGAAGAAACCCAACCTCAGAGATGTTATGTAGCTTCTCCAGTGACACACCAGCTACTCAGTGGCAGAGCCAATATTCAAATGTGCATCTGCCTGGTTCTAACTACTACATTATGCAGCTTTTAAATAAATGTGGAGAATATGTTTGATAATAATGGCTAAACCGAAATACATTGGAGTAAATCTGTGTAATACTGTTCATCAAGGTAAAATTATGTGTTTAGTATATTAAATTGCTTTATCCAAGACACTAGAATAAATTAAATGCATGAGTGATATGAGAATTTATAGAATTATGTTTATTGGATTAATGCTGTTTTAGAATTTATAATGATTTACATCTCAGAACAGTCTACACAATATTTAATGGAAAAAATAGTTATTTGTACCCACACATTCATAAAATTATGGTTTTTAAAGCTAGAATTTCTATTTTCCACAACCTTGTATATAAAATAAGCCAATTACTGAAATTGAAAAATGATATTACTTCAGATTTGAACTATCTATTGCTTGGTGTGAGGACTGTTAAAGATATTGTGGTACAAATTACTGTTTAAAAAGAGGGCTTAAATTAAATACATTCAGCTGTATAATATACTTTTGGCTTTAGGGTATAATATCAATTATTTCACTGTGATTTAATATTGACATATACCTGTGAAGAAAAAACCCAATTACTATGGAGAGTAATTGTATGATTCTACATGTGTAGAAATCTTGCGGTATAATTGCATTCCAGTTATTTTTTCTACTAATCATTTATGAATATTTAAGGCTTTTAATTTTTTTCACTTTCAATCTAAATGATACTTTCTTTTGCAGAATTACAGAAAGAATAGGTTCACTCTAAAATGACTCTATTATTTATTAGAAATAGTAACTATTCCAGAAAGTATGGCAAAATAAGTTCCTGTTTTTTCACCAAATCAAGTGCTTAGTACCTATGATAACCTTTTAAGTCCATTTGACCTTGTAATTCTGAACCCTCTGTTAGCCCATTGCTTTCTTATCTATAGAATGGGATAATAACTACTTCGCTGGGTTACTATGATAATTACATTATATAACATATGAAAAGGGTAGTGAACAGTTCCTGGCGATGAGTAGCTATCAAGTTGCTATTAAATCAATTAATGTATTATGCATATAATTCAGCATTTTGAAATATGACTTGGAACATCTTATAATCTAAGGTAGAAGTTGATTTTAAAAATGAATTAAATCTCAGTTACAATGCAGCTGCAATTGGATCCCTTTGATAGCTTCCCCAATATTGATCAAAATTATATAGACCTCTTAAGAGCATGCCTCCTTTGCCACATCCTACCTAACACCCTTCCTTTTGTGTTACACTAATTTCTCTCTCAAAGCAGAGCATTTTGATATAGCTGTGTTTCACATGATCATTTTGAGAGGCATTTTGACATAGCCACATCCAAATAATCCTATCAAATATAAAATCATTTTTTTCTTCTTCCAAGGATTGTTTATCTTATGAGAAATTTCTGAACCTAGTTCTGACTCTACCTCCCAGACTGCATGATTCCTTCTCTTCCTACTTTACTTATATTTGAATTGATTTTTTATTAAATGCATTGCTTTTATAGTTGTAAAAACCATAAGTATTTTAAAAATTCATACAATTGAGTTAATCTCCAAGGGAGAGGTGATTTTGTCCCCAATACCATTACTATGAAAGAGTGCTACCTCAAAATTTATGAGCACCATTGTGGAAATTGTTAAAGGAATTGTTCTCATAGCTCATCCCCACTGTCTTATGGGGTTAGCAAAATCAAGAAACCTACCAAAAACAAGCAACCACTTAAAAAATATTTTCTGCAGGAAAACAAGACAAATTCCACAATTATAGTGCTAAGTCTGTATATCACTACAGATTAAAAGCATGACTGTTGTAACTTTAAAAAATCAGATAATTTGACCATTCAGCAAACAAGATGAATTATGACTGATACTCTTGTGAGAAAAACATATGTGATAAGCATAGGGTTCCTACGTCTGTTATCATGTGGATGCCAGGTGGTGCCTAACCCCAACCTCATTCTTTACCCCATTTTTGAGTTTGTTGTCAACTTATACCCTTCTGGCATATAGAGCAAGGATGGGGTGAGGCTCAAAGATAAGATGAAGATGATTACCTCATATACTGCTTGATTTAAAGCAATCTGAATATTTAAACACTTTGTTGTTTAAACCCTGTCACATTATCAAAATATCAAGTACCCTTTTCTTTTCTTTTCTGTATTCTTGTCTCCTCTCCCTATACCAAAACACCAAGTGGTAGATAGTTGCGTTACAGGACAGAGTTTTAAATCTGTATGTGTGCACATTGGTGGATGGGGATGGAGTGGAGAATGATGTATGCAGTTGGTATAAGAGGCTGGGCATTATCTTGCTTCATTTTTCATTTTGATTCCCTGCTTCAATGTCATGAGACAAGTAAAAATTCTACAATTGTATAACAAAAGGATTTTAAGATATTTCTAAATAATAAAGAATATTTAAAATGGGTTTTCAGGGGCATCTGCGTGGCTCAGTAGGTTAAAGCCTCTGCCTTTGGCTCTGGTTATGGTCTCAGGGTCCTGGGATTGAGCCCCGCCTCAGACTCTCTGCTCAGCAGGGAGCCTGCTTCCTCCTCTCTCTCTGCCTGCCTCTATGCCTACTTGTGATCTCTCTCTCTGTCAAGTAAATAAATAAAAATCTTAAAAAAAATAAAATGGGTTTTCAAACTAAAAATTAATCCCTATCCAAAGATAATGTCTTAGAAAATGCAGTAGAAAAACCAGACAATCTGCAAAAGATACAATTTACTCATGCCATTGTCGGAAAGATGTGACAGATTTGAAGAGATATTTGTGTAAAAAACAGGCTCTATTTTTGCAAGTAAACTACCTGATTACGTTTATGTAGTAATAGACAAAGATTTGAGTGAGTAGATTGATGATAGAAAACATCAATATGGAGCAAGCTGGTGATATACTTTATAAGGCCATGTTGGCCACTGCATATCCTATACAACAGGCATGTGTTAAAATAGTATCAATAATTATGCATTTGTTGAGCCTCCATGAGCAATGTGTTTTTATAATATAATGGAAGCAGACATTTTAGTTCCTCACTGTAGATGGCTTTCAGTCTAGAGGGGACCATATGATATGCTGACGCACAACTGATTGTAAAGAAGAACAGTCTTAAATATTGCTTAGATATTTAAATATTGTTAGTGCATAGATATGATATAATCTAGGTTAATCCAGAGAAGGTCTCTGAACCTTAAGATCAAATTTCTAGGAAAGGGTTTGGTTACTTGGTTGTATTTTTGGTCTTATTTACCTGGTCTTATTTTTAAATCAGAGGTATTGAAGACTGCTCAAGGAACCCTGTGATTTATATAATTTTCTAAGTCTAGAGAGAAAGAGTCCTGTCACAAGAAAAAGTCCACGAAGAAAGACTGACAGAGGCTTTGGTTGGATATGTACATGCTGATTTTGTGGTAGCAGATTGTCATCAACTGGTATACTATAATGACTATTACACACCACTCACACAATTAGAAGATAGCAACCATTCATTTCCATTTTGATCATCTTCATTTTTTTCTAGGATATTTGTAGCTTATAAAATAGGATAACCTGATTAAATTTAGTCCCTTGAATCACAAGGAATTCTAGATTATTTCCTTTTTAATTCTGGGAGAACTTGAGCCATCTGTTGCCTTGAAGCAGAGAGATTTAGTAATCAGGCACAGCAGTAAGAAGATATTTGTCTAGGGATGCTATTAATTAACGAACTTGGAAAGCATTCTACATTTCTTACCTTAAAGTCAAAGTACCCCTAACAAGTATATTGGACAATTAGATGAGAAAACCTGTCTTGGGTCAGATGCTCTTTATGTTCTGCTTTGGATAGTGCAAAAGAAAATATGAATAGAACATGCTGGATCCAGTACCATGGGAGAAAAAAGGCAGCAAATAACAGGAATTATTAATTGTGAGATCCCAAATAAGAAAATCCCAATATTTCTTACCTTATGGTATTTATGATTATTATGATAATCATAAAGTATTATGATATTTTTAGATAATCCTTTTTCACTTAAAAGTAATTCTCCTGGTGTTCCTTCTAATTAACTCCTAAATTTAAATTGGAAAATTTGAGCAACATATTTCGAGGGAACTAAAAAACATGTTTTTGTTTCTGTTTAAATCAACTTTAGGTGTAATTACCGTACAATAAAATGTACCCTAATTTCAGTGCATACATTGATGAGTTTTTTTTAAAGATTTTATTTATTTATTTGACAGAGAGAGAGAGATCACAAGTAGGCAGAGAGGCAGGCAGAGAGAGGGGGAAGCAAGCAGGCTCCCCGCTGAGCAGAGAGCCCCTTGTGGGGCTCGATCCTCGGACCCTGAGATCATGACCTGAGCCAAAGGCAGAGGCTTTAACCCACTGAGCCACCCAGGCGCCCCCATTGATGAGTTTTGTTTTTTTTTTTTTTTTAAAGATTTTATTTATTTGACAGAGAGAAACACAGCGAGAGAGGGAACACAAGCAGAGGGAATGGTAGGGGGAGAAGCAGGCTTCCTGCTGAGCAGGGAGCCCGATGCGGGGCTCGATCCCAGGACCCTGGGATCATGACCTGAGCCGAAGGCAGACGCTTAACGACTGAGCCACCCAGGTGCCCCGAGTTTTGACAAATATATATATACCCATAGAATCACCACCACTACTCAAGACATAGGATGTTTTCATCACCACTTAAAATTGATCTTCTTTCGCCCCTTTGCAGTCGATTCTCCCTGTCCCCAGTCTCAGAGAATCACTGATCTGCTTTCTGTCGCTGTAAATTAGATTTGTCTTTTCCTGAATTTCATATTAGTGGTATCATGCACTACTCTTTTGTTTATTACTTCTTTCCACTTAGAAGGAGAGTTTGTTGTTTTTTTTACGATCTTTATTAAGATATAATTGACAAATAAAAATTGTTTACATTTAACGTGTGCAACTTGATGTGTTGATATATAGATACGTTGTGAAATAATTGCCACAAGCTGCTTATCATATCCATCACCTCACATAGTTACCATTTTAATTTATTGTGGTGAGAACACTTAAGATCTACCCTCTAAGCAAATTTCAAGTATACAATATAGTATTTTTAACTATATTCATATTACTGTCGCTCAGGCCTCTGGAATTTATTCATTTTGTATAACTGAAACTTTGTACCCTTTGACCAATATTACCCATTTCCTCTTTCCCCTAGCTTCTGTCAACCACCATTCCACCTTCTGCTTCCATGAGTTTGACTCTTTGAGATTTCACATATAAAAGTGAGATTATGGAATATTTATCTATCTCTGCCTGGCTTATTTCACCTAGCTGAAGCTCCTCCAGATTCATCCATCTTATTGAAAATGCAGAAATTTCTTCTTTTTTAAGGCACAGTGACATTCCATTATGTGTGTGTGTGTACGTATGCATACATATATACTCATTTGCTTTATCCATTCATCTATCAAGAAACAGATTGTTTCCATATCTTGAAATAATGTTAACAATGCTGCAGTGAACATGGGAGTGCAGATATCTCTTTGTGATTCTGATTTCTTTTCTTTGGATTTATACTCAGAGGTGGGAGTACTGGATCATAAGGTAGTTCTGTTTTTAATATTTTGAGGAGCCCCCATACTGTTTTCCATAGTGGCTGCACCAATTTACATTCCCATAAACAGTGCACAAGGGTTCCCTTTTCTCCACATCCTCATCAACACTTGTTATCTCCTGTCTTTTTGATAATAGCCATCCTAACAGGTGTGAGATGATATCTTA
The DNA here is from genome assembly GCA_028646535.1 of Procyon lotor. Taxonomy (NCBI): domain Eukaryota; kingdom Metazoa; phylum Chordata; class Mammalia; order Carnivora; family Procyonidae; genus Procyon; species Procyon lotor. The sequence continues at coordinate 21,287,698 of CM053612.1, forward strand.
TTATAGTTTTGGTTTACATTTTCCTGATGACTAGTGATGCTGAGAACCTTTTCATATACCTGTTGGCCATCTTTATGTCTTTGGAGACATTCAGGTCCTTTTTCCATTTTTTAGTCAGGTGGTTTTTTCTGTTTGCTTTGGTTTGGTTTGGTTTGGGTTTTGATTTTTTGCTATTGAGTTTTGTGAGTTCCTCATATATTTTGGATATTAACTCTATTGGATAGATGGTTTGCAGATATTTTCTTCCATTCCATAGGTTGCCTTTGCATTTTGTTGTGCTCCAGTCCTCACATGCCTCCAGGATACATAAGTAAGTTGAGAATATTCATTCTAGACTTTAAGCAGACCTGTGTTTGAATCCCAGCTCTTCCATTGACTATCACTTTACTTTTGGCAAGTTATTTAACCACCCTAAATCATTGCTTCCTCAATTCAGAGTTAATGAGAGTACTTTGTGAATGTGATTGTTGCTAGGATTGAATGAGATAATGTATGTAAAGTGCTTTTTTTTTTTTTTTTGGAGGGTATGTCTTCTGGATTCTCTCAGTGTGGGTGAATAAATCTTTTTTTTTTTTAAATTAACATATAATGTATTATTTGTTTCAGAGGTACAGGTCTGTGATTCATCAGTCTTACACAATTCACAGCACTCACCATAGCAAATACCTTCCCCAATGTCCATCATCCAGCCACCCCATCCCATCTACCCCCCTCCCTTCCAGCAACCCTCAGTTTGCTTCCTGAGATTAAGAGTCTCTTTTGATTTATCTCCCTCTCTGGTTTCATCTTGTTTCATTTTTCCCTCCTTTCCTCTATGATCCTCTATCTTGTTTCTCAAATTCCTCATATCAGTGAGATCATATGATAATTGTCTTTCTCTGGCTGACTTATTTTGCTTAGCATAATATCCTCTAGTTCCGTGCACATCATTGCAAATGGCAAGATTTCATTTTTTTGATGACTACATGGTATTCCATTGTATATATATATATACCACATCTTCTTTTTTTTTTTTTAAAGATTTTATTTATTTATTTGACATAGAGAGAGAGAGAGATCACAAGTAGGCAGAGAGGCAGGCAGAGAGAGAAGGGGAAGCAGGTTCCCTGCTGAGCACAGAGCCCGATGCGGGGCTCAATCCCAGGACCCCGAGATCATGACCTGAGCCAAAGGCAGAGGCTTAACCCACTGAGCCACCCAGGCGCCCCATATACCACATCTTTATCCATTCATCTGTTGATGTACATCTAGGCTCTTTCCATAGTTTGGCCATTGTGGACATGGCTGCTATAAATATTTGGGTGCACATGCCCCTTTGGATCACTACATTTATTTGTATCTTTACAGTAAATACCCAGTAGTGTAATTGCTGGGTAGCTCTATTTTCAACTTTTTGAGGAACCTCCATGCTGTTTTCCAGAGTGGCTGCACCAGCTTGCATTCCCACCAACAGTGTAGGAGGGTTCCACAGTGACTGCCACATAAAAGGTTCCCACAAACGTTGGTCCTTTTCTTATTCTCTTTGGTCCTTCTAACAATTAGCTTTATTCTCCAGTAAACTTTTATACCTCCTGTCCTTCCCCAGTCCAAACTATCCTATGTACTAAAATTATAGCAATCTCCTAAAAATACTTTTGGATCTTGCTGTGCTCTGCCAGTCTCCAATGGCACCCTGTTATTTACTGGCTAAAGTTTTAACTTCTTAGCTCAATATTCAAGGCCCTCCACAATCTGACCCTAGCTATTTCCTCCCTATAACTCTACATGAACTTTTTACTCAAGCTCAATGAGTAGACATCATTGTTTCTCTAAGAGGTTGGAGGGTTTGTTGTTTAAGGATAGTGAGGTTTATATTGTGGGGAAGACTGATGGGGGGGGATGATGGTGGTGCTGACAGCATTTCAGACAGAGAAAACAACATTTCTTTTTTCCTCTATTCCCCTTCCATTAAAATAGCTTTCCATGAACTAGGCCCAGATTATCTTACCTAGGAGTGTTTCTTGAAAAGACCCACAACTCTGCAAGATATTACCTTAGGAATGAAGACTATACTGACCTTCTCCTCAATGAGTTTATCACAAATAGAGAAGGTAGACAAGAAAACAAATAATTTTTTTTTTTTTTTAAAGATTTTATTTATTTATTTAACAGAGAGAGAGAGAGAGAGAGGAATCACAAGCAGGCAGAGAGAGAGGGGGAAGCAGGCTCCCCGCTGAGCAGAGAGCCCGATGTGGGGCTCGATCCCAGGACCCTGAGATCATGACCCGAGCCGAAGGCAGAGGCTTTAACCCACTGAGCCACCCAGGCGCCCCGAAAACAAATAATTTTTTAAATTGTAATGATGTGATACTGCCTTTCTGGGTGTATGTATGTGTGTATGTGTATTCTGTAAAAACATAAAGGGAAGAGTGACAAATTGATACAGGTAATCATTCGTTAAGAAGGTAACATTTGAGTGCGAACTTGAGGTATGTAAAATTTCAAGGTGAAAAAATTTCAAGGTCTTATCCTCCCTGATAAGACAGGGAAGATATTTGAGACACAGAGAACAGAAGACACAGAAGGATAGAGATATGAGTTTGATGTATTCAGGGAATCACAGAAAGTCTAATGAAGCTTCAGCATAGGACCGGGGTGGGGAGGAGTGGAAAACAATGAGAAATACACTCTGGAGTTAGATTTGAGCCAGTTTGTGGACTATATTATATTACAACAATAACCAAATTATAATTTATTGAACACCTACTATGTGCTAGGCACTGTATAAAATCCTGTATATTAATTGCCTTTTTAAAAGACTTCTATCAACCATATGAGGCATAAGAAATATTATCCCCATTTTATAGATAAAGAAACTGAGGCAGAGATTAAGTAATTGCCCAAGGTCCCCAGTTGGAAACAGTAGAGCCAGGACTCAAACCTAAGTCTGTGTGACCACAGAATCCACAAACAGGAATAAATTAGGTAATGATGGTAGTGAGGTGTATATAGAGCAGGGGGTGTAGACTCTGAGGCATCCTCTTAGGTTAGTGTGGCTTGGTGACAGGTTTGGTGTTGAGGGATGAAATAGAATGAGGCATGGAGAATGACTCTAAGGTTTCTAACTTGGGACATATAGTTTGGGGGTTATGGTAAACCCATTAGCAGAGATGGGGAATTTAGGAAGGAGAGGAGTGGTAGGGGGCATATGGCTTTTCATAAACTTCAAGATCTTCCAGTGGACTAAAGGTAGTCACTAGACAGTTATAAATACACATCAAGAGGCCAGGAATGGACATAATAGATCTGGAACCATCAGGATAATGACAGTAATAGGAGGTTTAATCATGGGTACAATTGCTCAGGGGGAATGTGTAAAGGTTAAAAAACAAGAGCACCAAGGATAGAATGCCTCCTTCCTTTGAGATTTTTTAAACATTTTCCTTGTTGAAATAGCATAGGCTTCCTAGTGTTATGTAGGGGGTTTTTGTTTTTGTTGTTTGGTTTGGTTTTGTTTTAACCTCTCTGATGTCTTTTGGACTATAAGCTACTTGAGAATGGAGACCTCGCTGGTTAATTTCTACAAGCTAACTGCTAATCAGCATTTAGTAGAGAGCCTTGTGCATGGTATAAATTCATTATATTGGATTGTCCTGGAACATGGGATTGTGTTACGGATGGGCCTCTGAGAAACCATGAAAGAAGGGCTTTTTGGAGCTGTCAACTAGGAGCCAGAGAGAGAGCCATGCAGCAGGAGCAGCAGTGGCGAGAAGTTATCTATAGCTCTTGTCTTATTGGGCTATTTCCCTCATTTAAAGGTGGAAGTATTCTCAGGTGTGGCATTTGATAGAACTTTGTGGAGGCAGAGAGAAGTCCTTCAACTAAAGCTTTCACATTCTAAAGAAAACTTCCCAGTTGTAGGAAATGACAAACCAAGTTTTTATTTGTTTTCACATTTAGGAATAATATTTCAACAATGCATTACAATGCAACTGTTTAAATGAACTATTCTCTGATTATTCTGGGAATGGAGAAGACACAGGGCACCAAATAAAGACTACAGTTGTTATTTCATTGTTGCTAAAAGACAAAATCGATACTTGATTACTCTGAATTAGTATATCCAGCCATGCAAATCTTTAACCTCAGATTAACTAAATGTAGGACCGTGACCCAACCTACAACATAACATTTAGAAACAGAATTAACCGATGCAGAGCTTATTTATAAAGTGTGGAGTTGCACTGATGCCCAAGCTAGTTTTCTGACTATCATTCTGTCTAAAGTAGTTGCAAAATTATAGCAGGCAGAATTTTAACTAATTGGCATTTCTGTGATCCTTCCCTGTTCCCCTATTTTTACTCCTCGTTTTATAACACAGCTCATGAATGAGGTCTTCTACCCTCAGTGGTACTTTTGCATCATAGTAAAGGTTGTTTCTTTTGTTCATATTCAAATACTTTTATAAATCACCATTTTTTGTTATCTCTACATGTTCATTAAATCATTCAAAATGTAACAATTATGCATTACATACCAGCATGTGTCAGGTAGTATAGTAGCTGTTGTGGCAAGGAAAACTGTCAAGGTGCCTGTATGTCTCCTGAACTGGGGGATCAGGTTGGAAAAAGACTCCTGAAATGAAAGGCAGCACAAATCTTCCCTGAGTAGATAAGTGCAATTTTTTACAGTAGAAGCCTAGTAACAGATGCATGAAGGTGCAGTTGTTGAGGTGGGGGTATGTCTAAATAGAAGATAGGGAAATGTCCCCTGGAAGGCATCCATCTCAGAGGGAGTTCATGGGAGATACTCTGTAGTATCACTAATTTCAGCCTGTGCTTCAGGAGATGTCACAAGGATGGAAGCTTTTCCTATCTGAGGAAATTTTGAAATAGGTAAGTTAGAGATCTCCGATTTCTACACATGTCCAAGGGACAGAGACTATGTGTAGGGGTGTTGAGTCCTTAGGAAGGCAGCCTTTGTAGTGCAATGTGGACAATGTTTTGGATTCCACCAGAGTGAGGGTAAAACTATGTACAGAGCTCTTTAATTCCCCTTTCTTAGAGTCTGTGTGCCCCAAATTGCCTTCATATTGCCAAAAATAACTTCATCTATTTGTCCTATGCTCACAAATGTGGCCACGTGTGCAGTCTAATTCAGTCATCCATCCAACCAAAAACAAGGTAGGTTTTATTCTGTGTCAAAGATTATGAAACTAAGGCCCAATTGCGATGCCACCAGGGAAATATCAATCTTTACCTAGGACATAGGGAAATAAACAAATGTGGTGAATATCTTAGAAATTGAGCCAACAAGGTTATTTTTATAGATTTAGTTTGGAAGATAAATAATATGGCTTCTTTATCATTGCTAGTGACGAATTAGTTAAGGTTAGTCTATAGTTGCTGCTAGAAAGCAACTATTAATTCTTCAAACACGTTATTGTGTTTGGGTCTCCAACAATTAAAAACTTTTAGGGGCGCCTGGGTGACTCAGTCATTAAGTGTCTGCCTTCGGCTCAGGTCATGATCCCAGGGTCCTGGGATCGAGCCCCGTGTCAGGCTCCCTGCTCGGCAGGAAGCCTGCTTCTCCCACTACCATTCCCTCTGCTTGTGTTCCCTCTCTTGCTGTGTTTCTCTCTGTCAAATA
>CM053612.1:21293425-21350877 GCA_028646535.1 Procyon lotor
AGACACTCTTACTAATGAAGAGTAGACTCCAGCTATACAGTGATTGATGGATCCAAGGAGGTCCGAAACTTTGTGAAGGACATTTGACAATACATTAAATGGAAGGATGGAATTAGAGATAGATCTCACTTTTCCTAGGCTTTTGTAATCAGTGATGTGCTACATGTGAATCACTTGCCTTTCATAGAGTTCTTCTTAAGGAAGATTTTGGAAATAACTGGGAAAGAGGAATTGAACTCAGAGTTGTACACCTCCTACAGTGTGCCAAGAATCGTGGTGAGATTTTTCTGAATGTTATCTCATCCACTTTCCACAAAAACATTGGGAAGAAGTATTAAGCCCTTTCAGATGAAAGGATGCGGCTGAAATTTTAAAAGGTCAAGTAACTTACTCAAGGGACAAAACTGGTAAGCGGCAGATTCAAGATTCAAATTCAGGTGACTCCACAGCCTACCTTCTCTTTGCACTACAGACTTAATGGTGACATGAATGAACTGCCTTAGTTAAAACTGCCAGTTTATTTGTGTTTTTAAAATGTGTATCATAACCAAGCTTCTGACTGTGGTTAAATTTTAATTTTACATTAAGCAAGCAAGGCTGACCTCCCTAATTGTGGAAATTGGATGGTTGAGTTATGGAAAGATGTTTCAGTGGACCACTTTATATGGTGCCTCGTTTTGCTGTTAGGCTTAGGAGAGCAATCCCCCTTAATTAATATCATGGTTTGGGGCTATTTGATTAGCTTCTGTTTTCTGTCAAAATCTAAAGAGTTATAATGAAAACAGAGCCCTAAAAATGTGAAAAAAAATCACATTTTGTGTCAGAGAGAACTCCAAACACTACCTAGCTTGGGAACCAAGGTAACTGATTATATACCACAGTACCATTAAGTCTTGTGGTGTTAGCTCCAAATGAAAACAAAATGGGACTAGAAATGTTCACAGCTTTCATGACGAATTTCTAATATTGAAACCAAATCAACTCAGGGTACCATTTTATAGTACCTATGTCAAAAAAAAAATTACTAGGCCTGGGAGAATCTAGGAAATGCCATTAAGAACTGAAAAAGAAATCTTTATAATTGGATTTTTAAAATTAAGAGTACATAAATTCAACATAAATACCTACCTTTTGCATTAGAGTTGTAAAATTTTTGATTACAAAGAAAAATATATTTTAATGTCAAGTCTGCTACCTCAATGAGAATAATTTATTGAGAGTCAAAATGTGGATTTAAAAATAATTTCAAATTACAATTATTTTTATCATGGACATTTGTTAATTTATTTCTTATACTTCAGCAGAATTTATTTCAGCAGAATTTTCCTTACTATTTTGGCTTAAGTTTCCATCTCCAGGACATAATCTTGCAAGATCACCTCTCACCCTTATCTCTTGGTGACTGGATACTGAAACAGGACATTATGAACTTGATCTGACAACTTAATAAGATGTAATAAGACCCGAAATAGGGGCAGTGCCCTCTCAACTGAGAAGTTCTAGATAGGCACAGAATCTTTTCAAGGATATGTCTAACTAAATTCCATTTAAGACTTTCCTTTAAAGCATTAAATGTCTTTTCCTATTTCAAACTATAATGTGATCAGTTGGAATATTGGCGAGGAACAGGTCATTAGCGAAAACTCCAATGAAGACAATTGGCTTTGGGTTTGATTTTCCTGTTTTTGCGGTTAGCTTAGCACCAGATGGTGCCCTAGTGAGTTCTGTATAAATAATACAATCATAGGGTTGAGTGATTCTCTACCAGTCACAGACTCAAGCAGAAAATAGCACTTGTCTTTCCACATAAGCCTGTGTAGATTCTCTTATTGCTGAATTGTTCTTATGCAGCTCTAACCTTAAATTGTTGTTATTGTTGTTTGGTTTTTTTTTTTTCTTCTGTTTCTTTATTGGGCAAGCAAGCAGCCAAATCCTCACTGTGACCCAGAGGAAAAGGCTCCTGATTTGAGGCTCTTTAGTCATACATCCATCTATGGCAGAGAGGAGAGGCAAAGAAGCAAAATCTCTGTGCTCCCTCTCTTATTCCTGAAAGGGAAGTGTGGCCCCAACCCTCCCTTGACAGTTGGTACACATTAGGGGGTGATGGAACTGGCTTTGCTTACAGAAGCCCTGTGGCAAGCCCTTACAGGCTTTCAAGGTCCTGCTCAAGTGCCAACTTCAGCCCGTGATGCTCAGTGATCTTTCTTCTTTTTCTGAGTTTATATGACAGTTATGGTTTGCACCTCAAGATCTAGCTCTTCATTATATATTGTTTGGTATTATACTTGCCCTGCACCTCTACCTTCAAATCTGAGTCTTGTCTCACCTACAGGATTCTAAGGTCAAATCTATTTTCTTAAAATCTGAACTACTTAAGACAGAATTGGGTATTTAATAACTGTTGTTGACTTGATAACACATGTGTGGGTCACAGCTCCCATACATTGGAGCACAGTTTTAATGGTTAGTAACCTATTCAGGGAACAGAGTACATTCATTATGGCACAAAGGAGTCTAGTTTCTTAAGAATGATAAAGAAAAAATGAAAAGCCTCCCCCGCTCTTCCTTTTCTCTTTACTGTCCAGAAGATTTGACCCATATAGTAGCAAACCACAGAAAAGGTGATGAAGCACATTAGGGGAAAATAAGCAGAATCACTAAGAACCTTTTTACCTTTTTTTTTTTTATAAAGATTTTCATTTATTTGACAGAGAGGAGAGAGATCACAAGTAGGCAGAGAGACAGGCAGAGAGAGGGAGAAGCAGGCTCCCCGCTGAGCAGAGAGCCCGATGTGGGGCTAGATCCCAGGACCCTGAGATCATGACCTGAGCTGAAGGCAGAGGCTTTAACCCACTGAGCCACCCAGGTGCCTCAGAACCTTTTTACTTTTGAAAGCTTTCCATATTTTAACTTTGGAAGCACAAAAAAGCCATATAATGTATCCAGCCTTAACATAGACCTGCAATAAAATTGACCCATTCGAGTGTCTTTCTGAGTGAGTTTGGGGTGCCATTTCCAAGTGATTGTTACTTCCTATGTATTGGATGTTTTGTGTGACCTCACATAAGGTCATTAGGCTATTCAGATCAGGCTATTTAAACCAGTAATTTATTAAATATATTCAAATGACTCGTTTCACATATTTTCCAAAATATTTTATGGTATGCAGCAGAGTTCTGGAAGTGTGTCCTGTGGAATATTAGTATTCCACGAGTTATGAATAGATGCTTCTTGAAAACAAATTGGTTGTTTGGTTGTTAAGAGAAATGTTACATTCTCTGTTTGCCTTTTTGGAGCTTCACATAGCATATTAAAGGCCCCAAGGAGTCCTGCAGCAAAAAGATTTGTTTAATCTGTTTAACTTGGCATTAGGAAACATATTTGATCTTAAGAATAGAAATAATATTTAGTGAGTATTCTATGCCAGGGATATACATCAGGTTGCCAAATTTTTGCAGTAAGGCTCTAAATTAGGTATTATTATCTATATTTAGGGATGAGGAACTTAGGTTCCACTACATTTTTAAAAAAGATTTTATTTATTTATTTGAGAGACTGAGAGACAGAGAGAACATGAGAGAGAGACAGAGATCATAAGTAGGGGAGAGGGGCAGAGGGAGAAGCAGGCTCCTGCCGAGCAAAGCCTCATGCAGGGCTCCATCCCATCACAAGTGAGCTGAAGGCAGACGCTTAACTGACTGAGCCACCCGGGTGCCCAGATTCCACTATGTTAAGGGTTTTGTGCCATGTCATACAGTGACGGAATCTTGTATAGTGAATTCTCATGTTGACCCTGTCACCAATTTTGAATAAATATGTCAATCTTAATTTCCTTATCTGTGAGTCACATTAAAATAATAATGTTGGTTTGAAGATGAAAGGGGTTGAATTTAGATTACCATATTTTGAAGGAAAAAAAAGTACCACACAAGTAGCATTTGTACCTTACAAAAATAGAAGGAGGAGGAAGAGGGCAACAATTAGTCCCAGGAAACAACATATTCAATAATGTATAATGCTAAGCGCTAGACTTTTAAGAGCAAAAGCAAACAAAAAATAGCTTTTTTGTAGCTGCCCCAACTGCTCACCAGAACATGTACATTGTCATTTGTAAGTACTATGTATTTTGGGTTTAGTCAGACTCTCAGACTCATGGATTGATCAAATTGGGTAGTATGACTTTAAGGCCCCCAGTGGCCCTGTTGGGAAATGTTAAGACTAGAAATACATTACGACTAGGTATTGCAGCTTTGATCCTTAACTGCAACTTTCCTTGCTTCTATGGCTATAACCCAGAAGCTGAGCTTCTTTCAATTTATTTCTGTGTCATTCATTAAATAGGCATTACATAAACCACTTGTGGCTCTGCCTCTTCACTGCACCAGTTCTACCATATGGTATCTGATTCTTAGGACTCTGTTGTCTCAACTTGTCAGATTTACCATATGAGGCAAACCCATTTGTTCTTGCCCCTTGCAAGCTTAGTTTTGAGTGATTTTGATGTAGATACCTTTTCCCCTTGATTTTTGAGTCTTTATAACATGATTCTACCTGTGAATTCCACAAATAAATAACACAGTATTTAATGTAAGACACACACAGTTCCGTTTCTCTCTAAACTTACTCTACATGCTACCTGAATGTGGTGATGGGTCTATGACAAAGAGGAAAGGGACTACTAATTAGACGTCTACCTTGCCAAATTGGAAACTGATTTCCTCGTTACCTAAGTTGAACTGAATTCCGTTTTCAATCTAGAAGTAATTACCAAGGCAGTGCACAACTGAACTGGGGCAGACTTCATTTTGCATTCTGCCTCCCTGAACTATCATTATTTGATATCATAAATATTGATATATAGTATAATACTCCACCAAGTTTATTAAAAGAATAATTTAGAAGTCCATAGTGGTTTTATCATCCAGGGTTCTACCATTCTCAAAAGTGTGAGGAGTGTTTCCATGGTTTTCCTACATTTTGTATTTATGAGTTGTTTATGGCTCTGACATTATTTTATGCCAGAATTCATTAACCTTTAAAAAGTTTCTGATATGGTCAGGCACTATTGTCACCTCTGGTTTCTAGACACACAGAATGCATCCTAAAAAGAGGAGGTAGAATTGATAGCATTCAGATTCACTGGAATCTGCTTTCTTTGACCACTTGGTCTGTGAGGTATATGCTGGATGTACTGGAAAGGGCAGAACTGCCTTTGATGTGATGACATTACAGTTCCTTTGTTAGAGCCCCAAATGACAAGCTTCATTCTCTGAGAACTGGGATTTCTTAAAAGGTGCACATCCATATCTTTACTGCAAAGAATAGAAGAGAAATAATACCACTCTTTAAAGAATGGTTTCAAAATATAAAAAAGGGTAATTACCATGGAATCTGTGAGTAGCCTTAATGAGTTTGTATTCTGACAAAAGCATTGGTCTGAAGGCAGCCCCACGGGGAAATTAATGCTACTGTCTGGGGTCTGCTCAGTAGAGTTTATGGGACCAAATGGGATGGACAATAAAAAACAAATGGACAGACATAAAAGCAAAAACCCCTTCCACTTCTTTCTAAACCCTCTGGTCTTTATGCAGCTCAAAAGATAAAGCAAGTACCAAAAGTACTTATTAACACTTTCTTAAATAGCGAGCCTTCTGTTGCTAAGCAGTGACTTAGGAAGAACTAAGGCTGAAGTTATGTCTTTTTTTTTTTTTTTAACATTGATTCTGGCCTGAAGTGAATGTTCATGTCCTTGAAATAATTTGCTGGTAGTTGTTTGTTCATTATTTTCTTTATATATTAAATAGGAAGTTTTCTGGTTTCCTTCAAGTTCTGGATGGGCTAATTAGCCATTTTGTAAACCAATACAGTACAGTATTTCACCTGGATAAATTAATTTATAGTCTTGCATTGAAATGTAATTAAACTGTTATTGCAACTAGTTTTTAGTCTCTAATCAGCAATTGCTGTTACTCTGTACATGAGTTGACTGGTAAATTTCATTAGCTTGTTTTCCTGGGCAAAAGATAGGGTCTAATCAGAGTCTCTGATCCACAGAGCTACAGAACAAACCTTTGACTTGAACTTGCCAAGCAAAAGTTGTTTATGTCCTGTTTTAAAGGTACAGAGATGAAGATGCTCCCTTTTGTTTTGATAATGTATTTTTCATTTCCTTGACATTGTGTATATGCTTGATAATACCTGCCTTATGATCTTCAAAGAAATAAGGCTATTTTTCGCTACAATTTAAGCCAACATTCACTTATTTTGTTCTTCCTTCACAAATGCCAGGTACAAGTGCAATCAATTCATCAGTTTGTCGCCAATGCTATTGAAAGGTAAATTTCAGCATTGAAGCTTATCCGTTCACTCCATTTTTTCTGTCATTCAACAAATATTTATGTGTGACTACACTGTTCAAGGTATTGTGCTAAATAGACCCTATAATTTTTTTGTAAACATAACAAGACAGTTTAAATTTAAAATTTGATGTTAGTCAAATTAATATTTTAAAGTATCAGATTTTTAGCAGAATGAGGTCCAATTGGTGACAGTATTTATCAGGAAGCATATTGCATCTTCATGACTTTAATACTTAGTACCTAATTATGTAAAGAGCAATGTGTTTGTTGAATTAGTGACTTTTTTGGAAATTTAAATTGCTTGACTAGTAGCCCTTTAAGAAAACACTGAAAGAATTTTCTGTAATGGTCTGTGCAATCATGTGATTCCACATTGCTAAGTTTTTTTTTCCTGGGAGGGTAAGTTACCTCTGGATCAAAATAAGAACTACTGTACTATGTTTGTGTTACAGACCTCAAATTTTAACGCATTTACTAAGTTCAATTGAATGAATTAAAAATCAGTGGGGCTTTTGGGTTGCCAAAGGTTATTTAGAATTTTTGGTAACACCTTAGGTGAGAGTTTTTAAAATGCTAGCATTGCTTTTCAACATTGCTTGAATTTGTAGAAATGAGGTTTTGTGATTGTTACTACAAATACACATGTGCGCGCACGCACATACACACACACACACACACACACACACACACACGCCAATTAATACCACAATTGAAAAAAGAAGGTTGGGTCTAGGGGCACCTGGCTGGCTCAGTCGGTGGAGCTTGTGACTCTTGATCTTGGGGTTATGAGTTCAAGTCCCACCTTGGGTGCAGAGATTACTTAAAAATAAACTCTTTTAGAAAAAAGGAAGGTCGGATCTAGTCAGAACTAGTAGACACAGCATAGTTAATAAATCCATTTCTCTAATTCGAATTATACCTGCCTGATTGGTAGGGGATAGGCTGGCAAATGATCCAGAAAGGGTTAAATTAAGAGCAGAAAATAGCCTCTCACCGAAAGGGTTCTCAGGCATCAGATCACAACTCTCACTCAGTACCAGAAACCCAGTCCTCAGTGGGTAGGTCCAGATGCATAGCCAGCTTTCTAACATGAGGCTATGAGGTGGTGGTGGTTGGTGAGTGCCGAAGCTAACCAGGCCTGGAGCTCAGGAGATGCACTTGTCTGTGGTGGCTGAGCACGCAAAACAGGACACCACTCTTTGACCCCCTTCTCTGTGTCCTACTAACCTCTTGTTTTCACATTGCTGTCTCTAACATCTTTTCACCAAAGATTCAATCATCCTTCTGCCAATAGTTTATCATTAAAATAGTTGAAAAGACAGCCCCCCTGGAGCATGTGCTTGTTGGAGGGACTGTTTTCCCCAACACTCTGCTATTGTGGGAGTTCTCTAGAGCAGTTTCCCTCACTAGATGGTCTGCTCCAGGTGTCATAGGCAATTAGGGCTATTTATTAGGTTCAGGTGATCAAGTAGCATAGCCTCCCGAGGGTAGGAGGAAACCTTATGGTCATTGAGGCCGGCATTCATCTGATGTTTGGATCTCCTCTGTTTTTAAAGAGTCTCACAAGTGCTTTTGCCTCATTGCATCCGAGAGAGTAAGATGGGTCACCAGCAGCTCTACTGGCGCCATCTGAGGAAATTTGGCCAGGGCTCTCGTTCTTGCCGCGTCTGCTCAAACTGGCAGTGTCTGATCTGGAAATACGGCCTCAATATGTGCCGCCAGTGTTTACGTCAGTGCGCGAAGGATATAGGCTTCATTAAGTTGGATTAAGTGAACTTCCTTGAATGGGTCCTCCAAGACACCTACCTGCAGATATCAGAGATACCTACCTTAAGGCCAACTCATTGTACATAAAATAGAAATACTCAAATTATGAGTCTCACAAGTAACTGCCTCCTGAGATAGCGTTTATTCAGTGTTTCCGCAGGGGGGTTTTTTTAATGCCAGTCCCAAGAGGTACATTACGAAAAGAAGTGCTCCATGATCAGATAGATTTGAGAGGCAATAGTTCCTTACCATTTAGGCTCTGAGTATATTCCTACGGAAAATAGACTTGTTTAAATTAACCTAGCGTTTCCTTCAGCTGATTTTGTCATGAAACCTCTTTCTCCCACATCACACATTTTAATATCCCATTGCACAGAAAACGCTTCAGTATATGTTTTTTCAGATAATACATATTTTCTAAAACAACTTAAAATTGCATTGACTATTTGGACTCCTATCAAACTGACCTTTGACTCTGTGAGTCCTATTCTTTGGTATAACTTGCTGTTTAGCCACATCTTCTTCATGTTCTGCTGTGCTTGCTTTTTGGACTCAAGTATCGGTCTTCTTCTTCTTCTTCTTCTTTTTTTACATTTCATCTTATTGGATCCAGCTCCCTATTCCAGCTTGCCTTTTTGGATCCCGGTTATGTCACCCTGCATGATCATCAGCACTTAGATCCGTGCCATCCACTGATGTCGGGACCATGCTCTCTACATCTTTATTCAGTTTGTTGATTAAAAATGATAAACAGGACTGGGCAAGGTTGAGATCATTCCATAAACCACCACCCTGTGATTCTGATCAGTAATCTCCCTAATTAGTAACAAATCCTTCAGAAGAGAGGTTCCTAATAGCTGGTGCCTCTAGTCTTTGCAGTTTGTAAACCTATTTTCTCCTATGTTTAGTTCTCTAAATTTTTTCCGAAGCAAAACTGGTAATAATCTTGTTTCTAAATATAGTGGTTCATCATCTCTTCATAAAACTGATGAAACCTCTTTTGAAGAAGTAATTTTGATCAAAATCCCACTTTATATTTTGCAGAAAATATTTTTGGGATGCTTTATAACATCTGTGGTGTCTTTCTGGTGCCTGGATAATTTAATTTGTGTGTTTTTTTTAGTATATTTGTAATTTCCTATCTGGAGAAATAGTCTCTTGAAATTGTACACACTAATTAGTGTAGTTTGTAAAATAATAGATACTTCTCAATGTGTGGGAGGTAAGGCTTTCAAATGCAGCATTTTAATATAATTGCTGTTTAAACATTGTTTTACTTAAAAGACATGTATTCATTAATTTTTCTTAAAACTGTATGTTTGGGTGATCTGTTGTTAATTAATCTGCACACAAAGCAGAAAAAAGTCCAATGTATTCCTAAACTTGCCCCAAACATCCTATTTTCCCCCACACATCCTATTTTTAACTTCATTTATTTAGACTTCTGTGCGTATATTTGCAAAGATTTAGCCCCAACTATTTATTTCCACTACATAGAATCCTGGTGAAAATTTTTTACTTTGTTTGCAAATCACTAGGGTAGTATTACTGAGATTTTGATTTTGCTTTTTTGTATCAGAGCATCATTAGATTTTCATTGTTCAAGTCAATTTAGAAAGGAGTATGTCAGAGTCGTAGAAAGCTCAAGTTCTGAGACTGAAAAGACATGAGTTCATAATTGATAGCATGCCACTTTCTAGCTGAGATACCCTAAATAAATTACTTAGTGTGTCTACACCTTAGTCCCTCATTTGTAAAATTGAGATGAGGATGATGATGGATTACATACCTCACAGGATTGCTTTGAAGATTACATGAGGAACATTCAGATAAAGCACTTACTACGTTGCCTCACACACACTGAGAGATAGATAAACAATTATCAATCTCGTAAGTTTTATCTATAAGCAAAACCCCTAAAATGTCCAGGAAAAGTTGGCATGTTGTAAGTAAAATTTTTATTTGCATAGAGCTCTGGCAATCAAAATACTTATATTCCTCAAAAGTCTTCAAGTCTGATGATGACTGTGGGTTACATTATCTGACTCATAGTCATACAACATAGTAGTATATTTGGAATTCAGACTGTGCCAGACAATCTGTTTCATATAGCCACCGTCCAGTAGTACCCAAGACGTATCTCAGTCATGGCACTTAGCAGAGTGCACTGAAATGTAGATACTAAGTAGGATAATAGGGTCTACTGCCCTTGCCTGGCTCAGATGCAGCCCAGGCAGTCTGCAGGAAGAACAAAACAAAACAGTCCCTTTATATTGCACATCTGACTATTCTGAATTGTTAAAAAGTGGAAGTAGGCCTCTTTAAGATCATTTAGGTTTAGGATGTGGTTCTGGATATTTTATTTCTCTATCAAAGCCAGCTAATTTGATTAAAATTCTATTTTTCATTTCTTAGGAACAGCCTGAGTTACAAAAATATAGCAGATGGTACTGTGGCTTGGAGTAAAATGTCTTTGGGTGGAGCACACACACCCTTATGTAATATTAAAAGGGTACTGAGATTTAGTGACTACCAATCCCATGTAAGAACCCAGAAGAAGAGACCCATCAGCAGCCCAAGTTCTCTGGAGAGATGGATCCAGAGAACAAATCTAATAGATATCAGGCAGTCAGCAGGGTCTCAAGGATGCTTGTGCAATTTGTTTTTTGCACGAGGATGCCCTACTGAGACGACGTGAGTTTGGGCTTGAAATCATCCATTCACTGTGGGCCCTTTGTAGTTGTTCTGCCTGAAGATGGCACCTTTTGGAATTTTTCCAACCAGAGGGGGTGTTTTGTTCTATTTTGCACTGAGGTATCTCACAGAGTGCAGACCTGACAATCAGTCACCACTCAGCCTTCTGACTGTACCTTGAAGGGACAGAACCCTTTCATACAGAATTGTAGTATGGTAGGTGCTGAGAAGGCATCACCTGGTCCCTCTCAGAACGATACTCATGGTTCCTGTGATATTATGATTATTAAAAAATATACATATATTTAGTCATTCAGAAGACCAAGGCTTTCAAATGCAGCATTTTAATGTAATTGCTGTTTAAACATCATTTCATTTAAAAGATATGTATTCATTAATTTTTCTTATAACTGCATGCTTGGTGGGGTGATCTATTGTTCACTAATCTCCACACAAAGCCAAAAAAATCCAGTGTATTTCACAAACTTACCCCGAACATCCTATTTTTTAATGTAACTTATTTATATTTATTCGAGTATATTTGCAAAAGTTTAGCCCCAACTATATTTCCACTAAATTGAATCTTATAACTTTTCAGATAACCAAAAATGTATTTCTCATGTATCTGGTTTTCGTTTTTTTTAAAGATCTTATTTATTTGAGAGAGAGAGAAATCCCAAGTAGGTGGAGAGACAGGCAGAGAGTGAGCGGGGGAAGCAGGCTCACTCACTGCTGAGCAGAAAGCCTGCTGTGGGGCTCGATCCCAGGATCCTGAGATCATGATCCCAGGATCCTGAGATCATGATCCCAGGATCCTGAGATCATGACCTATGCTGAAGGCAGAGGCTTTAACCCACTGAGCCACCCAGGGACCCCTCATGTACCTGGTTTTCATTCTTGGTTTCCTAGCTCAGAGCTCCCAAAACTCTTGGAATTTCCTCAGTATTGAGTGTGATAATGGTGTCTTTTGTATGTTAATAACATGACTTTCAGAAAACCCTAAGGGTGAAGGCTGGTTGCCAAGGGAACCAACCACATGATTAGAGGGTTGGAACTTTCAGAACCCCCCCACACCCAACCTCCAGGGAGGGGAAAGGGGCTCAAGGTTGAATTAATTGCCGGTGGCCAATGATTTAATCAATCGTGACTATATAAGGAGTCCTCGGTAAAAACCCAAAAGGACAGGGTTCAGAGAACTTCCGGGGTTGGTGAAAGAGAGAAGGTTCTAGGAGAATAGTGTGCCTGGAGGACTTGGAAGCTCCTCACCCTTTCCCATTCTCCTGCCCCCTGCATCTCTTCCATCTGGTTGTTCCTGAGGTATATCCTTTTGTGATAAACCAATAATCTAGTAAGTAAAATGTTTCTCTTGAGTTCTGTGAGTCAGTCTAGCAAATTAACTGAACCTGAGGAGGAGGTCTTGGGAACCTCTAATTTATAGCCAGTTGGTCAAATGCACAGGTAACAACCTGGGCTTGTGACTGGTGTCTGGGGGGCGGGGCAGTCCTATGGGACTGAGTCCTCAACCTGTGGAATCTGATGATATCTCTGAATAGTGTCAGGATTGAGCTGAATTGTAGGACTGAGCTGGTGTCCTGAGGATTGCTTGTTGGTGTACAGACGCCCCCTCCCTGCCCCACGTTGGGAACTGAGTCTCACAATACCAGAAGATTTCCACAATATCTCTAGGAACAGTACAAGGATCCACTTTGTGATACGATGGAAAGAACTGAGACTTTGTTATAAGAAATAAGAAAGCCCAGGATTCTAATCCTAATTTCAACGCTTACTGGCTTTGTGATCTTGATAAAGTTAATGAAAAATATGGGATATACATCATCAGGTTGACTTAGTATTTTAAATGGTTACATATGCTTTTCTTTTTTGAGGAATTTTCTTAAAATTCCTCAAATTTTCTTAAATTTGAATGAATTTTCTTAAATTTGAATGAAATTTGGTTTGTGAGCAGATAAAAGTGAATGACTTGAGACAAAGAAATGACTCCTCACTGTTTTAAAGCAAAATAGTCATTGTGCCTACAATATTTACCCTAGGTAAAAATTTCCTCTGGTCCATGTGGAGTGATAGAATATATGTATAATTCTTAAAATTGTGTGAATTCTTAAAATCAGAGAACCATCTCTACTCTAATGAATGCCTCTGGGATTTAGAGGAAGTGACTGTTCTTGCTGTAATCTGACCCACTGGGGTTTGAGCCATAGAGGGGAAGTGCCTCACACTACTACATTTTGAATAGCTTGAAATTTGAGAGCAGCAAACCAGATCGTAGAAGTCAGTCATTGTAATATCCACTTTGCCAACCTTACAAGTGTATTTCAGAAATTGCTATGTGGCTTGCAAGAATCCTATTCTGCCAACTAAGGTTTTTTTTCCCTTTAATTTCCCAAGTAGAAAGTTCTGTGGGGAAGGGCTCATTGCATATAGAATATACTTATCAGCCATAATATTCCAAGGTTGTCATTTACGTAGGAGCGGGGAAAGCCAACTGGAGGTTCTAGATAGCTTTCATTGATAGAATATGCAGTGTGTACAGATTCTGCAGTTGCTAATCAGGCATTAAGTTGTTTAGCAGGAATCCTGAAGTGTAACCAAAGAAATACACAAATATAAAATTAAACTCCAGTAAATACCCTTATAACTTACTAGTCCCAGGAATATGGGAAGAAGTCCTCTAGAAAATGATTTCCTTTCATGTAAATACTTTCGGTAAACAACATTGAATCGTAGAGGATATTCTGTGTATTGTTTACTAGTTACTTTTATAATTTGATCTGTGGTTCACATATATAATTCTGTTCCATATCTATACCTTGTTATTTTCTGGTGGTACTTGGGTCAAAATCCACATTAATTTATGGTTTCTCAGGTTCACAAATTCCTACTTCTCTAGAGCACTTTGCTAATATGAAAATATTTACTAATATGAAAACATTTACTAATATGAAAATATCTAATATGAATATACTAGACTTAGAATTAAGTACTGTCTAAAAATTGTTTTTTCTAGCATCTGTGTTCCTTGAAATCACATCTGCTGTTGGATTTCACTTTCCTGAACAATATTGTCTTTCATTTGATTCTTTTTAATGTGTCTTTGGTTTTTTATTGTTGCTTTCATGGACTACATTTTTGGGAGAAATGTTAAATTAGTTCTACAACTCTTTTTGGCTGCTATAAAGTCTATAAAGCTTTAACTGCAGAGTGGTATTGGGAAAAATAATAATCTTATAATGCATAAAACACTTAATCAAGTTTAATATGACCTTTCCTTTTCCTTTTCTTGATTGAATAGCTTCCTTCTGTTGGGATCCTAAGATTGACAAGCTAGTTAAGCAGGAAATATGTTTGGTAGATTGTTTGAGTTGTCACATTCTAGAGAGTTTGGCTTTGATGTGTGCTTTGATTAAAAGAAATTTATATACAAGAGAGTGGGGCATAATCTCAGCAGTTGGTAGGGACTATTGGGAAATTTTTTTTCTATTTTTATGTGGATATCTTTCTATTCAAAATATCATATTGGCAGATACTGGTGTAAATCTAGTCCTAGACAAAAAAAAAATGTTTTAACCGTCCATTGTCCTCATTACCACAAAATCATCCACTTCTCCCCTAAAAATATTCTTCATGGTTTAAATTATAGCTCCACAGTAGATGCAAAGGAAACACTTTCTTTTCTGTATTATTTTGGTTTAGATATTCGGTTCCCTAGCTGATAGATTTGGATCTCATGAAACTATATTGTGAATGAACATTGGGCTACCCCTCCTGATCCCTAAATGGCCTTTTTGAG
The DNA here is from genome assembly GCA_028646535.1 of Procyon lotor. Classification (NCBI taxonomy): domain Eukaryota; kingdom Metazoa; phylum Chordata; class Mammalia; order Carnivora; family Procyonidae; genus Procyon; species Procyon lotor. Next base: position 21,308,054 of record CM053612.1, read on the forward strand.
GGCAGGTTTCTGGCTATCTGTCATTACAAGACCCCATGGATCAATTCTCCTCACCCCTGGGATCATTTGCTTGACCCACTCAACCTACCAGGTCTCCTCTTAGTTCACTATACTACAGTTTAAAGTTTCCTAACTTCACTGAGCCCTCGGCATTTCTTTTATAAGACAATCTTTATTCCTCCTCAGTAAGCTTCTTTTTCTGTTCCATTCAATAGCTGTCTCTAGCCATGTCTTCCTCCCTCCCAGTGGATGATTAGGCCTAATTTCACAAAGAAAATGGAGGTTATCAAACATGAACCCCCTCAACTTTCCTCATCTCTGTCTTCAAAATAATGTCAAGCATTTTTTCTCTTTCCCTCTTGTTTTTGAGTAACAAGCTTGTTTTGCCAATATTTTTTCATCTATCCTTTCACTTTCTACTTTCTTGCTGCAAATCCTATAATTCAGGCTGTCATCATTTGTCATCTTCTAACTATCATTGTCTCCAGTCCTGTCCCCCAACCTGCCAGTCCAATCTCCACAGTATAGCCAAAGTGATTTTCTATTCTAATCATGTCACTCCCTTGTTTCCAATTCTTCATTGCCTTAAGTTAAAATCTAAAATACTTAACATAGTAAGCAAAGTCCTTCCTAATCTGTCTCATTATATTCTCACTTTCCACCGTTCCCTTTGCTGCAGTCATGATCACTGCTTCCTGAACAGTGAACATGTAATTTTATATCTTTGTGCTTTGCCGGGCAGCTTTGTTCCCTTTACCTAGAGTGTCCATGTGAAGTCTTTCCCAGTTCATCTGCAAGGCAGCATTAATTCCTGTATATTTCCATGGTCTTCTTTGCACACTTTATTATAGTGTCTCCACATAACCTTGCAACTATTTGTTTATGTGCCTTTCTAAGGATAGAAAGCTCACTTGCGTGGTGAGCTTTGTGTCTTAATCATCTTTTTTTTATTCAAGCTTCTAGCATAGTGCCTGACATGCAGTGAACACTCCACAAATTGTTGAATGAGTGAAGAAAGAATGACAAGTAGCACAGGTTTCATTTTGGATAGTTAAGCATAACTTGAAGCCTCAAACTCCAGACACTTGAAATGATAGCAGCATTCCAACAAAATTGGAAAAAATTCAAAAAGGACGATGACATGGATAGTGGTAGCAGAGATAATTACTGGATCTAAAGCCATACACTTGCCAAAATTCTTGTGTGGTGGTGGGAGCTTAGGAGAAGACAGGGATAGACCAAGAAGTAGGGAGACAAATGAATGGTTGACAATGATAGGTCCCTTCTCCATCCTATAGCCTTGACACACACACCCTTATGTATTTTATCTGGCTCCTCTTATGATCCTCTTACATAAATATGGGAAGTCAATATTTTCCATTTTTCTCCAGTACTTTCTCGAAGGACCCTTGACTGTGTTCCTTAATGTCCTTCCTTATGCTCCTCCATGGCAGAAACACCGAAGAGAGGATGATTCTGCTTACTCCCTTCTTCAATTACTTACTTACTATCTTACTACCATCTTCACACTCCTCCCATTTGACTTTATCCCAGACAGCATGCCAAATATTTTTATGTAGTTCTGTCTCAAAAGGCTCTAAATAGATTTATTTGCACATTAAGAGTCATGACATAAGTTTAAATTATGAGTTTCTAAACCAAATTTGTTGAAAGATTGCCCTATTTATTCATTAATTCAAACATGAGATTACGAGTTCCTACTGTGTGCCAAGCCACAGAGTACTCAGAAAAATGTTCATCATGCCTTCCAGGGATGGCATATTCTCAAATACTAATTGGAATGGTGTATTCCTCCTGCTTTTTAAAGATTTTTATTTATTTGAGAGGCAGCATACTCAAGCATACTCCCATTTTGCACTCAGTAGAGAGTCCTGCATGGGGCTATCTGTCGACCCCAAGATCATGACCTGATCCGAAACCAAGTGTCCCTGGCTCAACCTATTGAGCCACCCAGGTGCCCCTCTGCTTTTTAATTTTTAAGTAGTTTTTTAGAGTTTAATTACCAGTCAGGCATAAGGATGAATCTTACACCCAACAATCTTAAAACAATCTGATTAAGATGATACCATGAAAATTTTGACAAAACAGGTTCTTAAAGATAATTGGTTTTACCATTCAGTTTGGTAAAACCATAACAGAGGGTTCTTTAACTATGAGGATGACCTTGAAAATTAATGAACCTTCTCTGATTCATTATAAGATCTTTATGAGAGATGAACATCCCGCTAAAATGTTATAGACAATCATAAACTTGGATCTGTTGATCTTTCTGAGGTCCTTTTAGCCCTAAGATTCTGTGATTAGAATCCATGCTTGATATCACAAATTTTAATACAAACCTCTCTTCAGCTCTCTGATCTCTTTTTTAACATCCCATTTAGAAAAATGTACTAAAGTTAAGCAGTCTTTGGGCTAATTTCAAATATAGTCTGTCCTCTTTATATCACTGGTGATGGAGGAAGAACTATTGTATCAAGATTTTCCTGTATATTGGTATTTTTGAAGTTATGATTTGGCATGTGATATATCATTTCCTATTGTAATGACTTGTGGCAATGACATTTAGATTAAGAGGATTTGATATTAGGAAAAGCTTGACTAGTGTCATTGCTATACCCATTTTCCTTCAAAAGGTCAGTTTTTCCTCTTTCTTCGTTATAATCCCGCAATTTTTCTGACCTCTTTGCTGTTTTTAAAAATAATCTTTAAAAAATTTAATAAACTATTATTAGAACATTTTTAAGTTTACAGAGAAATTAAGCAGATAGTAGAGATTTGTTATTACTGCACCCTCCCAAACTCCCTCTAGCACAGATTTTCCTTATTAACATCTTGCATTATTATGGTACATTTGTTAAAATTAATGAGCTGGTACCGATTCATTATTACTAACTGAAGTCCATAGTTTATTTAGATTTCCTTACTTTTTACCTGATGTCCTTTTTTCTGTTCAAGGATCCCATCCAGGTTACCACATTACAGTGAATTGCCATGTCTCTCTAGGATCTTCTTAGCTATGACAGTTTCTCAGACTTTTCTTTTGTGGGGAGTAACTTGGGCAGTTGTGAGGAGTATAGGTCAGGCATTATGTAAAATGACTTTCTTCTGGATTGTGTCTTTTCTTTTTTTAAAGATATTATTTATTTATTTGACACAGAGAGAGATATCATGAGTAGGCAGAGAGGCAGGCAGAGAGAGAGGAGGAAGCAGACTCCCTGCTGAGCAGAGAGCCTGATGCAGGGCTCCATCCCAGGACCCTGAGATCATGACCTGGGCCAAAGGCAGAGGCTTTAACCCACTGAGCCACCCAGGCGCCCCTGGATTGTGTCTTAATGTTTTTCTCATGATTAGACTGGAGTTATAGGTTTTTGGGAGGAAAGCCAGAAACAAATAAAATGCCACTTTCTTCACAAAATATCAAGGATACATATTATCAATGAGATTTACTGTTGATGTTGGCTGACATCAACCAACCTGACTGAGATGGTGTTTGTTAGGCTTCTCCACTGTAAATTTATTCTTTTTATCTCTTTCTACAGTGTATTCTTTGGAAGGAAATCATTATGCGCAGCCCACACTTAATGAGTGGGAATTAGACTCCACCTCCTTGAAGGCAGAATATCTATATTATATTATTTGGAATAATGCACAGGGTATTTGTCTCTTCTCCCCCATTTATGTTTATTCTGTCATTCATTTATATACATATGGACTCATGGATATTTATTTCGTACTTGGGGTTATAATCCAGTACTATAGTTTGTTGCTCATATTGTTCCAGTTTTGGCCATTAGGATATCTTTCCCTTGGTTCTTGTGTCTTTTTGACATATCCGCATCAATGTAGAGTATTTTTTCTAGCATTTACTTAATTTTTGGAACAACAAGATGCTTTTGTTTTTTATTTCAATTTCATTTTGCATATTTGCTTCTTTGCTTTTAATCAGTGATCATTGTAGACACTGTTAGAAAACCACAGATGACCAGAAAAAGCTGATTAATGGCTTAGAAAAGTAGGGTGACTTCATGCCTTTTTTAGTCTTTTTTCTATGATTTCAGATTATAGTTAACAAGAACTCTTCTTGTGCTTTATATTGATTTCTCCCCAAATTTAACTGATCTCTATATTAGAAAACTGGAATTGTGAGTGATGACGTTCATAGATTTGTAAAACCTTGGGAGGATTTTAGATTCACTGGATCAACCTTTGTCTTTAGAAGAAAGTAGTTGATATGTTTATGCCCAGACATCATAGGCATTAGTTACAAGTCTATATAAAATATTAAAAGTATGATATATTATTTAAATAATTGAAAAGCCATGTAGATTATGTCCTGATAGTAACTTAAAGGGAGACAATGGACATTGAATTTGATAAGTAAGACAATGATTTTAAGAAAATAACCCTATCAGTTTACATTTAGTGCTTGTGTATACATACAGATACTGTCACTTATACATGAGTGACATTATAGGTGCTCATGACACTATCTTCTCTTGTAAGGCCTGTCAGCATTTTCATAATAAACCTACTTTTCAAGGGCATATAATATCTCCTCTAAAATTTCATTTAGGATTTAAACTTGCCAAACACAATTGCAGACTATGAATTTTTTTTTGAAAATTTAATCAGAATCATTGTTTTTGCCCCAGTGCTTTGACTTGTGTGGTAGCTACTTTCTTCCTTCCTGTACTCTTGATAAATGGTTTCTCTCTCATTTGAGAATGGTGACTGTTGAATGAGAACATTGCCTTAAATTCTCTAAGTTTGATGGGTGGTGCATAATATCATATCTCTGATTCTACAGCAGGCAACTTCCAGCAGAGAGTATGTTTTCTAAATGGCAATAAGTGTTTCTTCTTCTTTTTTATAATGGCCTATTAATGTAGTCCCTATGGGTTGTGCTTTATTTCTCCGTTGATGTATCAACAATAACCAGTTAGAAATTATACTTATGAAAAAGGAGTTTATTGGCAATACTTAAATATCTTCAAATTCTAAGAACAATTTTTTTTTAAAAGATTTTATTTATTTGACAGACGGAAACAGCGAGAGAGGGAACACAAGCAGAGGGAATGGTAGCGGGAGAAGCAGGCTTCCTGCCGAGCAGGGAGCCCAATGCTGATGCGGGGCTCGATCCAGGACCCTGGGATCATGACCTGAGCCGAAGGCAGACGCTTAACGACTGAGCCACCCAGGCGCCCCTCTAAGAACAATTTTAACAAGAAAAATATGAGGCCTATATTTTCTTCCAAACTACCAAATTTATGGAGAAATAAATTAAAGTTTAAATATATGGAGAGATATACCATATTCTTGGCTAGGATGTCTGAATATTTAAAATATGTAAGTTTTCCCAATTGATTTATAGGTTTACAGGTAGAGGAAATTCAAAATTAGTTTATAGGTTTCATATATATAAATTCAACAAAAATTTCTGTTCACTTTTTAGACTATGATTCTGAAGTTTATTTTTGAAGAATAATCAGATTTTCATAGTTAAAATGTTTTAAAAACATCAGTAAGAGATTAAAATGTGTCAGTTACAGTACTTACTAATGTGATAAGGTTGTAAGAATGGAGAGGTGATAAGATGAACTAGGTAACCTTGAAAAAATATTATAAAAAAGCATTATAAGCAATTGGAAAAAGAATCATTCAATAAATAGTTCTTAGAAAATTGGCTATTTGGAAGGTGAGGTGATTTGCCATAAAAATCTCAAGTTAGACTTTCTCATCACACTATATGCCTAAATACATTTTTGAAACATTTAAGAGTTAAATGTTTTAAAAGTTTTAAAATAACAAAGTTGACTATTCAGCTGATTTTATGAGGAGAAGAAATCACAGAAGAAAGGATTATGGATCTATAACAACCAATATTTTTTCTTAAAAAATATCATTAACAGAATGAAAAGACAAATCAAAATCCTAGAAAATAATATATGCAATGTACATAATGATGGTCTAATATCCGTAATATGTAAATCTCTCTCTCTTTTTATAAAGGATTTTATTTATTTGACAGAGAGATCACAAGTAGGCAGAGAGGCAGGCAGAGAGAGAGGGAGAAGCAGGGTCCCTGCTGAGCAGAGAGCCCGATGCGGGGCTCGATCCCAGGACCCTGATATCATGACCTGAGCTAAAGGCAGAGGCTTTAACCCACTGAGCCACCCAGGTGCCCCTGTAAATATCTCTTATAAGTTAATAAATAGTAGTAGTTCTTAGTAAAGAACTTAGTTTTTAATAAATAAATAGTTCTTAGAAAATTGGCTTTTCTTTAGGAGGTGAGGTGATTTAGGTGATTTGAAAGGGGTGCATGGGTGGTGCAGTTGGTTGAGTGTTAGACTCCTGGTTACAGCTCAGGTCATGATCTCAAGGTCCTGGGATCAAGTCCTGCATCAGGCTCCTTGCTCAGTGGGGAATCTTCTTCTCCCTTTGCCCCTACCCCTGCCCTCCATGTGTGCTCTCCCTCTCTATCTTTCTCAAAAATAAATAAATATATATATAAATAAAATCTTGAAAAAAACTCTTGAGTTTTAACCCAGGAATCTTGTATATAGAAAACAACCAAGAGAATCTGGATATGGACAAATATATGCAGGGACAATCATTTTATCATTATTACTAATGAGTGACTGGAACAAATATAAATGCCAACAAGATGGAAGGAAACGTTAAATTATGGTACATGTATTAGAATAATGTTAGGCATTTACAACCATGTTATGTACATGATTTAAGCTGTTATTTCAGTAGATAACTTTTTTTTTTAAGATTTTATTTATTTATTTGACAGAGAGAGAGAGATCACAAGTAGGCAGAGGCAGGCGGTGGGGGGGGGGGGGGGGGGGGGGGGAAGCAGGCTCCCTGCTGAGCAGAGAGCCCGATGCGGGGCTCGGACCCTGAGATCATGACCTGAGCTGAAGGCAGAGGCTTAACCCACTGAGCCACCCAGGCGCCCCAGTAGATAACTTTTTTATCCTGCACATTTCATCCCTGAGGCTGATCAAATTAAAAGATTGGTATTTGAATCAAGGAAATTTTTGCAGCATTTCCAAATCTCCAGAAAGTTGCTATTCACTGGTTTATATGTTGGGTCTTTTGGCCTGGGTCAGGATGAAGCTCTTTTGCTCTTTCATTGGTATCAAATTACACTTGTGATTTGCTTAGATGCCATAACCCTGAAAAGACCTCAAAACCTGTGTCCCAGTAAAGATCTCAGCTTCTCTTCCTCAGTAGGCATGTCAAAAGGTTGACTATTTACTTTCCTACAACTGTCTTCTCTTTACTGCTAGGTCATTTCTCTCTCCTTGTTCACCCATATTTCTACTGGTTCTGGTATGATGGGGGGATATGACATGCAGGTCCCTCAAACAACCCTCTACCATTCAAAAGGACTGTTTATGGTTAAAACACTGCATCATGAAATAGAATGATGAGCATGGGATTTGAGGTCACACAGACCCCAGCTCTGCTACCAGTTAGTGAACTTTGGGCAAATGACTTAACCTCTCTAAGGCTTAGTTGTTATGGATTAAAAGATAAAATGTACATAAAATGCATTGGTTCATTGAGATACAGTAGGCAATTGGTAGTTATTGTTATTACTATTTTGCATTAGGGACTACAGGAAACCCTTGAATTTCTAAAGAAAATACTGATGTTTTAGGAAAACTTTATTATTATTAGCAGCTAATGCTACCAAAAGGAGAGAGTATCAGCTGAACTGCCATTCTGAGTTATAAAGGAAAGAAGTAGCTCTCAGGAAATGTTCTAAGCAAGTGGCACTTAGAGTGTCCCAGTAAAGCGCAACATCCCAGGCTTCATCTACCTCTCTATCCCCAGTACCTAGCACAGTTCCCAGTAGGTAGTAGTGCTCAGTAAGGATTTGTTGAATAGATGGATGGAAGGATGGCTGGCTGGCTGGCTGAGGTGTGACAAATCAAAGCCCCTGGTATCCAGGGAGTAATGTCAAGGAACCTGGTGCATGTGTATCCGGTGAAGAGAGGTAGGGAGGAAGGGAAGGGAAGGCTGATACAAAGGGAGATGGAAGGGTATGAACGATACCTCACAGTGCCTTTTGGTATCTTCTAAAATACAAGGATTTTGTATCTTCTAAAATACAGGGGTTTGGGGGGCTTTCAGAAAGGTTGGTACTGTCATGGATTTTACACACACACACACACACACACGCATGCACGCACACCAGACACGCGCGCACACACACACACGCACACACGCACACGCACGCACACAGTCATGACCAGGCTAGAGAAGCCCAGGTAGGACATGTTCAGTCTCAGGTGGTAGAGGTGTAGGGACCGACAGACATGGTGTTAATCAGACTTGACCAGTATGGATAACAAAGTAGACCCCAGACCCCGGGAATTCAGGAATAAAAATGGTACTGCAAGGGAGGATTAAACATTCACTGGGATTGGTGTATGATAATTATTATTGCTTTATAAGTAGACCAAGAGTTAGGTGCATTTGTTCACCGGGAAACTGAATCTTTGTGAAAAGTCCCTAAGAGATGTTGCGCTTTATGAAAGAGGAAAAGTACACATACTCAGTTGGTTTGAGAAGAGAATAGAATGAGGAAGTTTTCAAAGACAAAGGTGGTGTTCACTACCTTTCATTTAGTCAGCAAATATTCTTGGCAAGCCTATCCTGTGCCAGATAGTGTTATAGGCACTGGGGAAACAACAGATCTACCAAGTTCCTGCTTTCATGGAACTTGCCTTCTAGTGGGAAGACGAACAGATACGTGAGCAAATACACATATAATGTGTTAGGTGGGGATACATTTATAAGGAAAAGAAACCAAGACAACGGACTATAGAAGAGTTTAGTGCAGCTAGAGTGTTATTTTAGCTGTGATGGGCAAAGGTCTTCTCTCTGAGGAAGTGACACTTGACCGGAGACAGAAAGGAAGTGCCGAAGCCAGCCAGCCATACAAAACCTAGAGGGGGAGTGGAGCGGCATTACAAACAGATTGGTTAATAAGTGAATACGCCCTCAGGTAGTATTAAGCTTGGTGAACAGAAAACAAGCCAGTAAGGTTAGAGTTTAGTGATAGGAGGGAGACAGGGGCAGTTTGTAATAAGGTCCTGTATGCCGTGGTGGTGAATTCATTTTATTTTGAGTTTGTTTGAAAGCCATGGGAGGCTTTTGAGCAAAAGAGTTAGGTGATCTGATTTATGTTTTAGAAAGATTACACTGGCTGCTGGGTAGAAATTTTAGGGAGGTGAGAATTGCAACAGCGAGACTAATTCAGAAGTTTTGTCATAGTCTGGGAGCAGGCTGATGGTGGTGTGGCCAAGAGTGGGAGTGGTGAAGGTGGTGAGGCATGACTAGATTCAGAAGATAGTTTGAAGGTAGACATGGTATAACTAGATAATATCCCACCTGGCTGTGGGATAGGAGGAAGAAATTTTCCTTGCTCCAAGCTTCTAGCTGGACTAAGAATTAAAATAACATGAGACAGATCATGTTAACAGGAAAAAATCAAAGTTCATTTCGTACATAAGGGGAATCCACACAAACAGGAAATTTCAAGATAGGAAACATGAAACTTCTATTACATCTGAGCTGAAGAGGGGTAGGAGTCTGAAGATACAAAGGGGAGGAAGACCATTAGCAGGAAGGTGAGAGGAGATGTTTGGAAAACAAAGGTTGCCCTGTTATGCAGATAAGTTTCTTAGGTAAAGAGCAATCTCTGTCCATAGCTCTCTTCCTGTGCAGGCTCTCCTTTCCAGTGCAAGTTTGGACAGTTGAGGAAGAGTTGAGAGCTTTTCCTGAATCTGCTGGGGTTTGATTGCTTATAAATGCACAGTAATCATCATGCCAAAGTGACCCATCTTGGCCCTTGTGGTTTAGAAAGAGGAACCAGGGAGGGCATCAATGTTTTTGGTCTGAGTAACTGGGTAAGTAGTAATACCATTTATAGAGGTGGAGTTAAAAGGGAAGGGGAAGTTGGGGAGGGGAATGAAGGGACAGATTTTGAACATGTTAAATTTGAGGTGCCTGTAGTATAACCAAGTGGTGATTAGGAGTATGCAGTTGGATTCATGACTATCAGGGTGTGATCAGGATTGAAGTTTTAATCTGAAGAGTGGATATGTACTGTTTCAACTGTGGGACTAGATGAGATAATCTAGGGGATGAGTGTAAACAGAGAAGAGAAGAGGTCCCACAAATATCCGTTCCATAGAAATTGTCCTCACCGAGATTTATTCAGTCAACAAATATTTCTGAGTGCTTCTTACATGTTAGGCACTGTTCTAAGCTCTGGGGATATAGGGGAGAACCAGACAGATAAAGCTACAGTCCTTAGAGATGTTAGAGTGAAAAGCTACGTGGCTAATAAGATGATCAGGACAAACGTATTGACCAGAAAGATAGATTAAAACATTGAGCTCTATAAAGAATAAGGCAAACCCAACAACTGTTATGTCACAGTGTTCCGTAACTAAGCCAGAAGACAGAGAAAATGAGTATTCAGGATATGGTGGGGGATCGGGGAGCAGGAGAGGATCAGAGTCAGAGACGCCCTCAGGAGTGAGGTTAAATATCTCTGGAGAACATACAAGTAGAGCTGAAGCCTTAGATAGAAATTTTTGAGCTATTGGGAAAATATCTTTCACGCAGAGTAGATGGGGAATGGAAGTGCATTCATATTGTGGCAATAAAGACATCCTGGAGTCACAAGTAGAGAAAAGATCAGAAAGACAGTAAGTGGTTATGAGCTTGGGTTCCAAAGTCAGACAGCTGTGGCTTTTTATGTGCCACTTTTAACTATATGACTTGGGCAACATACTCTCTGAGTCCCAGTTTTCCCATCTGCAAAATAGGGAAGAAAAGTGCCTAACTCATATGTTGGATGTGAGGATTAAAGTGATGATGGATGGAAAATATCTAATAAGATGCCTTGTATAAAAGAAACACTGAATAAATGTTAGCTTATAATAATACCTATTCTGATGATAATAAAGTTTGACAGTCTTCTACAGCTGAGCTAGTATTGATCTCCATCAGGCTGGTATTTCCTCCTAACAAATGGAGGACAGAAATGGGGTTCATGAGGCTCATAGGTAAGCTATGTTGATGCTTGGTAAATACGCCTGTTTTGTACTTTTGTGCCTTTTTGTTCTCAATTTGACATCTCATCCTCTCCAGAGCAGTGCTTCTCAAACTTGAATGTGCACGGGAATCACCAGGGGATCTTGCTAACAGAGCAGATCCCCATTCAGTAGGTCTGGGGTTCTAGGAGCTTCTAGGTGATGTTGATGCTGGTGCTGCTTTCAGTGAACCAAACCGGAAGTAGCACTGAGCTGGGAAACTTATCTGGGCTCTAGACAGTGTAGCAGAGCTGGGGCAGTCAATGCTCTGAGTCTCAAAGAAGTGAGGCGTGCCAGCCATGATTACACCTGCTTCTCATCTCAGCCTCAAGCGGTTCTGTTATATTAACACCCAGTGTAAAGAGAGGACTTGGGGGTGGCAAGTGGGGTTATAAAAACGTGGATGTTGCACACGATCCCCTACAGCTTCCATGTTGCCCTGAAACAGATGTGAGTGCACAGCTGTCTACTACAAAGAGAGCTTCTGAAGAAAGTCTCCATGGAGCAATATATCTTACTTTTATCATTCTCCTCTTTATGATGTTTTCTTTTCTCAATCCCATGAAAGATCACGTAATGGGATTTTATTGTAGCCTGTTTGAATGAATAGGACAATGGAGAAATAATGTCAAGAAAGTGTTCCCGCAACTAAGAGTTTATCTGAGAAATGTTTGTGGCAGAACATAAGCAACCATTAGAAATCAAATTTGGGCAAGATGAAAAATCATTCAATATAAATTGCATATTGTTTATCAGAAATACTTGTAATATACGGAAAGATTTTCATTATGATTATTGAGATAAAAATGTGGCTTTCAAATACATTGTTCCAATATGACCTGCATGTTTTATTGCAAAAATGGTCCTTCCTCAAGAAAGGCCTCTGATAAATAGAGATGGAAATAGCGTATTCAGATGCTACTGAATATCCTCAGATATCTTGCTTTTCAGCAAGTAAACCAGAAATTGATGGTGACAGTGTTGCTGGTTTCTTGGCCTTTTCAATGTGACCCACCCTTTTAATGAAGGAAACATTGAGTTTTATTCTGCTAAAAGGCATTTATTGTATTTGTATATTGTTCAGTCTTTCTTTGTTGTTTACGATCATTTAGTTTTTTATTTTTAACTCACAATCCTTTATTTTTTCTGTGCCTGATTGATTGGTATGAGAGGCAGTATAGTGAGGTGTTTAAGAGCATGGGCTTTAGGAAAGATTTAAATCCTGCCTGGCACTTATTACCTATGTGACTTTGGAGAACTAACTTAAGCTCCTGGTATTAGTTTTTTCATCTGTAAAATGGGAATAATAATAAGGGTCCTGAATTTATGGAATTGTTGTGGGTAATATGTGGGTATATGTAAAAGAGCAGAAACTAATGACCAGCATATTTGTGAACCCTTACTAAACATTCAGAAAATTTTGGATGATCATGTAATGTATCATGTAATTTGGATTATCATGTAATGATGTAATGATGTTACATGATAAACCATTTCATGGCAATGCTTATGTTTTATCTCCCCAGCTGGACTACAAACACATTTTCAGTATGGGGGCAATATCTTTTATTTTCTGTTTATTTCCTTCAGTACATTATTATTTCTGTACATTTGCCATCATAACTATAGATTTGGTTTGCAGATGCAGCTACCAAGAAGTGCATTATAAATTAAAAAATGGAAAGACCAATTAGGAAACACTGCCATCCATAAGCAGTGGGTAATGAGGTGGGGTAAATGGAAAGCACATACTTTCTCACTAATAATTAATACTAATTATAACAAAACTATTTATCAAGTACCCATTTTACTCTATTTAGACACTTTATGTCATCTCTTTTGTTCTTTGCGATAATTCTGTGAATTGGAACACCAAAACTCATAGAGGGTTAGTAACAAGTTTCAGGTTATTCAGTTAAGAGTCAAACTGATTACTCTCTAATTGCAAATACTTCATTGGCTTATCTCTTTTTCAACAATCTGAAATAAGATTCTTGGCTAAAACAGCTGAATCGAGTTCACAGAACAGTTCTGCTTCTCACTAACCAGGTGACAACTTGGAATTCAGAACCCATACTTGTACAGAAAGGCTCTCTAACTCTAAATCTAAAGCTCCTTTGTGAAAGATTTCGTCCTCTGCCACTCCCCGCCAGGCTGCTGCTCCTGTCTCTAGAACCACATGAGTTGATCATTTCCTCCAAAGTCCCTAATTTATGCCAACTCAAGACTGCACATTGTCCATTATCATGTCTCAGGACTTGTCCTCCTTTTCTTCATAGGTATAAGTTATGATAATGCATTTCTGATTTTCCATTCAGTGAGAATAGTCCAAATATGAAAACATTGTATTTCTCCATCTGTTTCAACACTTGGGCTAGCTATCACGTTGTAATTAGTTAAGTACTGCTCTGAGGCAGTGGTGCAGAACAGAAAGGGAATGATCAATATTGCTGGTTCAAGTCTAGATGTACTATAATGAGCATCTTGGACATAAACAGGATTACTTTGGTTGATTTATAGTCATGGTACCAGGCGATTATTAAACCACTGATAATCTCCTAGTTCTGCTTTGCCTGGGGCCAGTAGTTTCAAGGGATTTTTCCCTTCTCTCCTGATCACTTCCATTCCTTGCTATTGTTATAGGAGTGCTGGATGAAGGGTGGAGGAGTTGCTCACTGGTAAGAGTAGAGGTGGTGGTAGATCAGAGAATAGGAGGAACTGTGAATGTATTTTTTTATTCCCAAAAGTTCTTAATATGAGAATCTATTTTGCTTTATATTGATTCTACCTGAATAATATGTATCTTCAAAGTTTTGATTACAGATCCTTCATTTTCTTTTCTCTCAATTTGAGTATCATTTGCAAACTAGGAAATGTTTGCAGTATCCTCATCCAAATAATTACATTCATATAAAAAATCTGTTAATGAAACATTAGAGCTAAGGACTTAATTGCTGAAAAATCAACTCTTAGAGCTAGAAAATTCAGTTTAGGTTCCATGGCAACAAGATCTATTATTAACTGTATAAATGTTATCTAATAACATTTTGAAATTAACATGGTAGTTTAGGTACTTGCAGGACTATATATGAGGTAAGGTGCTGTTTAAAAATAAAATAGTCTGTTTAAATAGTTTCTCTGGATGAAAATTATGGAAAATGTCCCATTCCTTGCAATTATTTTATTCCTTATCAAATTTTATGCTCGTTTCTCTATCAGTTAATGAGAAAATGCCTCATTTCTTTTGAAATACGACGGCATTTAATGTCCATGAGTCATATTTCTGTCTCACTTTTTTCTAAAGAAAAATCTAGCTGAAAAGGAAAATGCAAACACAAACTTAATGAAGTAGGAAAGCTGCTATAGGATGTGTCCTGAGGAAGGAATCTAGGAGAACAGATTGTCTTTTGAAAGAAAGAGTTCTAGACATGAGAAAATATTTGTGAAATGTTTAAGCGTGATAAGCGTGACAAAGGCATCTCAAGTTGAGTAAAAGATAACACATACTTACTTGCTACAAGGAGGCGAAAACCAGCCCAGACTAATAAAAATGAACATAGGAAGGTAGCCGGAGTTTTTAGAATAAGCACATCATTAATATCAAGGCAAAAATGATTGAATGTTGAAACTACTGAATGTATGACTGAGAACTTGCAGTAAGCATATTGAAAAGATTCAGCAGTAGGATGTCCTGCTGGGATTTTCTTAGTCAGACAAGGCCCCTGTTATAGATGGGGCAGGGCCAGGCAGCAATATTCCCAGTGGCACACAGCACAATAGTAGCAGCCTCAGCACACAGAAGAATGCCAGGCTCCACCTGCCAGAGAGAAAACTTATCAGTATGAGAGAATCCTTCATGATGATGGGATTCAAACATTGGAAGAAGCATTTATTTGAAACACGCTCTTTATTCATCACTGTGTTGGTTAACATACAGGATACAAGCCAAAAGGACGTGCATGGTATTTGCCCATGAGAAACTTTTTATCAGTTTGGGAAGACAAGATCTAACATATTTACATCAAGATCTAGAAAACAAGTCCAAGTTCAGGTAAAACATAAGAATCTAAAAGACTGCATGGTACAAACTATATACATGTTGGCTGGAGCAGTTCATTCTAGGTAAAGGTAGATAGTTCTGGGGTGAGGTGACCCTAATATATGATGGAGCTTCAGCTGCTCATGCTGTATTGAAGACAGGGAAAATGGACCTTAATAAGAGTATATATTTAGGTTAATAATAAGGAATAACTTTCATTAATTAAATATATTGAGGTCTTTTTACAGTACTTTTTGGGACGGAGAAGTCAAATTAATTCTAACATATGCTTCTCGATCTTCCTCACTGTATGGTTTAGTGTTAGATACAAGGTATGTTTTTAAAGTTTATTTATTTAATCTCTACACCCAATGTGGGGCTGGAACTCACAACCCCAAGATCAAGAGTTGCACGCTTCTCCAACTGAGCCAGCTAGGTGCCTCAGATACAAGGTATTTTTGAGGTATGAGACATAAAGAAGGAGGTTGGTAATCGATTCAATACTAAAGGAGAGACATAAACAGGAAATCAAGTGAGCGTTATAGAATGCTCTCAGAAGGGGGACTCTGAGGATTAGTGACAACATGGTGATATGGAAATACTGTAAGCTACTGAGTTATATAGATTGGGTTCCAATGCAGGCTTTGATGCTTATCAGGTGTGTGGCTTTGCTGAGCCTCTGTTTTCTTTATCTGTAAAACTAGGGTTGTAATACCTAACTTGTAAGGATCTTGTTAAGATTGTCAATAATGGATGCAAGGGTATGGGGTTTCTTTTCAGGTTAATGAAAATGTTAAAAGATTGATTGTGGCAATGGTTGGACAACACTGAATATACTAAAATCCACTGAATTGTGTACTGAAATAAGTGAATTATAATTTATATTTTATATTTGATATAAGTATATGTATAACTGTAAGATACATATATATCTCATGTATATACTATCAAAAAAAGTTAAACATAAATTTACCATATGATTGAACAGTTCTACTCCCGGGTATATACACAAGAATAATAAGAACATATATACACACAAAAACTTATATTTGAATGTTTGTAATGATATTTTATTCCTAATAGCCAAAAAGCAGAGACACAACCCAAGCATCCATCAACTGGTAATGAATTGGGAAAATGTAATATATCCACACGGCAGGTATATTATTTAGCCCTAAAAAGGAATGAAGCTCTGACACATGCTACAACATGGATGAATATCAAAACATTATGCTAAGTGAAGGAATCCAGAGGTAAAAGACCACATATTGTATGATTCCATTCATACATAATTTTCTGAAAAGGCAAATCTATAGAGACAGATAATAAATTAGTGATTGCAAGGGACTAGAAGTGGGAATGGAGAGTGAGTACAGATGATCACAAAGAGACACTTTTAGGGTGATGTACGTATTCCAAAATTGGTTTGTGGTGGTGGTTGCACAACTCAGTAAGTTAACTAGAAATCACCAAACTATGCATTCTATATATACCTATTCTAGTTAGGTGCGTTTTATGGTGTATAGATTATATCTCAACAAAACTGTAATGGATTCAAAGTGTCAAGTAATATATGCTTAATAAATGGTAGCTTTTATCATTGTTGAAGCACTCAGGAGAGGCCTTCTGAAGGAAGGGAACCTTTAGTAATGAGTGATAGGGTAGGGTTTGGCTGGAGGATGGGGAAGGGAAGAAGGAAGGAGAGGGAAATAGTAAGGAGCAGGAGCCTGAGTGAGAAATAGGCCTGGTGTAATTAGTATTGCTGTTAGAGCTGACTAGAGTATGGAGTTTATTCGAGGCAATATTGGTGGATAAGGAGCTGCCGGAATCAGACCTGACACTGAAGAAGGACTGGTGGTGGGCACACGGCTGACCCAGAACATTGATGAGTAGGTAGAAATAAAGGGGTTCGGGTTGTTGAGGCCCAGGTGATAGAGTTTTATCAGCTGGCAGTTGCTGATCCAAAACCTCTAGAGGCTGAGGTTGGAAGAGCTCAGGTGGTAGGATGCGATGGGTTCAAGATGGTGTGGTTGGTGTGGTATGACCAGGTGCCTAAGCAGCAACTTATATGGGATCAGTTTTGTGTCTGAACAAGTAGGCTAGAAGGGCCAGCATGACTGGCCAGGCCCAGAGTCACTGGCATGGCAGCTCATGAGGTAAAGATAGTGTAGTGGAGACCTGTAGGTAAAGAAAAAAAGGGTGTCTTTTCTCTGGCTGCTCGTGGAATCATGTAAGCACTGGCTAAGCTGCCTTCCAGTCTTATGAGTTATTTAAGTAAGCAGCCCTGTCAACATTATGCCCTCCAGCTTTCCAACAAATTCAGTGAGGTCACTAGGGGAGAACTCTGAATGTCTTCTTGAAGTTGTCTAGAATTTTAAAGATTTCCCAACCAACTTGAAGCAAATTCTTACAGTGCTTAATCTAAGTGATGTGATAAGATCATGACCTTTTCAGAAATGCCTTTGATGTCAATCCTAATTCTGCTAAATTTTACCTGACAGGGTAAGAATGAAACATTATAAGCCAGTTGGTCAAGCATTTCAGTAATCTGTTGTGGCAATAATCTGCTACAACTCAGGTCTGCAGTGATGGGGTCTGGTGAGTGATGTTCCTTGACTTGCAAGGAACTTATTAAGTGTTTGGCTGTTGATTAATGAAGTAAAAATGCACCAGGTAGACCTTGAAGGGATAAACTGAACAGGAACATTGGCAGCCCTTAGTCCCTCCTGCCCACTATCCATACTGTGATTTATCTTGAAAATGGCGACTGCTCATTTTCTTACCCATACACCTACAATGACTCAGAAAAAACAGTGTTGACAATCAACAGATACAGAAGTGAAAGACATTACAGGTAGCTCATTTTGAGTTTTAATTATCATTATAAAAATGGGGAAAAATGTACCTGTAAAGGAGTAGAGTTGTGAAAGCCCATTTTTCTTCACATGGCCTTTCTGATGTGTAAATTAAAAAACTGTGCTATCATTTTTGATAATATAAACATAAAAAAGCAAGGAAATGGAAATTGCATTTTTATTTTTTCAGGTATATTTTATGATTGGCCATAACAACAGAGTAATTATGTGATTTTTTTTTTAGTTGATCATTTATTAAGTTTTAGAATGCTTTTCATCTCTTCTTCATTGTATCTCATTTTCCCAGAGACCATAGGCACAGTTCACAAACTGAAGAAATGAGATTATTTCTGTCTTTGTTGCTTTTCTTAATATTTTTGTGAGCCATCATCTTTCTGTTAAAATTTCCTTCCATGTCCACATTGATTATTGAGTGCTTAGAGAATTGGCAGCATACAGCAAACTAATTTTCCTGCCCTCTGCCTTGTGCCCCAGTGTGATGCCCAAGGTTTGATTTGAAATATTTGATACTTAATATAGACTAGCAGCTCATGAATTCCTATTAACTTTTTTTGTTGTCCAGGTTAGACTTTAGCTGTGATTCCAGACTGTAGTCTTTGAAGGTTCTTTTTAGAGATATCTGTCATTGTGATCATAAGGCAAATGACCCAAAACCTCCTCCTTTATCATAAAAAGACTTTACATAGCACTGTGAACATAATATAACATTCAGAACGTTCAAAATCAAGTGAGCTACAAAACCAAGGTGGCATGGAAGATTCCTAAGATCTGAAACACGTTTGCTGGTGTTGCCTTGCAATTTCTTTCCTGGACTTCTAAAGGCCTTTTGTTTGTCACAGCCCCTCAAAGCTTTGAGTACTACAGCCCCAAACCTTGCTTCATGATATTCCCTGTCTGGGCAGTTCATTACCAAAAATTAGGATTTCTTAAAAATGAAGTCAGAAGTTCTTAGTCTGGTAACATAAAGCAGCTCTTCAGGTCTGGGTGTCCAACAAGTACTCTTATAAATTACTGACAAGTAATAGATGGAATCCCTGCATGGCTGCCACTAATAGATAAATCTATGCCATGTTATTCCTGCTTTTATTGTCTCTTAAAACATCATCAGATTGATTTTAGAGTAGCAAGGATATAAAATAAATACACAAGATACCTTTCCAATAAAAGAGCAGAAAACCAGCCTTCTTTGTGCCCAAGAACTCTAGTGTCAAAATGGAATGGCATTTCCGAGCAACTTCTTGTTTCAGCCCAAAAAATGTATATCCGTCTCCTACTTGACTAAAAAATACAGAGCCAGTTTGTTGTAGAAGAAAAATCACAGGACCAGGAAAGAGAAATACCAGTGTTTTAGTCCTGCTTCTCACTAACAAGCTGTATGACCTTTAACAAGTCACTTAAGTTCTCTGCACCTTAGTTTCCACCTCTGTAAAATTATATAAATTAGATGACCTTCAGTATTCCTTTTGGTTTTAATATCCTATAGTCTAAGATGATGAATGCACATAATACTATATGTACTATATTTATAATTATGTACCTTATTTGTAAGGCCTAATGGCAATATATGACTACAGAGGTAGCAACTTTTTTTTAAAAAAAAGATTTATTTATGAGAGAGAGAGGGAGAGAAGGAGCACAGGGAAGAGCAGAGGGAGAGGGGCAAGCAGACTTCCTGCTGAGTGCAGAGCACTCAGGCCCATTGAGTAGGGCTCAATCTCAGGACCCTGAAATCATGACCTGAGCTGCAACCAAGAGTCAGATGCTTACCGGACTGAGCCACCCAGGTTCTCCCAGAACTAGTAACTTTGTGAAGATGAAAAGAGAGAATGTAGGGCGACTGGGTGGCTCAGTCGGTTAAGCGTCTGCCTTCTGCTTGGGTCATTATCCCAAGGTCCTGGGATTGAGCCCTGCATTGGGCTCCCTGTTCACCCTGCTTCTTCCTTTCCCTCTGCCTCCCCCGCCACCCCCATGCTCTCTCTCTATCTCAAATAAATAAATAAATAAAATCTTGTAAAAAAAAAAAGGAAAGAGAGAATGTGGCTACTGATGGCAATAATATAATAACTAAATAATAATAATGATAACTAAAACTTCAGTATTATTAATTCAGTCAACAAATAATCACTGAACTCCTAGGTGCCATGTCAGTGGTAGGTGTAGAGGTAAAAATGAAATATTCCCTTTCCTTTCACATGTAATAGTGAAGGGCATGGTTCTATAATATAAAACAAAGTCTTAGTTAAATTAGTTAAATGCTTAGGGAAGGGGATGCTAATTGAGGCTTTTAAAAAATTAAGTAGCACAGCTATCTTTTATTTCAGTCTTTGTGGTTGGAACATTTTATAAAACTGTAGTCCATTTTACTACTTTAATAAGTACAGTTTAGTGAACATAATTGAATTTTACTTTAGTATTTGGAATATTTTTTTAGGGTCTCAAGTGCATCATTCTGCAATTAGTTCTTATTTTATGAGAAAAGTAGGAGACTGTGATTAATTTATATTGGGCCAGACCACTTCTTGGAAGTTGAGTTTGTTTTTCTTTAAGATATCTGCTTGCCTAGTCACCATGTTTCTTTTTCTCATAAAAGTTGAGTATAGAACATGAAATAAAATGTTAGTTGGGCTTCAGTTAATTAAGGGTTTACTGTACATAAAATTCTAATTAGTAACATAGGGATCTAGTTGCTTTTTTGGGGAGTAGTATGCTCAGTTTTCAGTGTCACATTTGGTTGGGAACATGGGCTGAATACACATGATGGTGTCCAGAAGAAATCAACCAAAAAGGTGAAGGTGAAGCCTGTTGTTACTGGTTTTTTCCCCACCTTTATTGAGATATAATTGACGTATAACATTGTGTAAGTTTAAGGTGTATTATGCAAAATGGATAAAGGAAGTTAAAGAGTGTGAAGTGAAGAGAAAAGAGCAGGAGATATATCTACTATCTATGTGAAGAGCTTTTTTGTGGAAGAGTGAGTAGAATCTCTTTTGGAAGGGATCTGAAAGGATGTCTAGTTGAATACCTCCTCTCTCTCTCTCTCTCTCTCTCTGTATGCGTATACACACATACACACACATACACGCATATATATATATGGATAATATAATGCATTAATCCCTTCTACAGCATTCCATTAGGTGACTGAGAACATCTGGAGGACTTCAGAAGCAGCCCATTCCACTCATGACTACCCACTAGCTCTTCTTCATACTGTGCTCAGGTACCTATAACCATTGGTTGAGCTATACAGAGTACACCTAATTCCTCTCCATTACCATAATCCCTCAGATATTTGAAAAACAGTTAAGCATGTCCTATGATTGGGTTTCATTTTTATTCCCCTGAATCTTATCAAGTAGACTTCACTCTCCAGAAGGTGGAGCCAGCACCAAAAACACTCCCCTGCTTAAAACCAGGTGTTGACTCTGTTACCTGCAAGATACTGACGAGTTCCTTGTCATGGCTTTTCAGGCTTTCCCCACTTTGGCTTTAATTCTTATTATTTCTGCCCCCGCAGGCTATACTCTAACCTCCCTGGGCCTTTCTCTGTTTCTTGAACAAGTTATTTTGTCTCCACTCATGCCTTTGCTGATGAATGCTTTCTTTCTTCTGAAATAGGCTTCTTTCCTTCTGAGACCAGTGAACTCACAAGAACTTGTTCAGGGAAAGCCCAGGTCAGATGTCCTCTCTTTCGTCAAATCTTCATACACTCCTCTTCATACCAACTTCCTTCCCTCAGAAAACTGGTCCCTGATACGTTCTTATACTCCTAGCCCATGCCTCTTTTAAATCTTTTATATCATTTTATCATTTACCCAGCCAGAATGTGAACTTTTGAGGTTAGATATCATGTCTTGTTTATATTTCTTTCCCCTAGGTTAACATATTTGAGAAAAATTAACGTATAAGTGATATATAAGCTTCATTCATCAATTTCATGGGATGTTGCCCAATTTTACCTTTCTGAAATGTGATTCATTCAATCCATAACTTCATTTGTTAGATTTCCATTATATACCTTTCTTAGCCTTTGTATTTCCAGGTTGAAGATGCTTAATAATACTTTTGGTTCCTTATTCCATTCATTTTTTTTCCTGGATCTTTTTCGTACCTGTCACAGAACAGAACACTGAACAGGTCTAATTGGGGTTGATGGGGAGGCACTGTGGCAATTGATAGCCTAATCATCCTGGGTGAAAATCCTGAATATTGTCAGACTACCATTACCATTCTTTTCACTCTAGCTTGCCTCCCCCAGGGATAGCTCCTCATTCTTACTGAATCACATAGCAGTTGTGATCATTTCCAAGTCAGTGGCATATTATTAGTTTGTCTTTCTTAGCTCAATAACACAAATCAGAGAGTGTCTTTTTTAAATGATGCACATTTTACTGTATGGTACTAGAATGTTAGTTCTTACTCTTCCCTTGCACATATATCTTTCAAAGCACTGCAGGTCAAATCTGAATCAACTTTTCACAGAAAAGTACAGGATGCTTTATTTATTTATTTATTTTCCAAAAGATTTTATGTATTTATTTGACAGAGAGAGACATCACAAGTAGGCAGAGGCAGGTAGAGGGAGGGGGAAGCAGGCTCCCCGCTGAGCAGAGAGCCTGACACAGGGCTCGATCCCAGGACCCTGAGATCATCACCTGATTCGAAGGCAGAGGCTTTAACCCACTGAGCCACCCAGGCACCCCAGTACAGGATACTTTAAAACCAACTTTTATTTTCTAAAAAATGGAGAGGAAGGATGAGGAAGAAAAGTGTAAGGTGATGAATGGGAGCCTGAAGTCAGTTTCTTTAGGTAAAAATTTGAAAGCAAAAAGAGTCTCCTTCTGAAACAAAAACCAACAAAATGAGAGAAGCCATTTCATACTCTAGCAGTATTAAGAAAGCTGTAGCCTGCTATGTACTCAGATGTGATCAAAATGTGCCTGCCTCACCAATAGTCTTTAAGTAAGCCTTCCTTTTGATGACTGACCAAACTTTAGTTACTGAAAGCCTAGCTAGTGATACAGTAGATCAAGTGGAACCCAAGAAGTAAGGAACAGAGATGAATGCTTTCTAAAACAGAGGGGAGCAATAGGGAAAACTTTCATTAGATAAACTATATATTACCCCCTCCTTGTGAACAAATAGCATTTCTTTCTCTGAGACTCTCTGGCAAAATGTCCCTTACTTGGAAGGCTCCAACATAATAAACTGAAATCTATTTGAACACCAGCGTTATTTTGGGAATAAGTGTTCTATAATGCTTGGGAAGCTACTCATGTCACAGGATTTTTGATGAGATTAGATTTTTCCCCAGACCCCTTGACTTGGAGTCTAAGGAAGATTAAACCCTTTCTTTGGGGGTGTTGAGGCAAGAATGATCTGTTAACATTTGCTGTGCATTTCTGCAAACCAATGTACTGTTATGGTGAAAAGTGAACAGTGATTCTCTGACCTGCCATTTCTATTTCTGAGACAATTTATATTTGGAAGTCACTGAAAACGAAGTACTTATGCCTTAAATCCTACATCTATAAATACTACACGTTTGGGCCTTTCACTTTTTCCTATGCCAGGTATTTCTGCCTTTTAAATAAATGACATATCTAGACTCAAATATGTAAGTTGAATCAAAAGCTAGAAGGAAATTTCAGAGAGGGTGTCCCAGGCTCCCTCCTCTTTGGTGGTCTGATAGGGCCTCTGACCTTCTCTCCCAAGCATTGAATTTTGGCCAGGAGTTCTTTTTTTTTTTTTTTTTTTTTTTGCTTAATCTGGCATTTGCATGCTAGGAGGCAGCTCTTTAAAGAAGGGTTGTATGAGATTCTACCAAACTGAACTAGTGTTTTAAAACTGGACCTAAGTTTCAACAAACCAACCAAACACCAAACAAGAGAGCATCTAAAGCAATTAGCACTGGAAATAAAACTGTGTTTGCCTGAATCACTGAACTTAAAGTTCTTCACATTGTCTGGACTGAATATGTTTATAGCATGGCAATATTTCATTCAGTTTAATTCACTAAGTCAAATGATGGCTTCATGTTTTTCTGTTGACTTTGAAAAAAGTATTCTTTAAAAATTAACACAGTTGTGATAGAATTATAGTGTATTTCAATCTGAAAGTGATTTTAGAGATCATTTAATCTGACTACCTTCTTTCTCAGATTACAAAATTGAGGGAAAAAAATCCAAGAAAATAGACTAATGCAGGTTTTATATAACCTTGGTATTCTCTCAGTTCAGTGATCATTCCAATACTACAAAATGTTCCTCTGCAGTCAACTCATTGGGGATTGCAACTTGAATTGCCACTAATTTTTGTTTCCCTTTACTAGCATAAGTAGCTAGACTCTGAATCAGGTTTATTGCGGGAGGGACCGTGGGCTAGAAGCCAGTAGGAGATAGAACTGGGGAAGGTAGTCTCAGACCATCTGAGTTTCAGACAAAAGTTGACCCCCCAAAGATTTATCCATGAAATACCCATAATCCTTTAGCAATCCCTGCATTCCTAGCTCCTAGCTCCCTACCAGTTTGTCCTCTTTAAGGCACAGACTTGGGCTTACAAGAGTCCTTATATGTAAGTCATTTATTCCTGTTTTGTGTCCTTTGCACAACTTCCTTGATAAGTTGTCAACTTCCTTGACAACACATGCCGGAATGGCACATCTTCATGCCATTCAACTATCCTAGTCCTTCTCTTCTCCACAGTCTATTTGGTCTGTGGCCTTTTTAAGAGGAGGGGCCCATAGTTGAATACAACACTCTAGGTCTAGTCCCAAATCACATCAAAAATGGTATCTTTTTTCTTTTGAGGTCTACATTTCCATTTACACAGCCTATGTTCATGTCAGCCACATTATTCTGCCAACTCATTGTGCTTACAGTCAACTAAAACCTTAGTTTGTATACATATGCTGTTTTAAAGCCAATTCACCCACAATGTACTTAATGTAGTAGAGATATTTTTTAATGCAAATGTAGGGTTTTGTATATCTGTCTATGAAATTATAATATGTTATATTTGGCTCATAGTTACATCCTGGCATGAATTTGGGGCATCCTGATTGTATCATTCGATAGGTTAGCTATTCTGACTAGTTCCATGTCCTCTAAAAATGACTTCTTCACCCATGGAGTGGATAAAAATATTAAATAAGATGAGAGAGAGGAGATAAGTCAAGACAAATTAACCAAATGAAACCTTAGTATGGTTGTTTATTCATTTATGTGTCAACTTAATTGCACCGTCATATATTGTTTAAACTCATCCAGTAGTCTATCGTGAAAGACTTTGCAAAGTGCTTTGTTGAATATGAAACACTTAAATCTACCCATTTCCTTGTCCTGTCAGTTTAGTCAGGCTGCTCAAAAGGAAAGTGAAGTCCGTCTGTCAAGCCATATTCAGTGTATGCCTAAGCTGACCACAGTACTAGTTGCTTTCTACTCTCAGAACTAAGTCTGTGCTCTCAGAAATCTTTCATGAGGGCCAAGAAACATAAGTGTTTTTAACACTACCTCCTCATGAATCCTGGGCTTCAATTTATTCTTACTAATGATTCTGTTATTCTTTCTAGTCCAAAAATAAATCTCTTTGACAGGAAAGACAGATGCAAAATAGGGGTTATCTACTTATTGATTTTAGGATTTGTTTGACAAGTGTCATTATACCACTGACTCTAGAGGGTTCATATTCACTCATTTTTAATCTTGCCCTAGATCTACCTACAAAAGTCTCCACTCCTGTGTTTTTTGGTCTCTGCATCTTTCACAAGTTGTATTAGTTTTAGCTCAATTAGACCCTATTCTTGATCCTATGTTATTATTTTCATTTTTTAGCATTATAGTTTAAAAAAAATCTGACTGTCAAAAAGTTCCCAACTGTGGCCATATCTTAATCTTATGTAAATTTCCCCTTTGTCTCCAGCCAATATTACTAGGATAATGATGATAGAAGTTTATGAAGATGTCAGTAACAACAACAACAGTATTATAAGAGCTAATAGCTATTAAGCCCTTACTATTTGCCGGGCACTCTTCTGTCTTTGTCCATTCAGGCTGCTCTAACAAATTACCGAAGACCGGGTGGCAAGAGGGCTCTCTGGAGTCTCTTTTATGTGCACACTGGTCCCGTGGAGGAGGGCTCTACCCTCAGGACCTAATCACCTTCCAAAGACGCCCCACCTCCCAGCGTTGCCACATTAGAGGTTAAGATTTCAACATAAGAGTTTTGGAAGAACACATTCGGTCCATAACATACTCAAAGTGCTTTTCTGATGTTAACTCTTAATTTTTACACCAACCCTTTGAGGTAAATTCTGTAGATCAATATCTCCATTTCACATATGAGTATATGAAGGCACAGAGAGGTTAAACTAGTTCGCTCCAAATCCCGTGGTGAGTAAGTCTCAGAACTGAAAGCCCTGCATTCTGATTTCATAACAGGGGATCCAAACCTTTACTTTATTGCTTGAGAACACAGGTCAGATGCTGAAAGGTTGAATCATTAGGGGAATCGTGATGCAGTCTCAGAATATCTTCTAGGCAAATTTGTGGCTTATTTTGTATACTAATTCCATATTTGTTTTTGGCACATGCCCCATCTCTTCTGCACATTTAACTATCTTTACTGTTCCATGTTGCCAACCTCTGGGTTTCCTCTACTTGTAGGCTATCCATAGCTCTTCAGCTAAAATCCTTTGTTACCCACATACAGTAGTGAAGCACACTATTAAACCTGGGGTATATGTGAAATCTTTGTGGGATTAAATAAGTGACAAACTTTGGAATTGATTATGAAAAATGAGTTGTGTTCTTCTAGAAGAGGTGTGTGTGCATATGCACATTCAAGGAGCTCGAATGCTTTCCCAAATAAACAGTGAGTAGTGAGGGCAAACACGATACCTGGCATATAGCAGAGCTCAGTGACTGTCTACTAAATGAATAAATGAATGAGGCAGAATTTCCCTGGATGAAGATCAATATCAATTGTTCCCATTTCTTATTTTTTCAAAATACATGCCCTTTTGAACCATTATCTAACTGATGCAGTGTGCTAAAGTCTTTTATTCATATCTGAGTCACAGTAATTATGCCAGCAGTTTACAATACTATTTCATTACAAGTTCAATTAAAAGCATGAGTGTGGATCTGTATGGGAAGAGAGTGTGTGTGTGTGTAATCTCCAAAGAGAGAGAAGGATATGATGGCTTTTTATTTGGGTAAACAGATCAACTCCTGGTGTCTTTCAGCTAGGTGAATACAGTTTATTATCTTAGTATCTGGGTAAATCTTGAGGTGTAAATTGACTCAGACCTATTCAAATTTAATATCAGACTTTAGACAAATCCTTTCATAACAAAAAATAAATGGAGAACATATGATGGCTTAGGTCTTTTATATATAATTATATGGTTCCCAGAGGGGAGTTATAATTGAATTATAAGCTGCCTCATGAGTATTCTAGCCGGTGTTTAGAGAACCGCGAAGCAGAGCTGAGCAATTTTTTTCACCAGCTAGAATGTGAACAAGACACCCTATAATTCAATTATAACTAGCCTCCAGGAACCATATAATTATATTATAAAGTAGTTTGGGCAAACTAGAAAACTGAATGTTTTTTAGCACATTGTATATGTTTAAATGATAATATGATAATTTTACTTTACCTCTTACCTTTCCTAATCACACAGGTATAGGGACACTTTTTGTGACCTTATTCCCATATACTTTTCACAATGTTCAGAATAAATTGTCATCCTAGGAAGTCCTTAGTTTATTTTCCTTTGATTGTAGGACTATCTGTACATACCTACGCATCACTTAAAATCTTTGGTCTTCAATTATTTCAACTATAAATTGATAAGATTTCATTTGGATGATCTGTAAAGTGCTTTCTAATGCTAACACTTGCTGAGTTTTGTATTAGTCTGGATTATTCAGAGAAGCAAAACCAAGAGGATCTATCCATCTATCTGTGATGTGGGTGGATATGTGTGTGTATATATGCATATATTTGTATATATAGAATGTATATCTATCTGTCTATATATATCAAAAGAGATTTTATTTTATTTTTTTTTTTGAGAGAGACTTATTTTAAGGAATTGGCTCACATGATTTTGGGGACTGGCAAACCCCAATCTGCAGGGTAGTCTGGCAGCTTGGAGACCCCGGGAAGAAGTAGTGTTACAACTTGAGCCTGAAGGCAGTCTGAAAGCAGAATACCTTGTCTCCCAGGGAAGCTCATTCTTTTCTCTTAAAGCTTTCAACTGACTGGATAAGGCCTACTCACATTATGGAAGGTAATCTGCTTTACTCAGAGTCTGCTCATTTAAATGTTCATCATATCCAAAAAAATTACTTTCACAATAACATCTAATCTGGTGTTTTACCAATACAGGAGTACCATGGCCTAGCCAAGTTTACACATAAAATGAACCATCACAAGTCTGTATAACAAGAGAATTTGTACTAGTCAGGGTCTGCTTCTCTGGATTATAGATTATATTTTGGGGACATAAATGTAAATTGGGAAGGTGAAACTTTAGCTCTGAAGCTTTGGTACAGTTCAACATTGTCATGGGTATGATATATGAAGAAAGCAGATGCTGTTATTTGTAACAAACTCATCCTAAGAAATACTCTTTCAGGAAAGGAAAATGACATGTTTAAATCTATTTCCTATTGAAGACTTTCTCAGAATTTCCATTCTGTAAATAACTGATGGAACAGTAACTCTCCATAGAAAACCCACCCTATCCACTTTGCCACCATCTTACCATCTTCTGGAAGTTTCCTCTGAGCAACTAATAGTTGTGGTGGCTATATTAATTTTTAAAATTTGGACTAGTTTTTATTAAAAAGTAATGCACGCACATGAATGTACATGTACATGAATGCTTATAGCAGCACTATTCAGCCCATATGTCTATCATATCATATCATATCATATCATATCATATCATATGAATTCATATGGTGAATGAATAAACAAGATGTGGTATATACATACAGTGGAATGTTATTTAGCCATAGAAGTGAATCAAGTTCTAATTCATGTTACAGTAATGATGAACATTGAAAACATTATACTAAGTGCAGTAAGACAATCACAAAAGGCCACATACTATATGATTCCATTTATATGAAGTATAAATATATTATATGAAGTATGTTCTATGGGTTTACTTATTCATGTAGAATGTATGTAGAACCCATAGAACATGGGTTTACATGAATAAGTAAACCCATAGAACAGAAAGTAGATTGGCAACTCTCAGAGACTGAGGGCAAGAGTAGGAAATGGGGATTGACAACTGATGGGTATAGGGTTTCTTTTTCAGGTGATGAAAATGCTTTAAAATCAATTGCGATGATCGCATGACTTTGCCTAGACTCAAAACCATTGAATTATATACATTAAATAGGTGACTTGTATGGTATATGAAGTGTATCAATAAGGCTGTCAGAAAGTAAAATATACATGGGAGAAGATTCAGACGACATCAAAGACTGTATGTTAGAATTTTAAAATCTTCCTCTCACTTGTACCCCAATCTGTATTCACCTTCTACTCCTTGCCAGTAACCACTGTTAATGTGTATTCCAAACACTGTTTTGTCCCTTGATTTTTCACTCAGTGATGTTTTAAAACTCTTTCTGTATCATCATATATGTATCTTTGACATTCTTTTGAACAGCTATCTAATACTCCATGTGAATGCATTAGAATCTATTTAAACATTGCCTTTCTGAGGAATTCCTAGTTCTTCCAGTGCTTGTGACAATGCTGCATAAACATTCTTCCATATCTATTCACAAGACAGTGCACAAATATATCTGTGGGATATATTCTAACACAGGAAATTGTTGAGTCAAAAGGAATGTGCATTTTAGATTTTGATAGGTATTGATTGCTACATTGCCCTATATAATAGCTGGACCAATTTAGACTCCCATTGACAATGCTTGAGAGTGCTTGTTCCTCCAAATTAATACTATATATTATCAGACTCGTTAATCTTTTTTCAATATGATGGGTAAAAAAATTTTCTCACGTCCAGTTTTTAATTGTGAACAAAGTTGAACATCTTATATCTTGTCATATATATTTTTTGCCTTTGAATTTTCTGTGCATTGTTCACATTTCTATTG
Source organism: Procyon lotor (assembly GCA_028646535.1). Lineage (NCBI taxonomy): Eukaryota > Metazoa > Chordata > Mammalia > Carnivora > Procyonidae > Procyon > Procyon lotor. The sequence goes on from CM053612.1 coordinate 21,338,262, forward strand.
GGTTATTGGGTTTTTTATTATTGATTTGGAAGTGCTCTCAAACATTAAGGAAATTAGTCCCTTGTCTGTCATAAATGCTGCCAAGATTCTGCACTTTTTCATTTGTCTTTATCTTGTGTTTATGGCATTTTTTGGATGGATACTTTTTAAAGTGTTCTTTTTGTTGCTTTCAAATAGATTGGAATGTACAATGGAAAATATAGTACAAACTGAAATCACACTTTTATGTGACTTACTTTTTTTAATCAGGCCATGAAGTCCCCTCCGGAGGAAACCCCGAAGTTACCAGTGGTGTCAGTACTCTACTTTACAGACCCTTATCCTCATGGATAGCAGATATCCCTTAATTCTCATCCCAAAGTTTGCTTTTAGATAAGGGTGTTTTTGTTTATTTTTTAATTGGTCACAGCTTGATCAATAAAAACATGATAGCATTGAACAGATTTCAGATCTTTTTTCCTTTGCCAGGGCATTCTCACTTTACTCAATGGAACAGCTGCCACAGTGCTTACATTATTTGCTAATTTAAGTCTCTTACTCCTTTCCCATATACCACATCAGAGTCTTGACAACATATGATTTTAACACGTAGACAAAAAGACATAAAATGGTTTGAAGTAAAAAATGCCATTAAAAATATGAAAGACATGACAAAAGGGTATTAAGACTGCTTTCCCTTTCTTTTCCCTTCCTCCCTTCTTCCCTCCCTTCTCTACCTCATTTCTATTTTAGTTTTTTCATTTTTTTGTTTCCTTCCTTTCTTCCTTCTTTCCTTCTTTCTTCCTTCCTCCCTCCCTCCCTTGTTATAAAAGCAGTACACTCTCATGGTAAAACACATGTGTATAGACAGATACAGACATAGAGATATCATTATAAACAGGGTGTAGGGGCACCTGGGTGGCTCAGTCAGTTAAGCATTATAAACAGGGTGTATAAAGTAAAACCTCCCTCACTCCCCGGCCTCAGCTTGCCATTCACATGCCCCAGAAAGTATGTCTTTTTAATATATTGGCTTTTGAAATTTTCTGTGGGAATATGAATGGGTGTGTACATGTGTGTGAGTGTACATGTGCAATTTAATATATTATTTTGCGAGAATATATGCATACAAATGAATGTGATCCCCATGGAAATAATCATCCCAGGCTATACACTGGTGCCATGGCTATCATTGCTAAAATTTTTTTCTTAGGGTTTCTTTCTTGCTATTGCTTTTAGACCTTGGGAATTATCATAAAATGTTTTCACTTGTGGGGGCATCTGGGTAGCTCAATTGGTTAAGCGTCTGACTTGATTTTGGCTGAAGTCATGATCTCAGGTTCCTGAGATGGAGCCCTGCTATGGACTCTGCGCTCAGTGGGGAGTCTGCTTGAGATTCTCTCTCTCCCTCTGCCCCTACACCCCCAGTGCTTGCTCACACACACTCTCTCTCTCTCTCTCAAGTAAATCTTTAAAAAATGTTCTCACTTGTGGACTTTGTTTTCTTTGAAGGTGGATTTCATTTTTGGAAAAAACCAAATGCTATTTGGAGTTAAGTCTTTTCATTATAGGTGTTCAAAATATCTGGTATGACCTTTGATCAAAAACTCTGGAGTCGTAAAGCTGATTTTTTAAAGCAGCTTATAGACAGACGCTAAAGATAGATTATTCATCAATGAATAATTCTAAAAATGTTTTGAGTAATGACAACATTGCATGTTTATGGCATCACAAGGTGACAGAATCAATGAAAGAGCCAAGGCTCATTTGGCTGTATGAATTCTGCTATTCTGGTTTTTGGACATCAGGGTTCTGCTTACAAAATTTGCCTTAGTTCCCCTCCTTAAGAGCCCAAGAAGCCTCATTCTAGGTCAACGGTTTGGTACATTCAGAAAAGACTTCTGCTTCTGACAGTAGCCATAGGGGGTAATAATGACCATCTCAGAGGTGAGGAGAGAGATCCGTGGATATTTTTGGTGGTCTTTACTAACCATTGTGTCATGGCTGCTTTTTTTTTTTAAAGATTTTATTTATTTATTTTATTTATTTATTTGTGTGTGTGTGTGTGTGTGTGTGTGTGTGTGTGAGAGAGAGAGAGAGAGAGAGAGAGAGCGAGAGAGTGAGCACAAGCAGGGCAGAGGGAGAGGGAGAGGGAGAAGCAGACTCCCCGCCCAACAGGGAACCCAACACGGTGCTCATTCCCAGGACCCTGAGATCATGACCTGAGCTGAAGACAGATGCTTAATTGACTGAATGGCTCTTTCAAAAAAAATATATATATATATATATTTTTTTAAATATAAAATATATATATATTTTAAAAATGTTTGATTATATTTTAAATTTTAAAATATATTTTAAAAAATGTTTGATGATAGTCTTTCAGGAATAGATATGTTGTTTGAGTTCGGCTGAAATTCATTTATTATCTCTTAAGAGAAGCAAGATAGACATGACATCCTCTATCATCTTTTATATTGAGACACTTCTTAAAAAACTTTTGAAAAGCTGTCTCTTAATGAAATCATTATCATGTTCTAATGTTCAAGAAGTCCTTGCTTAAAGACAGCTTGTATTTTCATTGGCTTTGATGGCCAGTATGATAGCTTAGAACTTAAACTAATGAAATAACAATAACGATCTGTGGTGATCTGGCCTAGTTTGGGTAAGAATTGTGGCACAAATGATTTTTGGTTTAAGTATAGTTGACACAATGTTACCTTGGTTTCAGGTATACAGCACAGCAATTAGACAAACGACTTTTTTTTCGTTCTTTAACATGTGCAAACCCTAGATGCAACAGAACTAGGAAAAACATTGCACTGTGATTATAAAGAGGATTTGTGGTACTAGGTGTGGGGCATGAAAGAAAGTAATTATAAAAGCCATTCATGAGAAGTGAGCCTTGGTTTCTAAGTATAATAGGGTATACAGAAGGAGTCCAGTGATTTGGACTCTTAGGAGCCCTGATTTTAAAAATGAACAACAGTGTTCTAAATTAACTGCACATTTCCTTCAACATTTTTCTCAGATTAAATGTGAAACAGCAACCCTTTGTTGATTAACTATTTTAAATATATAACTGTTAGAGTTCACAGTGAAGCCCTTTGTCAGGCAGTCCTAGCTCTTGTTAAATAAGGACAGCCATATTCCTATTCATTGGTTTGTTCTTTTTGAAACATGGCCTGTCACTACAACTGAATGAGTAAAAATGTGTGTGAAAGCGTCTTCAAAAGGTTTTATTGAATGTATGTTGACAAAATGTCATTCCTTTATTTCAAGAGCATGCGCTGAATACCCACTATGTGCTAGTCACTGTGATAGTTACTGGGAGTATATAAACCAAGAAGATAGCCTCTTCCCTTGAGGAACTCATAGGCTGAGGATAGAGGTTGGAATAGGAGTAGACCTGATAATGAGGGCAATAGAGTATAAAAGGTGCTGGGAAAGAAGTATTTTTGTGGTGTTGATTGACTATACTAAAGGCTTTCTCAATCTTCTCTTCCATTATAAAAGCAAATAAAAGGCAAACCTGAATTCAGATTGTAGCCCTGTCACTTGACTAGCTGCAAAACCTGGTGCAAGTTCTCCAAATTCCGTGAGCCTACGTTTTCTCTTCGTCTAATCGAGATAATACTAATAATTACCTCACAGAATTTGGACAAGCTTTGTAATTTATATATATAGTATGACTAGTCTTTTGTAAACAGTCACTAAACGGCAGCTAGGATCATGAGTATTAATACATAATTTGTTTATACGGATTGCATGATGTGTGACTGAGGTTTTTTTTTTTTTTCTCAGAAACAAGATTTTTCCAATTTAAAAAGACAAACGGGGGCACCTGGGTGGCTCAGTGGGTTAAAGCTTCTGCCTTCGTCTCAGGTCATGATCTCAGGGTCCTGGGATCGAGCCCCATATCGAGCTCTCTGCTCGGCGGGGAGCCTGCTTCCCCCTCTCTGTCTGTTTGTGATCTCTCTCCTCTCTGTCAAATAAATAAATAAAATCTTTATAAATAAATAAATAATAAATGGAATAAATAAAATAAATAGTGACAAACATTAGAAAAGAAAATGACCGTATTTCCCCAATGCCTTGCAAGTACTTGTAGATCACATCAAACATGCTTTTATGGTTACACATTTTGTATCTGTCCAGCATGGCATGCATATTATGTGTGCCTTAAACACAATAATTTCATTTGCCACTTAATTGCTGTCTCACACATGCTTTTTCATATTTCCCTTGTACGGGTCATGCCAAGAAAGGCTGTGCACAGAAGAATGTTAGCCGTCCTTCCCCCACGTGTCTTCTTTCTATTCTCTGCTATCATTCCTGTCAAATTGAAGCCTTAAAATTGGACTTACTTTAGGACATCAAAAGCCAGCACTGAATAAAGAAACAGAAATACTTGACCATGACTTGTGGCAGAAACTTACATGTGCTGTTTTCCTCTCTCTGTCCTTTATATTGCTGATTTCAAGCTTTCTCCACTTAATGTTGAAATATTCAGTCATTGGGAAAAAAAATCAGCCAAATTAGATGTCCATTTATAGATGGATTTTTTTTAACTGACTGCACTTTTGGAGCTTTTTGACTTTATGATATGTTGTTGTAGACTTATATTTATCTTTCAAATGAGAGATAATATTTGTTTTGGAGCAGGAGTGTCAATTTAATCACTTTTTTTTTTTGGTTAACTATTAAGCTTAATCACTTTTTTTTTTTTTTTTGGTTAACTGACTATTAAGCTTAAGTTCATTTTTAGTTTATTACTAGTTAAAAGCCCAATAAGTAATTTTACTTCCTTAGTAAATTCAATAGAGGCATGGATAGCACATTACATATGTATAAATTAAGAAATACAAATACACTACAAATAGTGCCAGCTATTGTGGGACCTACTGAGGAAGCTGATAAGATATTACCTCTTTCCTCCATCTTGGAGAAAGAAGGGTCGCAGTATAAACAGAAACTTACTATAGAAATCTCATGTGTGCTATGATAGAAATATAAAGAGATGATAGGGTAATTACCTATCATTCATTCACTTAAGTCTTTCTTGAGCACTTATTATATGTCAGTTACTATGGAAAGCATTAAGTGTTTAGCAATGAAATAGACCTAGTCTCTGCCTTTGTGGAATCTAAAGTTGAGACAGATAAGAAATAGCTGTGAAATTAAAATTGTGATAAATGTGCTGAGGATAATTATCAAATGCTATGAGAAAATTTATCAGGGGCCTTAATTCCAGTCTAGTGAGGAGAGAAGTCTTCTTTAAGTGACTTTTAAGTTGAAGGTTGAAGGAATGGCAGTAGTGATCATTGCAAAGAAAGTGGGACAAGAATTTATTGCATTAGAATAGTAGTTCTCAGGGCACCTAGGTGGCTCAGTTGGTTAAGTGACTGCCTTGGGCCCAGGTCATGATCCCAGTGTCCTAGGATCGAGTTCGCATTGGGCTCCCTGCTCAGTAGGGAGTCTGCTTCTCTCTCTGACCCTCACTCCTCTCATGCTCTCTCTTTCTCTCTCTCTCAACTAAATAAATAAAATCTTAAAAAAAAAAAAGAATAGTAGTTCTCAAGTAGGGGTGATTTTGCCACCCCTCCCAGGAGACATTTGCATATTCCTGGAGATATATTTGATTGTCACAACTATGGAGGAGGTGCTATTAGCATTTAGTGGACAAAGACCAGGGATGCTGCTAAACATCTTACAATGCACAGGCACCCACCTCCAATAAAGAATCATCCAGCCCCAAATGTCAATAGTGCTGAAGTTGAGAAACACTGAATTAGATCCTAGAAGAAGAGAGAAAGGTCAGTTTACTTCGGAAAAGTACAGAGATAATACAAAAGAAACCAGAGTTTAGTTCACCAAGCTTCATGGGGTATTTACTGTGGACTGGGTATAGGAGTGGGAGACATCATTCCCATTCTTAATGGGCTTACTCTGGTAGGAAAAACGTAGGTGAACTCTAGAAACAATACAAGTGATACAAATAATCATACTGTGCTAAGGAAGCATTGAGAAGGGATACCTGTCATATCTGGAAAAGGTCAGAAAAAACTTCCCCACAGATAGGAAACTTGAATAGATTTTAAGTCGTGAGTAGGAATTCATCTTTCTGAAACTTCTGGAATCATTGATGGAAGAGAGTTGGAAATGGACTGTAGAAAGTTAGAAATGGACTAGGGAAATGAAGACTTGGGAACACAAGACAAAGGTATGACATTCCATAAACTAGCAAGCAGGTTCATGGCAGTGGGCCCCAGAACAAAAGTACAAATGGGGACTCAGACCTGCAGCTTGACCCCCTTTCCTGTCATCCTTATTTCTGCACAGACCATTTGGGCAAGGAATTGTAGAGTTCAACATGTTATGAATGGAAGGGAATGGTAGGCTTCGTGTGGGCATGGCTCCCTGGCGCTGCAAAATTTCCCTTCTGTGAATAGGGGAGTGTCTAGGTAAGAGCCAAATCAGGGTCCTCTAATGTAGGGTTCAGGGCAGGGATGTCAGTAGCCCCAATCCAGAAAATGGAGGTAAAGATTTGGAGTCCAATGATTAGTTATAAGCCAGGGCACAGAAAACACAAGATTATAATTTTTTTCTTTTTTGTTTTTTTAACACAAGATTAGTTTTAGGTAATGGATATACTCTGGATTTAGGATAGCTTCAGGATAGTAAATAAACATGAGACAGCCCTAGCAGGGGCATCTTGTTCCTGAGACTCCAACCTCTGAAACACCTGTCTCAACCAGAAGCTTCTTGTATTATCTCCTGCTAGTGAAAGAACCAATGTAAAAGTATAAGTGCATAAGAGGCTGTTTCTTCAAGTTAATTCAAAATTTGGGATATCTAATGTTCATTTTTTTTTTTGGCTGTACAGAATTGTAGCTAGAGATTTAGTTGATTTTATCTTGGCCCTTGGGCTTAGGCTGTGACTAAATTCTGGTATTAGTTTAATTACCTCATTGTAGAACTATGAGATTTTTTTAAAGCAAAAGAGATCCTTAGAACTCATATAGTCTGATGGGCTTCAAGATTTTATGTCTTATTTTTTTAAGCATCAGAAACTTATTTTTGAGTAGGCATCACATAGTGGTTAAGAGGATGGATAGTGGAGCTGGCCTGCCTGGGTTCAAATTCTGCATCTTTTATTTACTAACTTCCAGAACACGGGCAAGTAAGTTACCTTCTCTTTTGTCTCAATTCTCTTCTGGAAAAAATCACAGTCGTGTGAACATTAAATCAGCTAATGCATAAAAAGTACATAGAACACTGCTTGGCACAAAGAATGTTATCATTTAAATACTTAATACTTTTCCAAAAAGTCATCTTTTATAGAATCCAAACTTTGACAGCAGGCAAAAGAAGAGCTACTGTGGTCGAAGGGGAAAGAGTGGCAGAAGTAACATTGGTGGCCGGCGACACCCCACCCCGATCTGTTCCTTCTTCCCCCAATAGAGGCAGTCTGGAAACACTTAGAAAACCTGAAAATAGTTGAAAAACCACTGATCTGAGCCAGTCCCCTTTTTGCAAATGAGAAATCGTATTAGGCATGTGAACTCATTTAATCCTCACAAAAGTTTCCATGTTTTTGAGGTTCAATAACTTGCTCAAGGTCAGGCTGCTAGTATACTGCAGAGATGGAATTTGAAGCCATATAGGAAAGCTAGTCAAAGAATATGGATATGTTGGCTGTCACATCTACCAACTGCAAAGACCGTGGGCACCTTCCCCAAAAAGGACTTTATCAGCCATAGATTAGATACCTGATTTTGGAGTCATCTCTTAACTTCGTTTAATCTCAGTTAAGTTAGGACATAGTAAATTAGAATATAGTAAATTTTCAATCAATATTAGCTATGTTTTCTTTCGTATGATTTTCATAGTCACCTTCTACTGTGTTTTTTTAAAATAACAGTCTTAGCAACTATTATGTTAATATACTACCTTAAAGTTTTCTTAATTTGTGCCACTTTTGGAAAATGTGTTTGGGGGAACAACCATTATCTCTGCTTCTGTTTTTTGTTGGCAAATCCTGAAACATTTGTCATCTGCTCATAAAAATACTTAGTGCTGTTGAGTAGGGGTGTGGGAATTATATTATCTGTTTGATTTGAGGGATCTGTCCATTGGATTGCAGTTTTTTATATTTTAATAATATTACTCTTCATGTACATAATGAGCTAAATGTTCCTTTCACATTATTATTATTATTATTATGTCTTTAAAGGAGATGAGACGTCTGTTTGCTTCCTTTGATTGGATGTTGTTAGATATTTGGCTTTGTGGGCCACTGTGGTGTAGGCATTGAGCTTGCTCCTACAAGAAGGCAAATAAGGTTTTGGTGACTTGGGTTGGGCTCTCTCCAGTATAAACTGTCTTCAGTTAAAATCGAATGCATTAAATTTGTCTGCTGCATCCAATTACTCCGGTAATTGAAAAGGACAGCATTCCAGTTTAATTATGTGTTCTCATTTCTGCGCTTCTTTTCATTTATGGAACTCTAAAAAGTAAAGCAATGCAAAAAACAACCATTTGAAGAGCCATTTGGTAATGTTCCTCTTTGACCCTGTCCATTTGAGATTTCCAGATTTTCTGTGATTTTGGTCTGTCTCCCTAAGCATGGTTTGTTAGTTTCACTGGTTATTTTCAACAGCACATTAAATGTCCCCTGGGACCCTGTTTTCTCGCTGACATTTGATTCTGTTTCTGCTGTCACTTTTAAGATTCTGTACTTCTCCAGCTGTCGGGTTCTGGAGTAATCTGACTGTGTTGCTTACGTCAGAATCGTTTGGATATCACAAGGAAACATGAATGGGGATGTGATTGCATCAGTATTTCTAATGAGCACTTTACTTCCTACAGTTAATAAATAATAATCATCATCATTATCATCATCATCATCATCATTAAAAGAAGGGGGAAGGCTGAGGGAGGGAGTGAAGAGGAAGACACCATGGAGAAAGTGAAACAGCCTCCCATAAAATGGGAGAGAATACTTGTAAACCACGTATCTCATAAGGGACTTGTATCCAGAATAAGTCCATAATATAAAAGTAAATAACCCAATTAAAAAATGGTAAACATCAGCAAGATGGTAGAATAGAAGGTATCAACACTTATGTGCTGCCCCCCTCAGCAATAATAATATGATAGCCATCCATAGACATACATACCTTTCTTAGAGCTTTGAACTCCTAGTAGGAGATTGTGAAACCCCAGTGGAGCACAAGACTGAGGAGGGCCATTTTGGGAAGTTAGGCCTCTTCCAGGTGGCAGATTTCCCAACCATGGCCCCCAGAAACAGCTCTGTCTCCTTGTAGACTTAGAAATAGCCCGATTTGGATTTAGTCCTGCCACCAGCATCATCTGCCAAAGAACCTGGCCAAAGTCGTGCCTGTCTGTGCCCCAGATAATGGGCCTATTGAACTCAGCCCTGGCTGTGGACCATGAAATGACTGTGACCAGTCTCCAGCCCCTCAGCCTCCAGTCCTTCCTGCCCAGGAATTGGGCAGGAGATGTGCCTGACTATGTCCCTGAGATAGTCCTTACAACCTTGGTCGTACTGCACATCCTGAAATTGTCCTGTCACTCAGTCAGCCCCTCTCAGCCATGCATGGGCAGCACTCCTGTCTACTCATGGGACTAGGTGGGATACAAACTCATCCATGTCCCTGAAGCAACATCAGTCCAACTGCAGATCCTGAACTGGCCCTGTGACTCAGCTGAAGCCCTTCTCAGCCATGGACCAGGAACACCCCTGCCCATCCGGGAACATGCTGAGAAACCTGCCTGTCTGTGCCTCTGGAGCCCACCAAACTTGGTTCGGCTCTGGACCTTGAAGCAGCTATAACCTGGTTCTAGACCTTTGCAGTTGTGGCCCAGGAATGGTTCTCTTTCCCAGGGACCTGGAGGGAGCTTTGCCTGTCTGTGTCCCCTGAGGCAGGTCTGCTGACGTCAGTCCAACTGCAGATCCTTAAGCAACCCTGTGACCCAACTTCTCTGCATGCAGCCACATTCAGTGGGTAGTCCTACCCACTCAGGAACCTGATGGGAAACATTCCAGTCTGTGCTGCTGGAGGCCAGCCTGTAATCCATGGTCCCAACTGTGGACCATGAAGCAGCCCTGCTCTTGGGATCCAGCCCCTCTTGACTGTGTTCCAGGGCTAATCCCATCTGCCCAGGGATCTGCCCCCCCCCACCGACCTGTTGGGAGTTTTCCTGGGGACCTGGAGGAAGCCACAACTGTCTGCATACCTGGTAACAGGCCCACCATCCGCAGACACTGAAGAGAACCCTTGTCACATTGCCAGTCCTACTGACCAAGGTCCTGGAGGCAGTCTCATCCACCCAGGGATCAGGTAGAATCCATCCGCACCTGAGACCAGGGTGACAGACCTGCCAACCACATACTCCACTGTTGACCCAATAGCTGTCACACAGTCTAACTCTTGATTCAGTCACCAACCCCAAAGAAATGGAGATCTGTGAATTGCTGGACATTTAAAGAGACTATGAGATGCAAGAGAACACAGATTGGCAACTAAAAAAAAAAACCCAGGAAAACTATGAATTAACAAAATATGTTTAATAAAGAAACAGAAACCATTAAAAAGCAGAACAAAAATCATGGAGCTGAAGAATACAATGACAGAACAGAAAAATTCAATAGCTTCAGCAGCCAACTTGAAGGAAGACTCACCAAACTCCAAGAGAGGTCACTTGAAATTAGCCAGTTAGAAGAACAAAAAGGAAAATGAATGAAAATCCACACTTTTGGGGAAAATCCACACTTATGGGGGCTCAGTCATTTAAGCAACTACCTTCAGCTCAGGTCTTGATCCCAGGGTCCTGGGATCCAGCCCCAAGTCAGGCTCCTTGAGCCTCCTTCTCCCTCTGCCTCTGTTGCTCCTTCTGCTTCTGTTCTCTTGCTTGCACTCTCTCTCTCAAATAAATAAAATCTTCAAAAAATAAAGAAAAAGGAAAAGAAAATCCACACTTATATGGTCAACTAAGTTTTGACAAAGATATCTTGAGGAAAGGACAGTCTCTTCAATAAATGGTGCGGGGAAAACTGGATATCCACATGCAAAAGAATGAAATTGGTCCCTTATCTTACACAATACACAAAAGTTAATTTGAAATAGATTGAAGACTTACATGTAAGACCTGAAACCATGAAACTTCTTGAAGAAACATAGGGAAAAAGCTTCCTGATACTGGTCTTGGCAATGATTTTTTGAATGTATAGGTAATGCTGACCAAAAACATAGGCAACAAAAGCAAAAATAAACATGTGGGCCTGCTTCTAAACTAAGAAACTTTTTACAGCAAAGGTAGCAATTAACAAAATTCAAAGGCAACCCAGGGAATGGGAGAAAATATCTTCAAATTATATATCTGATGAGGGGTTAATATCCAAAATATATAAGCATTTCCTACAGTTAAATAGCAAAAATCCCCCAAATAACCTAATTTTTAAAATGGGCAAAGGACCTGAGTGGACATTTTTCCAAGACACACAAATGGCTATTATTCTCCTCCTTAGAAAATAATAATAATAGTGTGAAAAGGTGTTCAACATCAGTAATCATCAGGAAAATGCAAATCAAAACCACAGTGAGATATCACTTCACACCTGTTAGGATAGCTATTATTGAATGGACAAGAGATACCAATTATTAACAAGAATATGGAGAAAAGTGTTGGTGGGAATGTAAACTAGTGTAGCCATTATGGAAAACACTATGGAGTTTTCTCAAAAAATTTAAAATAAAACTATAATATGATCCAGCAATCCCACTTCTGGTATTTACCTGAAGAAAACAAAAACACAAATTCAAAAAGACATATGCATCCTCATGTTCATTGTAGCATTATTTATAGTTGCTAAGACAGAAAAACAACGTGGGTGACCAATGGATGACTGGATAAAGAAAATACAATATATGTGTATATATACATATATATATATATATACACATATATGTATATATACAATGGAATATTTTTTGACCATAAAAAAGAATGAGATCTTGTCATTTGCAACAACATGGATGGACTTTGAGGGCATTATGCTAAGTGAAATAAGTTAGACAAAGGAAGATACCTACTCTATGATCTCACAAATATGAGATGGAGGTGAAGGATAGGGTATGGGCAAAATGGGTGAAGGGGTCAAAAGGCACACACTTCTAGTGATAAAAGTAATCATGGGGATATAATGCACAACATCATTACTGTAGTTAATAACACTATTGCATATTTGAAAGTTGCTAAGAGAATAAATTGTAAAAGTTCTCATCACAAGAAAATAAATTTTCATAACTCTGTATGGTGATGGATGTTAACCAGACTTGTTATCATTTTGCAATATATACAGATAGTGAATCATGTTGCACATCTGAAACTAATATGTTGGATGTCAATTACCTCAATAAAAATACATAATAAAATATAAGTAGATAGATCTTTTCCTCCATAATTTAAAAAAGGTGCTTTCATTTACTTTTATATTCAGTTATGAACATTTAAAATGATTTTATTCTACACACATATCTTGGATAACAAGACCTGTGATGATATGGAATTATGGGTAGGAAGGTACACAGGAGTTTTGATTTCCCTTTTT
>CM053612.1:21351377-21400546 GCA_028646535.1 Procyon lotor
GCCATCTTGTACTCTTTGAGTAATACATGTTCTTCCTGCCTATATATATATATATATATATATATATATAGTACTGAGTATATATAGGACTGAGCCACGCAGGCACCCCTGCATCATTGTGTTATCTATTAAAATTGTGTTAGTCAATTATGAGAATTATGAGATGTAGGATTCCTTTAAAAAGTGGGTTGGAGGGGCGCCTGGGTGGCTCAGTCGTTAAGCGTCTGCCTTTGGCGCAGGTCATAATCCCAGGGTCCTGGGATCGAGCCCCGCGCCAGGCTCCCTGCTCAGCAGGAAGCCTGCTTCTTCCACTACCGTTCTCTCTGCTTGTGTTCTCTCTCTCACTGTGTTTCTCACTGTCAAATAAATAAAATCTTTAAAAATAATAATAATAAAAAAATAATAAAAAGTGGGTTGGAAACCTCCATTGTTAGGAGAGAGAGTAACTGAATATGATACTCCTAAAGGCAAAGGAGAGACATTACAGGTGTTGATTTGCCTGTTTCTGGAATTCTGTGCATTGTTTTACTGAGGAGCTAGGTCTGCTCAATAAATAAATAAGTAAAATAAATAATAATAATAAAAAAATCTTGATTGATAAAAATATATTTTGCTTCTGAGAGAGAATGCAGAAATTGTGAGGAACTTTCTTCGCCTTTGAAGTTGGCACCATGCCTTCTAGCTAAATGGTTTTGTTAAGTGGCTTTACTAGAACCCTTTCCTACCCTCCTTGTCCCGAAGCTACAGCTTTTCTTCTTGACCCTCTTGACTTCAGTTTGAGTATATGTCTTCCAGTCAAAAAGTAATTTGGGGGAGTGTCAAAAGGTAACTAGCATCCCCTGGGTTACAATTAACCTAAAAATTAAAAGGTGGAGTTTAAAATCCTCATTAAGTATAACAAAAACATAAAAGGGAGTTTCTGAGTTGGAGTTGGATTTAGAAAGTCACCCTTGAATTAATGAAACTGACTGTACTTGACCATGTACCAGGCTAGGTATTTGAGAGAGGATATATATTTGAGAAAGGATATATAGTGCGTTCAGTAGCGATTAGTGGTTTAGGCAAAATGAGTTGAAAAAAAATATTTCTAGGAGTTTTTTTTCTGTGATCCTACCTACTCACAGTGTAAATGCTAATACCCTTTAGTTTTAATTGGCACTAATTTCTGAAATACGTGAGTGTTATATTATTTGAATTAAAAATTAGCGTTTTCTCATTTAACCTGGCCAGATATTTGGCAACATCATGTTTCCCTAAGAAATTTTGTTGATTTATTTTTAAAGGTAACATAATAAAAACAGCTGGAGTTTCTAAAAATGATTGATAGTGAATTCTTATGGCTTAGTAATAAATTCTAACTAATATGTATTATTCATAGTGGCTGCCTATATCTTGTTAACTCTAAGCTAAGAGTGGGAAACAACATTATGGTTCTTACTATATAAACCTTAAGTACCAATTTTGTGCTTGATATACTCAAAGCATGGTGAACGTTTAAAGTATTTAGTAATTCAGATATGCCAATGTTGGTTTTTAAATACTTCTAAAAATTGGCTCTAAAAGCAATGAGGTTCTGGGTGGCTCATTTGGTTAAGTGCCCAACTCTCGGTTTCAGCTCAGGTCACGATCTCTGGGTCGTGACATGGAGCCCTGAGTTGGGTTCCACACTCTGTATGGAGTCTGCTTGCGATTCTCTCCCTCTCTCTCTGCCCCTCCCCCTGCTTGTGCACTCTATCTCTAAAATAAAATCTTTTTAAAAAAGCAAAAAGGTTTGTACTCTAAAATAGCATTTAGAATTCCATTTTATGGAAATCAGTTTGTGATCTCTAGAAGCAGAAGTGTATAAATATCATAATCATCTGCTGAATAGAAAACACTGGGGAAGGATTAAAAAGCACTGCTATTTTGGAATATTCAAAACTGAATTGTTCCCACTGATGTGCATGCCCTTTCTTCACATATTTCCATTAGATGATGCTTCAGTAGTAATAAGCCTCATTTACTTATTTAAATGTATTTCTCTTACCCCATCCTCTAACTTGAACACACACACACACACACACACACACACACACACACACGTGCTTATGAGTGAGCAAATATGCTGTGGGTTCCATTGTCTTAAACTTCTCAAGTTGCTTGGCTTTTAGGGAAGTTCATTTGGGAACATGGAAAGATTTAGAGGTGAAATGAAGATGACCCCACTGACCCAAAGTCAGCAGGATATGTCCCTTGAGTTTAGACATGCATATGGCCTTGCCACTTTATTTGTAACCAGTGACATACATTTCTGCAGCTGTTGGTTGGGATTAAGCTTTCCTCTGTATCTGTGATACAGAGAAGAGATGAGGGGCCCATTTGAAGATGAACCCCCCACCTTTGTCTCATTAGTGCTGGGCATTAACCAACGGATGTGGAATTATAGACAAGAGAACAAGTAACAAAGGGCAACTAGGAATTTTATGGCTTACAGAGAGATAGTGTAGGTATCTAGGACATTTTCTTCTTCATTAGGAATGCCTCTGACGGCTTATGCACTAGAGTTCTTTGGAGAGCCATTTAAGATTTCTCATGTGTAAGGTTACTACTGGATTCAAACAGACTGTGGGTTTCTTGACTGGGGTCAAAGAAAGGTTTTTAGTTGGTGTGAGTGCATAAGGAAGCTTGACTCTTTTTAAAATACATGCTTTGTACAGATAAAAAGGGTGGTGCTTTGTACTAATTTCCTTCACCTTTCAATACATCTGTAAGGAGTGAACAGATTTGGTTACTTAGACCATTCCTCAACTTACCTCATATCACCAGAAATGAATTGGCAATATTTAGAATTTGCATTTTCTGTTTTTATTTTTTTAAGGTATTTATTTATTTATTTATTCATTCATTCATTCATTCATTCATTCATTTATTTATTTGACAGAGAGGAGAGAGATCACAAGTAGGCAGAGAGGCAGGCAGAGAGAGAGGGGGAAGCAGGCTCCCCGCTGAGCAGAGAGCCTGATGCCATGCGGGGCTGGATCCCAGGACCCTGAGATCATGACCTGAGCTGAAGGCAGAGACTTTAACCCACTGAGCCACCCAGGTGCCCTGCATTTTCTGTTTTTAGTACTACTCTTTCAATATTTTGTTTTTTCCAAACTACCTCCAATTCAGGAGTACAATGTAGGAATTGGTTGCTCTGCTTCTTCAAGAGGGAAAAAAACGGTTCTTCAAGAGAAAAAAAAAGTTCTAGTGTTTGTAAATGAAAATGGTATATTAATGCATATAGAGGAGGTCTTTTAATTAAAATTAAATTGAAATTAATAGGTGAAACTGTTTTTGGCTTCAGCTGAATGAGCAACTGATGTGCTTTAAACTCTTCCAATAAACGAATACTTTTGTTGGGGAGAAAGAAATTTCTTATGCCCTTCAGAGTGCTCGTTATATTAGGAGGATAAACTCAAATTTTGTTTTGTATGTAAGGGAATGTACACAGTATGAAATTCCATAGACAGTCAGGCAACATGAAGCTTATATGACATCCTGAGCTAAGGAGAGGGGTAGGGGTCAGAGGATCCAAAGGGGAGGAAGACCTTTAACAGTAGGATGAGAGGAGATGTTTGGAAAACAGAGGGTTACCCTGTTATACAGATAAGTTTTTTAGGTGCAGAAGAATGTGTTAATATTTCTCTTAATGGTACAGGCTCTTCTTTCCAATGTAAATTTAGGCACTTGCCAAAGAAGCCAAGATTTTCCTGAATCTACTGGATTTTGATTGCTTTTTACTCAAAACAGTTTTCATGCCAAAGTGGCCCATCTTGAGGCAGCTTGCTTTTGTCCCCTACAATTTGATGGTAGAAGATCTGGAACTTACTGGTGATGATAATTTACTGTCTTGTCTGTTGGGGAATGACTATTTTCTCCATGCACTGAATTCACAGTGATGGTCAGAATTTCTATTGACAGGGTTATGTTCATGAACTCAGTAAACTGGTTTTCTGTCCCATACTTTATTTGATTAGTTTATGCAGGTCATTTTCATGATTACTAACTGGCATAATGATTAAGAAATGTGGCTTTTCTGAATCCTGAATGTGGATTTCATAATGTCCCTGGCATTTAATATTGATCAGCTAAAGCCACAAGTGGTAAGGCATCCAGGAGGAAATGAAAAAGGAAAAACAAACACAGTTTCAACTTTCTCCGTGGGTATATACATAGGAATGGAATGTCTTAATCTAGAATCTAGTTTATCTATAACCAGCAACAAAATAAAAACTCTCCATAGCTTTGAGATTCAGTTGAATATCATAGCTTTTAGGTACATTTCAGAAAGAAATTAAAAAAAACCCTAATCATTAAGAAATGAATCACTAATAGAATACTAACACTAGTGTTAATATAATAAAAAATTATCATGACTTTTAACAAATTTGAAATTATTCACCAAGTTACAAGATTTGGTAGTATGCTTAAGCTCCCATTCCCCAGATGTTTTTTTTTTTTTTCCCATTTAATAGAGAGGAATATCCTTGAATAAGGACTTGGATTTAATGGAAAGATGTGAATATTTTCTAGGCTGATAATACACCACAACCTAGAATTTATATAGTCTCTGTGGTGTTTAGTGATGAAAACTTAGGCTAAAGAGATGTATTTCTGTTTTAATTTAGGTTTACTGAGGAAGGTTCCGTATGGTATGATTTTATAATTTTTATATTTTTTTTGATTCTGTATTTTTTAAGCCTGTAATTTAATAGGTACCTAATTCATCTCTAAAGATGAAGGTCAAATTAACCTGTTCCTACGCTTTCTACCCAAATGTGATTTTTCTTACCTGTAGTATTCTAATTTGTAGAATGTGCTGACCAACCTATTGTTTAACTCTATGTCTGAATCTTACATTTGACAAGTGTCATCCCTGCAGATATGTGTCAAGTATCAGCTTCTAGTCAAAGTTTTGAACTTTGTTATCTAGTGATAGCCTCTTGTAATTGTTCAGTTACAGATAATGTGCTTGATTTGGTAGTATGGTAAAATGGTAGATGGTAAAATACATTACCATCCTTTGAACTAGTCCAATTCTCCCAACCTCTTCTTTTAACCAGCCCACTTGATAAATAGTAGAAAAGAAGAGGGATTTTCCAGCAGTTCCCTCTCTGCTGTATCTCTGTGTTTTTCTTTTCTCTTTTCCCCAAACAGCTCCCACCTACCCGACTATGGTGCCTGAAATTCCTTTTTTAGAGTTAAGGCACTATTGCCCTAGGAGTCCCAGACTAACTTGCAGTTACCTATAGTGGCATATTTGGCTTGATTAGTTTATCGAGGTCATTTTCAGATTTCTCACTTGAGAGCAGAGTCCTAAAGGGAACTTTTAAGTTGTTGCTTGGCTCAGGGGTAAGAGAAACAAGTCTGAAGATCCTACTATTGTCCATTCTGCTATTAAGGCAGAAGACTGTGTAAAATTACTGGTGTTACCTACTAAGATCAACAAGGGGAGAGATAAAGAAATAGGAAAAGAGGACTTAGAAGGAAAAGCAGATCTACATTATCTTCTTTACCCAAGCCTGCTTCAAAAACTTTAGAGGTAACTCAGCTCATTACTGGCATTCACTTCAAAGTATATTGCTGGTTTTAAACTTAAACTGTGTCTAATTCTGTGATGAAGAGAAATTAATGAACAACCTCAGCTTTCGAGTATTTTTTTTCTCTAGGAGCACTGAAGTCATACTTAAAGCTGTTGAACAGAAAGTGCCCATTAATTGAAGTAGGGGATATGTCCAGATACGAGAGGCTTTTTATCTTGTGAAAAGTGCAATGAATAATATAATCTTCAGAAGTCATTAAAGATACACATTCTACTTGACCTGCTTTATTTGTGTAGGCTTTGCCAGCATTTACCCATGTGGTTATATCCTCTTCGGTTTTTTTCCTTGTAGTTTGCCTCCCTTTTACCCTCCTTACTATTCATACATACTTCCTTCAGCTCTTCTGGACATTGCCAAGCTAAAGGAATATGTAATCCCCTAAGTAGTACCATTGAGTGGTACCATTTGACGAATGTCACAAGATCTGCTTGCTAAAGAGTATCTTCTGCTCTGTCCTGCACTGGTGCCTGAAACTCCCAACATTTGGGTTATGGTTTGTGACTAAAGCACTAGCTACCTCCCCCCCCCCAAAAAATAACACAAAAAAACTCCGTAAGGATAGTGTGTCTGTCCAAAGCATGTATATTCACATTTATTCCTTAGAAGGCAGGGAGAAGATAAAATGTTCCATTTACTTAGGACTTTCATAACCTAGTCTGTTAGACTCAGGAAGGATCTTTGAGGTCATACCCAGTTTTTAATTAAAGTTGGATTTTTTGGTCTCCTTTGTGTTTTGTTTTAGAATCCTTTCATTAAATGAGATTTGATACAAAAGTTCAATGAGTAAAATAGATGAATGGAGAACATTAGGGCTCACCACCTGTGCTCATTATCAGTTTTATGTAAGCCTAGTGGTTCTATGGAGTTTAAAATGAACTCAGTCTCAGAGATATTCTGTGGAGAGTGTTACTAGAAGCCAAATCTT
The DNA here is from genome assembly GCA_028646535.1 of Procyon lotor. Lineage (NCBI taxonomy): Eukaryota > Metazoa > Chordata > Mammalia > Carnivora > Procyonidae > Procyon > Procyon lotor. The sequence continues at coordinate 21,357,930 of CM053612.1, forward strand.
CTGATTTGTGATCTAAGGCTCTTCCCATCCATTGAACTAGTCCCAGTAATTACTTTATTCTTTAAATCACCCAAATTTCTTCTACTCTGTGGAAACATTCTTAATTAACATGCTACATAATAATATTGCAGTAGTATGTTGCAGTAGTACTAAAGAGTGAAATGACAGCTATAGGGAAAATAATCCTAAGGGAAATGAAGAAGGGTGATTCTGAAACAAATCTTACTGGTAGGGTCTACAGTATCTAAGAATCTCTGAAATACATAGCTGACTATGGAGATTAGGTAAGGTTGTTGTATTATTGCTAATTTTATTGCTTTAATGACTCCCCAGTTGACATTAAGGCAATATCCAAGTGAAGTAGCCTTTAATAGAAAGGGGAATGAACTGTAGGTCCAATTCTCCCAACTCCAGAAGATTACTTTCTAAAAACAAATAGCAATATCTGGTGGAAACCAGTTTACTGAGGTCACGAGCCTAAATTTTATTGCAAAGCTCCAAATGATGAATAGTGTCAATTTTTTTTCCCTTCAGGTCAGACTTTTAACATGAGAGAAAAGAATTTTATATATGGCAAAAGAGATGTAATCAGTGACTACCAGTAGAACAGTTATTGAGGGGCACCTGGGTGGCTCAGTCATTAAGTGTCTGCCTTCAGCTCAGGTCATGATCCCAGGGTCCTGGGATCGAGCCCTGCATCGGGCTCTCTGCTCCACAGGAAGTCTGCTTCTCCCCCTACCATTCCCTCTGCTTGTGTTCCCTCTCTCGCTGTGTTTCTCTCTGCCAAATAAATAAAATCTTTAAAAAAAAAAATAACAGTTATTGAGCAGTGAAATACTGGATCCAGATGGAATCGTATTAATCAGAATATGCTATACTGATTAAGATGACAATGGATATCATAACCTACATCTAGTGATGTCTTAAAAGATTGTAATTGATGAGAGTTGCCCATATTAAGCATATGAATGTTTTTTTTGCAATTGATGCGCCTTAGCAATTTCCCACTTTGTGGGCACTACAATCTGAGTGTTACAGAGGTGCTGACCACAACACAGAGAAACAAATAGCACATTCTGACATTTTATGGTCCTAACTTCCATAGAGTTCCAATTATTTGGTTTTTGTTACCCTAAGTTTCCACACTTCTTCCTTCGGATACACTTCTCTTTTTGGAAGACATGCAGGCAGGTGATGATATATGTTTTGTTGAGGCCTGAAGTTTATATAATTTGGGGTCCCCTCTTTAAAAAAGAATACAAGATCACAAATGCAAAATTTGGTATGGAAGTGAATATTTAGAAGGCCTATGGAAGTGAGGTGCCCTGAGGCTTAAGCTTCAAGGTAAATCCACTTGTGCATGCAGAACACACCACTAAATAATTTAGTAGTTGATCAGTGAAGGCGAGGGAAATTTTTCAAAAGCCACAACTCTTTGATATTGGAAGAGTTTTTGATATGTTAATGACATGTATAAATACAAGTGACAAGATTGCAATCATTTGGTCAAAGAAAGACAGAATTATAATGCACAGTTTGATAAGATGAGATCTAAATTAGATCAATTAAACTTTGATAGTGCTGAGACAATCTGGTATGTCTTTATGCAGTACATCTTGAGGAATTTAGTTACAATTATTTTAAATCACTGGTAGTACATTTTATACCAATAAAATGGAAATAACCAAGAAATACATTCAATCTGATCAAGGTTAATAAGAAAAGGCTCAACATTTTCATAAATGCCCTCTTAAACAGATGTTCTTGTGTAACATGTAAAATGAAATCTAGGATTAAAGTAATGATTCATTTTTTAATTTGTGATATAAACTGCAATTTAGTCTAGAATCACTATACTTTTAGGCATCTGATTCTATTGTATGGGTTGTTCACTAAATAATAACATCTAGTTATCTTCAGCCTCCTAAGAAGCTTTGTGTATATATTTTTTTATCAGTTTTAGGTTTAACTATGTTTTTTTAATTCACTGAAAGCTTAATTTAAGGTTTATCTATATAATTACTAGCAGAGAATTAGAATATATACTGACGGTTATTAGTGATGGGTGAACGATTGATTCATGCTTTTGGGACCAGCCATATAGACTAGGAGAGCATTTGGCTCCCACAGTGGTACCATTTGAAGGGGTACCCCAAGATCTACTTGTAGGACAAGTGTGTCCTGTACTGGTACCTGAAATTCTCACCATTTTGGTTATGATTTGGGGTTAAAATACTGGACTGAAAACACATATCATCAGAAAAATTAAACTTGCCAGATGAAAAGAAAACTCACCTGATATCCATCCATGTCAAATATAAAACTAATAAGAGCTTGGCTATAAATACAGTAAATAGTGTATAGTCAAGAGGAAGATAATGGGTGTTATTGGAATGTTTTTATAGTTACACAACTTGAATTTAGGGATAGTATAGGTATGACAAATTGGCTCATTGCTTAAGAGACCTTAGTCCTACTCCTTCCTGACTTGGTTATTAGGTATGATTTTAGGAGTCATTTGAATGCTGTAAGTTGTCTCTCACTGTAATGTGTAGTAACCGGTCCCCTCCAGTGACAAATTCTTTTTATTTAAATACATGTTGAGAATCAACTTTTTTTTTTTTTAGCTTGGTGCTCTGGAATATTCATCCAGAATTAATTAAATTGAGGTCGATAAACCACTTGCCACCGATGATCCTAGCAGTTATCGTTCGCTGCTCTTCTACCAAATTCATATTCACTTTTTCCCTTTTCTACTATTGACTCTTGGTGTTGAGGCCTCAGTCGATTATAATGGTTTTATGAGATGAAAAATAAATTGAAAATGACAATATTATAGGCTGATTTTATTTTATTTTTTTAAATGTAAATTTATTTTAAATAAATTTATTTATTTATTAGAGAGAGACAGAGAATGTGTGCTGGCACACACACAGTGGGAAGGAGCAGAGAGTCTCAAGGAGATTCTGTGCTAAGCACAGAGCCAGACCCGGGGCTCAATCCAACAACCCCAAGACCTGGGCCGGAGCCAAAACCAAGAGTCAGATACTTAACCGAGGGCACCACACAGACACCCCTAAGGGCTGATTTTAAATTCTAACTGGAAAATTCCCTGCTGTAGACACGTAGTCATAACTCAAAACAGGCGTGACTGTCCATGTGACCACGATATCTATTGAATATAGTTGGATGTGGCCCTCAGAGAAAACCACAGTAGAGTATCAGTTTAAAGAGCAGAGTGTGCCATTTGCCCATTGGAGTCATCATAAACAACACAGTGATTTTATAAAGCAAATACATTTATGTAGCACTACTTAGGAATCAGGCACTGTTTTGAGCACCTTATTATTTACTGATTTAACCTTTACACTATTATTATCTCCATTTTACAGATGATCAAACTGAGACACAAGAGATGCTAAGTAAACCTGCCTAAACTCACAGAGCTGAGTGGCAGACTGGGGGGTTGAATTCTCTGACATCGGAGTCATACTGAATAAATTAGGTATAGTTAGGAACACGAAAGAAGGCTAAAATGTCAAAGGGCATAGAAACATGTCTGTAAGTAGCCAAGCAAAACTATTTCACACCTAGAAAAATACATTCTAAAGCACGTATAGTTTTTAGGAGCCACTTACAACCATAATCTCCAAGAGTGACTAGCATGAGGCAAAGAGGAAATGGCTGGACAGATGTGAAAAAATGGGACCATGAGGCTCTGTTTTTTTTTTGGTTTTTTTTTGTTTGTTTTTTTTTTTACTGACTGTCCTGCTGCCTTTGTATGATTATACCTCTTACAGACGTACACCCATGAATGTGGCATTCCACAGGCCAATTTGAAGCTAATGAAGTTCTTTCCCACTCGATTCTGTTGGAATGACACATGGAATGCAGGGTACCTTATTAAGAAAGTCTGGGAAAATGTAGCGCACACTACTGAGAGTATTCTAAGAGCCTAGAGAGACTAATTTATGAGGAAAGATTAAAAGGATTAATTATATACAGCTTGGCTAAGTAATGACTGATGAGAAACATGAGAACTGTCTATATGTATCTGAAGAACAAATACACCAAGGAGAGAAGGGATTTACTTAGTTATGCACAAATGATGAAACTAGAAACATTGGTTGAAATTACAGAAAGGATCATTTTGGCACAATAGTATAAGAAACTTCTTGACAGGTGATATCTACTAGTCTGTAAAATAGATTCAGGAAATAAAGCAGAAAAGGGCCCAGTATGACCTTTAAGAATATCAGCAGGGTTTTTGGGATGGTGCAGTGATGTATATTAAGAAGTATAGTCTAGGTTAAATCCTCTGGTCTTACAGTATGATAACCCTTAGAGTTGGGAAGGTCACTGCCCATCCTTCGCATAACAGTGTTCTAGTGCACATTACAGCTGTTATGTTTTACTCACTTTGCCCAGTGTTGTGTCCAGTAGTCTTTGTGCCTGGTTCTCAGAATAGGTGTTGCAACAGGAAGAAAGGGGACACCAGTGAGAACCAAAACCTGTTCTCCCATGGGAGGAAGTGTTTCAAGCAGACACCAGATGCTGGAGCCCAAGAGATTACATTACACACTGGGCATTTTATTTAACATAGTAGGTGTTCATTTATTACTTACAGAATGAACAAGCAGGTGGATGAACAAAACTTCACTGAATTAGAATATGCTTAGCTATAAAATATAGTCAACAAAAAGTACATACCCATTAGCCAAATTAAAGAAATGAACTAATGTATGGGAAGCCTGACAAAAGATATGTATTTCGTAAATGGTGGCTATTATCATCTGGTGCTCAGTGAACTGATATCGAATGATACTTAAGATCTTCCCTCGACTATTCCCTGCCCTTGTACCCCTGATTATGCCTATAGCATCAGGAGGGTGTTGACAGGGGTCATAATACTTAAACTCTTTGGAGGAAGTCAGGACTACAAAATGAGCCACTATTGAAGCATTCACTTTTGGATTCAAATTAACTTATTCTGCACAAAGCAGAAGCCTGATGGTGCCACTGAAAGAAAAATAAATTACCGTGTTTCACAGTGTTGTTCTGGTAGAAGAAATTAAGATCATTTTATACCGTAGTTTGCCCTAGTGTTTTCCTCTCCTTTTGATTCTTTGTCATTAGAAATCACTCGTGTCGAATAAGCTGAAAGTCCCAATTGGCCATTGGAATAGTCTCAGAAACACTTAATTTTTGTGAGCAAGGCAATATAAGAATCCCCCACTTTTTGAAAGTTCCTGTTACACCATTTCGTTTTTATGAATGACCTGCGTGAATACCTGTTTTTGCTAACTGAAAGAAATATGGGGAGAATTTTTGCTTTTGTGGAAAAAAACAAAAAGCAAAAATAGCATTTAGCTTTGGTTTTGCAGCTAGCTGTTATAAAGGCAGCCTGCACTTTGAGCAGTGAGAACGGCCCTGCCCAGCTCCTTCCCTGGGAACTACGCTGAGCATCTCAGCCTCAAGCCACCATAACTTTGAACTGTGTCTGTGAACATCAGTGCTTTATCTGGATTTATTTTGTGCATCCTTTAACATGATGTAGCCTAAGGTATCAGAAAAGTGTAAGAGCTTATTTTTCAGGTCTGGGAACGCTCAAAAATTTTTTCATATAAATTAATGGTAATTGATTCTTTATGTTACACCATTTGGCTTATGAAAGGTTTCATAGGAACGTTCTCCTTTCAGATAGTGAGGGAATCCTATACTTTTCAATACAAATGTATTATGTCCTAACCTCTCCCTAACACCCTGTATTATAGTTGAAATCTATGTAGTCTTTGTCTCTATGGTTCTCTTTCACAATTCTTTGTGGATTTTGACACTTTAACTCACAAGCATTTCAAACCTAAATGTGTTTTTAATTCTCAGATGTTTAAAATCAACACAAGTATGTTGCAAAATCACGATGCTTTATTTAGGGTGAAAAATCTTTTTAAAGATACAGTGGTTGAGCTTTCAACAAATGCCTCCTTAAAATGAATATAACAAAAGCAACACCAAGCATAAATTATATTCAAAGATAAATCAGGTGGAAATAGAAAATTTTGACTAAGTGCCAACTGCTACATAATGTTGCTAAGACTTAAAGAATACATTTACATTTATTTAGTGAAGATTAAAGGCATCTCTGTTTGCAAAATGTCAATTAATAAGGACTTGCAGTTTTAGAGTGAGCATGCATTTTAATTGTTTCTGTGGAATTTTAATAATGATTCAATTGTCCTTGTAACCCGATTACTAGCCCTCAGTCTCTAGAGTAGCCTGAGAGATAATACATAAAATAGTTTCTGCAGTATTTTTTTTTATAAACTTATCCGTTGAGAGTGACATGCTGTTGTTTCTAATGGAGCACCATAATGGGAGGACAGCACACCTTCTCCATTCACAAGGGATAGGCCCTGAGACCTTCTTGACTCCCCGTATCCTCAAATATCACTCTAGCATATAATTCCCTCATAAAATGCAGTAAAGTATAACTGAAAAATTTAACAGACCCTTTTCAGACCATTAATGATTCTATAAATACAAGACTAAAGTCATTTACAAAGCCATTCTCTGACTAAGAACTAGCACTTTCTTTTCGCTACCAGTATTAGCACTAGCAGTTGTTTTTCTTTTCAGGGCCATTTTTCACATAGAAATAAAGTTACCTTTTATCAATATATTAGAGTTGCTGCACACACCCCAATACGTATAGAAAAGCATAGAGTTTTGGATGCCGGGCAGTTGGCCAGCTCACTCACTAGTTATAGTATACCAGCCACTCAGCACCAAAGATCCAAATTCATGTGTCAGCAACATTAGAGGTTAACTACAGGCCATGGACCCATGGAGTCACTTCATGAAGAGTTGAAATTGCAAATGTTAAATCCATAAATTCCAAGGATCTACTGTATTTACCAGGTTAATGAGCTTGGAAGTTGCTTTTCACTGGTTAGAGCAGAGTATCAAAAGCATCGGAGTCTTAATGGTGCTATTATCAACTCTACAAAGAAATCTAGAAAAATGTTTTATGTCATAGGTGTTAGACGTCAACACGGGCCTTTATGCTGCTATCCATGCTTAGTTTTTGGCACTCCCAAATATAATATACCATTTCTAGTAAATTTCATTTATTTTACTATTAAGAGTGTAGAGGGCATTCTATTTGTCTGAAAATTACATGCTAAATAGGAGAATATATAAGCACTTAATACCTGCAATATCCAAACACTGTGCTGGGCAAGAGAGTGAATAAAAACGTTAACTATAGATGCTTTCATTTGGTGGTTACTCATCTTGTGTCAGACACTGGGTAATCCCTTTACACTCATTATCTCATTATTCCTAATGATGAGCCTATGAGGAATTCTCTTTGCCCTTAAGGAGTCTGCAATCTATTTGAGGTGATTAGTCATAAATGTTACATCTGATTGATTTCTTAGGGTGGCCAGACAGGCATGAGGGGTTTTACCCCCAAAATATATTAGAAGTCCAACATCCAATTTTCCAAGTCAATTGCATTTTTCTCCCCACAAACCAACTAACTTAGAATTTCTGTTAATTCAAGTATGTATCTCTGAAGTATAGAGATACCTTTGTATATCTAATTTTTAAAAATATTTATTAAATTTATTTAAGATAGAATGAGAGAGAGCACGAGTAAGGGGAGGCGCAGAAGGAAAGGGGGTATGTCTAATTTTTAAGAATTTATTGGGAATATTAATAGAAAGACATCATAGTGAACACTTAGTCTTCATTGGACCAATCTGCTTTTGTGCTTTTTATTCCAAAAATTTCCATTGCATATAATAGGATCTTTATTTCCTATTAAAGTATATTCTATAGCCTATTGGACTTGTGGTAGTTTGCGAGATACTATAATTCTATCCATGATCTCTGATCAAAATGTCATTATTTTCCGTGAGAGTTGCAGGCATGAGGCAGTTCCAACATTGTTCCTTTAGAGCAAGCTCAACTTACTGAGTTAGAATTTGTTGATCAGTGCAGATTGACGCCAACTTTTGCAAATGACAAATTTTGGTCTCCTGCCTGCTCTGGTGTAGAGTTAACTAAGAACAGTGTAACATAGAAAATCCTGCAAAACCAAACAGATTGCAGAAGTCTAGCATCTCGGATGGTATGTAGATTTGTTGCTTTTCCTGGAGGGCTCTTCTTATCTGTGAAGCAATAAAGACAGATAAATAAAGTCTCCTGAGTAATATATTGTCTTGAGAGTCAAGAGCTCTGGCTTCTAGTCCAGGCCTCGACACAGACTATGTGACTTGTAGCAAGTTACTTTATTTCTGGGGACCACAGTTTTTGCAGCTATAAAATGGGATGATCATTTCATAGTGCTATTGTAAGGGCAAATGAAAAAAAAAAAAAAATGTGTTCCTTTCAGAAGAAAGGCACAATGTACACCCAAACTAGTGTTCTTAAATATGCATGTATGTGTTTTTTCATTGTTGACATGTATAATGAAAACTATTTGTCATTTTATTTAACTGTTGCAGCCCAACAAGAGGTACGGATGAATAAAATTTGGTTATAAACAAAGGAAGAATATTGTGTAGATGAGCTGAGTAAATTTTTCTTCTGCAATGTATGCAGTTTATGATTGTTATAGTCAGGAAGAGAATATGAAAAAAGAAAGCAGCGGCGCCTGGGTGGCTCAGTGGGTTAAAGCCTCTGCCTTCAGCTCAGGTCATGATCTCAGGGTCCTGGGATCAAGCCCCACATCCGACTCTCTGCTCAGCGGGGAGCCTGCTTCCCCCTCTCTCTGTGCCTGCCTCTCTGCCTGCTTGTGATCTCTTTCTCTCTCTCTGTCAAATAAATAAATAAAATCTTAAAAAAAAAAAAGAAAGCAAATCTGCAGTTATTGAGCATCAATCTGGATAAGGTAAAATGTTCTATAGCAAACCCATGGTTCAAGAGAAGGAATTGAGGCTTCCGATGTTTTACCAACACCTTGTTCCCTGTCTCCTACTACTTATTGCCAGAGGCTGCTTTCTGCACTCCAAAAACTTCATAGCTGGCCCTGAGGAGGTTTAGCAGGGTCTATTGTCACAGCTTTCTCTTCTTTATTGATTTCGAATGCAGTGAGGATGACATGATTATCTGTACAACTGTCCTTCCCCTGGATGACATAATATACATCGAGTTTTAGGGTTTTCAAAAAATATATTTCAAGTCAGTAAGTCTTTACCTAGTACCTGCCATGTATCCAGACTAGTATTAGATACTGTGAGCGACTGATGGAAAATAACCAATGTAGTCCTGACACTAAATAATTTATGTGCTGAGATATAACATTTTTATGCATGACACTCATACTATCTTCCCTTTGAACCAATAAGCTCATTGAGGCCATGAGCCTTGTCTGGTAATTTTGGGGCCTTACATAGTAACTTTTTGGGAGAGAGAATTCTTTATACTATGGGACTGCCCCACACCTTGGCATGATAAATACTGTCTCTGGTTTCTCTAACTAAACGCCAGTAGCATCTCTACATCACTGTAAGAACCAAAAGCACCCCTCCACACACATTTTCAAACTTGGGGCATCTGTCCCCCCAATTGAGAGTCATTTTTTATAGTTTCATAGATATTACTTATACGCGGTAAGAGCTCTGTGTACATGATAAGAGCTCTTTAATATTTTCTGGAGGGAGGAATTCATGAAACATACCAATTGGAGAAGAATACAGCAGAGTATAAAATCACATGCAAGAATCCTGGAACAGAATACTGGTATATTAGGGCTCTGGGAAGGAAGACTGTTGTGTTGGCTGTATGAATTATCTTGGGCTCTGTCTTAAAGCATAGGTAGGCTTTCAAAACTGGGAGAGCAGCGGCCCCTGTGAGTAAGAGTCCCAAATTTAAATAAGCACGATTGTTGGAAGGAACCATGCTGACTGGGTTGGAAGATTGTTTGTGGGGGACAGTATAAGGAATGTTTGGATATGTAGGAGTGGATCAGATTGTAGACAGCTAAAAGGTCTGGACTTGATCCTGTAAACAACAGTTTGCTCCCAAAGGCTTTTGTACAAGGCTATAAGGTGGAAGTCTTATTTTATGAAGATGAATTTGGTTATTTGGACGTGAGTTGGATTTAAGAAAGCCCATACTGGGGCCTAGTGACAAGTTAGGAAGTTATTGCCATACTCTAGTTGGAGAATGTGTAGTTTCTTCTTTTTTTGGTTTGTTTGTTTTCCCATCCACATTTTTCTTATGTTGTTTTTTCATCTCCTTTAGGTAGTAGAATTTTATTTTGAAACTAAAACTCATTAATGTTTTCTTTCACTTCTACTTACCCTTCTAGTGCCAATAGAACATATTCTATACTTTTATAATTTAAAAACATCTGCTTAGTTTTATCTTTTAGCCCTGATTTTATAATTTAAAACCCTGGAACTTAAAGTACTGGAAGATGGAAACAAGAAGCAACTTAGTTCTTAGTCCTCCTAGGAGAACTGGGAGAATAAGAAGAAACCTTTAAATCTAGAGGTTCTTAAATATGAATGGTTGAAGTTCACAGAGTAGCAATGCTTTCTAGTTTCTGAAAAGAAAAACTTGATGAACTTGATTATATTTACTCATGTTTTTCTTTACAGATCCTTTTATTCATTTGTCAGTAGTTTAAAATTTTAGTTGGAACTGGGTTAGAAGAGGGGAGTGATATATGTCCTTCTCAAATCGGTTATTTACTTAAGATAACAAGAAAAGGGCAATATAGTTAACATAGCAATATAATATGGCAACAATCCATTAATTTATATTAATTCATAAAAATGATTAAAATTAATATACTAATACAAGACCGAGGCTAGCTATATAAACTTTTAAAGGAATACATTTCCAGAACATATTTTTACCCAAGCATCCATTTATATACAAGCAATCAATACACTAGTTTCAAATTATTTTTATCTACTCATTAAATGTCCTAAGGGACCACTACTAGTAACACTTAGGAGTTAGCAAGAATCATTGTTTGCAAATGAAAGTAATGAAACTATTGCATTAGTTAAAGTATTTTAGAATTTAGACTTTGTAAAAAAAAAAAAATCACAATTTTCTCACACCACCAAGATTTTATTCTCTGTATAATACACGTATTAACATATAACATTAAGCAAAACAGCTGTTAGACTTTAGGTAGAGATAAATGAACTTTGGGCATCTGTCATATATAGTTTGAAAGATCACTCTAGGGAATAGAACAGATAAGATTGAACATTTTTCATGAACAGATAGTTAAGAAAGTATGGAATATAAAATCTGAGATGATATAGGAAGCTATTCTGGTGACTCATAACTAGAAAAAATAGAGTTGTGGCTTTTTACCTTGATGACTAAATCTCCTTTGACATCTTTTTTGAACTGAAGCTTTTTGGTAGGCCAACAAAAGAACAGCTAGAGTGGATACATTTATAGGGCAAAGAAAACAATAGTTAAAAATGAGAGATGTATTTTTCCCGTAAGTAAGAGTCTAATTGAGCTTCCTGGGTTTCCAAATGCTAACCTTCTGTTTGAATTTTTCAGGATTTAATTTTGATGCTTAGCCATTTGTAATTCTGTGACTTTGGGGGAAAAAAAGGCTTCATGCTGCCTCTGAACTCTTTCAAACATTAATTTGATTAACCAAATGATATGCAACATAATTATATTTAAAATGCCTTGAAATACATATTATTTAAAAAGTAAAAGGTATAATATAGATAGTCACTGATCAACTTCAATCACTTAGAGAATACAAATGACACAGGTTGCATCCTTAGGCAGATCTCTTTCTTTCCGTTGTGCCAGTAAGTGGACCAGAATGGTCATTTCCAGTCTTCTTCTAAATATCTACCACGGCCAAAGTTCCCCTGCTTGGTAACCTCGGTCCTCAGTTCTGATCACTGCCTGACCCTGAGGAACTGGGTTGAACCATATGTCAACTGCAAGGACCCTTTTTGCCTTAGCCATGGGCAGGCTACAGGGATGCAGAACACCACTGGTATCTTCTTGGTTTTCTAGAAGAGGCCTTTAGTGAACTTGATCCTGTGTTCCCTATTTTTCTTACTGCACTAGCTGCATGAGTTCCAAAAAATAAATAAGTAAATAAATAAAAAGAGGAGAGCAGTGTAATATATTATACATTCAAGGTTTACTAAATTGTCTTAAGCATAGGAAGAGCACATGGACTTTGTAAGCAGACCACCCTAAATTCCAGTCCTAGGTTTGACAGACATGTGCTTTATCGTGTGACTGCAGGCAAGTTGCCATATCACTCTGAGTCTGGGCTCCTCATCTATAAAATGGTCAAAATGCCTAGTGCCTGCTAGGATGTTTTGGCTTTAAAGTGAGGAGGGGCATGGGAAGGGATGGGGTATCTTCTGGATATTGGAAATAGTTGGTATTATATAAACTGGTCCCAAGCAAGACTGATTAATACCTGTTGTTGAAGTTTAGCCTGAAGATAAATAAGAACTATTCTTTTTTTTTTTTTTTTTTTTTTTAATAAGAACTGTTCTTAACATATGGCTTAGGAATAAGTTTAAGGAAAATCAGGTAGGACATAGATCAGGATAAAAGTAAGACTTCAAGGGACTGGAGATAGAGAGCTCTCCAGAAGAAGGATAAAAGAACTACCTATAAGTTCAGTGTTGAGCGGTCTGAAGACCTACCCGAAGCCAAGTGCTTTCATTACTCAGTGTGCATCAACGTGGAATCAGCAGTGCCCACGGTATCTACAGAGCAGAAATTCAGACTGTTTCATGGCCAACATGTATAAAATGGAAGACTATGCCAGGAAAACAAGATGTGTGATGTCTTTTATCTAATACCGACTGGCTACAGAGCCTTTTTGCATCCATTAAGTCAATAAAGTCTCACCATAACTCTATGAGGTAGGCATGACAGTTATTTCTTTCTCTCTCTTTAAAACTCCTTTTTAATAGACTAGTATAGAATCAGGTTTTGGAGAAGCAGGAAAAGAAAAGGATAAAAGAATCAAGCCAAGGGACACCTGGGTGGCTCAGTTGTTAAGCAGCTGCCTTCAGCTCAGGTCATGATCCCAGGGTCCTGGGATGGAGCCCCACATCGGGCTCCTTGCTTGGCGGGGAGCCTGCTTCTCCCTCTGCCTCTGTCTGCCACTCTGCCTGCTTGTGCTCTCTCTCTCTGACAAATAAATAAAATCTTTAAAAAAAAAAAAGGGGGATCAAGCCAGGCCCACCCCTAACATTTACCAGGCCTCAGAGTATGAGTACATATATATGGAAGTTGATGTACCATATCAAATGAAAATTTAAAAGCTCTATTTTAAACTGGCATACTTTTAAATAAAATGTATTTGACAAGTACACCTTTTTAGTGACCTAGAGGGCCAGGTTCAAATTAAGAACACTCGGCCACTTTTAAGTGTCCTAACATACACATAGTTGACATCACAGCCAATGTATAAACTCCAGCTACATCTTGCAAACAGCTACGCTTGACCCTGTCGGACCTGGGGATGTGTACAGAGAAGCCATGCCTACCTTTAGGGGTAAGGACTTGGGGAAGAAACTCTTACAAACCTTGGAAATGGTTTCCAGCTCTGTGGGTAGGGAATTCCAGGATCTTGGGCACCAGAGTGAGGTCTCTGCTTCCATTTCTTCCTCCCCTCCCTCACTCCTTCTCCCTCTATTATCTATCTGTGAAATTTTAGGTAATTATTGTGTAAGGTATTTGACTTCTAAAGCCAAATGTCACTAAAACAACCTAGCAACAATCTGTAAGAAATTTTGGAATTTTCCTGCAGCTCACAACTTTTAGGCTTCTTTGCTTTCTCTTCTAACTACTGCAATGTGGGGGTGGTGTAGCATTAAGTTGCATTAATATATATTTAAATCAACTTCTCTGGCCATTACATCATTTGATGTTTTATAGAATTTAGTATTTTTGGAGTTAATGTTTGGAAGTCTTTAGTGACATGTGAAGTCAACATATAGCTGCAAAATGCCAACGTTAGTTCCTCAGTATGAAACTTTTCATTCTGCTTGAGTTTATCTTGGGTTTTCAGTGCCAGACTGATGGCTGATTCCTAAACTGGAGAGAAATTTTTAGGAACATTGGATGAGATAATTTTTATTTTCCTCTGTGTTTTTTATTAGTGGTGAAATATGTCAAATGTACAGGGATTTCATATAGCAGATCCTCATATGCCTATTACTCTTTGACTCCACTTAAATCTAACATGTTACCATATTTTCTTTAGATTTATTTTCAGGAATTAAAACATTACAAACAAAATTAAAACTTATTTACTGCCCCATCTTACTTCCCTTCCTCTCAAATACTACTCTTAGATGCATCCAGTATCCTGAATTTGATATTTATCATTCCTGTATATACTTTTTTTTTTTTACAGTATTCATATAGGTTTCCATTAAATACATATCCTTCTTCAGTGTCCTTTTTTCTCTTGTTTCTGTGATTTAACTATGCTGGTAGGTAAGGTGCTCTTTCATTTTGTTAATTTACATATGGGGTCTATTAAGTGAATATACTAATCCTCCTCTGGTATTGGACACTTAGACTGTTCCCCAAATATAATTTTACAAACTCTGCTGCCAGTAAATGTTTTGTGAGTACTTTGTGTGTGTGTGAGAGAGAGTATGTTAGAGTATACACCTAGATGTGGAATTTCTGAGTCAAAGGACATGAATATTCTCAATATCCTCCTTTACTAGCTGTTTCCAAATTGCTCTCCAAAGTACACGAGAGAGACTCCCACCATCAGTACATGAAATTGCTAATTCTCTGTATATTTATCAACATTTGTTCTTGTTAAATCTTTGCCAGTCTGCATACATAGTATGAGTCTTCACTGATGTAATTTACATGCTACTGATTGTGAGTCACAGGGCTTTTTCATGTGCCTGTTCAGGTTTACTTGTCTGAGAATTGCCTGGTGATATCATTTGTTCACTCTTCTGCCTTTTTCGAGTTGTCTTTTTATAAAAAAAATAAATCCTGGATACTAATCTTTGTAGTTCTGATCTTTGCAGTTGTCTCCAAGTTTGTGACTTGTGGTTTCAATTTGCTTCTTGTGTCTTTGATTGATTGGCATTGCATCAAATTTATAGATTATTTGAGTACAATTCATGGTTTTATGATATTGAGTCTTCCAATTCATGAACATATTTTATTTCTCCATTTGTTATAATCTTTTATGTCTTTCAATAATTTTTGCTGCTTACTCTATAAAGGTTTTGCTCAGCTTCTGCTAGTTTTATTCTCAGGTTCTTTTTAGCTTTTGTTAATACTATAAATAGTATCTTAGTTCTTTTTCTATTGAATTATCTAAATGGCTATTACTTGCATAGAGGTTTGCTATTTATTTTTTTATATTTATTTTAATATATCAATTTTGTTTTCAGAAACCTTGCTAAACTTTCTTATTAGTTCTGATAGTTTGTACTTATTCTTGGACTTTTCTATGTAGACAGTTCTATCATTTGCAAATAATAACAGTTTTATCCCATCCTTTCATTTTTATACCTGCTTCATTTTCCTTGTTTTATTGTATTGTCTAGGACCTTCATTAAAATGTTAAATAGAAGTGGTGAGAATGGGTATCTTTGTCCTGACTTTTATGGGAACACTTCTAAAATCATAGCATTGATTATTATGTTTAAGTTGTTAAAAGATAAACTTCAAGAAGTCAAGGAACTACTGATGTATTCCAATTTGCTATATAAAATAGGTTTTTAAACACAAAAAAAATGCTGATTTTTGTTAAATTCTATTTCTGCAACTATTCAGGTCACATATGTTTTTGTTGTTTTATTTTGTTAATTTGGTTAATCACACTAATTAATTCTTCCACTGTTGAACCTGCCCTTCATTTCTTGGATAAACTCAGTTTGGCCCTGATATATTATCTTTTTTTATACATTCCTGGATTTGATTTGCTGTTCTGTAAGAGATTTTTGCATAAGTAAGATTAGTCTGGAATTCTCCTCTCTCAAATTTTCCTTGTCAGATTTTGTGTCGTAGTTATATGAGCCACAGTGAATGAGTTGGATAGCATTTGCTCTTTTTTTTAGTCTCTAAAATAGTTTATATACAGAAATTATGTATTTCTTGAAAGTCTGATAAATTTTACATTTGAAATTGTGTGAGCCTGTTATATCACATTCCATTTGTTTAACGGTTTTTGTTTGGTTTTCATTTTTTATTTTTTGGGTCTTCCTTAGACTGTTTTGGTTTTTTATATTTTCCTAAAAAAATAATCCTGTCATCCAGTTTTTCTGTTTATCAGTTTTGCCAAAGCATTGTTTATTTTATAAGTTTTTTTAATGATCCAGCTTTTCACTTTTTTGTTCCTTTCTCTTTCTACTTTCTTTTGTAATAATTCCATTGCTTATTTTTATTTTCCTTCCTTTTAACTTTCTGAGGTTCTTTTTCTAACTTCTTGAAATATTTTACTCACTTGTTTTTTCACCTTTCTGGTTAGTTAATAAAGGCACTGAATACTGTTTACCTCACTGTATACCTTTCAGTGTATACCACGAATGTCGCTATGTAGTACTTTGGCTGTCTCTAATTTCTAAATATATATATTTTAAACTTCTATCGTGATTTTATTTTTAACTCATTTAATATTTAACAGTGCTTGTATACTTTCCATACATCTAGGGGTTGAGGACTCTCATTTTAGTGGTGATTTCTTAGTGCTCATCATTATGATTTAGGGATCTCACTAATTCTGTCCTTGAGGCAGTACTTGGCTCAGGGCTGGAGTGTGAGCCTGTGCCTTGTTCTTTTCTCTCTAGATCAGCCTTTGATTATAAATCCGTGACCCTGTTAAGGAAGCCTTTGCTATTCACCTTGCCTGCCTCAGAATACTTATACCTGCCACCTCTCTGGAGCCAAAGTCCTGGGTAGCACTGCATATTTCTGGGCTCAGAAACCAGCACATCATTTGTTTCATACAGCTTTGCACTTTCTCTTCTGTTCCCAGTCCAAGGAGATGTTAATCTTGTGCGGTTTTCTTTTCTTTTCTTTCTTTTTTTTTTTTTTTTTTTTTTTTTTTTTTTTTTTTTTTTTTTTTTTTTGCTTTTTTCTTTTTATAAATAATCTATCATTTCCATGTATTTAGAGGGATTTTGACTTTCAGTATCTTCCGTAGCGTTAAAGCATTTACTCCTCCGTAAAGATGAAGAACTGACATAACATCTTCACTTCCCACTTCTCACCATCAAATTACACTATATGTACTTACAGTCTAAATTTTTTATTTTGATGAAGTACCTCTCTTCATAGAATTTTGAAAATCCTTCTTCGCTTTATGGTCATGCAGAACAGTACTTTTATAGGAACATTGCTTTTTTGTGGACCCTTCAGAAGTCCTAAATTCCTAAATAAAACAACACTTTTGCATTGTGTCGGATATTCTCAATATAACTTTTAAAAAATTTTAACTTTTCATATAAAACTGAAGGTCATATTGCCTGTTGAGAACCAGCTCACTCGAGTAACAATGAATCATAAGGCCAAACAGGATTGATTGAGAATTGTCAGGACTCTGCATTCTCAGGGCTTATCAGGAGATTTATTGGAAGCTAATCACTTCACTGCAAAAAAAACTAGAAATGTAAAGCTTCCTTTTGCACTTAGTAAAGCATTGATAGTACTTAGATGATAATAACAAAGCTAACTAAGTGCATTATTCCAAGCATACTAAATGAATAGTAGGAATATAGGTCTTGGTTTAAGGGAGGTATTAAAGAATGTATGTCCTCTATCAGTGGCGTTCATGACTGAGAGTTGTGACTACATGCTTTAACACAATTTTAAATAATTTTTTTAAGTAAGCTCTATGCCCAGTGTGGGGCTTGTACTCAATGCCCCGGAGATCGAAGTCATATGCTCTACCAGCTGAGTCAGCCAGGCACCCCAAGTGGCTACATGTTTTATACAGAGCTAGCCAGAAGCATTATTTATTCCATGACCCATCCACTGAATTTTTTAGATCCTTATTCGTGAGGCACAAGCTACTCAGTAAAATTGTATGCATGTCATCATCTATCATCATCCAATGTTACTCTTCTGGAGCATTACCCTTTCCAGGATGATGAAGAGCTGTAAGACTTGGGTCAGTCTTCTAGATAAAATGTCAGTACATGTTCAGGTCTAAAACTTAGCCAAATAAGGAATTCCACAGCCTGATACTTGCGGCTTTCAGAACTGATGTGGCCCAAAGCTTAGTGGACTACCTTGTTCTTTGAATACTGCAAATTATTTCTATTCATTCAGTATGCAGAATATGTGATTTATAATAAATCTACATGAAAATGGATGATAACTGAACACAAAAAGTAATAAAGGTTATAAAACTAAGTTGTGTTGCTTGGGGGTTTCACAGAGAATATATACACTTTTAATGTAGACCTAAGTTTCTCAAATATGGAAATCAGTTGTACTTTAACTCATACCTCAGAGGGAGAAATGGTTTGTTTCCGTAGGAACTGCATTTCTCTAAATTAATTAGACCCCTTGATGTTTGGGATGCTAAACAGAAATTAAAAAAAATAATTTTATAGTTATGGAAATGCTCTTAGAAAGGTTCATTATATATCATATTTGAAACTGGAGATTTTAGAGCACTGAGCTATTATTTGAGTTCCCAAAACCAAGGATCAAACTCTGTTTACAGTAATAATTTTGCTACTTGGTCCTCATATCACAATGCTATCTGAATCTCTGAGGAGTTAACTTAAAAGTAGATCATATATTTTATATGTTTTGACCTGGAAGTTTTCATGTTGTTTTCAGCTCAATTTATTGAATCCTGAGTACCATTTCTGTATGTGCCTTATTTCTCCTATAGTTTTAATTTCTTTGAAAAATCAGTGTGGGTCTTTCAGCTACTGAGTGTAGAGTCACTAAACTCTAAAACAAGGCCTTTTTCTTGTGGAGAAACTTCTATGACCTGTGGGGGTGAAGCACATAATAGTATTTGAATGTTGGGGGCCCCTTGCTGTTATATACAAGGAGTTAGCAACATTTGTTTCTAGTCAGCTAGGCACTCAACAAATAATTTGCTGAGTGAACAAATGGCCATAAGTTCTCTTAGAACTTGCTACAACTTCTTTAACTTTTTAGTGCCATATCTGTCATTATCAGAGATAAAAAGGAAAATATTTTCTGCCATGTACAAGTATCCAGTGACAACTCAGCAGGGGTTGGCAAATTACAACCCTTGGCCAAATATAGCCTGCCTTCTGTTTTTGTATGATTTGCGAGCTAAAAATTATTTTTACATTTTTGAATGGTTCAAACAGAACATCAAAAGAAGGATAATATTTTGTGACATGTGAAAATTACTTGAAATTCCAGTTTCTGTGCCCATAAACAAAGCTTCATTGAAGCAGCCATGTTCATTTATTTACATACTGCTTTTTCACTATAAGGGATGAGCTGCGTAGTTAAGACAGATTCTATATGAACTGCAAAGCCTAAAAAAATTTACTCTCTGGCTCTTTAAAGGAAAAAAAATGTTTGCCTACCCCTGACTTAGAGGACTGATGAAATGGTTTTCATAAAGAAGTCTACTAGGGGAAAAACAGTGCTATATAAGCACAAAAGCATTATGACTATTTCATTTCTAAATCTGTTGCTATTATTTCTGAGCTATTTGCTTGCGGGCCTTATAATGGTAACAGGTGCTAATGCACAAGAATAGAACAATAACTCCTACCATAATTGTCCACATTCATAGAAAACTGCAGGTATAGCTGCAGCCAGATGTTTAAAGAATGGGAACTGAAATGAAAATGTAAAAGTCTTTACTGGGGGGAAAAAGGATAAATGATACAGGAATTGTATCTGAGACCTGCTAAGAAGCACAGGCAAAAGAATTATTTGTCTTTAATTCAGGTGTATAGTCCCTGGAATGGATTTTAAGTGACAACCTCACAGAAATTTTGTAAGACTATAAAATGGTTTTCTCTTCTAAGGCAAAAACCTTAATTTTCATGAAGCTTACATAACATCAACCTGTTCAGGTAAAGTTACATTTGACTTTATTAACAAGGAATCATTTAGAAAAATTTGGCAATTTATTTATGATTCTAATATAAAGCTTTGATGCAATGTTTATATCCCTATGGGGTAAGTGTATAGGGTTTTAATTCAGTGGCAGCGGGGGAAAAAAGAATGAGGTATCAAATTTGGAATAATATAAGGAAAATTGAGCAAATTTTAGGACTATAGTCATATTTCAGGGCTAAAAGCTTACAACAGGCTATCTTAAAACAGTACAAATGGAAGTGTAGTTATACTAATGGAGTTCATTTAACTAATGTAGACAATAAAACCAGATATTTCACTCCTCAAATGGTATTGCATTTTGGCAGTTATCTAGTTAATTTGATTCATGGGGATTTGTAAATTGGATCATTCAGAGCCTGTAGTGAAATGGTGATTTGAATGCAGCCCAGTGGTCTCTGGAGAAATAATCAATTCTTTGGAATTCGTCTGAAGAATTAATTTTTATTCTAATTACTCACTTGGAGAATTAACTTGAGTCTTCAGTCATTTGACTAGGTAAAAAATAAACCTGGGCCTTCCATTTAGAAAAACCCTCCATGGAACAACTTTGGAGAATTTTGAGTCCAGTAATGACAGGCCCAAAGCCTACATACTAGATCACAAACAAAACAGGGGCGCCTGGGTGGCTCAGTCGTTAAGCGTCTGCCTTCCGCCCAGGTCAGATCCCAGGGTCCTGGGATCGAGCCCCGCATCGAGCCCCGCATCGAGCCCCGCATCGGGCTCTCCGCTCTGCAGGAAGCCTGCTTCTCCCGCTACCATTCCCTCTGCTTGTGTTCCCTCTCTCGCTGTGTTTCTCTCTGTCAAATAAATAAAAAATCTTAAAAAAAAAAAAAATAATAGATCACAAACAAAACATCAATTATATTGGCTTATGGAGTTAGGAGATCTATTCACTTGTTTATTTAGTAAATATTTATGAAATCCTTCTATGTTCCAAGAACTTGTATAACCACTGGGAATACAGAAGTAAACATGTAGATCAGACAATAGGTTCTCTGCCTTCTTGGAGCTCATGTTCTTGTCAGGCAAGAAAGATAACTATGTTTAAAAAGATAATTAAAAAAAATAATCTCAAGTGGCAACACATTCCGTGTAATAAAACAAGGTAATTCAATAGAGACTGAGGTATGAGGCAGTGCTCTAATGGGTGTGGTCAGGGAAGTCCTCCCCTAGGAGGAAGTTTGGAGCCAAAACCTGAAAGGCAAGAAGGAGCCAGTCATGGGGAATAGAGAAGATCCACCGAAAGATGTGAAAATAAATCAAGTATGGAAGTCGATTTCATTCCATAGAGTATTTGGTTTTGTTCAACAGTGAAGCCCAACCCATCTCTTTTTTTTTCTTTTTTAATGAATACTAATAAAACGTCTTCGAAGGACAGTTATGACATGGACTTACTACTGTCATTAGTTTTGTTATAATTAACATTTTATAACTCAGAAGTTAGATCTTTTCACGCACATCATTCCAATTTGAGCCTCATGTGGTATGGGTACTAACAATCTCCCTAGTTCATCAAAAGGAAGACCTGGGGTACAGGAAGATCAAGTAGCTTACTCAAAGCCACACAGGAGAAGAGTTTCATAATTGTGGAGGTAGGGCCTTGAGGTCAGACTTTTTGTTCCAAATTCCCAAATTGCTCATTTTATTACACCATTTCTACCTTAAGCTACACTTGTAATCGTGAGAGTCTGAGTACTATCCACAGCAGACAACATATTTCTGTCTGATAAAGATTGCTACTATGTGCTACTTTAAGAAAAGCAATCAGAACAAAATTTTCCATCTGAAACTTCTTGATGGTTTATGATCAAAATAAAGGGTATAATTAATTTTATATACTATCACACATGATTGCCCATATTTAGTTTTTTGGCTCCTTCTTTTCAAAACAACTCAACCCGGGAAAATATCAACATTGTTACGGGTTTATTTTTAAAATGAGAATTGTTCTTTGAACATCAAATCAGTCATAGTATAAATTTGCAATCTGGTGGGAGTTGGTTTGGTTTATTTTTTGTTTTGTTTTTGTTTTTGAGCTGCCCTGACACTAATGCTAAAATGCCCATCTGCTCTGGCCTGGGTTTGTGGGGGTATTCATTGACTTAATGTCCATAGTAAAGTAGTGTACATCGTCTTATGTGCAAAACACATTTGGCTATGGTTGACAGGATTTTCATTTTCCATTCACAGATGTAAAGCATTTTCAATATAACACAAGCCTCAGCATAACAAAGTCAGCAATTTATGAGAGGCACACAGCTCTGCTTACCTTTCATTTGTCAAAGGTTGATGGGAAACATCTATATTGCTTGTTCAATCTGTTAATTGTATGTTTTCATCCAAGCTGAACTGACAAGCTAAGATCTGTCCACTCATATTAGTCTGTAGGGATGTGCTTGTCAATAAGGCCTTTAAACTGCTTTACATGTGACCTGTAACTCAAGTAATTCTTAATAAAACAACATTCAAAAGGTTATCTACACTTTGACATTACATTTATGGCACACTTTAAAGAATAGGATATAAACTTCAAAGACTACAGTTTCATCATCTCTAAGGTTTAGAAATCAGTTAATTTGAGATTGGTTATCATGAACTTTGAGGAAGGAATTGGGAAATTTACTATTAAAAATACTATGCTTTTATTTTTAAATTATTCATACTTTTACAAGGAATTTGGAGAAGTTTGGGTAAGTAACATAGTGAGTTTTCAGATATTTTTCTCCCTAAATAAGACCTGAAAAAATTGTTTCAAAATCCAAAGTGTAGAATCTTTCAACTAGAAGCACAGTGGACTATGAGCCCCTTGAGAGGAGTATCGCAACTGCTTAGCTCTGTGTCTAGTGTGTAAAAGGTGCTTAGTAAAGAATTGATGAATAAAAAAAAAATAATTAAAAAAAAAAGAACTGATGAATAAACCACCAGTCTAACTTACTAATTTTACTATTTTTGAATCTGAGGCCCAAACAGGTGAAATGACTTTTACGTGGTCACACAGCAGTTTAACAGTAGAAGAGGAGAGAGAACTCTGGTCTCTTGAATTCCAGTCCGTTCACCAACCTTTCCTCTATGATCTTGTGTTTCTTTTAGTTTATTTACTTTATTTCCTTAATCCTAATTTACAGTGACTTGAATCGAGTAGGCGAATGGCTATGTAGGCTAAGTCCCAATATAAGGCTGCACTCTCAAAACAAAGAAAGCTTAGATACTCGATCACAGCCATATGTATGGAGCTTGTAAGGTTAATAATGATTCCTCCATAAAGGGGTCAGTTTTAATTTGCTGTGCCTACCATAGGCTGAAGCTCAGCAGTGACAGCTGAAACTAATGTGCAGCACAGCTTTTTCTCATTAAAGAGCTGTTGGGCTACATTGGGAGAAGAACAGTTTCTGAATAAATGATCAAGTTGAATTGCTTGCTCTGATATATTACATATATGCTCCTATGATATATTGCATAATCCTTTGGGAAGTGTTATCTTATTGATGCGCTAGAGGGAAGGTTTCACTAAGCATTGCCAGATAAAACACAAGACACCCAGCTGAATTTCAACTCAAGATAAACAATTAATATTTCTTTCCCTATAAATATGTCCCAAATGGGATTTATTTGCTAAATCTGGCAATCTGAAATTATTGGTCATGCAAAAACACCCAAGGATGTCTCTATTTGCTTTTTGACAGCCTGCTCTTCATTGCTTGGTTTTAATAGTTGTAGTGATTGCTTTGCTCACCATCCCCTTTACTGTGTGTTTAGTGAATCTTCAGCGCATTACTTCGGGCCAGTTGCTAGAGTGCTGGCAATTTACATGACCTGTTAACATATTAGCGATCCAAGCATAATGGAAACCTTTTCCTAGAGCCCTTTGGGACCTGAGACTAAACCCCTGAAACTCTTTTGTAACCTATGCAAACACATACCTGCTTTTAAGAAATATAAAAACGTGTCCCCCTGAATGCCACTGAGAATGTTATTTTCTTTTTTTTTTTTAAAGATTTTATTTATTTACCTGAGAGAGAGAGAGAGATCACAAGTAGGCAGAGAGGCAGGCAGAGAGAGAGGGGGAAGAAGGCTCCCTGCTGAGCAGAGAGCCCGATGCGGGGCTCGATCCCAGGACCCTGAGATTATGACCTGAGCCGAAGGCAGAGGCTTTAACCCACTGAGCCACCCAGACGCCCTGAGAATGTTATTTTCTATAGATTCTTCTAGAAACTATTTTATCTTTTCTATTTTACAAATATAAAAATATATTATGATAGTAAGTAGGCTTTTTCAAGTCACACTCCATTTAACATTGCTCTAGAGATTTTGAAATCCACCCCTAGAGAACAAGGCCTCCAGTGGAGAATCAATGCTTTGTGAGAGGGTAAAACCAATCAGTGAAAAGTCAAGTATTCTCTCAAGGTCTACTCATTTAAAATTTTGGGAGTGGCTGGAGGCTTAGTTGGTTGAGCAACTGCCTTCGGCACAGGTTATGATCCTGGAGTCCCGGAATTGAGTCCGCATTAGGCTCCCTGCTCCCTCTGACCTTCTCCCCTCTCATGTTCTCACTCTCTCTCTCTCTCTCAAATAAATAAATAAAATATTTTTAAAAATCTAAAAAAATCTTTGTATAATTTTTTGCTAAGTCAGTGTTTCTCAAAGGGTAACGTCAACAAAAGTTAAATAATAATTACATAATTATTCTAGTGTGTATTAGAAAGTAATGGTTTCCATTTTGTTATAGAGATAGAAAGCTGCAGTTTGGAAACCACTGGTCCATATAAAAGCAAAGAAATAGTTTGTCTTTTAAAAAATTCTATTACCTTCCAATTTTTCCTCCTAAATTGATCAGCTATTTGGGCCTTTTGTAGGTAAGCAGAAGACTGCTGCCTTTAAAGATGGCAGGCCGCATACATACTTGAAAAGCCTTTTATTGTTAACACGTGTGTAATATTATAATCCCTTCCATTTGTTCTCATTTATCTTTCCAACACAGGGATACAATGATATTATTCCCATTTTGCAGATGAAAACTAAAATTCAGACTGAAAAGATGCCTGGTTAAACTATTGAGGATCAGATCATAATCTTTATTATAAACCATAGCTTTTTTATTTCTATTGAATTAGTTTTAAAAATTACACTGTTGCACATTTCTGTGCTTCAAATGTCTATTAATATATGAACTATTAGATTTAAAGGAAGAAGTTTTATGAGAAGATTAATGTCTAGGCAATTACAGTACTAGGAAAGAAGCTTAGAGCCATGTATTAATTCTCATAGATGTTTATTTTCACCCAAATGATAGGGTTAGCATCATGCAACGAAATATGTAATAGCAGTGTTTTGTATTGTCTCATCCGCTTGTGGATTAAGTTTGCTGAGCTGCTCTAGCAGTCGCAGGGTTCACACACTTAATCTGGTTAGGCTGTTGCCTGCCGATTAACTAGGACTTATTGATTTTTTTCAAGTTGGAGAGCACTGTGACTCAGAAATCTTTACCCCCTGATTTAATCAACCTAAAATAAATGCCAACCTTAAACTGATTTCTGAGATTATCACATAATATCACTCAAGCGCGGACTGTCATTTATCATTGTGGCATATCCTGGCCTGCTAAAAAAAGGAAAACACAAATTACCTAGTGCAATTTTTTGGTGGAAAGGTATGAAAACACCACTTTGTTAATTAATTAGACATCTAATATTAGTTCTTCATGCTAACAAAAGTCAGAAATGAATAATCAAGATCTTTAGTGGTTTCTGTGATATGAATTATGTATTTTAAGGTTATTGCAGATTCAAGTATTAGGCACTGATTACTATTAAAATTAAATGCTAAGATATTTATCAGGCTTACTTTAAAATGCATAGTCTGTCTTATAACAAAATTTCTACAGCATTAAAATTTAGATAAAATGTTTAAAATCCTACCCTAAAGCAATCATTATATCATTACTCTTCATTAATGATTGCCTGCCCTCATTTACCTAGACATTTTGATTTTTGAGACAATCAGTTTCGTCTTTTCTGTTTATCATCATAGAACATAAAAAGTTATCAGCTGCTTTAGAGAGGAGGACAATGAGGTATAGGAAGATTAAGTAACTTCACAAAAGAATTTTCTAAAAGTTCTTCCTCAGCCAGCACTAGACAAAATTGTAAATATTGAACATTTTGGGGCTCTGTCTTCCTGATGAAAAAAATCATTCCTAAAAATGTGAAATATTACTTATTAACTCAGTAGGCAATCTACATAGTGCCCACCTTTTAGGTACTTTGAAGATATCTGGTTGATTATTTTTACCGGTAAATCAGATGCTTGACAACTATGTTGACCTAGCTATCTTCTGTATACTTACATAAAGCTAAAATACCATGTTAGTCAATCAGCTAGCTACTAAATCTCAACTAATATCCATGAATTGTTTTGATCTTAGGCACACCCATCTTAGGTCTTGTGCTATATCAGTGTTTTCATGTTTCCTTCTTTTACCATCTATTTGATTTTAGGGATAATAGTACCTCTCACATTAAATATAGTTCTCAGGTGATTTAGAGTGTTTTCTTACAAATCCAATTATTATACTATTCTGTGAATATCTAAGTCACTTCCAATTGACTATAATGAGATTATCAAACTATATATCAAAGAGAATACTTTAATTAAAGTATTATAATCTAAAAAACTGGCCCTAGGTAGGAGGATATGATTAAATTATTACAATTATATGATGCTTTTATTTTAAAGTACAGTTGTAAATGTATTAAATTTGAAAATTTAATACTTAAAATTGTAAGGAGCCAATTCGTTTCTACATAGGTAGTCTCATTTTAATATTTGAAAGTGGACAGGAATCTCTTCTTACTTTCTATCACTGGAATGTGAGATCAGTTTTCTGCCAAAGTTTCTTGAACGCATATAAAGTAAACCTTAGATTCTATTAGTGGAACATTTATCAAAATATGTTTTCTAGAGATGCTCCTTAAACAACACTGTACATGTACACACACAGAGCAGCAGCAAAAACAACAGTCAAAAGTTTATCATTTAATATGATGGAGAGATATTGCATACTTACTGTGCTTTCATCTTGGAGATTCCCAACATATCTTAGTTTACTAGAAACTCCAAAAAGCTCTGCAATAAAGAAATCTGTTTATTTAACCCAGGGTTTCCTAAACTCATTTGACTGTAGAACTCTTCTTATGGATGTGTATAATAAATATTAGCTCCTAAAGAATGGGTATTATGGGGAACACACTTTGACTAATGCTGGCCTCGCCTAATTTCTTTCATTATTCTTTTGGACTAAATTTTGAACAGCAACTTCATTTCCTGGAAAGAGCATTGAGCTAAGAGGCAGGAAACTTTTCATTACCATATTCCTAGTGCCTAGCATAATTTCTGACACGGAAAAGGGACATGTCTCCTCTGTTGTTACAAATTTGCTCTAGTATCTGGGACTAGTCTTTGAATATTTGATTCTTGAATATTTTTGTCTTAAAAAAAGGAAGATCACTTGCCCCATATACTTAATACATGTTGAGAAAATAATGGAAATTAAAATAATTTGAAAGTAAAAGTAAAATATAAAAAGGTTATGTTTTTTTATGCAGAAATATTCAGGGGAGAAATATCATGATATCTGGAATTTACTTTAAAATACTCCAGCTAAAAAAATAAATGAAGCACATTTAGCAAAATACTAGTAATTATTCAATCTAGGTGATAGGCATGTGGGTGTTTATTATACTTTATCTATTTTTATATATGTTTCAAAATTTTCAGAATAAAAAGTCTAAAAAATTCAAAAAATAGTATGCTCTTTGTATACAAGGCTGAAATTACGAATTCAGACATGTTTGCATGATTTTATAGAACGAGGTGTAAGATTGCAGAGAAGCATGCCTATTTTGTCATCTTGTTCTCCCTGCAACCCAGGGCAGATATTTGTTGAACTGTCAAGTCTTGTTAGGGTGGTCACATCAGAATTTTCCAACTGACTGAAATGAGATTTGAACTTAAAACCCTATCCTCATTATGACCATGCTCTAACATAGTAATTCCCCTAATGTGTTCCTTGAACCAGCAGTGTGGACAAAGCCTGGGAACGTGCTGGAGGTGCAAATCCACAGGTCCTATCAGAAGCTCTGGGGATGGAGTCTAGAAATCTGTGTTGTAACAAGCCCCCCAAATGATTTTGGTACATGCTCAGGTTTTAAAATCACTGCTGTAACCTATGGTGTTGATCTCTGTAGACTGAAGTGCAATATGAAAACTCCATTTTTATCATTGGCATTGTGTGAATTCTCTCTTAATTCTAAACAGGAAAAAGTTAACGGGGATTGTATCATGGGTTGACTTAACATGCTGCTTCTCTATCTTTAGGGCACTGTTTACACAGGTTGAGTAGACTGAGTGAGGAGCTAAGAATGTGTCTACCATTTTAATTACCTGAGAGCGTTGCTGCATGCCACAGTGGTCCCATCCACACAAGGCATGCTTATGGGATGAGAACCTTTCATTCTGCAGGTTTATTTAGACCCATCATTCAAGTTGTTGATGGCTATTACCTTGGTTTTATGACAAGGATATTATCTAGCAGGGTCTGCTTATCTGGGGCTAGTAGATAGCAGCCTATCTCCATCCCTGCAGCATATATAAAAGCACATGAGTTACTGGATCCTAGAGTTTGGGCTCAGTTGCTATTTAACTATGAGCTGGTCATTGAAGTGGAAACATTCCTCTCAGTTTGGGTAAAAAGCAAAAGGGACCCATAGTCACCATACTGAGGCTTCTAGAAGTTATAAAATGGTCCAAATCGTCCTCCTTGAGGCTTTCTGGTAGAAGTGGCAAATGTTTTATATCTTGAAAATAAAATTCTAAATCAGGCTTCTTCAGAGGAATTTGTAAAGCTTTGCATTTCACTATTAACTTGTTGAATTGGAGAGGAGGGTAATTATTTCTATACAGGGGAAATTGATGAGGAAATGGAAATTTGGGAACTTTTCTCTAATTGCATAGTTGGCATTATATATGTATTCTAAATGCAAAGCAATATAGCCCTCTTTTCTTACAGTTTTTAATAAGGAAGGCCATTTTGTTGGTCATATTTCACTTTTTATGATAACACTTGGCAAAAGTTCTTCCCTAATGTTCATGGAAACCCAGGACTCAAGCATAGCACCACAGGAAATTTCCTGAAACCATCTCCTTATTTTTGTTGCCCCATCAAAAAAAAATGGTAGAAGCTTTTGGCTTCATAGTGACCATGGCCATTTCTAATCATGACAGCTGCAGTGTGAGATTTACTGGCACTTTCTTGCTGGCAAATTGAGAGTATATTCTCACTTTGTACATTGAATTAGTATTGCAATTGGTTTTACCACTTACAGTGTTTCCTTTCCTGCCTACTTTTAATTTATTCAATTCTAGAGCAATGAGGACTGTGAAAAATTTCCAATCCCATTTAACAAATCTCTTGGGTCAGTCAGGAGTTAAAGTCAATTTATGAAAAAGTGAGTTATGGAAACCAGAGTGTCTTTTAATTAGTCAATAGAATTACTTGGGTTTGTAAAGGAAAGACCCAATTTTTTTGGTCTTTATCTTGCAGTTACTACAATGAAGTCTAGTAAGAAGGAAAAAATGGGGGAATGAGTCTTATACAAGTGGTCCATTCTTTCCTTTTGCTTGATTTTCATCTAAATCTATAGGAAATGTTTTTAACCAAAACCCATTTGGAAAGGGCTTAATTTTGTGAGTCAAATGTACAGCAATAAATACTGAAGTCATTTTTAGCTTTATTAAGATATAATTGACAAATAACATTGTATGTATGTAAGGTGTACAACATTTGATTTGATGTACATTGAAAATTGAGTGCCACAAGTTAAGGTAATTAACACATCCATCACCTCACATAGTTACCTTTGTTGTGTGTGGTGAGAACACTTAAGATTTACTCTCTTAGCAAATTTCAAGTACACAACTTAGAGTATTGCTAATAGTCATCACCATGCTGTACATTACATCTCCAGAGTTTATTTATCTTGAAACTGAAAGTTTATATTCTTTGACCAACATCTCCTCCATTTCCCTCAACCCCTAGTCCCTGGCCACCACCATTCTTTTGATGTCGGGGACTCTAGCAGGAAACCAGGCTTCCAGCCTAGGATGGGTTAAAGGCAAGTTTGTGATTAGTGGTGCTTAAGCGATTCAGGGGTACCAGGACACTTTTGTGCTTTGGCTTAAGCAGAAAAGGACCCTCAATCACTCAGGAGAAGAGCAAGTGACTTAGAGGACAGGTCTGAATGAGAGACTTTACGTATATAGTTCAAGAACTATTTTGTTGGCCCTAGAAGGCATTCTCCATTTATAGAATTAGAAGAAATTCACCAAGTTCCAACTTTGAACAAATATTGAGCACCTTGCTCTCTGAAGGAGACAGACAATGTATAGTAGCAATTATAATATAAAGTAATAGGTTTAATGGTAGTACAAGGACAGGGTGCTGTAAGAGCCAAGGTGAGAGGCACTATGTAATTTAAGCCCTGTTCATTCATCAAACAAATATTTACTAGATACCTACTATGTTCCAGGCACTAGGTGCTGAGAATGCAGTGGCGAAAAAAAAAGACTAGCTCCTGCCTCCCAGGGGCCACATAGTATAGGAGGGAAGAAAATTAAACAGCTATGTTCCATAGGTATGATCAATGTAGTCATTCCAGGTCATAGATACCTTCATGATAGGCGATGGAACCTCATCTTTTGGCCTGAAGTGTGTGTGTGTGTGTGTGTGTGTGTGTGTGTGTGTGTGTGTGTGTGTGTGTAAAATCTCTCTAGACAGAGGTATAAGTAAAAGTAGAGGTAGGGATAGAAATGGATATATGCACATGAAGTTAGGGTAGATAATACTCATTGATATAACACTCTTAAATCACAGTGGTTAAACACGATGAAAGTTAATTTTTTTTTTTTTTGCTTACTTCATAGTCCAGTGTGCATTGGTGGGATAGGAGTTTAGGGATTCCACCCCATGCTCCCATGTCTCATTTTGGTACATAGCCTTTTCCTACCCTGCAGTGCATTCTTGTATGGACATATCTTAACACCCTAACTAGGTTTCTAGTCTCCTTTAGAATCTTACTCCTTAGTTTCCCCCAGGGCCTATCATATGCTTGTTGAAGATAATTTTCTAGAGATGTGTAGATTATTAAATAATGGAGTGGATTCAAAGTGAGTTGAATCATAGTTGGTGAAAGCAGGGAAAATAACTTGGAGATCATTTAGCTCCAACCACCTCATTTTACAGATAAGTAAAGTGAGGTCTACAAAATAGTTCTAACACTATCATTTCTCTCAGTGAGTCTCACCTGACATAGTCAGCCAAGTAGAAACCCTGTCTCCTAGGGAAAGGGTATTGTGGAACCAGAGGCGGTAATAAAAGGTAGTTAACCATGGTGTTCCCTGCTTCCCATTCTTTGCAAGGCAGGCTAGAAGGGTGTTTTAGCTAACACACAGTTTTTAGTCCTTGGACCTCCTTTGTCATCCCATAATTTATATGTACAAGATTTCTTTTAAATATATAGCAGAATTTGAAAAGAACTGCAGTTAGACCAAAACACAATAAAAACAAGGTCATCATATATGCACTTACAGGATGACCGAAGTATACTCTTAGGACACTGGGCATGCCCTGGGCAGGCTTGTTGTAAGCAAAAATCCCCCTGGAATTTAATCCAGACTCTAGTTTGAATTGAGGTAGTTGGGGAGCGGGGGAAGTGAGCTCATTCAACCACAGTAGATTTAATTCCAGAGAAGTCAGTTCCTGATTGTGAGTAGAAGTCTTTGGAAGCTGCAAAACCTAAGAACAGGAGCTTTGACCTCATAGAGTCAGCTGCTCAAGATGAATTTGGGAAGGGTTTTAGTTCGGAATATACAGGCATGCTTCATTTTATTGTACTCCACAAATATTGAAAGTTGATGACAACCCTACATTGAGCAAATCTGTGGGTACCATTTTTCCCCACACCATTTGTCTACTTTGTGTCTCTGTGTCACACTTTGATAATTCTTGCAATATTTCAAACTTTTCCATTATTTTTAAAAGATTTTATTTATTTATTTGAGAGAGAAAGAGAGCGAGAGAGCAAGCAAGCCTGTCTGTGTGAGCTGGGGGGAGGAGCAGAGGGGAAGGGAGAGAGACAAGCAGACTCTGCCCTGAGTGCAGAGTCTGTCCTGGAGCTCTGTCCCAGGACCCTGAGATCCTGACCTGAGTGGAAACCAAGAGTTAGATGGATGCTCAACTGACTGAGCCACCCAGGTGCCCCCAAACGTTTTCATTATTATTATATTTGTTTCAGTGATCTCTGATCAGTGATCCTTGGTGTTACTATCAGTTGTTTTGGGGTGCATGAACCGTGCCCATATAAGACAGTGAACTTAACTGATAAATGTTCTTTGTTCTGACTGCTACTTATCTGCTGTTTCCCAGCCTTTCTTCCTCTCCTGGGGCTTCCCTGTTCCCTGAGGCGCAGCAATATTGAAATTAGGACAATTAACAACCCTACAGTGACCTCTAACTGTTTCAGGGAAAGGAAGAGTCCCAGGTCTCTCACTTTAAAACAAATGCTAAGTCATTAAGCTTAGTGAGGAAGAGATGTTGAAAGCCAAGATAGGCTGAAAGCTAGCCTCTTGTGCCAAACAGCTAAATTGTGACTACAAAGGAAAGTTCGTGAAGGAAATTAAAAGTGCTACTTCAGTGAACACACAAATGATAAGGAAGCAAAACAGCCTTATTGCTGATAGGGAGGAAGTTTCAGTGGTCTGGGTAGAAGATCAAACCAGCCACAACATTTCCTTAAGCCAAAGCCTGATCCAGAGCAAGGCCTTTAACTCCCTTCAATTCTCTGAAGGCTGAGAGAGGTGAAGAGGCTGCAAAAGAAAGTTGGAAGCTAGCTGTGGTTGTTTCAAGAGGTGTAAGGGAAGAAGCCATCCCCATAACAAAGAATGCAAAGGGGAAGCAGTGAGTTCTGATGGAGAAGCTGCAGCAAGTCATCCAGAAGATCTAGCTAAGATAATCAGTGAAGATGGCTACATGAAAAAGCAGATTTTCAATGTAGACAAACAGCCTTTTATTAGAAGAAGATCCCAGCTAGGACTTCAGTAGCTAGAGTAGAGTAGCCTCAAAGCTTCAAAGCACAGGCTGACACTTGTTAGAAGCAAATGCAGGTGGTGACTTTAAATTGAAGCCAGTACTTTTTGACCATTCTAAAAATTCTAGTGCCCTTAAGAATTATGCTGCATCTACTCTGCACTCTATAAATGGAACAACAAAGCCTGGATAACAGCACAGCTATTTACAACATTGTTAATTGAATATTATAAGACCTACTGCTCAGAAAAAGAAATTCTTCCAAAGTATAACTGCTCATTGACAATGCTTCTGGTCACCCAAGGTCTCTGATGGAGATGTACAATGAGATTCATGCTGTTTTCATGCCTGCTAACACAACATCTGTTTTGTAGCTCATGGATCAAGGAGGAATTTTAACTTTTTTTTTTTTTAAGATTTTATTTATTTATTCGACAGGGAGATAGCACAAGTAGACAGAGCAGCAGGCAGAGAGAGATGGAGAAGCAGGTTGTCTTCTGAGTAGGGAATCTGATGTGGGGCTCAATCCCAGTACCCTGGGATCATGACCTGAGCCAAAGGCAGATGCTTAACCAACTGAGCCACCCAGGTGCCCCAAATTTTAACTTTCAAGTCTCATTTAAGAAATATATTTCCTAACGCTCTAGCTGCCCTAGTGATTCCTCTCATAGATCTGGACAAAGTAAATTGAAAGCCTTCTGGAAAGGATTCACCATTCTAGAAGCCATTAAGAACATTTATGATTCATGGGAAGTGGTCAAAATATCAACATGAACAGGACTTTGGAAGATGTTGATTCCAACCTTCAGGGGTAACTTTGAAGTGTTCAAGACTTCAGTGGAGGGAGTAACTGCAGATGGTGTGGAAATAGCAAGAGAACTAGAATTTCCTAGTTCTATATGAAGTTCTATATGAAGATAATATAATAATAATTAGAAGTAGAGCCTGAAGATAGGACTGAATTGCTGCAATCTTCTGGTAAAACTTGAATTGATGAGGAGTTGGTTCTTAAGGATGAGCAAAGAAAGTGGTTTCTTGAGATGGAATCTATTCCAGGTGAAGATGCCATGAAGATTGTTGAAATGACACCAACGGATTTTGAATATTGCATCAAGTTAGTTGATAAAGCAGTATCAGGGTTTGAGAGGACTGGCTCCAATTTTGAAAGTTCTACTGTGGGTAAAATGAAACCTAACAGCATTGCATGCTACAGAGAAATCATTTGTGAAAGGAAGAGTCAATGGATGAAGCAAACTTTATTAGTGTCTCATTTTAAGAAATTGCTGCCAACCCAGGTTTCAGCAACCACCACCTTGATCAGTCAGGAGCCATCAACCTAGAGGCCAGAACCTCCATCAGCAAAAAAATTATGATTCGCCGGAAGCTCCGACTATGGTTAGCATTTTTTAGCAATAAAGTATTTTTTAATTAAGGTACATACATTGTCTTTTTAGACATAATGTTATTGCATACCTAATAGACTACAGTATAGTATAAGCATAACTTTTATATGCACTGGGAAGCCAGGAAATTCATTTGACTTGTTTTATTGTGACATTTGCTTTATTGCGGTGGGCTGGAACCAAACTCTCAATGTCTCCAAAGTAGTATGCCTGTATCCCTCAAAGGGCTGGGCTTGTTGGCCCACAAAAAAAACCATTTGGTTGCAACAAATATAACATGTACATGATCATTTCTCATTTTATGTGAAAAAGCAGACTCAAATTTAGAATTTTTCGTACAGTTTATTACTTGGTTTAAAAAAAAACACAGAGGGATGCCTGAGTGGCTCAGTCAGGTAAGCATCCTACTCTTGATTTCAGTTCAGGCATGATCTCATGGTTGTGAGATCAAGTCCTACAACGGGCTCCACACTGAGTGGGGAGCTTGCTTGGGATTCTCTCTCCCTCTCCCTTTTTGCCTCCCCCCATGCTTACGCTTTCTCTCTCTCTCTCAAAAAAATAAATAAACTTATCATTTTGATATTAAGGCAAACAACTTCTGTTCATGCCAGAATCTCACCTGAGTATGTTAACATAGCTACTCTCATGTAACATTTGTATTTTGGAATATGATGGTTTTTTTTTTTTAAGATTTTATTTATTTGACAGTGAGAAACATAGCGAGAGAGGGAACACAAGCAGAGGGAGTGGTAGTGGGAGAAGCAGGCTTCCTGCCGAGCAAGGAGCCTGATGCGGAGCTCGATCCCAGGATCCTGGGATCATGACCTGAGCCGAAGGCAGACGCTTAATGACTGAGCCACCCAGGCGCCCCGGTTTTTTTTTTTTTTTTTTAAGAATTTTTATTTTTTATTTTTATTTTTTTATTTTATTTTTTTATTTTTTTTTAAAAGATTTTATTTATTTATTTGACAGAGAGATCACAAGTAGGTGGAGAGGCAGGCAGAGAGAGGGGGAAGCAGTTTCCCTGCTGAGCAGAGAGCCCAATGCAGGCTCGATCCCAGGACCCTGATATCATGACCTGAGCTGAAGGCAGAGGCTTTAACCCATTGAGCCACCCAGGCACCCCTGGAATATGATGTTTTTAAAAGAATTCTGGAAATATAAATCCCACAAAACACTGTAATATTCCTTTGTTCATTTACTAGTCTTTGTATCCTGACATAAACAAGAAGATGGCCCCAGTGTTCAGAGACTTCTGTTATTCTCAACCATGAATTTCAGATGAACTTTTAAGTTTCAACATTTTCCTTGCTCTAGGTCAGATAGTATTTTCAATTATTAAAACCATAATCTTGAAGACAAGCATAATTTTTGTAGCTTCCTTGTAAATTTGTAATTTTAATGACTTAGTTTATGCTGAACATGAATAATAAACTATCACCTATTAAACCTGGAGAGCACCAGAAGTTACTAATATGATTTACAATGCACTGCAAAATGAGATTCATTATTATCTTGCATTTTTAGATTTGCAGTAGAGTAGTGTAAACACGTATTTACTTTAATTAAGGAAATAGCAAGCATTTTTTTAGGGCTGTATTTTATGTAGAAAATAGTTATCCAAGAACCAGAAAGCTCACACTTGGTAAAAAAAAAAAAAAAAAAAAAAAAGCATTTACTGAATTCTACCAGAAAATCTGTTCATCCTATTGAAAGATAATATGTACGTGTTCCTGATGGCTCCTTTCAGCTCTTGCCAGCTCACCCTGTCTTTAAAGCAAGGTCAGTGGGGAGGGCCTTTACTCAAGGGAGAGAGAATTTAAAGTATCCATGTTACTTTTCTTTTCTTTTCTTAAATTACCTTTGTAGAAGAAGACATTTATTAGTGGGCCTTGACAGATTTTTTGAGTCTTACAAAATCACAGGTGGAGGGATAATAGGCTAACTTTAGATCATGTTCAGACTTTTAACTAACATTTCTTCAGCAAACTGCTGCCCCCAGCCCATAAACTGGGCCCACCAATCTGTGTCTGTCTCTTTTTGCTCTCTAACATTAACATCTGCTTCTATTGATGTTTCATTTAAAAATGGGTTTTAGAAGGCTGCTATTTCATATGGAGTTGAGTCTTTTTCAAGTCCACTTTATTAGGTAATCAAGTTAGATTCCTCTGTCCTCCACGGAAGATCATTTCCCTTGCTTGTTGAAATTTAACCCACTGGTCAAGCCCAGGTTTTCCTTACTGCTCTCCATGAAGTCCTTGTCAACTAATCTAGTTAATGATCATCTCCACGTAATTTGAATACCCCTAGGACTTCTAATGTATCTGTGCTTGGATATCTCCTATGGGAGCAATTCTCTATCGGTCTTACATAAAACGTGTGATATAGAATGTATAACCTCTTAATACAAACAAGATTTTATATGAATGTACATACTAGAAACAGAGTTTCTACAGTTAAGTTTTCTTGTAGGGAAGTTATTTCTGAGTTTAGAGACACTGCCACTGCTCCCGAATTTTGGCCAGGGGGTGCTTTCAGAGAAAAATTCCATCTCATTTCTTCATGTTACATTGTGTTCTTGACCCCAAATGAGATTATCTAGCTTGATAACTCATTTCATTTGACACACTTCCTTCCAACTTACTATTTTAGATATTTCTAAAATTTAAATTGAGTCTCAAAGATAGAGTATTTCCACTAGGGAACAGGACGAGTGTGTTTCAGGTTTAGAACACAATCAGTAGAGTTCCAGAAGTGTTTGGAGCAGTGTAAATAAGTGTGTGGCTCCCTAAGGTGACTACTTTGAACAAGACAGCCCTCATTTATTTGTATAAATCCTGCTCTTTTGTTAAAAATAAATCCATGATTGCTCTGTTCTCGGGAGGCATATATTAAGGTATATATCTAAGTCTTTCTTATTGCCTCAACCAGAAGGTAACCTCATGCTTCAATGAGGCATTTCACCTCAGGAAAGTTACTGAAGTTCTCTGTGTCTCACGTTTCCCCTAAGTCACGTGGTTATAAGGCCTGTCTCATAGGATTCTATGAAGACAAAATGAGAATACATAGAAAGCAGTTACACATCAAGCCTACCATGCAGTAAATACTCAGTACATGTCAGCTGCTATTGTTGTTATTATTATTGGTTCTTTGGAAATCCTTATTTACATATACTCTCTTTTTACAAATCCTATGGTTGGATTTTATACTTTGGACCCCAGTCATGTTATATTAAGTCACCATGCACAGCACTCCTTCTTAAATATCTGTTTCTAAATTTGCTCCTTTTCTTGAAACCACTTAGTGGATTCCTATTTACTTCTCTTCCAATATCAAACCCATTGAAGCCAGTTTCCATGCTTATATCCTATTACCCTCATTGAAGACAGAGACTAGACTTCTTTATGGTATCTAGTTCATGTAAATTACATTAATGAATAACGATAATACTATAATGAGCTACACTGAAGGACTAGAAAACCTGAAAGGCATTTAGGGGAAATAACTGGTGGGAAATCTGTTTTTTTTCTAAAATGGAACTCTCCAGTTTGAGGCCACAGTGATTGGCCATAATGCAGGATCACACGTGAAGCAATTGAAAAACTCACCCCTTCTAAAATGAACGTGGACAACTGATGCTGTTAATAAACAAACTCGGATCACTGCCTTGACCTTGTACACAGATGAAAACAGAGTGGTTTAGGAGATGGAGGCTTTCCCTGGTGGTTTAAAAAATGGTCAGAGGTTGTTCTACTTGAACAGCCTTACTATCCGTGTTGAAAATGGGACAAGGGCGCAATCAGATCTAAAGTAGAAAATTACAGCCCAATTTGTGTTCAGGTCTCCTCTGTGTCTCCTTTTGGTGTCCAGAGCCACTGCCTCACACCCTGCACTAAATGTACCAGGGAATGCAAGACTTTGGCATTTGACAGAGCACATTGTCAAAGTTCTTATCGTACCCTTGACCTAAATTAATGGAAGCATTCATGACGAGAGCACACCAGTAATGTTAAAGCACATTAAACTCAGACCTTTTGTCTCTGCAGAATAATGTTCTGTTTTGAGATTTCTCATTACACAAAGTAATGAAACAGCCAAATCACTATGTACATCTGTGTTTGTTGATACTTGACATTTGGTTTTAAAGTGAGATTTAGGAGGACCCTTATTTAATCTGGGTTGGACTCTCCTGTGATCCAATTTATTTGCTGCCATTTGGATTTCATTTCTATGTTGAGCATCCAGTTGCCCCAACATAAAATTAAAAGGCCCTCTTCCTTTAATTAATTATGCTTCCCATATTCAACACCATTATTCAGCTCATTCACCTTGAAGAGTTGGAATTAACCCTATTGCAGGGCCATAGACAAATGGCACTCTCAGCTGAAACTGTGCCTGGGAGAGGTTTTGGAATACAGTTGTAATTGCTGTTGGCTCACATTCAAGCTCCTTAATCTAGCATTTGAGGCCTTCCATAATCTGGCCTCAATTTGCCTCGTCATCTCATAAAATCCCTTGCACAGTCCCTACACAAGGTAGTTGCTTAATAAATCAGTTATATTCTACCTTCTCCCCAGCTTTCCTTGTTATACTTTCATCGAACTAGTGTCTTCATGTTTTCTGCTTTTCAAACCACCCATCCTTTAAAGTCCACTGAAATCCCACCCTTTCCTAAAAGTTTTCCTTCAAGTATAGTCTCCATTTCTCTTTCTCTTGTTTCTTTAATTTCTTTGGGGCTAGGTGCTCAATGCTGGTGGCTAGTTGATGAGTGTTTCACATAGGTAGATCTTTTCGACAAGAGTATAATGGCCAAGTGGGTGCAAGGACTGCATGTCACTCACTTGTCTATCCTCCAAAGTGCCCACCACAGTGCTAAGCTTATAACCAACACTTACTTAATGATCTATGATGGAATAATGGATTGGCCTGCTGTAACTTTTGTTTATTTGATGAGTATATATTGCTTCCATCGAGTATATATTGCTCATGAGGGGGATTATGAGAAGATAGAATTTCATGGTGAGTGACATATGGGGTTGAATTTCATTTGAAAGTGCAATATATCATTCTGGAAGGGTAAAAGTGGGGTTTTTTGTTTGTTTGTTTGATTGTTTTGGGGTTTTTTTTGTTGTTGTTGTTATTTGCCTTTTAGCTGTAATGGAATCAGTAAATCCCCTCCTGATTTAACATGGAATCTGTTGGTAAGCGGCTGTTAGGTTTCTAATCCTGAAATGCAGAAAATAAAATTGGACTTTCAACTAGAATATCTATTTTTAGGAGTGCTGTATTAGACATATGTTTTCACAGGGACTACTCAGAACCCAACTACATCTGTAAGATAGTTGCTAACATAGGGCAGCCTGAATAAATTAGGTTTTTGTGTCACTAAAATATTTTCAGAGACTTAAGAGTGTTTGCAAAAAGCTAGGTCAAAAAGTTAATATGGAGACGGATTAAAGAATTTGAAAGATCAGGCACCTATTAGATGATTATAGTACTTCAGGATTATAACTTGGATTTTCTAAAGAATATGCATAATTCTAAGATTTCACTATTAAAAGTCTACTTATTAGTTTAAAATAAAAACCTTCTATAAGTAGTTTCTCCAGAAAAGCATTTCATACCTTTTCTTTATTGTTTCACTTAGCTTTAAAAGCATAAAAATACAGATATTTCAGCTTATGTGGTTTTTTTTTTTTTTAAGGAAGAACAGTGTTCTGGCTTTTTTCTTTCTTTCAAATAAGTAACAACTCAGTCTGTGAGTAGTTGTTTGTGATGTTTCCACAAAAACATTAGGCATTTTAAAGAAAAATGAAATTCAGAAACCCAGGTCAGCAAATTGGAAGTATTAGGGAAAAATTTTTCAAAAAGAATTTAAATACTGTTACTAGCACTACATGTTTTCCTTTTATGGATAATGCTTAAATGCTTCCCTTTAAAATTCACATATATACTACTTTGCTGATAATAACAACACTCTGTACTCCCCTTCTTTAAAGCATGTGATTTATTGTTCTAGCAGTGGGACTAAGTTGCTGATGCATTCATTCACTTCCCTTGGTGAAAAATGCCATGCATATGTTTAGCAGCTGGCAGAAGTCAGGGGTTTAGTTTGTTGCCAAGAAATAGAAAAACACGAACTGTCCCAATCCTGTGTTGTTGGCCTAAATAGAAGCAGCACTGTGCCATGAAGAGTTCTGAACTTGGATTTAGGAAACATGGATTCTAACTCTACGAGCTTCTGGAAATTCATGCATTAGTTCATTAAATTAATATTTATGGAGCTAAGGACAAAGCACTAGGCTGGGTATTGGGGGTATAAGAGAGTAAAATAGACAAGATCCCTGCCCTGATGAAACTTACCGTCTAAAGATGGACATTATTAAAATAATCATAACTATAAATTGTTAAACTGTACCTGTGATAAGCATACGGAAGCAAAGATAGAGGAGCGTATAATAGGGGAACTTAAACAAGTCAGGAAGGTGAAAACAGACATTCCTGAGGAATTAATGGTTTAATGCCTGAAGTCACAAACTGGGCAAAGGTGGGAAGGGAAGGTCATTCCAGACAGAGGAAAAGCATGTGCACAAAGCCCAGTGGTGCGAAGAGGTTTGGCAAATTTAAGGGACTGAAAGAAAGTTGGAGTGATTAGAGCAGAGGGAGTGAGGCTGCAGGTGGTACAAGAAGAGGCTGCAGAGGTCAGCAGGAGCTGGGTAGCACTGTGCCTTTTAGATCGTATCAAGGAGTTTGCTATTTATCCTAAGATCAGCATGAGGCCTCTGAAGAGTTTTAGGCAGAGATAGGATGTGCTCAGCTTTGCATTTTGAAAACATCACTGACTAGGGCAAGAGGAGCAAATCAGATTGGGGCCAGAGGAAAAGCAGGGAGACCACTTAGGGAGAAGCTGCGATAGTCCAGGGGAGTGATGATGTCAGCTTGGACTAGGGTGGTGGCAGTGGAGGGGAGTGGAAAAATTCAACAGGGAGGGTGTAAAGTTGGAGGAGCTTAGACTGGATCCGGGGATGATGAAGAGGGGGCTG
The DNA here is from genome assembly GCA_028646535.1 of Procyon lotor. Lineage (NCBI taxonomy): Eukaryota > Metazoa > Chordata > Mammalia > Carnivora > Procyonidae > Procyon > Procyon lotor. The sequence continues at coordinate 21,399,596 of CM053612.1, forward strand.
TCGAGGAAGACTTGTAGATTTCAGGCTTGTATAACTTGGTAGATGGTGTGTCATTTCTTGAAGTAAGGAACACTATAGAAGAACTGTGATTGGTTTGGGGGAACCAGTAGGGTAGCAAAAACCATGCATTTTTTATCAGATATATTGAGTTTGAGTCATTTAACCTGTTTGGGCCTCAATTTCCTAATCTGTAAGATAAGGGCGATGAATCACTGAAGTCTCCTTTGCAGAGGTTGGCAAATTTTTTCTGTCAAGGGCCAGATAGTATGTTTGGCTTTATGGAACTTGTGGTCTCTGTTGCAACCACTCCACTCAGCTGTTGTAGCTGGATTAAAGTTACCAGTAGTAACAGTCCTTAGGCCATATCAACACAAACCTGCCAATTGATTTGATCAGCTGCCGTGAATAATCAGTCAATTCAATGACAAATTGATGGTATCATGATTTAATGAGTCAAATCAGTAAAATTAGGAGATACGGTAGACTTGAAGAGATTTAACTGTATGTATTATAAATTCAACAGACCCCGCTGCCACCTTAAGTGGGAAAATCAAGAGAATATGGATTACCCAACAATGCAAAAATTAAGCAAAGCAAATCAGAACAATCATCGTGAAATCAGGAATAAACTAGGCACCACTCTCTGAGGAGAAGTTACATTTTTGCTGGTGTTGCTTCCTGTTCTAGTCATGGGTGTTGCCCCTGCCTCTGTCTTGGAGCCTCAGTGCAGCTAGTGGGGACAGCCCAGCAATGGAGATGTTGTGTGTGTGTGTGGGGGGGGGGGTGTGTGCACGTGCATGCGTGTATGCAAATGCACACACTTAGGAAATACTTAATTATCATCTGCTTTTTTAACTTAATGAATGTTTTGGACATTTGTTAATTTTACTAACTTTTTGTTCCAAATATACTTATTCTTAACTTTGTGGATTGTCTGTATTTAATTCTCAT
>CM053612.1:21400646-21470573 GCA_028646535.1 Procyon lotor
ATGTACTCCTAAGGCTCAGTAATTTTAGGTTTTGAATAATATAATATTGTTGATGAACTGTTTTTTCAGCTTCTCACCATTAACAAGGATGATCAAGAGTTAACCATGTTTGAATATTACTTACACACTAGGTATGCAAAATGAGGCTTCTGAGTGTATGGACTATGGCAATTGGGTGAATGATTGACTATCTCAGGAAAAAGTGAAAATTTTAATCGAATCATACCCATAATTCATCCTTATGAAATACTAGTTCATTTCCATTCTTTACAGCTTGTTATGAATGAATATAAGAAAGCTAAGCCTAAAGCCAAAGATATTTTTCATAAAATTCTTTCAATTTGAGACAGGTAGGTTGACATTTTCATGATTTATTTAATGAGATACTTTCTCTTTCATGCTATATTATTGTTATTTAATATTTATTGAACACTCTACATTGAGATGGTTGGAGGGGGAAAAGAAGGGTGTTTGTCAAGTCTTAATTTACACCAATAATGAGCAAAAGTTTTGCTGTAGCATTGAGTCAAAGCCACTAGCTCTACCTATCATGACTAGAATGTGATCAGCAAATAAAGTAGCCCAAACTAAAGTGGCCAGAATCTGAAAGCCAGGAAGATGGAGAGAGGCTAGACAGAGCACTGCAAAGATCCAGGAAGGTCTTGGTGGAAGGGAATAAACCAAAGAAAACCTAGACATGTAGGTAATTGTCCTCAGGGAAGCTGAGCTGTAAAATAAAATATTTAATAAGCAGGTTGAACATGCATCAGAGAAGGCCGAAGGAAGATGTTTAGTACTCTGCTAGTAACTAAATGTCAGGCCTAGCTCTACTAGAAGATGAAGGGACCTGAAGTTTGCAGCCAGGTTTCCATTCCACAGAAGGACTGGAGTGAAGGCACGGCCTACACCTGGGGGAACTATAGTTTTAGGCAAGGGAGTTACAGGGAGGCAAGGCAAAATATGTGGTTCCTGGAACTAGGATCAAAGATGGGGCTTAATTATAATATGGAGCAATTCTGAAATACTAAGAGTTCACAGGGTGAGAGTAAGTCCAGCAGCAAAGCTGGTTTCATGCCAGACATTTGAGTCATGTAGAGCTTTTTTTTTTTTTAATTCTTCCAATTGTTTCACAATTGCTCCCAAATTCAGGGATAGGGAGGGAATGGGGAGCCTTGAACATAAACATGGGGTCTTAGCGACACTGGATCCTTATATTAGAAGAATATGGAGTCAAGACACATCTATACTATCATTGTCAGAGTCAAATGATAAGTGATATAAATTCCCTTTTTTCATCAATCATATGACCTTAAATTATGGTAGAAATAGTCACAAGAACTACTTTGCTACATGAATTTGAATTCTCTCTTAAACACCCCCCCACACACACACTCACTCACTCACTCACACTTTCATAAATCTGTGCATCCATAAGAAGAGACTGGAACTGGCCTTAAGTGTACATAGCCTTCCCTATGGGGAGATGTGTTCTCTCCCAAACCTAGCCATCTCCTGCCTTGACTGGCCTGAAATCCCTCTACTGCCCACTCCTTTGGGAAGAAAAAGAGATGGTTGCTGCATCATTGCTTTGAAGGAAATATATTTCAGATATTTCAGGGAAGACACAGAAAGGGATTAAGAAGTGGTACTTTGTCCAGGGATTGTCTGGTACAAAAATCCCAAAGGGGTGAAACAATCTTTGCCTGTCTCCCACCTCACCTTTCATACCCTTCTCCACAGTATGTCAAGTCTATCAAATTATGTTCACACTCTTCTGCCCCAAAATGAAACTCCCAATCATATAGCTTCAATCTAGCTTTTTAGCCTTGTCACTCCCTGCTCTCCTATACTGTCCCTCGACTTTAGACAAACCAACCTACTCAGTATTCTGTGAACATCAGCATCTTCCCACCACCATGCATAGGCTCGCATACTTCCCTCTGCCTAGAAACCTTTCTGTGGGATCCCATGTTTGCCTCTTGCAACCACCTACATTCTATGTATCATATCACAGTTCTTCATGTAACTGTGTGACTGTGAGCAAGTTTTTTCACCTTCTCTAAACCTTGGTTTTTATACATTTAAGTTGAAACTAATAGTCCCTTCCTTGTAGAGGGGTTGTGAGAATTAAATGAGATAATGAATAAAAAGCGCATTGCACAGTGCCTGATACATAGATGCTTGCTCATGCTCTCGCATGCTCACACTCTTCCTATGTTTTATGCTTGTATCTTAAATACCCTCTCTCTTTCATGAAATCCCTGCTTTATTCTTTAGAAGGTTTTACTTATTTATTTGAGAGAGAGAGAGAGAAAAAAACACTGGCAAGCAAGGGGAGGAGCAGAGGGAGAGAGAGAGGCTCTTTTTTTTTTTAAGATTTTATTTATTTATTTGATAGAGAGAGAGAGATCACAAGTAGGCAGAGAGGCAGGAGCTAGAGAGAGGGAAGTAGGCTCCCTGCTGAGCAGAGAGCCCAATGCGGGGCTCCATCCCAGGACCCTGAGATCATGACCTGAGCTGAAGGCAGAGGCTTTAACCCACTGCGCCACCCAGGCGCCCAGAGAGAGGCTCTTAACCAGACTCCCTGCTGAGCGCAGAGCCCAATGTGGGGGGCTCAATCTCATGACCCTGAGATCATGACCTGAGCTGAAATCAAGTCAGTCGCCCAGGCATCCCCTACCCACCCCCTGCACTTGATATTTTTTTGCGCTTTGGACCAATTTCAACATTCCTTTCATTTCTGGAAATTCTTTTATAGTTCACTATCATTCAATGATAATAGGTAATTGTGGTATTGTGATTTATAAAAAATATGTTTGGTTTTTGTCCACTGTTTCTGGCACAAGGCTCCTAAAACCCTTGGAATTTCCTGAGTGGGGAGAGCAATAAAATTGTCTTTTGTTATGTTAATGAGGTGACTTTTGGACCTTAACCAAGGGTGGGGCTGATTGCTACTGGAGCCAACCACGTGACTGGAAGGTTGGAACTTTCAGTCCCACCCCCTGATCTTTAGGGAGGAGGGGGAGGAGGGGAGGCTCTGGAGATTGAGTTAAAATGCAAATGACTGATGATTTAACCAACCATACCTACATAAGGAAACCTCCACAAAAAAAATCGAAAGGATAGGGTTCAGAGAACTTTCAGTTTGGTGAATGTGTGGAGATTTGGGGACAGTGGCACACCTGGAGAAGGCAGGGAAGCTCTGCTCTCATACCTTTAGGATGCATCTCTACCATCTTGCTGTTCCTGAGTTACACTCTTTATAATAAACTGGTGATCTAGTAAGTAAAATATTTCTCTGAGTTCTGTGAACTGCTCTAGCAAATTAATTGAACTTGACGAAGGGGTTGTTGGAACCTTGCCAATCAGGAAGGAGTCTGGGTAACAACCTGGACTTCAAGTGGTATCCAAAGTGGGAATGGGACTGAGCCTTTCTCACCTGTGGAATCTGTTGCTGTTGCTGGGTAGACAGTGTCAGAATTGATTTGGTGCCCTAAGAATTGATTGCTGGTGTGGGGAACTCTCCCTGCTACCTGGGAATTGATACCAGAATCAATTTAATAATAATAGTGATAGCAGCAACCACTTTTTTGAGCCCTTATTTCATGCCAGGCACTATATTAAGTACTTCACTTGCATTATCACATTCCGTCCCTACCACAATTCTGTGAGGGAGGCACATTTCCTCTCTCTCCAGGCACCAAATTCTCCTTGTCTATGGGGAAGGTTGAAAATGAATTTATTCTTGTCTGTAGTGTCAGTGACTAGCACTGTGGCAGTCATGTTATAGGTACTCAGTGGAAGATTACTGGTTGAATGAGTGAATCCTGTTTCCTTGCTGCTCGAAGCTTCCAACCATGTGTTACCTAGGCTTTAACACCTGAGTTCATTCCTAGCTCCACCCACATTAAATTGTATCTTTCCAACATTAGATACCCTCAGGGTTTTTATTTATGCTGGACAGTTGATAAATTAATCCTGATAGGATGATAGCAGCAGATAATTACTGTGAGTATGTTAATGTGTCACCCCTCCTACATAGCTTATTTGCATTTTAATGGAGCAATTCTGGAGATAATCCCTTAAGGCAAAGGAATGAATCTTGAGGGTGAGAAAGCCATATACAGTGCTGAGCTGCTGTTGTGGGGGTGGGGAGAAAGGTGGTGATGTACATATTTCAGAAGTGACACCATACAGATAGCTGCCTGCTTCACCTCTGTGTTATGCCGGCTTTGCTGGATAATTTTTAAAAGCCCAGAATTATGATCTATTGCTGTCTTTCCTTAATTTTATATTAGATTTGTTGATTCTCTAGAGCAAAACCTCAAAGCCCTTTTGGGCAAAGACGAATGGCTAAGCCTAATAAGATGCATGGTGCTGTGAAATTAGATTAATTAACTAGGATTTGAGTTGAAGTTGTTTTCAAGATAAAATTTGTCCAAAATGTATTTGTATGAAATGTTCATTTGCAATGCCTACAGTATGCCACTTTGAATGTAATTCTTCCCTTGAATGTAATTCTTCTCTTGATACTGGGAAGAGGAGCACGTAGTCAGCCATCACAAAAGAGGAGAAAAAAATATCTCACTCTATACCCTTGTCTCATCCCAAAGGTCTGTTTAGTTCACCATGTATATTTGGTCAATTATATCCCTAAGAGGTCTATAAGAAGTACATTACCACAGATTTTTTTTTTAAGTTTTAGTAATTTCACGTAAAACATGCACATTGTCAGGTTTTATACATAAATGATTCATTTTGAGGTTGATGGAGCCAGATTATTTTCATATAACAAGATGATTTCATTTACCGCAGAGAACTAATTAAATCTCCTCCAAGCGGCATACTGACCTAGTGTGAATGCTTAAGATACACATTTATTCAACAAATGTTTGATGAACACCAACTATATACCAGAAACTGAAAGAGACAATGGAAATGTAGAAATTATTAATAAATATATTTCACATATTTTCAAGCCAGGCGTTGAGTTCATTTCTTTAATTTTTTTTTAAAGACTTTATTTATTTATTTGTCAGAGAGAGAGAGAGAAAGAGAGTACAAGCCAGGGAGAGCAGCAGCAGAGGGAGAAGCAGGCTCCCCACTGAGCAAGGAGCCCAATGTAGGACTTGATCCTGGGACCCTGGGATCATGACCTGATCTGAAGGCAGACACTTAACTGATTGAGCCACCCAGGCATCCCATGATGTTGGGTTTCAAACTTTTTTCCTACTGAAGACTTCTTTTAGAAACTGCTTCCATTTGGTCTGTTGCTCTATTTACTTTTTCTTACAACAAATACTATACTGTCTGGATTACTGTCATTTTGTAATGAGTTTTAAAATCAAGTAGCATAATTCCTTCAACATTCTTCTTTTTGAAGATTATTTTGTCCAATCTGAATCCTTTGTTTTTCTACCTGAATTTTAGAATCAGCTTGTCAGTTTCTACCAAAAAAGCCCTCTGTTACTTTGATTGGGAAGTTTGGGGAGAATCAACATCTTAATGATATATATCCACAAACATAATATATTTTTCCATTTATTTAGATCTTGTTTAATTTCTCTCAGTAATGTTTCATAGTTTTAAGCATAGAGGTCTTGCACGTTTTTGTTAAATTTTTAAAAAATATCTTGTGTTTTTTGATGCTACAGTAATTGGCATTTTAATTTTAATTTGCTAGTTGTTGCTAGTATGTAGAAGTACAACAGATTTTCATATAGTGATCATGAATCCTGTGACCTTCATTATTCACTTACTAGTTTCTCTTAGCTAATTTGTAATTACCTTAGGATTCTCTCTGTAGATAGTCGTGTCATTTACAAATTTACAGTTTTATTTCCTTCTTTAAAATCTGAATCCTTTTTATTTCTTTGGCTTACCTTATTGTGTGGTCTAGGTTCTCTAGTACAATATTGACGAGAAGTGGTGAAACCAGACATCTTTTCCTTGTTCCTGATCCTAGGAGAAAAATTTTTAGTCTTTCACTTTTAAGTATGATGTTAAGTATGAGGTTTGTTGTTTTTGTTTGTTTTTTTACATAAAGCTGTCCTTTATAGGTTGAAGAAGTTCCTTTTTATTCAGTTTGCTAAAAGCTTTTTTAAATCATTAATGGGTATTAAGTTTTGTCAAATATTTTTCTGCCCTCATTAAGGTGATCATATGAATTTTATCTTTTTTTCTTCTTTCAATAGTGTGAGTAACATTGGTTAATACTTGAATATTGTACCAACCTTGCATCCCTGGGATAAACCCTATGTAGGGTTTATTTCATTTATTATCCCTCTTCATGTATTGCTTAATTTCCTTTGATAATTTTGTATTCATGATTTTGTGTTTATGTTTATACACATAATAGTGTATAATTTTTTTTCTTGTAAGGTACTTGTCAAGTTTGTGTATCAGAGTTATTCTGGCCTAGTAAAATGAGTTAGGAATATTTCCTCTTCTATTTTCTGAAATAGCTTGTTTAAGATAGTCATTTTCTATTTTTAAAATGTTTGATGGAATTCACCAGTAAAACTATCTGGGTCAAAAGTTCTTCATTGGAATTGGTTTAAAATCTTTAAGTTCAGGGGCACCTGGGTGGCACCGTCTGTTGAGCGTCTGACTCTTGGTTTTGGCATAGATTGTGATCTCAAGGCTGTGATCTCAGGGTCATGAGATCGAACCCCATGTTGGGCTCTGTGCTCAGTGCAAGGCCTGTTTGAGAGACTCTCTCCCTATCTCACTGCTCCTTCCCCCACCATGTTCTTTCTCTCTGTCTCCCTCAAATAAATAAATCTTAAAAAAAAAAAAAAACAACAACAACCAAAAAAACCACAAGTTCAATGTCTTTGATGGATATGGGGATAATTAGATTTTCTCTAGCTTTTGGGGTAAGTTTTGCCAGTTTTTAAAGGAATTTGCCCATGTCATCTGTGATATTGAATTTATTGTATGAAGTTGTCCTGAAAATTCCCTTATTATTCTCTTTAATGTCTGTAGGATCTGAGGTGTTCTTCTAAAATCCTAGAGTGTGAAACATAAAAGTAGTTAGGAAATGAAACAGATGAACATTGGAGAAAAGAGAGAGGCAAACCATAAAACAGATTCAACTATAGAGAACAAACTGAGGGTTGTTGGAGGGGAGGTGGATGTAAGTGATAAATCACTAAATTCTACTCCTGAAACTTAATATTGCACTATATGTTAACTATCTGGAATTTAAATAAAACAAAGGAAGTAGTTAGGAAGCATAAAATCTTAGCTGAAAATTAAAGTGTCTTTGAAGACAGACTCATTTGTCTTTTAAAACTGAAAGATAGATGAAGGGGATTTAGAAGTACAAACTCCCAGTTATAAAATAAATAAGTCATCGAGATGGAAAGTATAGCGTAGGGAATAAAGTCAATAATGTAGTAATATTGTATGGTAACAGATGTTGACTACTCATCGTGGTGAGCATTGAGTAATGTATAGAATTGTCAGATTACTGCATTGTATACCTAAAGCTAATATAATATTGTATGTCAACTGTACTTCAGTATTAAAAAAAAAGAAAAAAGATATACACGCCCATAATGCAGAGCATGTAGACAGTATTTATTATCCATAGTTCCAAATATCATAACTGCTATCACTTTTATGCATTTTCATCTGGTCCTTTTGAGGCATTTCTGTTTGGTGTTTTTGTGCATCGATTTGTTTTAACTTAGTTATAAACAATAAAGTATATTTCTTTTTCCTTCATTTAACATTATATCATAAGCATGTTTTCAAGTCTCTACATAGTTTTCTTTGCCTTCACTTTTTTAAAAAAAATATTTTATTTAGAGAGATCACAAGCTGGCAGAGAGGCAGGCGGGGGGCGGAGGGCGGGAAGCAGGCTCTCTGCTGAGCAGAGAGCCAGATGTGGGGCTCCATCCCAGGACCCTGAGATCAGGACCTGAGCTGAAGGCAGAGGCTTTAACCCATTGAGCCACCCAGGTGCTCCTTCTTTGCCTTCACTTTTAATGATGGCATAATAATAAAGTAAGAGGCTATACAAAAGCATAACTATTTTCCTACTTTGACCTGTTGGATTTTTTCCCCAGTATTTTGATTCTCTAAACACTACTAAAATTGAATATCTTCACATATATAACTTTTCCCAATATTTTGCATTTTTTAATTAGAATAGTTGCATAGAGGTGAGATTATTATCAGGTGTTAAATAAGAAAGCCACAGGAGGTTTTTTTTTTAATTTGTCAACTGCAGAGACTTTGTGATCATGAACTTCTTATTGGATTTCCTTACGTGTTGAAGATGATGACTAATATTATTATCATGGGATCTCAACTTGGCATACTAAAAAAATTCTTGAGTGCAAAAAGAAAAAGATAGTGGAGCAGAAACACAGGAACATTTTAAGCCTTTCAAGATCCTGGATTTATTGGTCTAGGGGAAGGATGTGGTGAAGGGATGGTGGGGAGGGTTGTGCAGTTAATCCCACTGAAGAGCCAGAAGACATGTAGCAGCTTAAAGAGTCCCTCTGCTGAGAGATCTGAGACACATTCACTCAGAAGGCCCTTGTTTCATAGAAAAGCCATTTAAATGTTCTCTGTAAGAATTCAAAGCTGCAAACAAGATGATTGCTTCTGAAATTGTTGGGTAGTATATTGCCTTGTATTCAGAGAGAAGCATGGAAGTACTTCATAGGAGATTGCCTCAAAGAGAATTTTGTTTGATCAAGTAAACCCTAAGACAGCAGCCTCCACGCTTGGAAATGTTGAGGAAGCTTTCAAATTCTTTCTCAGCATAAGGTGTAAGGAGTATATGAAAGTGACAACTTCATTTCATTTCTTAATTAATGGGAGAAAGGTCACCCTGACCATCATGCACAGAAAGATTCATGAAAAAATTCAGAAGTATATGCTATGGATACCATTAGGTTAGCCATTCCCAAAGAAATTTCCCACCTTAGTATTTCATTTTCACTAACTGAAGGGGAATCGGGGAAAGGCAAATATCAGAAATAGAAGATGAAAGAACTTCTTATTTAACATATATCTGGTTTTGAGTAGAGCTATTATTAGTATTATTATTTAAAAAATAATAATGATCACCCCTCCTTATATTTCCCCCTATGTGTCAGCTTGGATACCACTATTTCTAATGTACATGCTGACTGTCGGTTAGAAACTGTAAACTTTTAACTACCAGATTCCACCCCACTGGCACTGCAGCTCAGTACACTTGATGTGCCACATTTAATTTTCAGGGCTTTTTAAAATGATGTTTGAGTTGTGATGTTGTGTAGAAATGTCAGGGCTACTGACTTGTCAACCTCATTATGCTGTGCTTCAGTGACTGCTTCCCAAACATTCATTACATTGCACAGAGACCATGTCTATTGTTTTTAGGGTTTTTTTCCCCTTAAACTATTGAACTTTAAATTGCTTTAAAAATTAAATGCAGCTAATTAGTGTTTATACTATTTTCTTAATTAAACACAATGAGAAGTCTAGGCTATGTTTTAGATGAAACACGGCATTGCCAAAAGATAGCCCACACCCAGTTCATTTTCTGTGACAAGTAGTTCGTAAATGATTACGACTCATGCCACATTTGTCAACCTATGTGTATTCTGATGTCAAGATACCTTAGAGATATAAATGACTACTTATCTCTAAGCATAGTGGATGTCACCCATGTGTTAGTCACACTTACTCATGAGTAAATGCTTTAAGGTGACACTGCATCAAAGAAAGTTATAGTGGGCCTAGAGGTTGATTCAGAGGTGTGTGCCTTGATGGTGGTATTTTTATAAATTGAGTATGATTGAAGAACCAGATGCCCTGCTTAATCAAATAGTATGATTTGTATCACTTCCAAGGAATAAGAATTTAGTAAACTATATTAAATGTAAAATGATAATGAATGGAGTATAGTCATTTTTTTAATATTCAGAAGGCATTTCCAGTTTATGCTGTTCTTCAGGGTGATCATTAGAATTATCTTTTATGGTACTGGTGGAAGCCCCACTCTATTAATAGAGTTTTCTTGCTGACAGAATGCCAGAACACAGAGCATTGACTGTAATTCACATGCTTTGTTGAAGCAGAAGGTTCAGCGTCATTTATCGTGGGCATTTTTAACCTTAGATTTTTGAAACAAACACCAAATGAGACTCAGTGAGAAAAAAATTCGAGAAATACCAATTCTTTTTCAGTCATTTAAGGCCAGTAGCTTTTCTAGGACTTGTATTAACATTGGTAGAGGGGGGATATAGCCCTAGCTTTGTATCACTGAATCATATTAGAAGAATATTATATAAGCACATGGATACTATAATTCACAGGAAGTCCCAAATCTTAACTTACTCAATAGTGTTCATTCATATGTTGAAGCAACCGATAATATAACATGGAGTCCCTCTGAGGCTGTGAAAGGGAAGAAATTTATCATTATTACTTTCTTTCTAGGGATGAGCTCAATTCTTCTCACTTAATGTTAAATCCACAGAAGGCATTCCATGAGGATTTAGGCTAGTCCTGTCTCTGCCCTGAGGCTCAAACAATCAGGTCCTGCTAGAATTCAGCCCCATAAAATCGGTTGTTGCTGGGGTACTTTGATGTAGGAAGCACAAAGGAAAGCACTTTCCAGTCACAAGATAGCTTCCTCAATGGTCTACTCTGGGGCCTAAATATCAAAACTAAAAATTAATACCTTTAGTCAAAGATGGGGAATTTTCAAATAACCTCTGTAAATTTGAACTTCTTCTGGGAAGGATAACCTATTTAGTTCTGATTAGTCATTAATCATTTTGAATAAGTTGTTGACAAGTAGACATCTGGCAAAGACCTGAGAGAAAGGGATATATAGACATATAAGTAACCTTTGATGAAGGAGAGGAAAGAGGAATAGGTTTAGAGTAGGGATGAAGGGAAAGTACTATAGGAGGGTCTTGTATTCAGTCTGGGCACAGCAAAAAGCCACCGGGATTCTGAAAAAGTGAGGGGAAGGGATTTCCTATGCGTGTGTTGAGCACATGCACATTGACATGATTAAGAGAGAGAAAAGGCAGTGATTTTAGAGAAAAACTTTACCTACTAATTGTAATCTATGGGAATTGGTAAATAATTATTGAAGAGCATTGTTACTCTTTAATTTTTTTTATTGGAAATTCCTTTTCTTGGTGTGATTTTATTTGTCTCTGTCAACTCTTCATATCACCCTTGCATATACTGTTCCTTTGTCAAGATTTCCCACCACTTTAAGTAATCTGATTCAGTGAGGGCTTATGGTTGCTCAAGTTTGGGTTGATGACTTTCTCAACCAAATCTATTTATTCATGATTCATGAAATGGGATGTGTCCATATATGTATATATTTCAGACCGTATGTTAGGCATTTTATTTGCTTCTGAGATACACAGAACTAAATAAACTACTGAACCTCTCTAAGCCTCTGTTTTCCCACTTATGATAGGAAAGATGAGATGATGATGATACTAATGACAACAATGATGACAGCCAGTGATGAGGAAGTGAGTGCTTATTGTGTGCCCTACACAAGAATAGGAACTTTACATATATTATTTTAAAATAGTATGTGATATTCTTTTCATTATATTAGAATGTGTTCATTGTAAGAAAACACAAGACAATAAAAACAAAACAATAGAAGTTTGCCTTTAGTGGCATCTAATAATCAACCTAAGACTTCTACCATCTAACTATTGCTGATACCTTGAAGTTGTGTATGTTTTCAGACTTGTTGCTACAAAATACATCCAGCATAGTTTTTGCTAATTCTCATATCAACAGTGCAAGGTAGATATTGTTATTCCAATTTTATACATGAGCAAACATGAAATTAAGTGAATGGAAAAGCTGGTAATTGAACCCAGACCCGTCTGACTCAAAAGCTTGCTTCAATATACTGCTTCTCAAGCTTCTGTAATAGAGGTATTCAAGGACGCATACGCCTCCCTTTGGCCATCCAAATGTCTGCACCTGCAACGAACTCCAAAATATTTTATTTCTTCTCTTATACCAACCACCTTCCCAGTAAGGAGTCATCTCCATGTAAGACAAGGTTTACCAGATGAGGAAGATTGACCATACCAGTTGGAGGACCAAGTCATCCAAAATGACAGTGATGTTTCTGGAAAAGACCCCAGCCTCACCTAGTGAAGGTCTCCACTTAAACATAAGGTCTTCTTTCCCAGGCACAAAGATATCATTCTATATAAGAGCACTCAGCTGATTTTTGCCCTGTGAAGGCATACCTTGTTTTATTGTGCTTTGCTTTGTTGTGCCTTGTAGATATTGTGGGTTTGGTTTTTATTTATTTATTTATTTTACAAATTGAAGGTTTGTGGCAGCCTTTTGTCAAACAAGTCTATCAGGTGCCATTTTTCCAACAGCATTTGCTTACTTTTTGTCTCTGTGTCACATCTTGGTAATTCTCGCAGTATTTCAAACTTTTTCATTATTAGTGTATTTGTTATGGTGATCTGTGATCAACGATTATGACTTGCTGAAAGCTCAGATGATGATTAGCATTTTTAGCAATATTCTTAATGAAAAATATGTACATAATGCTATTGACATAATGTTATTGTACATTTAATGGACTCCAGGATTGTGTCAGCATAACTTTTATATTCTCTGGGAAGCCAAAAAATTAATTTGATTCATTTTACTGTGATATTTGCTTTATTGTGGTGGTCTGGGACTGAACCCTCAATAATCACGAAGTATACCTGTACTTTTAGTATACTTAGTTGCTTCCTGGATTAACTTTCATTTTCTTTTTTCTTTTTGGGGGGTTATTTTTTACTCTCTGAAATTACAAATCCTTAATCTCCAGCCCAGAGATAAACCTAAGACCTAATTGTATCCTCACTTTCCCTGAGCTGATGGGGAATCCAGATGACAATCTAGAGTCCTCCACTACAGTGGATAATCTGGATTGTTTGTACCCACAAACGGGTCAAGCATATTGCATTCAATGTGCCATCAAGTCATGCCAAGTCCATGCTCTCATGGGTTTAGATTTCAAAAGAAAGGGCTAGGAGGTTGTGCATTTCCTGGCATGGGGTATACCTCTTAGTGAAATGAAAGACACTTTGCAGACCAAAAGCTGGCATGAAACATACCTTTGATTTCATCAGCAAGCATGCCATATGTCACAAAATTCTCCTGCTTCCTCCCTGTTATTTCATCTGAGTGCCTCTTTCCTGCACATGGCTCTCGGTTGCAGTTAAGTAAAATGGATAGTACAGTTAATTGATGTAACTAACTTGAATTCAATTGGCTTGAGTTAGTTATTTGCTGAATTAATAGTATTCTGAGTTGGATACTCTTTATGGGAGGCAACATGTTATAGTGAAGAGAACAGCAGACTAGGAGTCATGAAACCTGGGTTCTCATCCAGTGTTTGCTACTGCCTTGCCAGGCTTTGGGAATATTTGAAGGTCTGTTTTCTTATCTGAAAGTGAGAGTAACAATGTCTTCCTGGTGTGCTATGTCAGAGGGGTGTAAGCATATAAACTGTAATATTGTATATGAAATTTAGAAGGTTGAAAATGTCTGAAATGCTTTGACACGTGTGGGGTACTATTAATATGTACCTTCTAATGAATGGCCAGATAACTACACATCTAGATGAGCATGGATAGGAAGAGCAGAAAGGAAAGTAAAAATTTCAAGTTCTCCACATAAAACTTATCATTCCTATTTTTCTGATGAAGAAGTAATATATCCTCAATGTAGAGAATAGAGAAAATATAAGGAAATAAAAGTTATTCATAATCACATAACACAGAGATAATTGCAATTAGTTATTTTGATGTATTTCCTTTCAGTTTTTCAATTTTTTTTCAAATAATTGGTAATAAACCTCTATGATGAGTACTGTTTTTCTGATTAAAAATCAATAGAAGTTAATTATAGGGAATTTAATAGAAAGTTAAAGTTCTATGTAATTAGAACTTTATGCAACCCCCTTCCCATGAAATTAGTTTTAACAGCATTTCATTATTTATTTCAGTTTTGTATCTTATTTTTTCATATAACATTGTATTGTAGTGTTTTCACAAATCATTAAGTTCTCCAAAACTGTTTTAACTTTTTATTATCTAAAATTTTAAACATAAACTGAAGTAGAGAGCATAATTGAATGAGCCCAACTCTTAGCTACCACATAACTTGAGTAATTTTCCTTTTTTTTTTTTTTTTAAGATTTTTTTATTTATTTGAGAGAGAGAGAAAGAGCAGAATGAGAGCCAAAGCACGAGCTGGGGGGAGGGACAGAAGGAGAGGGAGAAGCAGACTCGACCCGGATGTGGAACTGGATCCCAGGACCTAGGGATCATGACCTGGGCCAAAGGCAGACAGTTAACCAACTGAGCCACCCAGGCATCCCAATTTTCAAATCATGGACAATCTTGCTTCACAAATTTCACAAGAAATTTCCTCTATTACCTCCCTCGATTTTTTGAAGTAAGTCCAAGCTATCCTATAATTTCATCCATAAAACTTCAGTATTGATTATAAGATATGAAGACTCTAACTATAATATCCTATTGTATCTTAAAAATAAACAATAAATCTTTAGAGTCATTAGATATGTTGTACATTTACAAATCCCAGACTATCTCATAAATGCATCGTGTGTTTTTTTCATTTGTTTGCTCAGATGAGAATCCTAATAAGAGGTACACATTACAGGGCATCTGGGTGGCTTAATTGGTTAAGGAGCTGGCTCTTGATTTTGGCTCAGGTCATGATCTCGGGGTCCTAGGATCGAGCCCTTCATCAGTCTCCTTGCTCAGCAGGGAGTCTGCTTGAGGTTCTCTCTCTCTCCCTCTCTTTCTGGCCCTCCCCACGCCCTCTCTCTCTCTCTCTAAAATAAATAAATATTTTTAAAAAGGGGTACACATTACAATTTATAGCTGTATCCCTTAAGTCTCTTTTAATCCCTACATTTCCCCTTCCTCTTTTTTTTTTCTCTTGCAATTTATTTATTGAAATTGGGTAATTTTTTCCTATACAGTTTTTTTTTTTTCCTATACAGTTTCTTATATAGAAAGCTCTTGACTTCACTCTTTGTATCCCTGTTACATTCTTTCATATGTTTCTCTGTCTCTGGTTTTTTTTTATAAACAGAATATTAGATCTAGACTAGAAATATAATGCAGGACATATATTTTTTATAATTCTGGGAGTCACATTAAAAAAGAAAAAACTAACAGGTGAAATTAATTTTGTTAATATATTTTACTTAATCCAGTATGCCCAAATATTATAGTATGAGTATATAATCCATGTATTTTTGATTATTATTTTTTAAGATTTTATCCATTTATGGAGAGAGAGAGCACGCGTAAGCACAAGCAGAGAGAGCTGCAGGCAGAGGGAGAGGGAGAAACAGGCTCCCCACTGAGCAGAGAGCCTGATGTGGGACTCAGTCCTAGGACACTGGGACCATGACCTGAGCTGAAGGCAGATGCTTAACTGACTGAGCCACCCAGGTGCCCTGAATATATAATCAATATAAAATCATTAATGAGACCTTTTACATTGTTTTTCTTGTATTAAGTCAAAACCCCCACAAATCCCTAATGTATAGGATTTCTATAAAGTCTGCCATTACAAGATCAGTAATGGGCAGAATTTCTGGCTATAGACTGTAAGGATCTACAAATCCATTTCCTAAAAAACAACTATAAACCATAAAGCTTGAGAAGTTGACAAAAACATCCCTTTAAGCGCTCTGGAAATCAACCAAAGATCTATAACAATCCAAGAAGCACTTATACTTGAATAAACTATTGGACTTTGGGTAACAAAAGTGGATATCTTTGGTATTTTGGCCTGGGGCTGCTCGTAATCTACCACCCCTTCTCCCCAAGACTGGTCAGTGCTCATGGTGGGGCAGGCTAGAAGAATCGTAGCGGCACTACCATGGTTAAAGATGGTTTATTTGATGTGGACAGGTACATGACTTCTACGTCCAGTGACAGCGCTTGTGGAAGTGGCAGTCTTGGTGGGGTTTGGCCCATGCGGAGGGTCAACAGGTCTGCTAACCTGAGTAGTGAAAGTATATTTGTGTCTGAGACTATGCATGTGTGCAGCAGACAGTGAGGATTTGAGAGGGCTCAAGCTAGCTGCACTTGTACAGGAGAGATACAGAAAGGCTCAATGGAAAATGAAAGTTGTGGCAAACTTGAAAATGGCGTGAACTTCAAATGTGCTCCCTTTCCCACACAGAGATCCGGTGCAGAAGATAAAACACGTACAGGCCTGAGATGGTTAAGCACAACCTCTGTGTATCACTGAACACAGAGTTATAGGGACACAGGGTTCAGCCTTAGGAAAGCAGTCTTAATAAAAGAATATAACAAGGCGCCTGGGTGGCTTAGTTGGTTAAACGTCTGCCTTTGTCTCAGGTCATGATCCCAGGGTCCTGAGATTTCAGTCTCACACTGAATCCTGATGAGCAGGGGGCCTGCTTCTCCCTCTCCCTCTGCTGCTCCCCCTGCTTGTGCTCTCTCTGTCCAATAAATAAGTAAAATCTTTAAAAAAAAATAAAATTCATCACTTATCTAAAATTCAAGTTTAGGGGGTCCTGGGTGGCTCAGTCAGTTAAGTGTCTGCCTTTGACTCAGATCAAGATCTCAGGGTCCTGAGATCAAGGCCCACACTGGGCTCCCTGCTCAGCAGCGAGTCTGCTTCTCTCTCTCCCACTGCCGCTCTCCCTGCTTGTGCTCTCTCTCTCAAATAAATAAATAAAATCTTAAAAAAAGAAAGAAAGCAGTAACTTAAAAAAAAAAATACAACAGAAATACGACCAAATATATCAGCGGGCACACATCATTGGGCAACATGTGTCACAGATTTAGCCCAGGCAGATTACTAAATAAAGAACCAGAAAAATCAGCAACAATTACCTTCAGGGGAAAAATCAGAATCCAGAGTTGCTACAATGTATTACCATCCAAAATGTCTAGTTTTCAACAAAAATTTATGAAATATGCAAGAATAGGAGAACATGACCTGTTCTCAGTAAAAAAAAAAAAAAAAATCAGTCATATAAACTGTCTCTGAGTGTCTCCAGATGTTGCCATTAGCAGACACATCTTCAAAGCAGCTATTATAAGTATATTCAAAGAAGTTAAGGAAAGCGTAAATAAAGACTTAATGGAAAGTATGACAAAAATGAACAAACTAGTGATTTTCAAGAAGGAAGTAGAAATTATAAAAAGAACCACATGGAAATTTTATGATTGAAAAGTACAGTAATTGAAATGACAAATTCCCTAGAGGGACTCAATAGCAGATTTAGGATGGCAAAACAAACAATCAGTTAACGTGCAGACCGATCTGTACAAATTGTCCAATCTGAAGAATAGACACTAAACAGATGAAAGTAAAATGATCAGAGATATGTGAGGCAACATCAAAAATACCAGCATATACATAATATGAATCCCAGTAGGAGAGGTGAAAAAGCAAGGGGCAGAACATTCTTAATAAAGATATTCACAAATTTAGCACAACATGTCAAAAGGATTATATGTGGAAATAAACTAGACATGAAGTACTAATACATGCTAAAGCATGAATGAACGAGAGCCAGATGCAAAAGGCCACATACTGTATGGTTTCATTTACAGAAAGTGTCGAGAATAAGCAAATGTATAGAAACAGAAAGTGTATTAGTAGTTGCCAGGGGCTGGAGGGAAGTCGAATTGGGCGTGACTGCTTCATGGATGTGGGCATTATTTTTAGGGTGATGGAAATGTTTTAAAACTGGGTGGTAGTGATAGTTTTGCAATTCTATAAATGCACCCCCACATCATTAAATTTTACATTTAAAATGATTGATATGCGTGTTGTATAAATTATACCTCAATTAATCTGTTTAAAAAACAAATAGTAAACCAACAATACAAAGAAAACAAAAGGATCAGTAGCATTTACAGCTCCCTGAGTATTTTTTCAAATGATAGATAACCTAGCATTGGTACATTTACAGTTGCAAAAGTCAGTAATTGATAATTACAACTATATACGTGTTTTACAGTTTGCATGGTGCTTTCATATGTGTTATTGGACTCATCCGCCAGCACTTTTAAGAAGGAAGGGCAGTTAGCTTTTATTATGCAGAAGGAAAAGAGGTTAGCTCATTTATCCAGTGTCATACAGTCAATGACACAAGATGGGCCCAAACTCAGACTTCCTGACTCCCAAGCTCAGTGCCCTTCCTACATTATGCCAAACCAACTGTCTGTGGTGGCAACCCAATTGTAATTACATTGTATTACTCCCTGTAGGTGAATATGGAAATTTAGATATTAGAAGAGGGAATCACAAAGGTGAAAATTACAGTTTAATCCATGCTATGTTCTTATTGAGTATTTGTTGATAAGGGGGCTGAGAAAGTCTAGTAAATTTCTTGCTTGTGACCTGGCATGGTGTAGAGCTCTGTATCAAATCGATCACACATGACCCAGAAGTACCAAGTCAATTCTTGCTTTCTCATCTGGAGTGTCTAGTAAATGCAAAATGTGGTAGGCATGGGAATTGTGTTGCACACTGACACCTTATAAGTAAAAGGACTAGAATCTGTGACCCTCATATAGCAAAGAGATAAAGAGTATAGACTCTTTTTTAAAAATATAATTACATTTCTCATTATTTCTTAAGATTTATTTATTTGTCAGAGAGAAAGAGAGAGCACAAGCAGGGGGAATGGCAGGCAGAGGGAGAGGCAGGCTCCCCGCGGAGCAAGGAGCCCAATATGGGACTCCATCCCAGGAAACTGGGATCATGACCTGAGCCAAAGGCATACGCTTAACGGACCAAACCACTCAGGCATCCCAACAGTTTAGACTCTTTAACTGGACTTTTTGGATTTGACGTCTATCTCCACTAGCTGTGTGATCTTAACAAAATTACTCAACCTTTTTCTGCCTGTTTCTTTTTCTGCAATAAGGAAAATGTATCTCATTATGAAATTTGTGAGGATTAAAAGCAATTATGGAGGGGCTCCTGGGTGGCTCAGTGGGTTAAAGCCTCTGCCTTCAGCTCAGGTCATGATCTTAGGGTCCTGGGATCGAGCCCCGCCTCAGGCTCTGGGCTCAGCAGGGAGCCTGCTTTCCCCTCCCCTCTCTCTGCCTGCCTCTCTGCTACTTGTGATCTCTCTCTCTGTCAAATAAATAATTAAAATCTTAAAAAAAAACAAACAGAGACTACATTGCCATAACTTATATTATAATTTTTCTACTTTATTAGTAGTTGTTGTTAATCCCACATTGTGCCTAATTTAAACTTTAAATTAAACTGTATCATAGGTATATATAGGAAAAACCATAGTCTGTATAAGGTTTGGTACTATCCCTGGTTTCAGGCATCCACTGGGGATCTTGAAATGTATACTCTGCAGATAAGGTGGGACTATTGTAGTAAGCATTTGCCTAGAAGAGCAAAATACTTGGTGCAAACCCCTGCAATCATTATTAACCCCTGCATCCACCTCTATAATTAAATCACTAAAGGGTCTATATCTTTGTAGCATCTGTAATGTTAATTTGATTAACTCCACTTCCATCTAATATTTAACATAATTGAAAATGAGGTTCAAGTTAGTAAGCAATGAAAATGCTTCTGCTTCCAATTGGTAACAAGAAATTTGAGTTACTGAAAATGTACGAATTTCACTGATCTAAGGCAGAATGTGGATGGCAATAGAGAGCTATGATTAATAATTTCTATCTGCAAGCTATGGAGGAAAGAGATATCTCTGTTCAATACCATATTTAAAGCCTATTACTTCTCAAGATACTTTATTAAATTTGATGCTACATTTTAGATAAGTATGTTAATGCTGAAATTACCACAAAATTTACAAAATCCCAATGGATTTCACTGTAAGAAAAATAAAATTGAGTAAGATTGTTTACTTGGTGAAATCAGCTCTTGTTCTTCTCCAAAGAGTAAAAAAAGCTTTTATACATTGAGTTACCTTCAATTTTCTTGAAGATTGTTCCCATATTAAGTGTTTAGCTGATTTACATAATCCACCACAAAGGATATTGAAAAGTTATAAGAAAGATAATTTGAAATTACTTTAGGAAGGTGTTGGAGTTTGAAAAGAGATGGTGTGATGGAGGTAGATGTCACTACCATTCAGATGTAGTATTATTTTCAAATTACGAAGGGATAGAGATGTGCTTAGTAGTTATATAATTACAAATAAATCTCTGCCTCAATTGGAAATAGCAACTAGAGATTCTGAGCCCTCATTTGGCATGCACTAAGTTGTTGCCATTTATCTATTGAAATACTCAACGTGGGCACCTCAATGGCTCGGTCTTCTAAGCATCTAACTCCTGAGGTCAGCTCCGGTTGTGAGATTGAGGCCCCGCATTGGGCTGTGCCCTGGGCGTGGAGCCGGCGTCAGATTCCCTCCTCCAGCCCCTCCCCCACCAAACAAAAGGCCAAACAAAACATAACAAAACAGAAACACCAACAAATATTCAAAATCAGGATTTGTATAGTTCCAGTCCCCCAGATCTTCGTCCACACTCGTGTGTTTTGTGTGTGTGGTGTATGGGAAAGTCACAGAGTCCAGATTTCCTCCGCAGAATAGAGAATACTAAATGAGAGAAAATACTTCAAATAACGGGTCTAGAGTTCTGGATGTTGGTTTTTCTTTCAAAACTTTTTTCCAGGTTAGAGTTTCTTTGTAGAATCTGGTGACAGCACCAATTTTTCTATTCATAATTCCCTTTCGCCACTTGTCTCAAGTGATCTAGCATCACTGTCTATAAAAATGTCCAAAAATAATGAGAAAAAATAAAGATACAAGGAGCCAGGAAAAAAAAAAAACCCAGCATCTACAGAGAGAGATGTGAGATTAATTAATCACTCTTTAGCTGTGGAATTAAGAGGCTTCCATTTTTCTCTTTCAAAATGGCCTGAAGAATCTGCCCAGGCACCGTGAGGGTACCCACTGCAACTCTTCTCCCAACTGAGTCAAATGAATTTTGGAGGAGTATTCTTCCAAGAGGGACTTTCAGCCTTCCACTGTAAGATTTAAAAAATGCTAATAGAATAGTTAGCTTAAGTGAGCACATTCGAACCAATGCAGTAAACAGAATTTGACTTCAACTTTTGAGTGCTATCTCTTTGATATAATAGGATGTGTATGTAGCACAAGAGCAGTCTACTCTGAAAGTCATCATTTCCTGGATAAGAGCCCCCATATGCAGTACATAAAATCCTCAGCCTATCTCCTGAAAAGTGATGATTTATTTCTCATTTTATTTACTAAAATACTATGGTTGTGTCCACGAGACAGACACCAAAATAACTGGCCAATCCCACGACAAAATGAAACTAGGCTTTAGACTTTATGTACCTATATGGGCTCTCATCACACACAAATTGATGGGGTTTTTTAATTTATATATATTAGAATTTAGTCAAACTATAGTTATTTTGTGAATAATTAAATGAAGTCAATCAAACAGCTGCCGAGCAATTAGATACTAACAAACTGTTTTCAGGATAACTCTCGGTTTTACTAAGTTTATCATGTTTTTCTGAAACAACTGCTTTCTGTCCAGCTAGTGATCATGCTTTCCTTTTAGTATAAAGTTCAGTCATCTAAAAAGAACCCCCAAAAAGGGCAAACAGCAAACTATGAAAGATAGTTTCAGCAAGTGTTATGGATAAAGGGTTTATTTATTTGTTATATGCTACTAATATAGTTTAATTAAAAAAAAAAAAAAAAAACCTTGCTCAGGTCCCCAGTAGATAAATGCACAAAAGCCATAAGTAGTTCGAAAGAGAGGAAATAGACCTAGCAAACGCATGTTGAAAAAATTACTCAGCCTCACTAATAAGCCAGGAAATTCAAACTAAAAGAAGATACCTTTAATTTACTTATTTCAAATAGACATTAAAAAATAATACTCAAGGTTGGCAAGGGTACGATGAGAGGAGAGTGTTTCCACACATTGCTAATGGCAGTGTAAATCATTACAATCCCCCAAAGCCACAAATATGTTCAAACCTTTTGGCTTATTAATTCAACTTCTTGGAATTTACCCTAAGGAAATAATAAAAAATATTGAAGACATGCATGTTATCTTCAAATGACTCCAGTTAGAATATTTATAAATGGGAAGAGAAGATGTAAAGACCCAACAATAGGGGAATGGGTATGCAAATTATGGTACATCCACTTTACGTGGCTATTAAAAATGACGGTTCCAGAAATTTTGTAGAAAAATGCAAAGGTATCTAGACCGAAGGAAGCAACATGAAAAAAATGTATTTGTGTATTATGACTGGAAGGAAATGGACCAGAATGACAGCAGGTAGGATAAATGGGGCAGATTTCTCTCTCAGCCTTGGAGAGTAGAGTGATTATCTTGCTTTTACAGCTTTGTTTGTTCCCCACAACAATTCACTATTTAAGCATTCCCTTAAGAAAAACAAAGGTGGGAGAAGAATCAACCAAAAGTCCATGTTCTATTTAAGGGCTTCCTAAGTCCAGTCTTTTCTTTTTTTCTTTTTATTTAATTGAAGTGTTGTTGACATAGAATATTTTATTAGTTTCAGGTGTACAATATGCTGATTTGACATTTATATACATTATGCAGTGTTTACCATGTTAAGTGTAGTTGCCATCTGTCACCATACAAAGTTATTACAATATTATTGACTATATTCTCTATGCTGTACTTTACATCCGCATTGACACATTTGTTTTATAACTGAAAGTTTGTACCTCCTAATCCCCTTCACCTATTTCACCTATCTTCCCATCCCCATTGCCTCTGGCAACTGCCTGTTTTCTGTGTTTGTGAGTCTGTTTCTGTTTTGTTTTCCCTTTTGTTTTGTTTTTTAGATTCCACATAAAAGTGAAATCATATGATATTTGTCTCTTTTTGGTCTGACTTATTTCACTTAGTATAATACCCTCTAGTTCCATCCACGTTGTCATGAATGACAAGATTTTATTCTTTTTATGGCTGAGGAATACTCCCCCCATGTGTGTTTGTGTGAGCGTGTGCGCGTGTTTGCGCACGTGTACCACATCTTTATCCATTCGTCTACTGATGAACATTTAGGTAGCTTCCATGTCTTGGCTATTGTAGATAATACTACAATAAACAGAGGAGCCTATATCTTTTTGAATTAGTGTTTTTGCTTTCTTTGGGTTAGTACCCAGAAGCAGGATTGCTGGATCATACTGTATTTCTGTTGTTAATTTTTTGGAGGAACCTCCATGCTGTTTTCCATAGTGGCTGTACCAATTCACATTCTCCTCAGCAATGCATGTGCTCCCCTTTCTCCACATTCTCACCAACATCTGCTATTAGTCCAGTGTTCTGTGGATAAGTCAATCTGCATTAATGTAAAAGGTCCTCACTGAAGAAAAATTAGTATAATAATCCCAACGAGTACTATCGCTATATCCCAACGAGTAATATCCCAACGAGTACTATTTGCTAGCTATTTTTCAGGTGCTCGGTGGCCTCACTTTCTCTGTCTGCTGTGTTCTGAAAATGGCCTGTTATCTTTGAACAATGTCCAATGTACTTTTAAATTTTTTTCTGGAGTGTGTCGTTTTGGTGAAGGCTCCAACCCATAAACAGTTGCTATAACTAGGACAGGCCTGTTTTCCATTTTGAGACGGTATATATATGATTACAAAGAAGAAATGGAAAGAAATAACAGGATAGAAGAACAGGAAGGGAATTTATACCCAGTACAAAAATATATACACAGCTCAATGGATTCAAAAGTAATATTTTAGTTAAACTACCCCGTAATAGATTGGAATGTGTGTGAAGGGTTGGGAAGAGGGAGAGGAAAGGAACACAAGAGAGGAGGGGAGGGGGACTGATAAATAATGGAGACTTGGCTTGGAATACACCCACCATTTTGTCTAGTTTTTTTTTTTTTATACTTCTTATTTAAATTGCAGTTAGTTAACATAGAGTATAATATTAGTTTTGGGTATTTAAATATAGTGATTCAACAACTCCATACATCACCCAGTGCTTGTCCCAACAAATGCACTCCTTAATCTCCCATCTCCCCACCCACACTCCTCTGGTAACCATCAGTTTGTTCTCTATATTTAAGAATCTGTTTCTTGGGGCACCTGGGTGGCTCAGTCAGTTAAGTGTCTGCCTTCAGCTCAGGTTATGGTCTCAGGGACCTGAGATCGAGCCCCAAGTTGGGCTCCGTGCTCAGCAGAGTCTGCTTGAGATTTTTTTCTCTCCCCCTCTGCCCCTCCCACTGTGTGCTCTCTCTCTCTCAAATAAAATCTTAAGGAAAAAGAATTGGTTTTATTGTTTTAATCTCTCTCTTCCTTTGCTCTTTTTATTTGTTTCTTAAATTCTGCATAGGAGTAAAATCAAATGGACTTGGTCTTTCTCTGACTGACTGATTTCACTTAACATAAACCCACAATTTTTTTTTGACAAATGGGTCTAAGCTTCCCTTCAATTTCATGTACAATCATGAGATTTTAGAGCTAGAAGAGCTCTTTGACATAATCTAATCTCATTGTTACATTTAGAAAAACTAGAGGCCCTAAGAGAGGGGAGGTGGTATATCTAAGGCCACTTTGCCAAGTGTCTTCTGAATGACAATATGAAGTAGTGATTAAGAGTGTGGCCTTTGGAGCCAGTTGTATGAATTGAGATCTCGGCTCTACAATTTACTAGTTATGTGACCTTGGTCTAGTCACTTAACTGCTCTGTTCCTTGATTTTTTTTTTTAAGATTTTATTTATTTATTTGACAGAGAGAGAGATCACAAGTAGGCAGAGAGGCAGACAGAGAGAGAAGGGGTAGCAGGCTCCCTGCTGAGCAGAGAGCCCGGTGAGGGGCTCGATCCCAGGACCCTGAGATCATGACCTAAGCCAAAGGCAGAGGCTTTAACCCACTGAGCCACCCAGGCGCCCCCTTGATTTTCTTCATCTATAAAATATACCTACTTCATCGGACACAGTAAGAATTAAACTGAGTTAAATTGCCACCTGAGTTAGCTGTTGCTGTTGTTATGGTGCTGATTCAAGGCCAATGATTTTCACATACCAAGTTGTCTCTTCATAGCCTTATGGTGACTACAGAAATAAACATATAAGTCCCTGGGTCTTTTCCAAAGTCACCTTGGAGTTTACCTTAGTAGCAAGTAGCAAGTGGAAAACACAAAGGTAAACCATAGGGAGTGACATTTGAATTTATACTGTGTGGCCTATCTGAATATGTCTTCTGCACTAGAGATGATAATTGACTTTGATTTTCATGGTTTCATAATAGCAGCATGTATTTTACCTACACAGTTCCTTTTTGTAAAGTATATCATTATCAAAATAACAGAGAAATAAAAAACTGCTTTGCTGTGAATAGCATTATGTTGTACATTTGGTTTTTCTATGAGTTGGTAGTGTGCTTGTCGGCGGACCTCCAGGATGCCATGTTGGGTACTGAGTGAAGAAGCCAATAAAGCAAATATGAGCTTGTCCTTAACCTTAGAGTATTTAGAACAGCATCTTTTCAGAATTATTGTGCTTTCAAACTTTGTTAAAGTATTAATCTTTCTCTTAATGTTGTCCAATTTATTTTATTTACAAAAAGTGAACCCATTTGTGAATGAAGTCAAGCTCTGCCTCACAGGACTTTGGTAAATATCATAATTTCCTAGCTCTAGGCACAGAGTTGGGCACCACCGTATCATGTGTCTAAAGAGAGCTGGAATGTATCTTCTGCTATCTGGGTCCACTGACACAAACATTAAGACAGGAAGTTGTGGCTGAGGGTCAGGGAGCAGGGAAAGATTATTTTCTCTTGGTTTATACCAATTTGTGGTTTAAAGGAAGATTGCTTCCAAGAACCCTCAATAACCTTGAATAGATGTGACATTAGTAGCTGATTCATAGCTGTGAATTGCTGTGATTAGAACTTCAAGAATGGTTCAAAATGGATATAGGAATATTCCTTTCCCTCTCTCTCTCTGTCTTTCTCCCTTCCACCCCCCCCCCCCCGCCCGGGAGTAGTTTTCATGTTGCAAATAAACATACTGAGGGGAAAGAGAATGTCTGCATTTTCATACATAAAAATAAGGGTGATTTTAACATCATAAATCATAGTTGCCAGAACACAACATTAGGCATTAGAAGTGAGATGTTTTTCATTTTTAAATTTAACTTGTTAGGTTTGAATGGTGTTAAGATAAGTGTAAATTCATAACCAACTGAGACTTAAGAAGGAATGTTATTTTGACCATACCTCTGCTATGTTAATCTCAGCCAGAGTGAACCAAACTTGATTGAAAGAACAAAGGAGAGATGGGAGAGAGAATAAAAAATATATATTTCTACCCTGTAACAGAAAGCATTTTATTAAATTTTAATTATAAGTTTCTTGATTGGTATTTTGGGTTTCTTTTTAAGATTTTATTTATTTATTTGACAGAGAGAGAGACAGTGAGAGAGGGAACACAAGCAGGGGGAGTGAGAGAGGGAGAAGCAGACTCCCTGCTGAGCCAGGAGCCCAACATGGGGCTTGATCCCAGGACCCTGGGATCATGACCTGAGCTGAAGGCAGACGCATAACCGACTGAGCCCCCTAGGTGCCCCTAAAGAACTGATTTTATTTTTATTTATTTTTAAAAGATTTTATTTATTTATTTGTCAGAGAGAGAGCACAAGCAGGGTGGGAACAGCAGGCAGAGGGGGAAACAGGCTCCCTGCTGAGCCAGGAGCCCACTGCTGTGGGATTGGGTCTCGGGACTCTGGGATCGTGACCTGAGCCAAAGGCAGATGCTTAACGACTGAGCCACCTAGGCTCCCCTCTTGATCGTTATTTTTTATCATCAGTGTCCTTATGTGGAAAATAGCTTTCCACCCCTACTTGGTAAGCTTTCATTCTTTAATAAACAAAAACTCTATGTGTTGGCTGAAATGAAACCAGATTAATTTTATTGATGCCTCCTTTTCTGGGTGGAAGTCCAGTTCTCTGCTGCAAAGAAACATTTCTGGACGTCTGCTATTGATTGGTTTCTCACTTTGCACTATTTGTAGTAAAGTCAGGGTCTAAAATCCTGCTAGCTGTCCACCTTATGATGCACATGCTATGGGAACCTAAGAAAAAAGAGATTAAAATTGGCCTTATCATGTAGGTGCCCAATAGAATTTCATTGGTTGTGATGTCGGCATTGATGATGAACAAACAGGCTGAATCAAGTACAGTCTTTTACATTATCCTCATCTTTGGTCCTTAAACATTGCTTTGTCTTTCTTTATGAGTCCTTCCATTTGGCTTGGTAGTAGAGTTGTTTATCACTAGCATTGGACTGTGAATTCCTTGGGGGCGGAGAGAATGACCTATTCATTTCCACATTCTCTCTAGACCCTCTTGTGAATGCTGGGCCACAATGTATTTAGTTCATTCAGCAAGTATTGATCAAGAGTCTACTACACAGCACACATTGTGCTTGTTTGGGGATGTAACAGTGAATAGAAAAGACAAAAACACTTCATGGAGCTAACATTTTAGTAGGGGAGAGACAGATGACAGTCAATAAAAAAACAAAATGTATAGTATGTCATTTGGTGATAAATGCTACAAAAGACAGGAAGGATGATGAGAAGTGACCCTTTTTTGGTGTTTTACAACAGGATGTTGCAAAGGCCCTGAGGTGGACACATACCTGTGATTTTCAGAAACCTCGAGAAGGCTGGTGCACCTAAAGTGCGTGAGACAGGTGGAAATACTGGGGGATGAGATTAGAGAGGTTAGGGTAGAGACAGATGAACCTTATAGGGACCTTGTTGGTCACTGTAAGGATTTTGGCTTTTATTTTAAAGGAAATGAACACTATTGATGCTTCTGAGCAAAGGAGAGACATTTTAAAAGCTTCATTCTGGCTGTAGTGTGGGGAACGTGCTATAACGAGAGCAGTGGTAGAAGCTGCACCTCAGTTAGGCTATTGCCGTAATCCAGGAGGGAGATGCTGGCTTGAACCAATGAGGTGGGAGTGGGGAAGTGGAGAGGGGTCATTGGATTCTGGATATATTTCAAAGGTAGCACCAACAGAATTTACTGATGGCTTATATGTGGGATGTGAAAGATAGGAATCTATGTGTGTGGCCGGAGCAAATGGAAGAGTGGAGCTGCCGTTTGCCAAGATGGGGAAGATCATGGGAGGGGCAGGTTTGGGAAGCCATGGGAATTGGGACATCGGTTTTGAACATAGTAAGTTTGAGAAGCCAGGTAAAGATATTGAGTGGGGGACGGGGTACCCACGTCTGTGGCTCAGGAGAGAGATTATGCTGGAGCTATCAGTTGGGGAGTGTATAGACAGTATGTGTTAAGAGATGATGTGAGATTAGGTTGTTGCCGAATCATCAGTGTGTATTCACTTACAATACTTGATTCGCTTTCTCTCCAACTATGTTCATCTCTGGTAGTAAGTCATGCCAAACTGGCTGTTTCTGTGGACCATTTATGGAATTTGTAGGATAGATGTTAGTTTCTACTATGTGTGTGCCTAGAGTAGTGTTAAGTGGCATGGGGGCTGCAAAGAAGCCTAAGACTCAGATTCTGCCTTTCACTTAGGGAAGTAACACTTCGATTCATGATACTTTGTTCAGACTACAAAGGATTGGATACCACTATATGCCTATCAGTCAATGCAGCTTTATTAAGTGATTTCTGTATTCTCTGTGTTTGCTACAAATACAAGAGAAATTCCAAAAAGTGAGATTCTGCACATGATTTAGGAACTACTATCTAGATGTCTGTAGATTTCTTTAAGAATATCTGTGGTGAAGAGCTTAAGAAAAATAAAGGAGTCCATTTCACTGCAAAATAAAATCATAAAGTTATTTAGGTTTGAACTAGGTTTTTTTTTAACATTGCACAAAATAGGACCAAGTTGCAGAGTTGCAGCATTTGATGAAAATAATGATAAAATAGTGTAAGGAATGAAAATAAGTATATTTTTACAGGGCTTTAAGCTTTTCGGAGGACTTGGACATCTCAAATGGCATTTGACGTTCTCAAACCTCTCTGGGGTAAGGCAGAAAATGCCTTTACTTGCCCTAAGAGCCATAGTGACTTCAAGCAAAACATTCTGTGGGGGAAAGAGGGGTTCTTTCAGTGATTTATCATGAAGTTTTAAAATTTCTATTTCTAAATCCGATTTAGATCCTGCTGTTCCTATACCCAGTATACTCACCAGAAGTGTTGTTTACATCCTCTCGGAAGTATGAAGAACAAAATTTACCACCACCTAACTCATTAAAAATTCTCTGTAAGCCCAAGGCTCAAAAGCCACAATATGGACACAAAGAGCTCAGTCCCCCTCAAGGACACTTTATTTCATGAGCCTCTCTCACTCAGAATTCTTCCCTTCTTCAAAACCCCTTTCTTAAATGCAATATTAAACCAGAGGCAAGACTGTCTTTTTTTCTGAATGTAGTTCTCTTACCAGTTTTCATTTCAAATGTGAGATCTGCTAGGCTAGTATTTGTACTCCTGGCCACTTTCAAATCTTAGAATATTTTTTAATCTAACCAGTGACATTATCATTAAGAACACGCACGCACCTTAGAAAACATTGTCCTTTATTTGCATTCCGATACAAATATTTTTGAAGGCAATCTCTCTTCTACCTCGAGTATTTTCTGATGCTGCAACCTCCAGTTTAATCCTAAATGCTTGCCAATGTGTGCATGTAACACAGAGTGTTATTATTGCCTCAGGCTAGCTTCATGTCATCTAGTTTGTCTTTTGCTTCACTCCTTTGATAGTATTATCAGAACCAATTGTGAATCTGCCAGATGCATTTCCTCTCAAAAGGACAAATCTAAGAAAGCTTGTGTTTTTCCCTCTCTTTCAGGACTGCTTACATTAAAGGAGTTCCTCTTCCTTCATTTCATGAAATTGAGATTGCTGAATCAGACATGGAGCAAACGGACTGCAAACCCTACCAGCCTCTCTCAAAAGTCAAACATGAAATGGATCTAGCTTATACCAGTTCTTCTGATGAAAGTGAAGATGGACGAAAACCAAGACAGTCGTACAACTCCAGAGAAACCCTGCATGAGTACAACCAAGAGCTGAGGATGAATTACAATAGCCAGAGCAGAAAGAGGAAAGAAGTGGAGAAATCTACTCAAGGTATGTTTTCACTAGATTTTTAGAACTAATAGTTTTCCTCAGTAGGGAATGCTTGTATATGTAAACTTATATTTCAAAAACAAATTTGCTGATGTTAACTAGTTAATGCGCACAGCTTACATATGCTTAGTGAATTTGTTCATATGCCAATCCAGCTGAGGTTGTAGGTTACATGTGCTTTTTATGGATTATGCATGAATTTAGATGCAATAATCCTCTTATCAGAGCATTCAAAATTTGTCTAATCCTACAAATAGCCATTTACACACTGAAGGATAAATAATTTATAGTAAGATGAAAAGTAAACATCTAAGTGCTTTTCAAGCCATTGCCTATATGGGACAAAAGTCTCAAATAAATATTTGGCTTCTAAAAGAGCTTTAGAAAGGTTAGTGGAGACCACCAAACAAAGGTCCGGAAAGTCTGTCATCAGAATGTGGACATTTTGTACAACACAGTCTGGAGGGAAAATAAGAATTTGTTAGAACCCTTCCTACCGTGGCCATCATGTAGAGCAGATCCTTTGGACCACTTTGGTTTCTCAGTTATGGATTGGCAAGACAGTTTTTAATAAATAGAAAACAGGTACATAGAAATATGATTGCCTTATTCTTTTCGATTGATAGTTAAGCAGTGGTAGATACTCTTAACTACACAAAAGAAAAGGTACTGACTAGTATTGGTTAATATATTTTTTTAAAGAATACATCAGTGCTGAAATGAAAAAAAATAAGATTTGATTGTCTAGATCAGTAGTTCTAAA
Organism: Procyon lotor; assembly: GCA_028646535.1. Taxonomy (NCBI): domain Eukaryota; kingdom Metazoa; phylum Chordata; class Mammalia; order Carnivora; family Procyonidae; genus Procyon; species Procyon lotor. The sequence goes on from CM053612.1 coordinate 21,431,598, forward strand.
CTTAGGAACCCTGGAGCAGCAACAGCAGCATTACATATAGGACTTGCTAGTAATGCAAATTCTAAGGCTCTACCCCAGACCCATTGAATCAGAAACCCTGAGGGAGGTACCCAACAATCTTTGGTTTAACAAGCCCTCCAGGGGATTCTAATGGCAACTGAAGTTTGAGGACCACTGCTTCATCCCCCTTTTTTTTTTTTAAAAAGATTTTATTTGTTTATTTGAGAGAGAGAAAGAACACAAGCAGGGGGAATGGGAGAGGGAGAAGCAGGCTTCCCGCTGAATAGGGAGTCTGATACTGGGTATGCGGGCTCTATCCCAGGACCCTGGGATCATGACCCAAGCCAAGGCAGACACTTAACGACTGAGCCACCCTGGCGCCCCTGCTCCATCCCTTTGAAATCTCTTTTTTTCAGAGAGCCTCAAAGATCACATCTAGTTGGGTGACTTCCAAATATTTATCTTCAGCTCCATCATTTTTCCCAAACTCTAGCCCTACATTTTCAGTTATCTGCTAGACATTTTTGAAAGAATGGACACCTCCACTGGCAGCTCTAAACTGATATATCTAAAATGGCAGCAGTCATCTGAACATCTCTAATTGCACTCCTTTTCCTTCCGTCACAGCATTTATTAATGATGCTCCCATTCTCCCCAGCCATCCACATATACTTTCCCTACTTAATCAATTGCCTCTTCCAGCAGATTTAACTTCTACTTGTCTCAAATCCATCTTCTTTCCTTTAGCATTATCACTGCTCTCATTTTTTTACCTCAACTGTTTTTTTTCCCTAACTGATCTCCTTGGACCTTACCTCATCCCTCAGTCCTTTTGCCATGCTGTTACCATTCTTTTGGAATGCCCTTCTCTGCCATCTCCTTTTCATCATATTCAACCATCTTCAAGGCCTAGTCTCCCAGCATCTTTGCCACAGAGCCTTTGCTGCATTGTCACCCTCTTCGTATCCATTTCTGATTTTTATTATTTTTGTATATACTTTTCTAGAATGTGCACTCAGTGAAGATGGGGATCATGATTTATTTACTGATCTCTATTTTTCTATAATACTTGGCATATAATCTGTGCTCTATAATTTTTAATTCAAGGAATAAGTTGTTATCAACCAAAACATAAATACTTACCATGCATTGAAAACTGCTTTTTAAATACTGACACTGGCACAGGTTACTTTTTTTTTTTTTAAGAGTAAGTCCATGCTGAGAAGAAAAAAAAAAAATTCATTTGATTATCTAGATCAGTGGTTGTCAAAATGTGAGGCCTAGACCAGCAGCAACAGCATCACCCATGAACTTGTTAGAAGTGCAAATTCTCGGGCATTGCCCCCATCATGTAAAATGCAGTTATTATAAATGAAAACTACTGTATTCTAATTAGTATTAGAATCTTACATCAGAGGAATTTTAAATTGAGCCGAAGATTTTATATATTCATACTAACATTTAAATATACCTTAAATGTTTATATTAACTATATGACACAATTTTTAGCTCTTACATAATTGATAGAAGTTTTGTATCTTTTCAAGTAATTAATTTTAATCTTTCCTATTTGTTCTGCTAATGACTGTAAATTTGTCACAAAATAATTTTATTCTTCCATTTTTGGCTCTTTTATGCTTTAAAAAATGGGTATTTCCCATTAAAATATTTTTCTATAAATTTGTCTTTACAGAATATGAACTTACAATTGCGAGTTGTGGGTTATGGGAATGAAGTGTAGAATGCTTGACCTCATAAGTTATGAGTTTAAATAAGAATGCATTTCTAGTGACAGCTTGTTCTAAAAATATAAGCAATTTTGTACTGAGTCAGTGTAAAGAGCCTAGCCAGCCTCATATTTTGTCTCTGCGTTGTGATCAAAATAAATTTTGAGAAGGCAGAAGTTTGTTTGCTATGATGCCATCCTAACTTTTTTTCAATGACCTATTAGTACTCAATAAGCTTTTATTTAGCACTCGCGATGTGTCAGACCTTGAGTCAGAGCTAGGGATGGAGATGACCCTAATAGTGTCTGCTTGCAGGAAGTTCATAATGTGGTGGAGAAAATAGATATCAAGCAAATCATTGCAATTGAATGTAGTAAGTACTTATATAGATAAAGTGGTATGGAAATACACAGGGAATTGGGGTCCATAGAAAGGTAGTATTTGATCTAGGTTTTAAAATTTGAATGTGATCTTACTTGGAAAAGGGTATTCCAAGAGGGTAGATCAGCAGGCGCCAAAGCATAAAGCTGTGAAAAGGCCTGGGATGGTGAAAATTACAGTGTGGCTAAGAGTAAGGTACATTGGAGCTGGATCACAAAAAGTATTGCATGCCCAACTCAAGAGTTCTTTTTTTCCTTGCTGCCTTAAAAACCACAGCTTTTAAGTGATGGAGAATTTCATATTGAATATGATTTTTAGGCTGAGAAGCGTAGGAGAGAATTGTAGATATATAAGCAGGAGTATAACAGATTGATTGCAGGTGGGAAAAATTGGATGCAGAGAGGCAATCTATGAAGCTACTGAATTAGGCTAGGCTAAGAACGGCGATGACGGTGTTGACTCTGGCTGTTTCAGAAGAAGTAAAGAAACATAGTGCATAGATGTCAGTGTGGAGGAATTGATTGGAGTTGTTAATTGGTTAGTTGTTGAGGTTGAAAGAGATAACAGAGTCAAGGATGCCTCAATTTCACGTTTGGGACACTGGGAAGATGATGCTCCATTTACCAAGAGAAGGAAAACAGGAAGAAGGGTGGGTTTGGAAGGGAAGAGAATGAATTTCTTTCTGGAAGTGTTTACGTGTAACGTGCTTGGGTGCTATCCCAGTGGATTTTCCTATCAGGCACTTGAAAAATGCATGTCTAGAGTTCAAGAACGATCTGGACTGTTGATACGATTATGTAGATTTGAGTTCTTCAGTATCTTGCAGTAGGAGATGCCAGGGGTGGATATTACCCAGGTGGATGATAGTATAGAGTGAGACTAGAAAAAGGCCAAGGACAAAAACCTGAATCTATCATCTGTGAACTTACATAAATACATTTTCAAACTATTTAAATTTTTAGCTAATACTGTCTTTTGGTGCAGTGACTTACATATATACTCAAGTATGAAGATCCAGGAGGTGAAAGTCCAGAAACTTGGGATCTTATCGGTCACTGACTCGCTGATGTTTACAGACATTTAGGAGGGGAAATAAGTGTCTCTTCAGGGGAGAAATGAATTATCCCTCATTAGGCAAAACTGTGGACCCTATTATCATCTTTGTTTTTTTTTTTTAATTTTTTTTTTTAAAGATTTTATTTATTTGACAGAGAGAAACACAGCGAGAGAGGGAACACAAGCAGAGGGAATGGTAGCGGGAGAAGCAGGCTTCCTGCCGAGCGAGGAACCCGATGCGGGGCTCGATCCCAGGACCCTGGGATCTGACCTGGGCCGAAGGCAGACACTTAACGACTGAGCCACCCAGGCGCCCCTATCATCTTCTTTGTTGAGGAATGAAATCTACTTTGTTGTCTTATTCCATGTATTACTACCCATGAGTGAAAGAAAATATTAATAATTTTCACATATTTATGGGAGTGGTAGTACTTTGCATTAACCTAGCTGGAGTTGAGCCTGACTTATTATTTTTAGGGAATAAAATCCTCAGAAAATCGTTTTAAGTCAGGAAGGAAGAAAGCAAATATAATCGGGCACCTGCCGTAGTGGCAGACACTCTGCTAGATGCCTTTCAGGCTTACTAGCTGTGCTGCCTTAAGCAAGTTACTTCGGCTCTCTGAGCCTGTTTTTCATCTGCAAAATTGACTTCATTATCACCATCAACAACACCATAATCACAGTGGTAAGAATAAAAGTAATGGTAAAAATAAATCTTGACAAGTACCTACTCTGTTTAGGGACTCTGCCAGGTGCTCTACATTTGCTCCCTAAACACCTTATGAAATATGACTTATTATTTCCAGTTTACAGATAAAGTAACTGAGGCTTGGGGCACCTGGGTGGCTCAGTCAGTTACATGTCTGCCTTTGGCTCAGGTCGTGATCCCAGGGTGTTGGGATCAAGACCTGTATGGGCTCCTTGCTTAGTGGGGAGTCTGCTTCTCCCTCTCCCTCTGCCTGCCGCTCCCCCTGTTTGTGCCCTCTCTCTGTCAAATAAATTTAAAATATCTTAAAAAAAAAAGTAACTGAGGCTTGGCAAGAAATAACTGGTCAGTTTCTGTAGCTAAAAACTGGTAAGAGTTGGACTGGAAATCAAGTCTTTGGCTCTAAGGTTCCCATCACTCACTACACTATACTCCTCCCATACCTACCTCAGGAGGTTATGATAAGTATCAATTGTGATCATAAGTGTAAAAATGGTTAGGAACTCAATAAATTTAATTTCCCTTCATTTCCTTCCCTGACAACCTTGCCAGCCTCTTTTTGTTTGAGTCACCAAGGGTTTACAAAGAGGTTTAACAAGGCTTTTCATTCTGATGATCTTTAGAATAAAGAGCAGATGATGTGCTATCTAATTTATAATGAGATATTCCTAAGTCTGTTTGTTTCACTTTGTAGGGAGACGGTTGTGCCATCCAATTCAGGTCTTATTTGGGGGAAATATTAATAAGAGTAAATGCTTGATCCCATCTGAAAATATCTTTAAATTCCTATTTTTATTTGCCAAGAAAGCAGCACCCACTCCCCCAGGTACACACAGAGTGCTGGATTCTAAAACTGATTTTCTTATCTTCCCAAAGCTTTCAGATTAAGGGATGGGCACTAATCTAATATTCACAATTCTTTACTAACGAGATAGATGAGCCCTAGGCAAACTTATTTTATATGCTTTTCGGCAGGTCAAATAGCTGGGGTAGATTTCCCGGAGGCACAAAGGCTAGCAGTTTTTCCCAAGCAGGCTCACTTCCAAGGGAGACATCAATTAACTAAAAAAATTCGTATAAGCCAAATGAAAATATCAATATATGAATGTACAAACCAAGTATAATAATTTTAGTTATGAGAAGTGCCCTATACTTTTTATAATAAGATTCATTTTGAATGTAGCCATTTTACCGATCAGTAATTATGAATGTGAGTCACCCATGCATGAGAAGGAGGTATGGTGAGGACCTGTTACAAATCCCACAAGATCATAGACTTTTGAGATACTACAGCTGACGTGAACATTTTCTCTCTGCCTTCTTGCTCTTTTGTGGCTTCTGTTTCTCCTGATGTGGTTTTTGTTTGGTTGGTTGTTTTACTGTCTTACAACCTAAGCTTAAATCTCACATTATCGCCATCTGGTGGAAGAAATTTAGAACTGTTGATTTGTATTTACAAAGATTGCATGGAAGCAAACCTTGGCATCCACGCATCCGTGCATCCATCCGTCCATTTGTCCATCTGTCCTTTTTTTTCATTTACTCATCAAGCATTCATTTAGTGTCAGCTCTGTTTTGGGTACTTAGCTAAATGGATGAAGTTCATCTTCAAGTAAATGGACACAAGTGACTACTATTTCCCCCCTCCATGCCCAATATTCCATGAATGGAATATTGCCACTTCATTCCACAGAAGCTGCTCAAACACCATTGCCACTGGTGGGTTCAAGGAGCAGACAGAAGCCCAAATTTGAGAAGCACATTTCTCGATTCTTATTTCAAGCACTTAGCAGTAATATAAACTATTATTTGCTTAATATCTAAAAATTTTGGATAAGAGTTCCTATGAAAATCTTAAAAGAACTTTTAATTTCAGGATCTGTATTTACATGGTAAAGATCACAGATGGCAGGTACAGTAGAAGGTAGCAAGGCCTATAAAATGAAAATTTTACCAGCATTTGACCACCTCTAATGAATTCAGTGCTGTGAGCATGTCGTACCTCTAGTTGTCACAAGTTTCTGGCATAAAAATTCACTACTGCCCAGAAAGGAGCTAGACTAAAAGAAATAGTTATCTAGTAGTAACTGCAGTTGTTCATGTCTTTTAGTCAGTTTCATTTGTTCATGAAAACTTATTTGATAAACATTTACTTACATAGTATCTTAAAGTACGATGGAATGTCGATGGCACTTGGGCCACTGCTCCCTCTAACCTGCCCCCTGGCAGACGTCCCAGATCAAATCATGGTGTTCTTTCTTGGTGAGCCCAACGGCAACCTCACATTCCCATCAACACAGCATTCCATGTGAGCATTGTCAATCAGTTGTCAACTGTAATTGAGATGAACCTCCTTGAGATGAAACACTGAGATGAAACCTGCTTCGTATCTGTGCTCTGCTTATCTGTGCCAAATTTTGTGTTAAACTCTGAAGATAAATAGACGAATAAGAAATAGTTTTTGCCCTCAGAGAATTCAGAGTACGGTGGGAAGGCAAATATAAACCAGCAAGTGTGGTGCGATGTGATTGGTGTTATATAGTGATATATGTAAAGTACCATGGGAGTCTAGAAGCTAGAACCACGTACTCGGCATGGAGATGATGACAATGATTATAAGAGAAAAACCTAACATCTACTAAGCACCAGGCACCAAGTAAGGCATTTTAGATGGATTATATTATTCAGTCGTCTTAATAATGCTAGGAGGTTGGGATCATTATTATTCCTATTTGCAGATGAGTAAAGCAAGGCACGGAGATGCTAAGTAACTTGCTTCATATTACAGAGGTAGTAAGTAATAGGAATAGGATTGGAACCCAGACCGTCTGACATTAGAGCTCACTGCCATAACTACCACATAAAGATAGCTCAAAATTCAGATCTCAAGTTGGAAGAAATGATGTTACTGTGTGTGCACACGCACGCGCACGCACGTGTGTGTGTGTGTGTGTATGTGTTTGGAGTCATCTGTAAATAGATGGTTCCAGAAGCATTGGGATTTGGAAGAGATAATCCAGGGAGAATACATACAGTTCAAAATAAAGAGAACCAAATATGATATCCTGAGGAACAGCTGCATTTAAAATAACGGGCAGAAGAAAAGAGGTGGTCTAGAGATATCAGAGAAAGAGAAAGACCAAAAGGAAAGGGCATCACATAAGCCAAGGGAGGGAACTTTCCAGCAGAAGATGTGACTGATATCATCAAACACTTCAGAATCAACAAGTAGAATGAAAGTGGACAAAAGGCAGTAAAAACAGGCGGTTTAGAAGGTCATTGCTGACATTAGACCAGAGATTCTCCACCCTGGCTAGTATTAAAATCACCTGGGGAGTTTTATGAATCCCAGTGCTAAGACTGGTCCTTAGACAAGTTAAACCAGAATATCCACAGATGAGACCCAGGCATTTAAAAAAATTCCTCAGGACATTCCAATGTGCATCCAAGACAGGGATTCACTTCCTTGGAGCAAACAATTTCAGTAATCTTAGAGAACGATCCCAGATCCTAAGGATTTGAGGAGTGAAGCAATTGAATGCGATGACTGGAATAAGGCTCTACTGGAGAATGCTTTAGGATCTCAGGTGGAGGGAAAGGTTTTGAAAGGGCTTAGTGCCTCCTCTGAGACAGGAACTAAGTTCTGAAGTGGAGTGGCAAGAGTTGAAGTTCATGTTGTAATGATCTCAATTTTCTTGGATAGAGATCAGGTTATCTGATGAAAGTGTGGATTGAGTCAGGAGTTTCAGATGAGTAACAAGAGAGGTTTTTGACAGATACATCTGGAGTTCAGGAGAGGTGGGAAAGAAGATGGAGATGTGAGCATCTTAATGGCAATAAATATTATTGACCACTTTGTGTCAAGCAGTCTGCTGAGTGGACTCACACATAGTTTTTTTTAGTCCTTATCATAACTCTTTGATGTAGAGATAATCATCATGACCCTTTAATTATAGTAAATAGATGTAAAATATAAGTCCATGAATTTTTTTGGACTAAAGCCTATATTCTTTTCACAATACTGTTAGGTATAACTCTAGTCGGTGACGTCCCCACTGCAATGAATATTCATTCTCCTTTGGAAAAATGGTTCCCAAACAGTATTGAGGGCCAAACTGAAGTTGGAAATTCTGTATTTTGGGGGTGCCACTTTGTGACAGATTTAAGGGACATAGGCTGTATACCCGATGAGTTGAAGTTTCTTCTAAGGAAAATCGAAATCCAGACTCTCCTCTGTGATCTTTGTGAAACACAGATCAGATCACACCATTCTTCCAAATATCCTGTAGTGTCTCCCAGTGCTCAGAGTAATGGTTTTTCACAGCAAGGGGTACAGGAGGAGACACTACTAAATGCTTTAAGAATCTGATCAAAGCTCTGAATCTTCTGTTCAGAAGGAAATGCACACATATACAATATCTGCCATACATTTCAAGGAGCTCAGGAAGCCCTTGAAGTCCTGCATCCATAGATCATGGGTTAGGATTCTCTGCTAAGGGGATTTCATCTCTACTTCGTTAATGCAACTTAAATCTTCCAAGATTTAGCACTAAAAGGAGCTACAAGGAGAAGCTGTTGGGGGTGGGAGCCAGCCAAGTAGTAAAATCAGCCCCTGAATTTCACCTTCCCTTGGCATTATGTCACCTTGATTTACTACTGTCATCATTAACTAGGAAGGTTTCCACCCAGTGCTAAATCCACAGATGGTGTGGATTTTGTTTCTAACAAGGGAGGCTATCTTTCCTTATATTGACATTTATACAACACCCCCCAACACACAAATGATATTTTTAAGTTATGCTGATGTGTGCAGAGATACACATTGTTCAGGTAAGTTACAAACATGACTTTGGAGAAGGGAAGGAAGTCAGAAAGGTGGAAAAATGGAGGAAGCATATTTACAGTGATGCGTATAGAGCTTGCTCCTGCAAACATCCTTTTGAATGTCATCATCTCTGTAAAACTCCCCTTTTTCTCTTTATCAGTTAGCTCCGAGTATTAGGTAGCCATAGTCCCGTACAATTTGCCACTTCCTAAATACCAATTAATTGTCAAATGAGTAGTATTCACCTAGTAGAACTAAATTTGACGGAAAGATTTCTCTGTATAGATTTTTGTTTGTTTTGTTTTTGTTGGTTTGTTTTTTAAAGATTTTATTTGACAGAGAGAGACCACAAGTAGGCAGAGAGGCAGGCAGAGGGGGGGGGGGGAAGCATGCTCTCTGCTGAGCAGAGAGCCCGATGCGGGGCTCGATCCCAGGACCCCGGAGATCATGACCTGAGCTGAAGGCAGAGGCTTAACCCGCTGAGCCACTCAGGTGCCCCTCTCTATAGATTCTTAAACTAATTTTACGAAACACTACAGAGTTACCACTGATTACATATATATTACACGAGTGCAATTTTGATCATCTCTCTCTTTGATCATCTCTCTTGCTATTGAACATTCTTTATCCAGGCATAGGCAAGTCAGTTTCTCAATTCTTTTGCCTGCTGCTTCTGAGCCGACATGGCCTTTTGCTCTCAGTCTGAAAATATGCGTTGCCTCTGCACATCCGTTTCACTTCTGCTGTCTTTCCCTGAGCCCACTTTGCCTAATACTATGTTTAGCCCTCTAATGTTTCTTCTTACATCTCTGTTAAAGCTTACACTATAGTAGGGAAAATGATAACAGTGTTCTTTTCTTAAACAACTCTTTACTCAGTGAAATTGTGTACTTTCCTTTGAGGATGTGCATAATTTCAGAAGGAAAGGACTGGCCCCCTGGCGAGGTGTCACAGAGATGACCACGCCCCGGGAAACAAAGCAACTATCCTCTTTCAGGTACATAATTTGGTTCCTCTCTGTGAATTGCTTCAGCTCCAGGGCAGGATCAAAGGGGATAGATAGCCCTGGGATTATGGTGACTGGGGACAAAAAAAAAAAAAAAAAAAAAAGCTTTGTTCTTTTCCTTTTAACTCTTTATGGCCCATTTATCATATGGTTAACACAGAGGCCAGGCAAGGGTTAGTCAGATAATTTGAATCACAAACAGGAGAGATGAGGTGGCTGAGGCCCGGAGACTATTGAAGATTCGGTTCAATAGATAACAGGGAAACTGAGGCATCTTGGAGGGTTTCAATTCAGAGAGTTGATTGGGACGATGTCTGTGTTCCATGCTGATTCTCTTTGATTACAAAGATTTGAGCAAGATTCAGAACTGGCATTTTAAGATGTAGCTTTTTATTCATGTGAACAGTCAAAAAGCAGTTTTAAATATCTGCAGAGGCATGACGCTGAGGTATGTCAGCATGTCCTGTCAGGAAACCGTCCTGTCAGAAAACTGTATTCTGTTTTTTTGGTCATCTGTGAGGCAGAACTAGCTCCATATACAAATAAGTTCTATTTATTTTCAGCACTCTTTTCTTTCTCATTATAATTCTGAAAGGGTCTAGAGGTGACAGAAGATAAATCTTGAATCCCCTGGAACCTTGGAAATATTCTCATTTGAAGCCTTTATATGAAAAGCTGAAGATTCTGCTGCCCTGTCAGTCTAAACCGAACCATATGCAGTGCTATTTTTGGTGCCAGTCATTCCAGTTACACATGAAGTAGTTAATTTTATTACTCTTGAGTCTTTAACAGTTTGAGCAAATGACCCTTTGTGTCTTTTATGTGATGTAAGAAAGCAGTTAGAAATGAGCTCAAAGGCAAGAAAAAATTAATAAGGACACGCCCAAGCTTTTCATAGAATTTAAAGGTTTGAGTTAAGATTCATTTCTCTAGCTTCAGCTGAGACATTTATAAGGCTTCACTAGTAAAGTCCAATTATGTCTCCTCATTAATGGTTCAAGCCCAGAGTTTCAAAAACGCTTTAAAAAAAATCATCACATTGATACAACCAGGCTAAATGCTAACATGTCCTAAATTAATCAATAAATATGGTCCCAAATCACCTTCACTAATTAGAAAAAAAGTAATCTGTGGTTTTAAAAAAATGAAAGAGTCACAAGAAATGGAAATCGTATATGTTTCATATGTATACATATACATGCTTAATTCATAGATTTGGTGATGTTCATCATTTATATATAATAAATAATTTTTCATTTTATATTTATAGGTCTAACTTATAAATAATTACGTATGATTTAAAGAAACAATGAGGTGGATCAATATTCAATGCAATCTCTCTTGTTTTCTATTAATTGCATTTTCTTAAGCAAGGCATAGATGTATATAATGGAGAAGCAAGACAGAAAAGAAGCTATATGGAGCATCTAAAATTCATGGAGCATCTAAAATTCATACGCGGACACTTATGTCTCCTCTTTCTTCCGTAGCTTCTCACCCCAAATGCTTGAAGCCCTGCGTATGCTTGCAAAGTGTTAGTGGCTGGCAAGCTCTGTGTTTCTCAGTTGCTTCTCTCAGACTACCTCTTGCATAGATAGCAATAAAGCTGATTTCTGAAGCATGCTCACTGTAGTACACGGCCAGGGCCATCGGTCAGCGTGTTCTTTGCAGTCTGCACTGTGATGGGCAGGGCCAGTGTGACTGCTCTATGGATCATGGAACATATCTGATCAATTTGACTTAAAAATGCAGACAGGCTGTGCCATCTATCTGCCATCAAACTCTGGGGATTAACTTTAGAACCTGGAACAATATTTGGCACATAGTAGGTGTTCAATGAATACTTATTGAACAAGTGAATTTACTAAATGTATAGCACTTAGCATTCTCTTCTGTTATGTTACATTTGAAAGAGGCTCAAATTTGAATACTGGCCACCTTGATTGCTGTATATCTTTTATACTTTTCAGGGAAACATATTTGATAGTTTTAGCGTATGAGGTTTTGTCTGAATGGTTTGTAGTTCTTGCCATACCATAAAAAACAAGGTTAGATAAAATGGTTATGCAGTTGAAGTGTAAGTTCAAAACCTTTTGCAGTTGACAACAATTAGCCCAAAATTCACTGACAAAAAGCTTTCTAAAATGTATGAGTCCCCCCCTTTTTTTTTCCATGCCGTAGTTTGTAGAGTTGAATTTAGATGTGGAATTGGTTTAAGACTTCATGTGTATGCAGGATGGTATTATTCTGATCAGTTACTTCCACTGTGATTGTACTAGCCTTTAGATGTTGAAGCCATTGAATAGGGGCCTAGAAATAAAGAGCCTGAAAGCTTGGAGATGGCTTTGTATTATTGATATTTGTCTTATTCTTATCAGTGCCAACTGCCCGTGGCGAGGGGGAAGGGAGGTACTCCAACTAAATGAGGCTCCTTATTATTTAGATTTTTATTAATTATGGTTATATTCTAATATGATGATCTAAAAATGTATATTTGCAAAAAGTATGTATTTGCAACTCTTATTAGCACATGTGTATGTATTAGGGGATTGAAATTTACGTTTTAATATGAAGTTTGGAGCCAATGTCATTAGAATTCTGCCTTTATAAAAACACTGTGAAGGGCTGTCCTCCTAGGATTTGTAATCTTACGTGATGTCCAGATTCAACAAAAGTGCCATCAGAAAGTTACCTTTGCAACAAATTAGACCGACTCTCATAAATCATTCTCTTGGTAAAACACTTGAACTTTTGCTAAAATAATGCTTAAAAAAATAGAAGCTGTAAAAAGAACACAATTAAGCAGTTTTTATTACTCAGGTTCCAAACCAAAGTTCAAAGCACTTAAAATTGAATCACAAGGCTGCCAAGGACCTTCAGAGGACAGGCCTTCAGGCAAGACCACACAAAACCTACCCCTCTACAAATTACATCAAATCTGATTCTATTCCAGACCTATCACCAAGCTTTGGTGAGACTATGATGTGTTGATTTCTCCCACCCTGCGGTAGCATAGCGATTCTAATTTTTCCTCTATATGCTTTTAATTCTCACCAGAGACTCCATAATCAATGTTTTCCAGAGGAAGCATTCAGTTAAGTATTTGTTGATTGTTGATTTTGAAGGCATTAAGAAATTTCTGCCTTTTTCTGGTGTTTAACATTGTTTACTGCTAAGTGTATTTTACCTAAATTCCATAGGTAGCACTTTTTTTTTTTTAAGATTTTATTCATTTATTTGACAGAGAGAGAGAGAGAGGTCACAAGTAGGTGGAGAGGCAGGCAGAGAGAGAGGGGGGAAGCAGGCTCCCTGCTGAGCAGAGAGCCCAATGCGGGGCTTGATCCCAGGACCCTGAGATCATGACCCGAGCTGAAGGCAGAGGCTCTAACCCACTGAGCCTCCCAGGCGCCCCCATAGGTAGCACTTTAAGCCCCTTTCACCTTGTCCTGTCTTTGGAGCTCATGGAGTAATAACCAGACATCATTAACCATTAACTGGACACTTTCACATAGTGTGGCATTTTGCATGTTGTGGGCCACACATTTAACAAATATTTATAAATTGAATTAAAAAGTTGAGTATCAGGATGCCTGGGTGACTCAGTCAGTTAAACATCTGCCTGTGGCTCAGGTCATGATCCCAGGGTTTTGGGATGGAGTCCCGCATTGGGCTCCTTGTTCAGCGGGGAGCCTGCTTCTCCCTCTGCCTGCTGCTCCCCTGCTTGTGCTCGCTCTCTTTTTAACAAATAAATAAATAAAATCTTTGAAAAAAAAAAAAGTTGAGTATCATTGAGGTACCTGGGTGGCACAGTTGGTTAAGTGTCCAACTCTTGGTTTGGGCTCAGGTCATGATCTCAGGGTTGTGGGATCAAGCCCTGGGTAGGGCTCCTCACTCAGCAGAGTCTGCTTAAGACTCTCTCTCTCTCTCACCCTCTGCCCCTCCCCCTTAAAATAAATAAATAAATAAATAAATCTTTAAAATAACAGGTTAAGTATTATTGTTTTGACTTATTTGTTGATTAATTATTCAAGGTGGTATAATAGAAAGAATACTGACCTAATAGCAATTGGAGTTCAAATTGCTCTTTTGCCTAATAGCCTAGCACAGTGTCGTACACTGTAAGTACTCACATGGTAAGTACTCAGTAAATATTTCCTGGAAGAATGAATAGATTGAGTTGGATGAATGAAGTCTTGGGCACCTGCCTCAAACATGAATCCTCGGAGGCCACTGTTTCTCCATCAGCCACTCTCTAGGCGCTACTGTGGTTATCCTACCCTCCACAGACCTCCATCCTCACTGCAACACTAGAAACTCCTTACCCTCATGTTAAATCCCAACAAACCTCAATACAACAAAAAACATGCTCCTTTGTGGTGCATGCCATCTAGCCATGCTACTTTACAGGTATAGTCCTTCCTTTCTTCTGTGGTTTTAGACCTGGTAAAATTCTACCAGTTGAGTCCAAATGTTGGTATAAATAACCTTTGGTTCCTTTGTACCAGCTTTCGTTTGTGGCTGAAGCATTGGAACAAACCTGCTTTTCCCTTCTCTTCATCTGGCTAGGTCCTTCTCAGCCTTTTAGTCCCCATCTAAACACTGGCTGGTCTGGAATGCCTCCCTTGATTCTGTGCAATCTTGACTGGGTGCCTTTCCCATGTGCTCCTACAGCACTCTGCACATACTCCTACCATAGCACCCGTTGTCCTTCATTATAATTGAAAACAGTCAGTTTCTTTCCTTGTTTGTTTCTCCAACTAAACTGTAACTTCTTGAGGGCAGGGACTGTGCCATTTTTGCTCTTGTAAACTCTGCCACAAAGTAAGTGCTCAAACAATATTTTGTTTTCTTTTAATAAGATAACTTTTTACCAGGTTTTGCTTCCTCTTATGTAAAATGAAGCTAATATTGCCTTACCATGGTACAGAGGATCATCTGAGATTGTATACATAAATCATTCTGAAAACTGCCAGGACACAAATATTATTCTCAGTTGTCAAATCCTTTCATAGTGCCTTCAGCTCACAGAATGCCAATTACAGCTATTTTCAGAGAGTGATTTCTTGCCCATTCTTAGGATCTGGGAAATTGTGTCGCTGGAAATAACGTGAAAATGAATGAAGTAGAACTTTGTGCATGGGAATAAGGGAGCATGCTATGTCCACATTACCCAGTCTTATTTTATTGAAGATTCTAAGTTCCCATGCATTTCTCTTGTAGCTTAACTATGTAGATGACCAATAGTGGAAACAGGCTTAACAAACTTTTTAGCCCTGTCATGGTGACTGTAGTTTGTGAGACTTTCAATTAAACTGCCGTGAAACACAGAGAATGGGTTTTGGTTCAATTCTTCTCCAGAATGTCTCAGCTAAAAATGTTATGATTAATGCCAGATAATAAAAAATTTAAATCCTGAAAGGGTACTGATGAAATCCCTGACATCCATCTTTTTCAGTATTGTGGTCCTGTACATTAACCAATTGGATTAGAAGAATCTTAATCTGCCCTAATCTGCCACACAGATTAGATCACAAAGCAGAGTGGCTTTTGTTATATTGTAGGTCTGAAAACTCTATCCAAAGTAGGTTAGCATTAGAACATGTACTCTCTCTAATACTTGCTGATGGCATTGACTTCAAGGATGGGGTTTTCGTGACCCTTCAATAGCAGATGAGTCTTGTCCTGTCAGATCCTTCATCACCTTCTATTGACTTCGCTACAAGCTCATTTGAAAGGTCTTATGATCCAATCTCATTTCAGTTACTGTCGTTGAATACCCATATTTTATTCAGAATTCTGTACATACTAATGGGTCTTTTATGTTGGGAATGCTTGAGAACTGTTAAAAAAAAATCGAACAAATTCATTTCTTCACTTTCCTTCATTGGTAGACTAGAGGCGATGCATGCTATTGATGTTGTAGTTTGAATAAATGGAAACATTGCTGTTTGGTTTGTTATCCTGATGGCTGTCCTAACTAAGCATCCACTGGATTATTTTGCAATTTAGTCTACTTAGAGAATGGGAGAGTTTCTAATCTTCTAGGGTATTTTTTTTCTTCCTTGAAAGGTTATGATAACTAGAATTGGTAGCTCATAAAAAGCCCAAATCAATAGTGCCATTGACTTAATCCACATAAGAGGCTTAACTTCATAGGTGACTTCTGAACAGCTGAAACAAAACAAAAATTGTCTCTGGTGAGTTCCCAAGTTTAAAATAAAGTTGAAAGCTGTTGCAGAAAAATGCTTCTAGACTAACAAAGACAACAGGGTGGGACCTTGTAAACAATTATATTTCAGCAAATAAATCCTCATGCTTTCCCATTTTCAATAAGAGCTAATATTTATTATGTGTGAGATACTGTGCTAAGCATGATCTCATTTAACCTTTAAAACAACTTTATGACATTTAGATACATGTATAATCCCCAGTTTGCAAGTGATAAAATTGAGACTTACAGAAAAAGGTTTAACTTTTCTAAGATGACACATCTAGTAAGTGGCCCAGTTGACACTTGAACATATGTGTTCTAGACACTAAGGGTCATGCTTTTAATTGATACACTATATATGCTAAATGACATTTATCTGATATAGTACTTGATATTCAAATGGGTCTATAATAGAAGATGATCCTTCTTAACCTATCATAGAAATATCTGGATGATTTTCTTAGATATAGGAAAATACCCTGAGCTTTCTGCACTTTAATGTCAGGAATTCATGCTGTGATTAGCATCAAGCATCAGGCCAATAACATTTGCGAGATGGCCATGCATGTCTAAAGTGTATATTGTGGCCATGGGACTGTGTGTGTGTGTGTGTGTGTGTGTGTGTGTGTGTGTGTGTGTGTATTTTGTCATAGCTGTCTAGGATGAAGATCAAATTCTTGACCTTACTCTTTCTAGCATTATGTACAAACTGTCTGTATTAACTGAACCAGAGGTGATTTACTCACTTACTCTTTGATAACCAATTTATTCCAAGGCCTGCCTTTAGTTTAATAGCCTTTCTTGTTTTGAAATTCATACCATCTGACTTTTGTTTTCTCCTTCCTTCTACCCAATTAAAGTGGTCCACCAAGACACCTGGGTGGCTCAGTCGGTTAAGCATCTGACTCTTGATTTCTGCTCAGGTCATGATCTCAGGGTCCTGGGATCAAGCCCCATATGGGGCTCTGTGCTCAGCTGGAAGCCTGCTTGAGAGTCTCTCTTTCCTCCCTCTGTCCGCCCAGCCTGCTCGTGCTCTCTTTTTCTTTCTCAAAATAATAATAATAATAATGATAATGATAATAATAATAATAATAAAGTGGTCTATCAGTCTTCAGTCAATTTACTGATAGGCATTTTCCAATGTCTTATTGTTACATCATGGTCTTCATTTCATTCTCTACTAATACATACAAGAAAGCCGACATTTAGGTTAACAGTTTTTCTAGTATCTAAGCCTTAGAGTTCCTTGACATTCTTAGCAAATACCCTTGTCAAGATCACCAAGGCCTCCACATTGCTAAATTCAGTGATCTATTCTTAGTTCTCATCTTGACCATTCAGTAGCATTGGACTTTGTTGATCACTCCTTCTTCTCTTGATTTTCAGGATGTCATATTTTTCTGAGTCTCCTCCCGTGCCATGGACCATTCCTTCTGAGTCATCCAATGATCCTCCTCATTTTCCCAACCATGAAACACAGGAGGTCCTGAGAACTTCTTCTCTTATCGTTGAGATACTTACTCTCTTGGTCATATCATCCTGTCTTGTGTTGTTAATACTGTTTATATGCCAAAAATTTTTCAACTCCCGTTTGAACCTCTCCCCTAAAATATAGAGTCATATATTCAGCTGGCTATTTTTCATCTCCATCTAAATGGCTGATAGGTATCTCAGACTTAACATATCTGTACCAAACACCTCTTGTTCTCTACCTCATGTTCTCTCATTCCACCTTTTTATTCCAGCTGTTGCTGTAGCTACCAGTTGTGTGCATATGCACACTACCAATACCCCTTCTCAGCTGCATCAATGGCTCTCATTTTCTGCCTTTTCTATTACTTTTGTATGGAAAGCCTGTAGCAACCCACTCAACCATTCTGAAGTGTGAATGGTTCCAGCAAAGCTGGAAGTGTGAGAGAGTTACTATACCATGGACAACTGCTTGACCCATAAGAGAAAGCCAGTCGTGAATGCCTCCCACTCCTGAGTTCAAGCAATTTTTCAGGCATTTTATAAGCTCCTCAGAGGGTCCCCGATAAGATTAAGCTTCAGTTGCCCATAGCTGTGACCAGCTCAAAAACTCACCCTTGGATTGACTTCCCTTACTTCTCTATTTCACTTTTACTGGAACTCCATTCCTCTTAAGGGGATCACTTCCCAAAATTCAGTCTCTGCACACAGTCCCTGGTTTCAGCTTCTGCTTTTAAGGAAACCTGATTGAGAAAATATTCAAAAGCAAACTCCTGGTTCTTCTTCCGAAACTTGCTTCTCATTTAATCTTCTCCAATTTAGATGATGACAACTCTTCTTTCCAGGTCCTCTTATCAAAAACCTGGGTGTGATCTCTCACCTCATCCATTTTATCAACAAACCTTGTCATCTCTACCTTCAAAACATATTCAGAGTATGACTAATTCTTCCTACTTCCTCTGCTACTACCTGGTCCAGGCCACTATCATTTCTCACACTGATTTTTGCGGTAGTCTTCTAACTTATTCCCCTGCTTCTGCCCTTGCACCCCTACAGTTTATTATCAACATAGTAGCTAGAATGATACTTTTTTCTAGAGAGGGAGGAAAGAGAGAGAGACAGAGGAAGAGAGGAGAGGCAGAGGGAGAGGGAGAGAGAGAATCCTAAGGAGGCTCCATGCTGAGCATGGAGCCCAAGGTGGAGGGGGCTTGATCTCACAACCCTGAGATCATGACCTAAGCTAGAATCAAGAGTCAGATGCTTAGGGAAAATAGTGTGGAGATTCCTCAAGAAATTAAAAAGAGAGCTACCCTATGACCCTGCCATCGCACTCCTGGGTATTTACCCCAAAGAAGCAGATGCATTACAAAGAATTGCCACATGTACTCCAATGTTCATAGCAGCAATGGCCACAATCGCCAAACTGTGGAAAGAACCAAGATGCCCTTCAACAGATGAATGGATAAAGAAGATATGGTCCGTATATACAATGGAATATTATGCCTCCATTAGAAAGGACGAATATCCAACTTTTGTATCAACATGAATGGGACTGGAAGAGGTTATGCGGAGTGAAATAAGTCAAGTGCAGAGAGCCAATTACCTTATGGTCTCATGTGCTGAGCATAAAGAAAAACATGGAAGACATTGTGAGAAGGAAGGGAGGGGTGTATGGGGGGAAACTAGAGGGGGAGATGAACCATGAGAGACTGTGGACTCTGAGCAACAAACTGAGGGTTTTGGAGGGGAGAGGGTGGGGGGTTGGGGGAGCCTGATGGTGGGTATTGAGGAGGGCACGTATTGCATGGAGCACTGGGTGTGGTGCAGGAACAATTAATCTTGTAACACTGAAAAAATAAACATATTTGGGGAAAAAAAATCAGACGCTTAGCCGATTGAACCACCCAGGTGCCCCTAGAATGATACTTTGTAAAAGAAGATTTATTTATTTATTTATTTATTTATTTATTTATTTATTTAAGAAAGAGAGAGCATGAGCAGGGGGTGGGGCAGAGGGAGAGGGAGAGAGAACTCTCAAGCAAACGCTCACTGAGTGCAGAGCCCGACTTGGGGCTCAATCCCAGACCCCCGAGATCATGATCTGAACTGAAATCAAGAGCTGGACACTCAATTGACTGAACGACCCAGGTGCCCCTAGAATGATACTTTTACAATTGGGTGATAGGCATTAAGGAGGGCATGTGATGTGATAAGCACTGGGTGTGTTATACACAACTGGTAAATTATTGAATAATGTATCTGAAACTGATGATGTACTATCTGTTGGCTAATGGAATTTAAATAAATTTTAAAAAGGAGGGAAAAAAACCCTAAGACAGATCGTGCCTATCCCCCCAGTCGGAACCTGCAATGGCTCCCTATCTCTCTCAGGATGCAGCAGTCTATATAATATGGTCTTCATTTGTGAGCTTATCTCCTACTAGTGACTCCTTCATTCGTCTTGCTAAAACCACATTGCTTCTGTTTCTCAAACAGTACACACATATTTCTGTCCCAGGGCCTTTGCAATTGCTGTTCTGTCTGCCCAGGGCCTTTGCAATTGCTGTTCTGTCTGCCCAGGATGTTCTTCCCCTGGAAATCTGTTAAGCTTGTTCTCTCACCTGATGCAGGCCCTTACTCACATGTCACCTTCTCAGTGAGCTGTTGAAAATTACAGTGCTTCTCCCCAAACTGTTTTTTTGTTTTTGTTTTTTGGTTTTTGGTTTTTTTGCTTTTTTCCCCTCCATAGTACTTATCACTTAGGTGACTATAAAATTTATTGTGCACACTGAGACATTTTTTGTTTTAGAGAGAGAGTGAATTGGAGGGAGCTGAGGGGCAAAGGGAGGGAGAGAAAAAATCATAAGCAGTCTCCATGCCCAATGAAGAGCCCAGCATGAGGCTCTGTATCACTAACCTGAGATTATGACCTGAGCCAAACCAAGAGTCAGACGCTTAACCAACTGAGCCACCCAGGTGCCCCCAAACTGAGACATTTTTGAGCGTGAAAGGGTGCACTAAGAATAATCACAGTAGGACCACAGACAAAAACCAGGACTGTCTAAAACAGTGGAGGCATTGTTGTCTTCCTACTTAACACCATTTAACATACTATCTTGCTCATTTTTATTTATATTTTATATATTTATGTATATTTATTATATGTATTATGTACACTTACTATACTACAATGTTCATGTATTTATACTTATTACTATTTTTTGTTTGTTTGTTTGTTTGTTTTACTCATTTATTTTCTGTGTTCCCCATGAGGAATAAGTTCTGTGAGAGCAGGAAGTTTAGTCCATTTTGTTCTTTGCTGCATCCCAATACTTAGAACAGTGCCTGGAACGTATTAGGCATCTGATAAATATTTATTGAATTAATGCAAACCCACTAGAATAGTGTCTGGCACATAAGTAGCTCTCTCTCAATGAATATTAGTTATTGTTATCAATAAGTATTATCATCAAATAGAAGCAATTGCTTTTAGCTATGAGAATGGTGCTTCTTGGGTGGCATTATTCTATTTTATTTACTTCTCAGTAATATTTTTATGTGCTACTTGTATAGAGATGCTTGTAGCTGCCAAATAATTTTTTTTGAAATTGTCTTCTCTTCTCCAGTTTTTTGACTTAAGATGCCTAGTATTTTGGTGACTTAGAATATTTTATGATTCATGACATAACTGGTGAATTGTTCTTTTGTACGTTAGCCTGATAAAAAAATTAGCTGGTAAAACCTTGCATGTAGTTTGTGTTTTAATACATTGGATTAACTTATTTAAAGTCCGGTTGTGAACATTTTTAAAAAATGCTTGAACTTCTCGGGCGCCTGGGTGCCTCAGTGGGTTAAAGCCTCTGCCTTCTGCTCAGGTCATGATCTCAGGCTCCTGGGATGGAGCCCTGAATCGGGCTCTCTGCTTGGCAGGGAGCCTGCTACCCAGCCCCCCACCTCTGCCTGCTGCTCTGCCTACTTGTGATCTCTCTCTCTGTCAAATAAATAAATTTAAAAAAAATGCTTGAACTTCTAATTGTAATAACAAATAGCACATCCCCCATGTATACTTTATCCAGTTGGAGAACATGGCTAAAAATATCTTAGAAGAGTGATTTTGAGTTCTTTCAGTAGAATTCTAGAAATGCAAATTCAGATAATTGTAATGATCAATCATTTACTGGTATGTTAATTTCTTAATGCATTCAATTTATCAGCAGCAGGTTTTTCCTAATTCTAAAGAAGCAACGCTTAATTCTCTTTTTACTGATTAATTGTGGAGAATTATACTTCTGGCAGTTGACAAAGGGACTTACATGGCTTGCTTCAATACCATTCAAGACATAGGTAAATAATAAAAGTAAACAATTCATGAGAAGTGGAAACATAATTAACAGCAGTCTTATGAATGTTTGTCTCCTCTTGCAAAAATCCTGGTAAGCTATGTCTTGAGCTTCCAGTTTTCTTTGGATGAGAAGTGCTTGTAGCAAATCAATGTATAATCCCAAATGTTCCTTAAACATTTAAAAATTGACAGTAGCCAATTAGATAATTCAATTGGACAAGTATTTATGGAGCATTTGCTATTCAAAGAATTTCCTTTTGGTCACAGACACAAATTAAATACAGCAGCATCCCTTTGTAAAGCTGATGTTTGGAAGCATAACTGGTAGCTTTTTTATTTTGGCTTTTGTCTTACTGAGCCTTTATATTTCAAGGCACAGGCTTTTCTCTACATTACATCTGTAGCCTTATAATCATGGCCTGTGTTATAACAGGATTGTGCTTTATTGAGATAGAATGGATGCATTGAAAGTTCACTTGGTAAGTTCTTTTATTTTAATACTGAATTCCATGCTGAGAAGCCTTGTCTTCCAACCTTTTGTGCAGATAGTGTCCCTTATTCCCATTTGCCCCCTTTTGGATTGCCTCTACTATATTGTCTACTAGAAAGATCACATCACTGGGTCAAGACTTATGCTTTCAATTTTGCTTCATTCACTCACTGAATGACCTTAGGTCTTCTTTTAACTGCCTTTACTAGTATATTAATAGTCACCTGGGGTCTTGTGGCACAGTTAATCAAAGTCCTAAAAATAATTTGAAATGTGCAGCCCTCCCTTCTGCCTCTGGAGAGGATCTTTGAACCAAAGAAGAAAAGTAAAATGGAAAGGGAGATTTGCTAAGATAATCAACAATATCTCTGTGTGATGATTTCTTTTTTGGCACTGGCCTGTCTGATCCTTCTTAGTCTCCTAAAACTGAAATACTCATTTCTGAGATTCTTCTTTATAATTCTTCATTTGAAGAACAGACCTTAGAAAATGACAAGACTGACATCTATTTGAAATAAAAATAATAAAACTGGTGATATTTCTTTATGATGCCTATGTTGAGGTACAAGAGTACAGAAATGACTTCCAATATATGCTAATCATATAATATAAGGCTTGACCTGCATGTAGATATTGCTCAAAAGAAGTGATTGAACTCCAGCAATATCTAAGTTGTAACAAGAAGTCAGGTGAGAATTTAATTCTCCTATAAATTACATTGCCATGTCTTTTTCTCTACTGCTTTTTTACTTCTCTGTTTAGTGCTATTATCAGTATTTAGTGACTTCCTGTTGATATTAATAGACTTGTACTTTACTTAATTACAGTACCTTATCAAAGTAAGGTACATTTTGAACTATTTAGTGAGCCCAGTGTGTGTGTGGGGGGGTGGATACTGTTTTCAAGGTGGACTTTGGTGTTTTTTAAGTATACACCTTTACCTTGGGGAGCATTTCATAATTTTTGTGATTTCTTTTGGCAATGTGGTGGATACACATTGAAAATTTACCAGTTAGGAAGACATTGTAAAAATCAAGAAAAAGAGGTGATGAGGGGGCCTAACTTGGGCACTGAATGTTTGAATAAAGAAAAGGAGACCTACATGAGACAAATTAGAATTGGCAGGATTTAGCGGCTGATAGAATGCGGGTGATGAAGGATAGAAGGGAATGAAGGCTTCTATCTTTGGTAAGTCAGTGAAGAGGGTTGGTAGCAATCAAGGTAGGGAAGCTGGAAATGTGGAATTTTAGAGAAAAGAATATTCTCTTCTGGACCTAACTTTGCAGGGGCATAGGTTGTCAAGGTAAAAAATACCTAATATGAAGTTAGATATGTAAACTTGGATAATGGTGCTAGAAAATGGATTTGGGAGTTGTTGATGCAAAACTGATACATGAGATTGGATGTGATCACATAGGAAGAGGGTGTATAGTGTAGAACACAGAAAAAAAAAGGTAAGGGGCAAAATCATGGTGCACACCAACATTTAACATTGGCAGGAAGAGGAGTCCAGAAAAACTGCTGAGTAGTTAAGAGAACTAGATGGAGAATCAAGACAAAGTTAAGAAAGAAGGAAAGAATCTAGAAAGAGGGGTAACGATATCATAAAGAAAGTGAAGACTCTGAAATCTTTACCAGATTTCACAGTTAAGCGTCAATTGCTGACATCTAAAAAAGAGTTTTAGGAGGCAGAAGACAGATTCCAGTGGGTTGAGGAATGAGTGGAGAGAAGTGAAGACATTAAGTATTGACTTTTAATATTCTTGGCTGAGAAGGGATGGGATGGCCAAGCACAGGGGCAACAGGTTCTGGGAAAGAATTTTTTTGGCTTGTTTGTTTTATGGATGAAAAATAAATTGCCCACATAAGCTGGCTTAGCCCTATGCTTCCCATAGTAGCAATGAATAAATAAGTATGAATGAATGAATGCATGCTTATCGAATGAAGTAAGTGGACTAATGAAGAAAGAAAATTTTAAGTGGTGAGAAAAAGAGGTAATATCTGATGGGGCAAGGCCCTGGACATAGCTTAAAGGGCTATGATCCAGAATCCAGACAGAAGTTTTAGTCTCTGCAACATGAGAGAAGGAGGGATCATTGAAGGAGTTCACAGTATCTCATAACATAGCTCTAGTGAATCCAATATTATCAGTGGAGTCTCAAAATCTTTTTAGCGGTCTTTATGTTTAAGCTTCATTTTCTTTTATGTACACAGTAAGAAATACAGCCACTACAGCCTCAGGAACTTTTCTTACAGTCCTAGCCACCCTGATAGAGAATTCTGTTCTATAGGCTTTAGTCCTAAAATACTAAACAAGGACTCTGATTATCCCTGCTTGGTCCAGTGGCCCACTCCGGGATGCATTGGGAACGACCAGGAGTGGGATCTGTGAAAGGTACCTTGATGGATAAAACTCTGGTCGGGTTTTCACACATGAACTGATTAACTCTGACAATTCATTGCATCAGTCCACCCGTATTTATTGAGTACTTACAGTGTGCCAGGTCTTGTTCTAACTGTTGGTGACATAGTGGTGAAAACACAGACATGGTTCTTACCTTGGGGAGCTTATGCTTCAGTGAAGGGAGCAAGCAGGATAATAAATAAAGAAAATATTTCGCTATTGATATAGTCTCTGAAGAACGTAAAACAGGTTTATGATCGAGAGTAATTGGTGGTGGAGTCAACTTCAGGGAAAACTGAAGAGCCGACACCTAGATCACTAGAAGAAGCCAGCTATCTGAAGAGTTGGGTGAAGAGCATTCAGGCAGAGGGAAGAACAAGTGCAAAAGCCCTGGGTAGGGAATGAACTTGGCATATTTAATTGAAGGTCACTGTGACTGGATCTTCACGAGTAAAGGGGCACGTAGTGTGAGATGATGTTAGGGAAGTGGGGAAGAGCCAGATCACCACAGGACCTTGTAGTTCACAGTAAGGAATGGCCTGTGGGGTTGGTCCAGTTAAACCAAATGGCAATTCTTGTAGTAACCATTTAGATGGAGGAAAATATTCCTGGGAAAGTGATACTAAACACAATAATGTGAGTTTCTTTATCAGCCCATGTGCAGAAACAGTGGAAAACAAGGTAAGACTTCTTCCAGAACTGACAGGGCAGGTCAAATGGAAAGATGAAGGGGAAGGGAAAGGTACTGTTGCTGAGAGACTAGTTGAAATGACTGATCTTGGATTCGTGACCACCACAGAAAAGGGCTGATGTTAGGAAGCGGCTGTCATGGTCTTTGTCAAAGCTGAAGACTAGATTCTATGGCCATGAGAAAATCCTATAGGTAGAAGTGTAAGGTATCATTTTCAGAGTGAGATCTCCCAGTCAAAGGTGAGTTATAATGCCCTTTCTCATTTGGGTAAGTATTTGTTTTTATGTATGTAATTCTATTCACCCCAAGTCCATGAATACTTAGTTTCCAGAAACTTGCTGATGTGGGTTCAAAATACCCTCTTTCCCCCCTCCCTTTTTAAATTGTGATCTTTTCCATTATTAAACATTGGCTTTTTTCCCGGAGATGGCACTGAAGAAGAAAATCAATGACATATCTAGCCAGCCGCCTTGGACTGAATGGGCATTCAAATAGACTCCAAGGGCCAAGTACAGATGGTGATTTATTGTGCATACAAGTTCTACAGAATGCCTTCATTTGAGCATTGATGTATATACAATTACTTACCAGAATGCTGCAGTTTTACAATTTAGCCAGGAATCTATGGAGAGATTATATTCACTAAGAAATCCACAAATGTAGCTTCCACCCTTTTCAGTAATTCTACAAACTCTCAGTAGTCTTTTGCATGAAGAAAAGAGATTTCAAAAATAGTCCTTCCATTTTACCCTATTTCTTACTATTTGCCATCCCCGTGCAATTCCCATTTTGGAACCAATTCAGATTTATTAAACCATGTTCCCCTTTTGACATGTGAGTAGATGGAGTTGCTTAAGGCAAATCATTTACTGTGGCTATTGTGAAACCAAAATTGCGGTAGGCATCTGCACATATCACAGGCTTGCTTATTGTAAAGATCAGTTTTAGGCAGTGTTTATGTGATACTGAAACAACCAATTGAAAGTTGCATGATTTTAGTGAACCAGATACTTGACATCTCATAGGCAGAAAAAAAAAAAAAAAAAACAATGAGAGCACTCCTAAATTCCTTTTTCTTATTGAAAATGGTTTGAATTACCTGCTTATCCTTATAATTTGAACCTCAGTTGAAATCATAAAGGTGTTATTACCTTCAGGAAGATAACTTCCAAATTTTGTTTTTCCTCTCTGGCCAACTATTATCTCATTGCTGTGCTATTTTGGGGATAGCACCCCAGTCCAAACGTTTCTATTATATTATGGAGAATGGGTTGTTTATAACAGGAATTAAATTATGATTTTCTTTGCACCAGTGTATATGGGGTTATATCACAATGTATTTTCTTTAATATTTTGGCTAGATTTCAGTGAAAAAATGTTAATCATTTTAATAGAAACACTTCAGACAACTCTTTAATGCAAACAATACACGGTCAAGATTAATAGAAGCTATAAATAAAAAGAAGCTGTAATAGTATTGATAAAAATCAGCTTGGCAAATGAAAATAAGGAAGTTCAATAACAAATAATATACTGCAATGACATAGCCCATCGAGTTGCTATATGAGGCAGTATGAGTAATAGCCCTTCGAATTATTTATGTACCATATAGTACAATCAGAATCTTGGATGGTAAGCTACCAGAAGGGATAAACAAACTTATTACGTATGGTGCTGAACCTAGTACCACCCCCAAATTAAATGTGAATATTCATTTGATGCTGCATGATGGTGCTCCTCCTAATGTGATTGTGCCCACCATTATTGACTAACTTTCCAGTTCTCAATAGTATTTTTTTAATCGGTATTTCCTCTATCCTTTTGCAGGGATTTTCTCCATTTGAATCTTAGGGTGAGTTTCATAATGGAAAAGCTCATGGTCTGTGTCTGTTAATTCAGGGAGAAGCACTGACATGAACATCATTTATTTGCTGAGCATGCAATAGGCACTCTTGGAGCAATAAAAATAAAATAAAATCTATTGATGCTATTTTCCCATGTATAGAGTCTAGACAGGAAGGATAAAAATATACCTGTGGAGGAGTTTAAAGGCATGTAAATACAACTTACCAAAATATAAAAACAAATCATCAAAGTTCCATTTTATTTTTAATTGGATCCATCCATTTATGATAACAGTAGTTATATAGATAGATAATCATTGTTTTATTGATTCTGTACTACTATATGATTTGTATATTATTATGAGTGAGTCAATAAATGGGTGAATGTTTTCAGTGGCTGTTGCTAGTTTTTATGGTGAGGTGTCATGGATAAGTGTTAAATAGTTAAAGAACATTTTAAGAGTTGTGGCTAGCCACTAAAGATCTATTTATTAAGAGCGTCCCTCCTCCATGATTAGCCATATTTTGGTTTTGCACCAAAGATGGTATCATCATTATTAGCCCTCTCAGTCAATGTCTATTATGCATCTACTTTATATTACATTCCAGAAATATATAGAAAAGCAGAATACTGATTAAGTGCTAGGCATTGTACTATGTGCCATAAGAAACAAATGTAGACTCTGCCTTCAGAGAGCTTATTGTGGTCTACTAGGGGAGATAGACAGTAAACAGTGCTGTGAAGGTAACCAACAGAGTATATTGTTCGAAGATAACAGGATAAGGCAAGGGATCTATTTAATATGTTCAGAAGGCCTATCTAAAGGGACCATCTTTAAACTGAAGTAAGAAGGGTAAGAAAAAGTGAAGCATGTGAGGAACCAGGGACAGAGCACTCCAAGCTAGGGGAACAGCATATGCAGAGTCTTTAAGGTGTGAAAGAGTTCAGTAAGTTTCAGTAACTTTAAGGAGACCAGTGTGTCTATAGCGCAGAGAAGGAGAAGCAGGGTGATACTTGATGTGGCTAGGCAGATAGGAAGAGACCTAGATCTAGGGCTCTGTAGACCATGCTAAAGATTTTACTCTTTCTCTTAAGGGTAATGAATGGGGAGATACTGATGAATTTTAATCAGGGGTAGGAGTAAGCTTTACATATTTAAAAGATAACTTTGTAGGGGCAACTGGGTGGCTTAGTCCATTGAACGTCTATCTTTGGCTCAGGTCATGATCTCTGAGTCCTGGGATCCAGCCCCGCATTGGGCTCCCTGCTCAGTGGGGAGTCTGCATCTCCCTCTCCCTCTGTTCTTTCCCCCTTGCTCATGCTCTTTCTCTCCCTCTCTCTCAAATTAAAAAAAAAATATTTAAAAATAATTAAAAAATAAATGATAAGTTTGAGGACACCTGGGTGGCTCAGTCAGTTAAGTGATGGACTTTTGGTTTCAGCTCAGGTCGTGATCTCCGGGTCTTGAGATCAAGCCCTGTGTTGGGCTCCCTACTCAGTGGGGAGTCTGCTTCTCTCCCTCTCCCTCTGTGCCTCTCCTTCCTCCACTGCCCCGCTCATGCTCTCTCTCTTTCTCTAAAATAAATAAATCTTAAAAAAATAACTTTGGCTGTTGTTTGGATAATGAATGGGGAATATGAAAAAGAATAGGAAAGATCAATTGCAAAGTTATTGCAGAGGTCCATGCAAGAGGTATAGCTAGAGGAAAGTGGACTAAATCTAGATATATTTTGGAGATACAACCTATAGGACTTGCTGTTCTGGGTTGTGTTTGAGTGGGGAGGGAAGAGAAAGAATCAAGAATGAATCAGGTTTCTGGCTGGAGTGACTGATGTGGGGAAGACTAAGAAAAATGGGTTTTAGACTGTAAATCAAAAATTCTGTTTCAAACATTTTCATTTTGAGATACCCATTAGATATCTAAGAATAAAAATAGGTAGTTTCACTTACCAGCCAATGATGTATAAAGTTCAGAAATTTCTACCATAAAAATAATTGATGAGTGGTTTGACAGTCACGCTTTAATTAATTCAACAAACATTGAATTGTTGAATCTCTGCTGTGTGGCAGGTATTGTGCTAAGTGCTAGGAATAACAAAATAATCATAGTCACTGCTGGTAAGGAGTTCATTATAACCTACTGAAGAGACTGAAAAAACCTGGATAACTTAAAATCCAGTGTGATAAGACCAGTAGGAGGAACATTCACTCAAATAGGAGGTTGGAAGGGTCAGGGAAGGATTCCTGGAAGATATGACGTCTGAGTTCAGTTCGAAAGTAAGGTATCTAGACTAGCCAGGCACAGGGAGCAAAAGGCATCCCAGACTATCTTGATTAGAAAAAAAAATAGCATCTATAATGGACTTAAGACAAATCTGAAAAGGAACATTTTCATATTTTTCTGACCATAGAATATTTATTGCTGTGCAGTATGATAATCGAATATGTCCATAATGTCAGAATCATAGAAGTGAAAGATCTATTAGAAATCATCTAGTACAGATGATCCATGACTTATGATGGCTCAACTTACAATTTTTTTACTTTAAGATGGCATGAAAGCAATATGCATTTCAGTAGAGACTGTGCTTGGAATTTTGAATTTTGATCTTTTCCCAGGTTAGTGATATGCAGTCCGATACACTCTTGTGATGCCACGAGATCATGAGGGTCAACAACACACACTCACAACCATTCTGCACCCATACGCCGTTCTGTTTTTCACTTTCACTACAGTATATGATAAATTACACGAGATATTCAACACTTCAGTATAAAGTAGGCTTGGTGTTAGATAAATGTGTCAACTATAGGCTAATGTAAGTGTTCTAAGCAGGCTTAAGGTAGGCTGGGGTAAACTATGATGTTTGCCAGGCTAGGTGTATTAAAGGCATTTTTTCTTGACTTATGATATTTTCAATTTAAGATGGTTTTGTTGGTATGTGACCCCGTTGTAAGTCAAGGAAGATCTGTATAGCCACCTAGTGCTACAGACAGGGAGTTAGAGAGAAGTGACCTCTCCAAATAATCGATTCCACTGTTACTTTTTTCTTTTCAAATACTGTGAGTAAATTATGAACGCACAGTCCAAGATTATTTATTCACCTCTAAATAAAATATTGTTTATTTGAGAGAGAGAAAGAGAGAGCACGAGCAGTGGGGAGGGTCAGAGGGAGAAGGCGAAGCAGACTCCCTGCCGAGCAGGGAGCCCCACGCAGGGCTGCATCTCAAGACCCTGAAGTCATGACCAGAGCTGAAAGCAGATACTTAACCGACTAAGCCACCCAGGCTCCCCGTGAATGCTGTCTAGATGGTGCCCCCAAAGCATTAATTTAATTTTCTGCATTGCCCACCTATTATAAGAGAATATTTTATTCCTGGAGAGATTGAGTCACACCATGATTCTGTTCAGTGATTATTTCCCCCCTTAATTCACCATGTGATAGCATGAGGTAATCTCTCAGTAAGTGGTATCTACAGGGGCGCCTGGGTGGCTTGGTCGGTTGAGTGTCTGACTCTTGATTTTGGCTCAGGTTATGATCTCAGGGTCCTGGAACTGAGCCCCACATGGGGCTCTGTGCTCAGCAGGGAATCTGCTTGAGGTTCTCTCTCTCCCTCTCCCTGTGCCTCTGCCCCTCTCCCACTCTCTCTGTCTCTGAAATAAATAAATCTTTAAAAAAATAAGTGGTACCTGAAGTTCAACAGACTAACATTATAAGGCAACATTTAATGTATAATCCTTTAAAAGAATAGTTGTGGTCATGTATTCTTATCTCCTAAACCATTTATAACTTTCCATTTTCTTCCACTGGACATACCAGTGTTTTAGGGCAAAGAGGAAAGAGCTGACTATTCCAAGTTTACTTATGTTTGGTTGTCTCATAGCTCTCTGTTCCCGTCTTTGCCAGACTGACTCTCTCTTCAGCTACACCACTGATTTCCTACCTCTTCTGCCACTGTTGTTTCTAGTACTGTATACAGTAGAAAAAGCAGCTCCTCACAAAATATGTGCAGCAGTGGCCCCTCATCTGCAGTTTCATTTCGCATGGTTTCAGTTATCTGTCATCAACTGTGGTCAGGAAGCAGGTGATCCTTCTGCCAAACGCTTAGGTCAGTAGTAGCCCACTAGTATGACACAAGGTCTACGTTATTCCCATCACTTCATCTCATCAGCGAGGCACTTGTCATCTCACATCATTGCAAAAAGAAGGGGGCGTACAGGACAATAAGATATTTTGAGAGAGAGTGAGGGAGAGAGAGGGAGACCACATGCACATAACTTTTATTACAGTATATTATTATAATTGTTCTTTTCTTACTGTTGTTGGTCTCTTACTATGCCTAATTTATAAATTAAACTTTATCGTACATATGCCTGTGTAGGAAAAACAATATATATAGGGTTCAGTACTATCTGCAGTTTCAGGCATCCACTGGGGTCTTGGAATGTATCCCCCATGGATAACGGGGTCTACTGTAGTCAGTGAGCAAAAAGAATACAAAAGCAGAGAGCAAGAGCATTTTCCTTTCCTTCTACTCCCTGCAACGCTAAATACAGTAAATGAGCTGAAACCTTTAGCAAAGAGAGCAAATTATGCCACAGTAATAGCAGTGCCTTCAAAATCAAAGGAAAGAAATGTATAGTAGATCCTCACTTAGACAAGTTAAAGAGAAGCTCATCTGAAATATTTGAATATATTAGTAAGAATCACGATTTTATTACTCTCAAATATAGACAGTCACACACTCTTATGTAATGCAAGTCCACGCAGTCTCTTCGGGGTGGGGAGGGATGATTTTGGTAATATCTGAGAAAAACAAAAGGGAAATCACCTTAAATCTCCATCAGTAAAGACTGGTTAAAAAATCCATTCTTCCGTGTAATGTAATACAATGCAGCCATTAAATAGGATGTAAGCAGATATATCTCCAAGATGCTATATTGTTAAAGAAAATCAAGTATCGAATTGTCTACATCAAAAACGGAACTATATTATACATACACACATATATGCAAATACACATTACATTTTACACATTACACATATGTGTCTGTACACGTAGAAGATATGCAAATATTCTTAATTGTTCTGTCGAGTTGCACTTAGGAAGAGGCATAGAAAGAAGTATCACTTTTCATCTTATATTTTTTATACTTTTAGAAATGTTTTTACCATGTGCAAGTATTCTTTTTTATAATAAAAATGTATGAGATAACATGAAAATATTACTGTAAGGAATATGTTGTTCAAAATAGTATACATAGTGCTATGGGGTGATTTAAAATTATGGAGTAAAATATGCCACAATGACTTCAAAATACAGAGGGACTTAAACTGGGTGAATAAAGTGTAGCCAATTAGAGATTCTTTGGCGTCCGTTTTCATGAACAGATAAGAATGATTACCAATTATTGGAATGTAAATGCATGTCTTTAAAATGCCTTGCAAAAGCTTATTTTAAATAGCTTAAACTTTTCCTGTCCAAATAAAATTAAAAAAAAAAAAGACCTTTTCCTGTCCAAATTTTAATTTTGCAGTTAATTTCTTTTACATTTCTTTTTCACTAATAGTAAATTTCTAACAAAGCCTTTTGGAATTCTAACAAATTCTGGATTTGTAGAACATTAATGAGGATTTTGAACATCTTTTTAATATTAACAGTAGATAATATCTTATCCTTCTTTTAAAGTACTCTTTGAAATAGTGAATTAATATTGTCTATAAGTTGAGAAATCATTCACGATTGTTCTTAGCACCTTCACGAGTCTTTAGATTTATTAATCTTCTTTGAAGTCATGGCCATGATCTGTTGGGTGAACCAAATGCTCACAACTTTGGGTTGTTGAAAGAGGATTTTCACAGTTGGTAGATTGTGTGTGCCTTTCTCTCTTTGGCTGCTGGATTTGGCCTTTTCACTGCTTATTAACACCTTCATGAAAGTACAGCTGACTGAAAAGAAAGAAAAAGGTGAAGTACAAACTGGTTAATACTGCTGCCCCCAGGGTAAAAATCTCCAAGGAGGACTGTGTGAAAACCACAGGTTAATTTTCTGTCACACTACCACATAGATAATCAAGAGTTGGAACCATGGAGTTGGAGAATTTGGTTTTAAGATTACTCTTGGGATTATTTTTAAATAGAATTTATGATTGATTGGAGGGTGAATTCACCAAGTGTAGTGACTTTATTATGGAACCCATTCAGAAGCACCTCTTGGGATATTTTTTTTTTACTCCAGCACTGATTGTGATCTTAAACCTACGTATGCAGAGATGCCCGAAATTTAATTAAAGTAAAAATTTTTAAATTTGTTTTTCTGTTTGGAATTCTATGCAACGTTAGGGAAAAACCCACCTGAATTGTGATGATTTATTTCACTCTAATCTCTAGGGACTTTCATTTCCATATTAATAAGAATACCCACACTGATTCTTATACTCCAGAGTAAACATAGTAACTGTGACTCATGCTGAAGGTCAGATTTGGAATCTCATATTTCCCTCGAGTTTTAGTTACCAACATTCTTTCTGGGATTCTTTCTTACATTTGCAAATCCTATCCATCCCACAAGACCTAACTCAAGTTTCCTTTTTTTGATAAAGTCTTCCTTCCTGACTTCAGCATATATTGCTCACTGCCTTCTGTGAACCCTTACGGTTTTTACTGTCTGACATTCATAGTCTTGCAGTTGACTATTTACTGGCTTAAGCACTGGTTGTAAACACTGTCTCCCCAGTGAAATGGTAAGTTCATAAGGGTAGGGATTGCAGATACTTTTAATTGTACTGATGTAGAGGGCTCTTGAATTTCCTACAATACCTAACATAGAGCACCTAGTAGGTGCCCAAGAATAGTGGATTTTTGTAGTCTATTTTTGGGCCACACGCAAGGTACATTTAAAATTCCTTCTATCTCGCTATTGCCACTGCCTCAATTAGTTCCATCCTTTACTATATCATTTTTTTTTTATAAGGCAGGACAAAATATCGCCACTGATATTGAACTCTAGTTTGGCTTATCTGCTGGCAGCAGGCTTTCCTGTAGGGCATTGTGAGCGTTTACAAAGCTAGTATAGCTAATCTGTTACAGAGCTATCTTGCCCTTTTGGTCTGATTTATTTTCACGGGACTGCAATATTCTCTGGATGACTGTGGAAGCTCAGAATTCGACTTTTGCAAGCATCAGTGACCAAGTAGTAACTCTGTGGAATGAGAAATTATGGCGTGTTCACAAGTGACCATCTACACTTAAAGGCCAAGCACTTCCTGTGGTGATGAAGGGCCTTCCGGCAAGCGTGTGTGAGCGGAAGGAGGGCATGGCGATGTATTTTCTCTCCCCCTTACCTTTAGCTACACTTCCAGTCCCAGCAGGCCTCATGCCACCTGAGATCCAATACCTTGAAGTAATATTTTAACATAGCACACAATAATTTCTCTCCTTTCTTCAGCATAGGCCATAGAAAATGTTTGCCTCCCTCCTCTGCTCAGCTCTTTAAGGAATTGCCTTCTCTCTGCCAGAAA
Organism: Procyon lotor; assembly: GCA_028646535.1. Classification (NCBI taxonomy): domain Eukaryota; kingdom Metazoa; phylum Chordata; class Mammalia; order Carnivora; family Procyonidae; genus Procyon; species Procyon lotor. The sequence continues at coordinate 21,466,274 of CM053612.1, forward strand.
ATTAACTTGAGAGACTATGAACTTTGAGAGACTTCCATGGAATCTTATGTGGCGACTCTGCCGTCATTCCTGCCAAAGAAATAACTCCAGAGGAATCAGGGACAATATTTAAGGCTCGCAAGAGGCTTCCTCACCGGCTCTTAGGCGTTTTCTGCTGTTTCAGCCTTGTGGTTCCTGTCCCTGAAAAGAACAGGTGTGCCTGACAGCAGGTGTGTGTGTTCTACTTTTCCTATGGCAGCTGTCACTCCCCAGGTAACTCCCTTTTCCAGGTGGTGAATTCTTACAACCCATCATCTTCTTTCCTGGCTACCATTACTTTAAAAAAAAGTTTGGCTGTCAATCCTCCCTCGTTGGGCTTGAGATGCTGTCGAAATGTTGCTGTCATTGTGGATATTTTTGCTTTTGTGTTTTAGGTTGAGTTTTTTTAAAGGGAAAATATGTCTTCAGATGGATTCCATTTACGAAGCAGACAAACTTAACATTTTCCTTTCAAAAGCCTCCCTGAACGTCTGCAGCCCTTTTTGATTTGGATTTGAGTTTTGAAGCCTTCCCCTGTGACAGCTTTGGATTTCTCCATTTTTGCATTTTCCAGTAGATCTTGGGGTCTGTCCTCAGTCAAGGCACCTGCTGCTGGGACTGCCAGTCACCACATGCTTGGCTTTCATGCTCCCTTGCTTCTATTCATAGCCTGTACTTCTCATAACTCTAAAGGACTATTTGATGCCCCCACATTGTTTAATATCTACATGATTAAAGCAGGTGAGAGAATTGTCACATGTCCTAAGCCTAAGGAACAATCCAGTCCAGGAAAAACTGTAGGCCCAGATCATTTTTAGTAAGCTCTGCTGCTCAGATTTACCTATTCTTCTGTTGGGCTCCCTTGGGCATTTTGTAAGGATTTGAGGGTTAGCTTTAAAAGGATACTTTCAGGCATGTTTTGGCTCTTAGTAGAATAACATTTACTGAGCTCTCACGGTATGTATGATCCTTACAGCGGTTCCATGGTGAGATACAAAATAAGTCAGTATACCATTCTAATACTTAAGGAATCAAGTGTTCTGGAACTTAAGATGGACTGACAGAGACAAAATGCACACAGATAAAAGACTTAGGTGCTTTTTGAAGGATCAGATGAGTAAGTGAGACCTGAGTATGAATTGGGTACTGGGGAGGGGCACATAAAATGAATATGTTGTCACAATTGGAGGGAGGTAGGCATCTTTAGTGAGAGCCTCAGAGGAATGAATGGTATGTGAGAGATTTTCTCATGAGGGTTCTCAGGGACTTCAAGGAGAGTGAACAATGCAGAAAACAATCTTGTCTTCCCATAGATTTATATGACAATAATAATAGTAACTGTTGCTATTTGTTGAGTTTTTACTCTCTGTCAATGTAAAATGAGTGGAAGAATAAGGGAACAAGAAAATATAAGCTTTAAAGAAGTACATTCTATTTTTTTTTTTTAAGTAGGCTCCACACCCAGCACAGAGCCCAATGTGGGGCTTGAACTCATGACCCTGAGATCAAGACCTGAGCTGAGGACAGGAGTTGGACAGTGAACCCACTCAGCCACCCAGGCGCTCCTAAAGAAATACATTCTTGAAGTGTTAAGTGTATGACCATGGATTTAAGCCTAGCTAGGGAAGTAGGTAAAGTATGTGTGTATATGTGTGTTTTTGTGTGCGTATATGTGTGTATGTGAGAGAGACAGACCAGGAAAAAGGCAGAGAGATGGGGAGGGACAGAGAAAGACAGAAACAGAGAGAAACTTGGAGAAGAGAGCTGGGTCTGAGAACTAGAAGTTACAGTGTATAGTAGGTCCCCCCCTTACCCATGGTTTTGCTTTCCATGGTTTCAGTTAACCACGGTCAACTGTGGCCCAGAAATAAATGTACTTCTTCTGACAAAATCATCAGAAGGTCAGTTTAGCACTACGTCACAGTGTCTACATCATTCCCCTCATGTCATCTCATCATGTAGGCATTTCATCATCTCACATCATCACAAGAAGAAGGATGAATACAGTCCAATATTTTGAGAGAGCATATTCATATAACTTTTATTATAATTGTTCTGCTTCATTTTTAGTTATTGTTGTTAATCTCTAACTCTGCCTAATTTATGAATTAAACTGTATCAAGGTATATATGTACAGGAAAACACATAGTTATATAGGGTTCAGTACTTTCTATGTTTTCAGGCACCCACTGGGGGTCTTGGCGTGTATCTGCCATGGATAATGGGTAAACACTGTAGGTGACTAGTAAGTTAAGTGAGGGAAGGAGTACAATAAGGGAGAGGCTGTGTTCAAAGAGAAGGATTCATAGTTCTAGATCTGGAATTAAGTTCTCTACCTTTTGATTGGATTTATCGGTGAAACATTGGACTTATTTTGCTCCTGCGTAATAAAATAGAACATTTAAATTTGAAAATGGAGTTTTCACAGAAAAAAGTGGTTTTTTTTTATATGCTAAATTCTTAACTTCTAGAGTACAGCCAATTTTTCCACATGTTTGTAATCCATGGTAATTCTAGGGCATAGCCTATTGGAAATTAGAATGCCGAGGCCATGTCAGAAAACTAAGTAGGTAGAGATTTATAGTGAGTTATTTAAGAGACTCACATCATCACATTAACACATGGCTTAGCTGTATTATGACAGTGGAAAACCTGACATAAGAGCCTTCTAGAGCACCAAGTAATATGCCTGAGGTCCCTTTCCTGCAGGTGAATTCTCTAGTGGCGGTTATCACAATTTATGCCAGAGGCGTATTTTTATGCAGACGTAATCTCTGGCAGAAATTGCGCAGCCTCTGTTGACAGAACTGACAATGTATATAGGCCCAGGCTACTAGACAACACCAGCAATCAGTTAGTGGTAAACAAACATTAATTATGTCTTGACCATGTGCCTACCACCAAGCTAGAAACAAGGGGGATATAAAAAAAGAGGCATACACAGTCCCTTCAAATACTTAAGAGTCTAGTTTGAGCAATAGGGCTGACATACTTAAACTAAAATAGTGACAGGGCTATATTTAATCAAATGCCATATTAGGGAGTGGTGCGTATTTCAGGATGTTTGAAAAAGAGGAGGTCAATTAGAGCAATAGATTGGGGAAGTCTTCATGAAGGAATTGGAAATGGCCCCATAACAGGTAGAATTTAAAGAGGCAGAGTGAAAAAAAAAAAACAAACAAACAGGAGATCTGTTTACCTTGATAAAAAGTCAAAAGAAGGAAGAGAAGAAACCTGGTATTTGGTATTTTCTTACCTTTTTCTCAAGAAGGAAACCAGTATGATTGGTGTGGAAGACATGTCTGAGATCAATACAAAATAAGTTAGGTAGGGCCAGATTATCAAGGGACTTTGACAACCAGGTCAAATATTTTGAATTCAACATACTGAGAAATGAAAACATTGATAAGTGAGACATGAGTATGGTGGGAATACAGAATGATCATTAAGGGAGCATTTTAAGAAGATGAACATGATACTGATAAACAGGACAGATTAGAGAAGGTAGGGAAGGGTATTCAAATGTTACCATAGCTATAGAACATATTTGACTTCAGTCTCACTTTTTTTTTTTCAAAAAATATTTTTTTTAATTTATTTGACAGAGATAGCACAAGTAGGCAGAGTGGCAGGCAGAGGGAGAGGGACAAGCATGCTCTCTGCTGAGCAAGGAACTCGACGTGGGGCTCGATCCCAGGACCCTGGGATTATGACCCAAGATGAAGGCAGCCACTTAACTGACTGAGCCACCCAGGCGCAGGCGCCCCTCTGTTTTCATTTCCTCAATTCTTCCTTAGACCATGTTGCACTGGGCTAGTAGTCATTTCTAATTCTGCCTGCTGCAATCTGTCCTAGCAAACTTCCTTTTTTTCCACCCCAAATATGTTTATTTTATTTTTTCAGTGTTACAAGATTAATTGTTCATGCACCACACCCAGTGTTCCATGCAATATGTGCCCTCCTCAATATCGGTTTTCTTCAAAGGGCTGGAACAAACAATACTAAAATTTGTATGGAACCAGAAAAGACCCCGAATTGCCAAGGAAATGTTGAAAAAGAAAAACAAAGCTGGGGGCATCACGTTGCCTGATTTCAAGCTTTGCTACAAAGCGGTGATCACCAAGACATCATGGTACTGGCACAAAAACAGACACATAGACCAGTGGAACAGAATAGAGAGCCCAGATATGGACCCGCAACTCTGGTCAAATAATCTTTGACAAAACAGGAAAAAATATCCAGTGGAAAAAAGACACTCTCTTCAATAAATGGTGCTGGGAAA
>CM053612.1:21471073-21493194 GCA_028646535.1 Procyon lotor
CAACAAATGCTGGAGAGGGTGTGGAGAAAGGGGCACCCTCTTACACTGTTGGTGAGATTGCAAGCTGGTGCAGCCATTTTGGAAAACAGTGTGGAGATTCCTCAAGAAATTAAAAATAGAGCTACCCTATGACCCTGCAATTGCATTCCTGGGTATATACCCCAAAGAAGCAGATGCAGTACAAAGAAGTGTCATATGCACCCCAATGTTCATAGCAGCAATGGCCACAGTTGCCAAACTGTGGAAAGAACCAAGATGCCCTTCAACAGAAGAATGGATAAAGAAGATATGGTCCATATATACAATGGAATATTATGCCTCCATCAGAAAGGACGAATACCCAACTTTTGTATCAACATGCACGGGATGAGATTATGCAGAGTGAAATAAATCAAGAGGAGAGAGTCAATTATCTTATGGTCCCACTTATGTGTGGAGCATAAGGAAAAACATGGAGGCCATTGTGAGAAGGAAGGGAAGGATAAATGGGGGGAAATCAGTCTCACTTTTCAAAGAAGTCATGGAAGCCATTGTCAACCAAATCTTAGATTCTATTGTTAGAGGTACCATGCACGCCTCAGTGGAGAAAATTCCGAGCTTTCAGTTTTGATTCAGTTTCCACAAATGTTCTTTTAGGAATTACCATGATTTCCTTTTAGAGCAACCTCTCAGATTTTCTCCATCTGAAACTGATGGAATAGTTTGGCAACCTCTGTTGTAGGAAAAGTGGAGCATATAAAAAAGTGGCACTCTCTTTTGGGAGAAACAATATGTTTTAGAAGGAAATGATAAGCAAATCGGAATAGTTTAAGTGGATGACTTGCATGGAGCACTGGGTGTGGTGCATGAACAATAAATCTTGTAACACTGAAAAAATAAAATAAACATATTTGAGGAAAAAAAAATTAGGTGGATGACCTAAAACCCAAAATAGCTGAAAATAGAAGGGGAACCAAGTGCCATCACAAATAACAACAAGCTAGAATAAGAAGATGGGCAATGCAGAGAACTCGGGACATGAAACAGATTTTACCACAACTATACGCAAACATTGCGACAGTTCCTTATTTCAGTTTTGATTCATATATTTGAGTATTTCCCTGTCCAATTTTGTAAGTATAAACATGGTTAGATTTATTTCATCATCAAAGGAAAACTGGTTGCTAGATTTGAAAGAAGGAAATATTTTTCTTTAAAAAAAAAGCTGGAGGTGAGGATACAGGGCAGCTACTTCTCCAATGAAAACCTTTTAAAGAAAATTGATATCAAGAGTGGGTTAATTAAATGACACTGTAAGGAAAAAGAAAGTCAAGTATATCTTTACTTATTTGTCTTTTGCCCTCCTCAGTTCTTTCCCTAGAGCGTGATCTCTTTTCTTTAGAACAATGGTTCTCAACCCTAGTTGTACATTAGGATCTCTATGGGAACTTTCAAAAAGTCTGCTGCTAAGACTTTACTCTAGATTAATTCAAGCTTTGGGATCAATCCAAAGCTTTCTAAGGGATTCTTATTGGTAGCCAAAGTCGAGAAGCACTATATTAGATTAGTACCAGCATCTTTCCCCCTTTCCTCCTTTATATAGCCCCTTAAGGTGTAACACCTTTTGCAAGAGACGTATATTTTAACAAAACTAAGAACTGTTACACTTAAGACCGAAAGCTCTTGAGGGATCATCCTTGGTTTGTTCACTTTCATATCATCCATGGGGCTTGATCAGTAAATTTTATTGAATTAATAATAGGGAGGGGTATAAGTAGTAACCAGGATTGGAAGTAGGACCTAGGACAGGTGAGTTTCTATGTAAGGGGTGAGGGGAAGGGAGAATCCATAGTGTAGGATATGGGTAGTGGTAGCTGTAGTGGGAAAGTCTTGGATAGGTCCTGTGGATATAAAAAAACAACTTTAGAACTGCAGTCTGTTGCTAGATCTTTTAGCTATTTGTAATGTGACTTTAGGTAAGTTGCTTATTACTGGATGTCTCTGATCTTTGTTAAGTGAGGAAAATAGTTCCAGCCTCATCTACTTCACAAGGCTGATGAGAGATTCAATTGAAATTTATAGTTATGTGTGTTTATTTGACAGAACTTTTAAATACAATATGCTAGATATGTGTGAAATTGTTATTACGATTCATAAAGCCAGTGAATAGACTTTTTGTCAGGATGAAAAGCCTAGAAGAGAAAGAGAACACTATAATGGCCTTTAACCTTCAAATCCAGTAGGAGTGGGAGGAAGAAGGAATAGATTGCCTATGAAAGGCTTCGTCTGTCAAAGGTTGCATTCTCATAAACCTGAAGGTGGATCTTGCCTAATTTTGGCAGACTTCAATAATGCAATGGAAATAATCCTAGAGAAGAAACTTGATAGGAACTCAAATTCCAGGTACAGTAATTAACAGTTAATAAACTGCCTTTATGAATTTGGGCAGCAGACACATACATGTACTTGGATTTGTTCATTTGTTAAAGGAAAGGAATCAAGGCATTATCATTTGTTGAAATCATATGTATATACGTATCATATATGTATGCACATCACATATATATACATATATATATACATATATATACATATACATATGATTTCAAGTGAAAACATGAAATCAGCATATATTTATTAAATACCTATTAGGTTTAGGAAATAATTTTAGAGCTGTGAATAGAGCAGTAGAAAAAAAACACATATTCCCTACTGTCGTGACACTTATTTTCTAGTAGGAGTTGGGCATAATATAATTCTAGATACCAAGAATTGCTATTGAAAAACAGTAAAGCAAGATAGGGAGACAGAGTAATGAATTAAGACCAAAAGAGTGGATGTTTTCTATGTGTCAGGATACACTGTAGGTACTTCCCATGTGTTAATTTCATGGAATCTTTGTAAGTGTCCTATGCAAGAAGTATTATTATCTTCATTTTGAGGAAAAGGAAACTAAGGTTCAGAGAGCTTAAGAAACTTGCCCAAGGTTATATAGTGGCTGCATAATAAGTTAGGCTTGGAACTCAAATCCGGAGTTTAAATTCCGTGGTCTTTCTACTATATGTGGCCAGCCCTTATGTGATTTAGTCTATGTTCTTATATTCCTTTCTGCAAAGTAAGAATATTGGACTTCATCAGAAGTTTAAATCTGTTGTGCCATGTATTATATATGTCTTGTGTATTTGAAGAGAGTAAGATTTTTAAAATGGAATTACTTATCAGTATTTAAATGTAAGATATTTCATATACAATTATTGATTTCCAAATTGTCTTAAAGCATGGGAAACCCAGCACCCCAGACATGCACTCTCACATGTCAATACCAGCTGAAGCCTAGCGGTCCTCAGCAATCCATGAGGCCATCACTGACCCAGTCCACTCATTTATATATACCTACCTGGGCCATGCAGGTATTTAAATTTGCAACTCACCAGACCACATAGTGTGAAAAGCCCCCTCCAATTTCAAAGTTATGATCCAATCCTGAAAATTCAGTCTTAAGCTTTATATTTTCCTTTTAACTTTTAACTATTCATTTGACAACCTTAGCTATATTTCAGTGAGTTTTCCTCCTTCGTTTGTTCTTTGCTTATTTTTATGGTTTAGCAACCATGTAAACGATAATCAAAACTGCACACTAATTCCTTTATTTTTCCATTTTAAAATATGATCCAGTGAGTCTTTATGCAGGAAAAAACGTGAAACATGCTAAACATGTTAAAAGCCTCAAGTATGCATATAAAATATAAACAGGATAATTAACAAGTAATTCATAATGGTAGTTAAATTCTGTCAGTGTGGAAGCATGCAAGCCAGGTTAGAAGTCCATGTTTTAGTTATGTCTAGGATTCACTATGGCCTTTAAAATTCAAATAATTTATTAAGCTAATATTGGTTAGAAGTGAAAATCCAGTGATAATACTGAAGGGGGTTCAGGAAAGGATCTCTTTCATGAAGAGCATTCAAAGTATAATTATTCATAAGCACAGCATTATTAAAATGTATTTCTATAATATAAAAGTTTTTATTGTATTCTGTGATATAAGGTGCACCATTGCAGCATTATGTTAAGCTCTTTTTCTGTATTTGTAAGTTTCATAGCATTTCTTTTATAGTGGTAAACAATGGAATTTCTGCTAGGCTTCGAGTGAATTACAGTTGTTTAATGCTGTAGGTACAAGTTGTTTTGTCAGCTCAGAGGCCTAATTATCTGTCTGTGTGGTTGTCCTAGAGCTACCCTGAGGCACAGTGGCCTCTATGGCCAGGATATCCAGCTTATTTTGTGGTTCATACTCTGTAGTTACTTGTTTGATTTCACACAGGTGGAGTAGGAGTCCACTTATATAGTGCTAGGGGAAGGATGACATGGAGTCCCCTTCCCTTGTTCCAGCCGCAAATGGCTCTCTATATAGCCTAACACAATGCCTGGGATTCCCAGCCTTCAAGAGTCATTTCTTTGGGTAGAATAATTGTTCCCTTCCAGAAAGCAGAACCACTCGGAAGCGGTTAAACCATTTTGCCAGATATAAGTGGTAATGGCTTTATTAACAGCATGAAATTGTTCATTGGTTTGCATACCAAAGTGTCGTGGACCTTGACAAAGAGTCAAGTCTGAGGGAACAGTACACAGAACAGGAAACTCTGGGTTTTGGGGGGAGGGGTGCTTTGAAATATTTGGGTCTAAATAGAAGGTATTCACCAGGAAGGTCATCCCTGGGATGAAGCTTTTTGGTAGAAACTCTTGAACAGTACATACTTGGTTGGGGGAAAAGGGTTGGGGATAAAGGAAAGGGACAGTAAAAATGGGAAGTAAGAGTGAAATAAGATTAAATTTCACCTACTTCCTGCCATTCCCTCCCTGGGTTTAACCCTCATGTTATCTGTTGGTTATAAATTAAAAAGATAGGAAACCTTTAATTACTATGAGTGCTTGAGGAATGGGGTACTATAACTGAAAGCTGTTGTTAATTTAGATTGAAATATACTGTAAAATAAAGATACCAAGAAAGTTGCAAATTGCTGTGAAGGGGCAGATAAGAGAGAAAAAGCCAATTTAAAAATTAAATAAGAAAATGGAAAGAAGAAAAAATAACAAAGAAGAATATTAATGTCCTTATTTAATTTTTTAATTGACTTTTTCACATTATCCGTCTACCCCTCCACTCCCAGTAATTTGGAAACACTGTTATCTACATTTTACGATATTGTATTAGTTTTCTATTGCTGTAATAAATTACCACAAACTTAGTGGCTTAAAACAACACAAATTTGTAATCTTACAGTTCTGGAAGTCAGAAGTTTGAAATGAGTCTTATTGGGCTGAAATCAAGTTGTCGGCAAGGTCATGTTACTGTCTGAAGCTTCTCAGGGAGAATCTGTTATCTTGGCTTTTCCAGCTTCTAGAGGCTGTCTACATTCATTGGCTTATGGAACCCCCCATCTTCAAAGCCAATAATGTTACATATCTTTGACCCTTATTCCAACATCATATCTCTCTCTTACTTCCTCTTTCGCTCACTCTTCTACTTTTAATGCCCCTTGTGATTATATTAGATGTACTCAGATAACCCTAGATAGGTCAGTTGATCAGCAACCTCAATTCCGTTAGCAATTTTAATTCCCTTTTGCCGTGGAACCTAACATATTCACAGGTTCTGGGGATTAAGACATGGACATCTTTGGGAGGCCATAACATATTCCCCTTACCACAAATATAATAAACATAAATTATTACACTATGATTAAGACATTATATTTGTCACAATAATATAAATGGGTTAACATTATTCCCAGACAAAAATTTACAGATTTACAAATTTTAGGTTTAAGTACACCTTAAAGAGAGAAATATTAAACTAAATTTAAATTAAATTAAAAATTAAATATTTCATTTGATGAAAATGTTTCAGAGCAAAGGGATGGACAAAGATATGCAAGAAGTTCTCAATAAATAGAGAATAGAGTGAGAATATCTGTATCAGATAAAGTGAAATTTAAGACCAAAGCATTAAAGTAGAACCTACATGTATTTATTCATTCAACAAATAAAACTTATTGTGTGTAACTATTTGGAATAACACATGAAGCATTTAATAAAACTACAATGACAGCTGTAGAATAGAACTCTCAGAATTTGAAAAACAAGTAGGCAAAAAAGTAACAAGACAATAGATTTTTTCCCCCAAATTCTTATTTAAATTCCAGCTAGTTAAAATAGAGTGCAATATTAGGTTCAGGTGTAGAATTTAGTGATTCATCACTTCCATACAACACTTGGTGCCAAAACAATAGATTTGAATAATACAGTTAAGAAGCTTGACCTAATATTTTGACAAATACACAGAATTGTATACTCTAATGCAAAATAATACACATTTATATCTTGTGCTCTGGATCATTTACAAAAATCGATCCTGTACTTTGCCCCCTCCACACACACACTCATTAATGAATTCCCAACTAGAGAACTGATAGGTCACATTATCTGATGAGAATGTTATAAAGCTAGAAATCAACAATAAATATATGGCAAAAAGTAAACAAACAAAAAATCTTGGAACCAAGGCTCAGTTGGTTGCATTATCTATCCGGACTCAGCTCAGGTATTAATCTCATGGGTCTTGGAAATCAAGCCTTGTGTGGGCCTCTGTACCCAGCAGGAAGTCTGCTTGGAGATACCTTCCCTCTACCCCTCCCCCCTCTCTTCTCTCAAAAAAAATCTTGGTACCATAAATTACCTGTTTAAAAAGATTTTATTTATTTATTTATTTGTTTATTTATTTATTTGAGAGAGAGAGAGAGCGAGCGAGCGAGCATGGAGGGAGGGACAGAGGGAGAGGGAGAAAATCTCAAGTGGACTCGGCACTGCGCACAGAACTAGAAGCGGGTCTTGATCTCACAATGCTGAGATCATGACCTGAGCCAAAACCAAGAATCAGATGTTGAACTGACTGAGCCACCCAGACATCCCCATAGAATACTTATGATAAATAATTTTTGGGTCAAAGAAGAAAGCTAACAAATTTAAAATTATTTTAAAATAAAAAAATGAGATAACCTCATAAAAAGCCTAGAGATGTGGCTAAGAACAACACAAAGGAAGATTTATGGCATTAAAAGAATTTAAAGAAATACTGAAAAAAATCATCCAACTCAGGGAAACAGAAAGAAAAAAATACATGTATCACATGAAAGTAGGTGGACAAAACTAATAAAGATATTAGTCAAAATTAATTATAGAATTCAAATGTGGACTTAAAGCCAAAAGCTGGTCCCACAAAAAGATGTTTAGAAGAGGAGGTGCTTGGTTCTACACTTAAACATACACTAATAAAGTTCCTGAACTGTAAAGATAAAGAAAATCTTGCAGGCTTCCTGGCAGAAAGACAATATTATCTACAAAGAAAAACAATGATAAGAGTGCTGTTGGTTTTCTCATCCATATCACGAAAGCCAGAAGACAATGGAATATCATCTAGAAATTTCCAAGAGAAAGTGACTACAATCCAAGCATCTTACTACCCAATCAGAAAATTGTTCACCTGAGTCAAAGAAAGATATTTGAGGACAAGCAAAGTCAAGAACCAAGAAGTCTGTGTGAGATTAAGGAATGAGATATAAACATCCATTAGCAGAGACTTGACCGTGAAGATATTTTTCAAATCCAACTCTAGGCTATTTCCTCTGATTTGTTTAGTAGTCAGGACTGATTGCAATGATGGAAACCTGACTCCAAACAACTTAACAGGAATAAAATTTTTTCAGCTCATATAACCAATCAACAAGATGGACATGGTCTTAGGAAAGCTGGAACACAAGTTGGAGCCATGGACTTGAATATCGTTAAGACTCCTTCTTAAGCCTAGAGCTCTTTGCATGTCAGCTTCATTATGTACAAGATGGAAATATGGCTGCTGCTGGTTACTCTGGGCTATCAACCTTGCAGCCTGCCTAGCTGACTGAAAGGGAAAGGATCCTCCTCTGTCTACTTGCAGTAAATGTCTAAAACATAAAGAAAACTTGAGGATAGATCTGAACTGGCCTGGCCTAGGTCCTATACCAATGTCTGGACCAGTCTCTGTGGGCACACAGGGTGTGGGGTATTGGTCTAGCCTGGTCAGATGTCCGTCCTTTGAAAATCATTGTGGCTAATACTGCAGTCCAAAGGTAGGATCTTCTTTTGAGATCAAAAGTCTAGAATGGGAATAAAAAGAATCATCTCTTCAAATTGGGAATAAAAAGAAATGATCTCTTCAAATTATTAAGATTGCAGTATAGACATGGCCACTGAGAGAATTACTGTGAGCCAGTCATTCAGACTATGTGTCAGTTGCACTGGGCAGGAACACATATGGTCTAAAGATATTCAGGTAGGGATAGGTATTTGGAAACACTTGGCTGAAATGGAAAATATATGAACTATTGTGATAGTAGCAGGTACAGAGAGGCAGTTCTGAACCAGCTGAAATACTTCAGTTATTCTCTGTTGCCTATAGAATACATTCTTTTTTAAAAAATTTTACTTTATTTTTTTCAGTGTTCCAAGATTCATTGTTTATGCACCACACCCAATGCTCCATGCAATACGTGCCCTCCTTAATACCTACCACCAGGCTCACCCATCCCCCCCCACCCCCTTTCTTCTGAAACCCTCAGTTTGTTTCTCAGAGTCCTAAAATACTCATCTTATTAGTTTAGGTCCTTCACAATCTTCCTTTCCAATATTATCTTCCTTTTCACCCTGTAGGTGAATTCTCTGATCCAGCCGGAGTAGTCGGTCTACTGAGCAAAGAACCATGTGCTGAAGTCCCTATTTCTATCTGTGTGCTTATGCTGCTGTCTTTACTAAGAATGCTTTCTTTTTCTTAAGATTTTATTTATTTATTTGACAGAGAGAGACACAGCGAGAGAGGGAATACAAGCAAGGGGAGTGGGAGGGGAGAAGCAGGCTTCTCGCTGAGCTAGGAACCCAATGTGGGGCTCGATCCCTGGACCCTGGGATTATGACCTGAGCTGAAGGCAGATGCTTAATGACTGAGCCACCCAGGTGTCCTGAGAATGCTTTCCCGATGTACTCCTTTATGCACCAAATATATATTGATGCTTCCATGTTTTAGAAAGGTGTTTGGGATACTGGCTAGGATGATCAAGAGAGACATGGTCCCTGCCTTCAAGGAATTTACATTCTGGTAGTGTTGAACAATCATTACATAACTATATAAATAATCCTAAAATTAAAATTATGGTAAATGGTATGAAGAAAAAAAGAGACTTAATCTCATCTCTAGGGCCAAGGATTGAACTAAAATCAGAAAGATAAGAAGGAATTAACCAATAACGATATGGGAGGGGACAGGAAGGAAAAGGAGGGAACCATGTGTACAAATGTCATGAGGTGAAAAGGAGGATAAGATATTTGAGATAGTAGAAGAAGTACAGCATTGCTCGAGCAAGAGAGTAAGAGGCCAGAGTAGGAGAGAAGGAGCCAGCTCATCTAGGGCTTCATTTGGCATATTAAGAATTTGGGTATTTTTTCCTAAATATAGCTGGAAAATATTAAAAGGGCGTGATATGATAAGTTTTATTACACTATTGATGGCTATGCAGAGACTGAATTAGAGGGGGTAAGATTGGAAGCAAGGAGAACACTTAGGTTATTGTAATCATCTAGGCCAGAGATTATTGCAAGTGGAAAAGGAAAGAATGAGATAGATTCAAGGTGTACTTTTTGAGTTAAAAATGGCAGGATTTAGTGTGTTAGAGGTTTCTGGCTTCTGCAAATGAGTGGACGGTTGTTGCATTCACTGAAAGGTGATGCCAAGAGGAAGATCAGATTTGGAGACAATGATATTCATATTGCTGTTAGACCTTTCCTTTGCATTTGAGGTGCCTTTCAAACATCCAAGTTAGATGGCAGATGAACAGTTGGATATAAAAATCTGGATCACAGTATCAGAGTCTAAACTCTTCCCTCTGCTCATTCAAACTCTACCCATTCATTAAATCCTAGCTTAATCTACTACCACCAAGAGATGTCACTGAGCTAGTTTTCCCATTCTGAGCTTCCCTCCTAGTGCTTGTTGCCTAGACTACTCCTTAGGCTCCAGTTATATACTGTGCCATGTGTATGTAAATCTACCTTGTTTCCATAATTAGAAAAAAATTTTTTTAAGTAGACTCCACCTCCAGCGTGGAACCCACTTCAGGGCTTGAACTCATGACCCTGAGATTAAGACCGGAGCTCAGATCAAGAGTAGGACATAACCAACTGAGCCATCCAGGCGCCCCAGAAATTTAGTTTTTTGAAATGTGAGATCATGTTAGATTAGGCTATCCCTCACTACCATCACCAGTTATACATAGAGTAGGAGTTCATTTTACCTGTAACAGAGTGAATGCATATCCTTTCTGCTACTTAGTAGTAGTTAGAAACCAAAGGTGTTAAGTACAGACGACTGGGATTTGAATTTTGACTTCACCTCTCACTAGCAATGGTGGCCCTAGTCAAGTGGCTTAACTGCTTCAGAGTCACAGTTTCCTTAGTAGCTGATTTAGAATAATATTAATACCTGCCTCCAAGAGTTATTGTGAGGATTAACTGCATAATTGTGAGGATTAAATGCATAATGTATGAGAAGTACATAGTATAGTTTATGGCACATAGTGAGCACTAGAAATGTGCTAATAGTTGTTATTATTATTATTATTATTATTATTATTATTATTATAGGGCTCAGAAGGTACCATAATTTACTATGACATCCAGCAGCTAGGGAAAGGTGACAAATAAGTGAAAACACAATTCAGTCAAAGCGAATGCCTGCTCTTTCTATCGTTCTTGTCATTCTCTAGTTCCGAGATCAGCCATCAGTTTGTCTTCTTTATCTCTGGTAGTTTTAGATACATTCCAGTGGAGCCAGTTTGTTTCTTGTGTTTTACAAAGCATAAATTAAGGTGTGGCTGAAAAATCACAATGTAGGAGTTGTGTGCACATGTGGATATATTACGTACATAGGTACCTGTTTCATCATTTTTATTAAAAAGACCCATTTCTCATGATGTGTGGCATGTATTGGTCATTATGTTGCTGACAAGTAAGAAGGAATCATTCATTTGCAAAGAGAGAAGCATATTAACTCTTCAAACTAGTAAAGGGTTCTTTAGTAAATTACTTCGTCTGGTTGCTTTAATTGCACCCTCGTCACCTTTCACAAATGTATCTGAACACTAAGTAGCTTTCTGTCACCTGGCTAAGAGAACTAGGATATTTCTTTTTTAACATGAAAAGCCTTGGGAGAGAGTGTGGACTTTTTTTTTTTCTTTATTTGTATTGAAATATTTATTTGTGGAACCACATTGGGTAGTATATAGTAGGTATAAGTTGCTACTTCCAGTTATAAAAATCCAGAATATCTTTTAAATGACTGGTAGCAGTAAGAAAAAAAATTACGATAAATGTTCTTCCAGCTTTAATCCTCATATACCTTATCTATGAGTCCGATTTTATACTTAAATTATTCTACTAATTCTTATTGTTAAGGGACTTTTTATTGAAATGTGGCTTTGGAATCTAGTGGTATTTTTAATATACTGGTAGATAATATGTATTTCAATTTCATACGTGAATAATTAGAATTCAGAATGGCCTTTCCAGTTAGTTTTCTTTTCACACCTCTCCTAAGGCCCATTTGAATTTTATGTAGGTTAAGAAATAAAACTGATTTCCTAGATGAATGAAAGTTATCTTTCTATAATTTTAGCCTGACGCTAAAATTGAATTGTTCACAAATGGACTGTTTTAAATAACCCTGCCCAGACTTGAAATTCTTAGAGCAAATATTATTTGGCATTTATATAGGATACCCTATTCAGAATGGACTTTTATTTATTGATTATATATCATGAAGTGGAACAGTGATATGCTTATAATTTTATAGATTAAATTGTGGAGTAATTCAATTTTTCTTTTCCTCCCTCCTAGCAAGACCCAATCACTGAAGGCTGCCCTCCTCCTCTCTCCCCTACCCTCAAGATTATTTTTAGCTCCCAAGTATTTAGCCAGTAATCTTCTGAGAAGCAAAGTGAATGCATATATAAGGGTCAAATTCAGCATATTTTAGCATAGCTTCCTAGGGTCCTCAACTTCCCTAGTGGAGGATGCACAGGGGACATCATTTTCATATAGTAAATTTCACTTGTTACAAGAAACTAAATTCCTGGGTGTTACTGCTTTCATATACTCCAGGTTTAAGGGAGGCTTTGGCAGGACTCTGAATTAATATCCAAATGAAATATGTAGGTGATAATACACAAATTAATATACAGATGAAAATCTGTGTGATTCTGATGCTGAGTTTGGTCTGACCTCTGTTATTACAAATTTATTCCATCTAGAATATGAGCTCCATGATGGCAAGGATCTTTGTTTTGTTCATTGCATTTTCTCTGGTACTTGGAACACTGCCTGCCCCATTATATGGCTCATAAATATTTGCTTAAAAATGAATTTCTTTATATTCCAGATTAAAACTCAGAGCTCTAGAATTTCCAGGCTGCTTTGTAGATTTCTGAAAAATTCTTAAAATTTGGTTGTGTATAGATGAATGATTCTGGAGTCCTTACATATAGTAAGCAGCATGGGATATAATTTGAAACAAGTAAGGCCCAGTTCCTTAGCATGGCATCTAAGGCCCTTTGCAAACTGGCTCCTCTACCCATGTACCTGTAGTGTAGACACAGGGAATTATTTGCTGTTCTTTGAATTCACCATTCCCTTGCATGTATTTTGCCTTTTAACACAGAGCTTCTCTCTGCCAGAAATGCTTTTACCACCTTTTTAAGATGGTGAAAGGCATATTTACCACCAGAGGCATATTCATTCTTTAAGATGTAGTACAAGTATCATCTGTTCTCTGAAGCCATTGTCATCTTCCAGGCTGGATGAGTCCCTCGCTTCCCTTGGAATCCATAGCCCTCTATGTACAAATTTGTCATGGCACTTACTTCCTTGTCTTGTCGTCATTTCGATGTGTGCATAGATTGTCAGTCCTTCCAAGGCAGAGAATAGGTCTTTTTTTCCCCCTGTTCTCATCTGCCTGGATCCCACCATAGTGCATATGGCACAGGAGGTACCTAACAAGTGCTAATTGAGTCACTTCTAAACTGAGTGTGTGAAAAGTAAGGGTGTAAGGGTTCTATTAAAAATGATACTGTAGGGTGCCTGGGTGGCTTAGTCGTTTGAACGTCTGCCTTTGACTCAGGTCATGATCCCAGGGTCCCTGGATGGAGTCCGGCATTGGGCTCCCTGCTCAGCGGGGAGTCTGTTTCTCCCTCTGCCTTTCCCTCACACTGCTCTCATGCTCCCTCTCACTCTTTCCTCTCAAATAAATAAAATCTTAAAAAAAATGATACTATCTATGTAATTTAGTGTGGATTTAGGAAGAGCAAGTATATTAAACCTAGCTTAGATTTATCAGATTTGCTAGCACAGTGCTGCGCTTTGAGGCAATTGCTGAAAAAAGGAACATTTGAACAAAAAGAGGAGAATTAAAAAATGGTGGGAGCGTTCTAGATAAGGAAGTGAAAGTATGGAAATTAAAATACTGGATGCTGGATATGGAATGGGAGAGGCTAAAGGACCAGTAAATGGACAGAAAGAACTGACTTACCTTAGAATCCTGTCTAGGAGAAACCTTGGAATTAGTGAAAGCCAGTAACTGTGTCCAAAGTGAATGTCCAGCCAAACAGATGTTTTGTCGATGTAACATCACATCTCTGCCTGTTTTTTGGAGTGCTTCGTCCCCCGAGATGATGATTTGGGGATTGATTGGAGACAACTGTTCTGGCATTGTGTAGACTTGAATTACATCGGTTCTGTACAGCATTAATGTCCTTGAGCAATCCTCATAGATGTTTGACCTGCAAATCTTTCTAAAATCTGTAAAATGAGCATGATTGCATCCATATATATAAATTGTCCATTGTTTCTTAAGTGCCTGAAATGTTCATTTGCTCATTTCGGTTAAATGTTTCGAGCAACGTGAATAAGGAATTGGGCCATATAAGTTTCCAATTCAAAAGCACTAATGCTATTGTTGCTGTTTGTATTTGCTTTCTAGCTTTAAGAGGTTTTGAAAAACGCATTTCGTGGAATTCGCCTGTAGTATTAGCACTAAATGATAGCTAAAGAGAAGCATGCTTTTATCTAATTTCATACCTTCTTGATAAATTTAAAATAAAGAAAACTCTTCCTCAACAATTAATCAGAAACTGTAGAATATTTTCAACTCAAAGGCTTTCTCTGAATGCTGTGATACATGTTAAATTCTTTGTGTATATCGTAGATTTAGGCTCCGTCTATTTAGCCTGTGATGATAACGCTACCTTGTAAACAGGAAATGGCCCCAATTTTGATCTGATTGTCTCCTCTGGCTGGGTGATAACGTGCTGAAGTAATAACTCCGACACACAATTCCCAATGAATAATACTCATCTCATCTTTGTTAATGTTGTTAAATAATTTCAAAACTCTCCTCAAGGCAGCTGCTGTGAGCTAGGGAGCTAAACACAGGAGAGGCCAATGTTTTCTTTTATTTGTCCGCCTGTAGACACAGATGTTGTTTGTGTCGTCTGGAAACATAGAACATGCTCTAAAATATCACTGTTATTTTCAGTGAGTCAAAGTAACATGATGCTGGTGAAGTGAATCCATATGAATTAGTACCAAGTGAAATAATACTTCAAAAGGAAGCATAAAAATGCACTAAACTCATACAAGAACAATGACTTTGTACATATATTAATATGTGCAGTTATGTACATATACTAATATGTACAGTTTAAGTCTCTTACATATTAAGAGACTTAATATGTAAGTCTCTTTTTTTATCCTGTCAGTGACAAAGGAAATGCCCATTGTCTCCTGGCTGCCATATCCCTCAAAGTATTTTGGCGCCTGGCTATGAAAATCCAGATGGAAACAGCAGCAAGCTGAATGAGACCTGGGAGGGAAGAAGCAGGAAGTTCTTGCACCAACCACACACACATTGTGCAAATGAGAACTAGACTGTGAATTTGAATGTGCTATTTATTACCTCATATGCTGTATAAGGTGATTAGGATTCTGTTAAAATTATTCCGAGTTCACTTTGCCAGTTGGTATCTGTGTGGCCTTTGGACAGTGGACAGTTAATCTCTCCTTGAGGCTTAGTTGCTTTTTTTTTTTTTTTTTTTTTTTTTGCAAAATAGAGATAATAATAACCTTTCTTGGGGCACCTGGGTGGCATAGTCAGTTAAGTGACCGACTCTTGGATTCAGCTGAGGTCATGACCCACTCTTGGATTCAGCTCAGAGTCATGTGATTGAGCCCTACCTTGGGCTCCACACTCAGCATGGAGTCTGCTTAAGATTCTCTCTCTCCCTCTACCTTTGCCTGCCCCTGCCACTTACTTTCTCTCTCAAATAAATAAATAAATCTTCAAAAATAAGTCTTCAAAAAAAAATCTTCAAAACACAATAGCCTTTCTCACAAGGCATACTGTGAGGATTAAATCAAATAATGTGAATTTCCTGGTAACCGAGATAGATTTATTTCCCAGTTTCCACAGTAAATAGAGAATGACCTTTCTTTCTAAATATAAGTTTGTACTGGTAGGACTATAATGTAATCACACTCTCAAAAATAATTCTATCATTTCAGATCAACTGTACTTCAGAATGAGGTCAACAGTGGCCCAGATTACTGGAGTGTTTGACTACAGCGCTACTACTGTATCTATATAATAACCCCTGCAGCCATTGACTATATAATATATGTACACATATGCTACTAAAGAGCTTTTGCAGAAATTAGTAGTAAACAAAGGGAACATCACTAACCTCTCATTGTTGAGAGGTAGATTTTGAGAGCTGTTTAAAGAGTAGTCCTGCATTTGCACTAAATTAACCAGATCCTCTCATCTTAGTCTTCTTTGAAACAGATGACATGTATTTGGTCAGAATGATTAGCCAGGATCTTGAGAGAAATATGTAGCTATAGAATAAAACAAAAGCAGGTAGCTTGCTAGGTGGGAATGGCAAATATGTGTCACAGGTGTGTAGACTACATGCTTTGTCATGGTATTTTATTGCTTAGCCCAGATAGGCCCAGAAATCCTTCCTGCCACATTAGGATCAAACCTAATTTGATCATCATGTGTACATCAGATTATAATGATCTAAGCATTTTGGAATTTCATTGTCTTGAATTGAAGCCCTTGTGATTCTACTGGAGTGAAGGCAAAATGGCAGACAAGTCAAGAGAAACTCATCTGTCATTTCCCTCATTCGTGGCAGTTTCTGAACACAGATTGATTTTTTAGTGTTACCAATCACGTTACTTTGTTCCATTGTTTCCAGTGTTCAACTGGGACATTAAATTAAGCAAGCAGGAAACAGTCTTGTTTCCTACTTTTGTTTTCTAAAAACTTGCTTATCAAGGTATAGTATACAATAAACTGCCTATTTGTAGGGGGCAATTTGGCAAATTTTGATAAATGTATATAGACCCATGAAAATATCAAGACAATCATTATAGTGAGCATATCTATCACCTCCCAAAAGTTTCCTCCTGCCCCTTTATAATGCTTTTCTCTCTGCCATTCCCTATACACCCCACTCCCTTTGCACCCCACTGATCTGCTTTCTGTCATTAAGATTAGTTTGCATTTTACATAAATGGCTCACATACCATGACTCAACTTATGATTTTTTCCATTTATGATGGTGTAAATGCAATACGCATTCAGTAGCAATGGTACTTGGGATTTTGAATTTTAATCTTTTCCCAGGCTACTGATAGGGGATAAGAAACTCTCATGATCCTGAGCCAGAGCTCCCAGACAGCCGTGCAATCACCAGGATCAGTGACTAGTACGCTGACAAGCATTCTGCACCCGTACAACCATTCAGTTGTACTGAATTTTTCACTTTTGGTATAGTACTTAAAAAATCACCTGAGATATTTAACACTTTATTATAAAATAGACTTTGCATTAGATGATTTCACCCAGCTGTAGGCTCCTGTAAGTGTTCCGAGCACACTGAGGGTGGGCTAGGCTAAGCTATGATGGTCAGTCGGTTAGGTGTATTACATGCCTTTTTGACTTCCAGTATTTTCAACTCACGATGAGTTTATTGGAATGTACTCAATGCCCATGAATTATGAGATTTTTTTTCACTCTGGCTGTTGAGAACAGGGACTCTTTCTAGCACTGTTTCAGACTCAAAAGTTGTTTTCTTTAATCCTTTCAGGCAGTTCGTTGTTCAGTCTCAGGTGATTTTCTTCCATGCTTGTGCCATTCAGGACTCCAGTGACTAATGGAGGTTTGGAGCGGGGGAGCTCTGCGGGTCTCTGGAGTTCTCTTCCTATGGAGCTCTCTCTGGTTTGGTACTTCTGTACTGCAAATTCTAGCTGTCTTGGCTTTCCCAGACAACCAGATGCTTGTTAACTTAGAGAGGCTGCTGGGATCCACCTATGTTCTCCTTCCCTGTGCTGAGGTCTGGAAACTCTTTGCAGACAGTAAACTGAGGCAACCATAGGGCTCATCTCATGCATTTCTCCCATCTCAGGAATCACTGTCCTTTGTTGCCCAATGTCTAAAACACGTTCGTTTCTTATACTTTATCTGGTTTTTGTTGTTATTGTTTCAGATAGGAAAATAAATTTGGTCCCTGTCATTCTATCCTGACTGGAAGTCAAGAATTTAATGTTTTAAGGTTTTAAATTGTCTAGAATTTAGCATTTTCCCATAAATAGAATTCACATTCAGAAGTCCCTGATGCGTGTCCTGAGAGTTCTTTCCACAACCTTTGCCCATTTGGAGAGTTTCTTCTTTTATATTCCTGAAAAAAAAAAACATTTCATGAAAACAGTCTTTCCGAGGAGCCACCTACTCATACTCCAGAACACTCTTCAGATTTGTTAAAATGGTAATTTCTATCTGGTAAATGGGATGAAACTGATGGATGAGAAGGATGAAAGAAGTTTCCACTCAAGCTAGCTGAAAGATTGTCTTTACCAAGGCTTTTACACTGGTTCTAAGAAGCTTCCCAGTTCTATACCCTGGGGTATATTTTGAAGAATTTTAATAGGGAGTCATTTCCCAATTCATTAAACCAAACAATATAGTGAAGGCAGCTTCCTTTGTGATACTATTTCAGTCAGAAAACAATAGAGAGAACGTGTTCTCCATTAGTCTGATACTGCTATAAATTGTTTTTCCTCAACCCACAGCCAGTGGGCTGCTGTCTCTCTCTTCTTGGCAAATTTGTGGAGCATCTATCATTTGAAATGCATAGCTGATTTACCAAAATAGCAATTTTTCAATTTGCATTAGTAGGCATTGTTTTATGGTAAGCAAAACTATCTCATGTGCATTGGAATTATATTCACGAATTTAATCCTTTCAAGAGCGCTTCCCTATTAACTACTGACTTTAAAACTTTGGTATTTAATGATCAGTCCTTGACTAGAATTATTCTAGGGCCTGAGGGGATGACAAAACTACGTTATATTTATGTAGTCCTTAATAAATCATACCATGCTTTGTGGAGATTATCTCATTTGATTTTGAGAGATACCAGTAAGTTTAGAAAACACCATAGGAAGTTTGGAAGTCTGATTTAGTAGGTAATACAGATGATACACATGTAGAGAAAAAAGAAATACGTAGTCAGGTATAAAAATATATAGTAAAGATTAGAAATGCTATGGATGAGGGGAAGATTTTTGGGAGAGGGGAGGGGAAAGTTGGAGAATTCTTTGTGAAGGCACCAACACAGGCTGGATATTAGGAATCGGATTAGTGAAAAACCAGAGAGGGGGAGGTATTGCAGAAGGTCGGCACAATACAGCAGAGATACACAGGCAAAGGAAAATGGGGCATCTTTGAAAGATGGTAAGAAGAACCCCCTAACAGAGCAGAATGTAGTTTATTCAGTGGTTTTTTTATAAACAGCAACTCCAGTGCACAGTTCTATCTTGGTGTCTTTACTCATTCATCACAAAATAAATGCTTACAGATTAGTGTAGAATGTTACAGAAGTCACATTGTTTGCTTTTCTAAGTATGGTTTGAAGCACTCACAAGTGTTTTTTGTGGTTACTTAACTCTTTAACTCACTCGTCTCACTTCTGTAAGTGGACTTGTGCCGCAGATTAATGCCGTTTAAAATTCACATGCACACACGCATTAAACAAACAGCTTCACATGCTTCGTGAACATAATGAAAATGCAAAAGTATACCTGGAAGACCACACTGGTCAGTAAGAATTCAGGATCCGAAGTGTTATGAACAGTCAGAAAATTGGACCAACAAAGGTAAGAAATGAGAAATTTTTTAGGGCCATTGAGCACCATGCATTTTCAGTGTTCAGTAGCCCTGAAAATTTCTCATTTAGGCCAGGAACTTTCTGTCTCATTCGAAATGTTGAAATAAGGGGAACATGCACAGGCTCTCATTGATCTAAATTTCTGTTGAAGTCCAGGACCTCCCACCATCTTTTCTAGTCCCTGATTATTTTTCCAGACTCTTGTTACGAAGGCTGTAGAGCAAGCCTCATAATTTCTCGCTGTGGTGGGAACTGCTGTGTGTTGGCATTAGAGCAAGTTCGCCCGTCTTCTGTGAGTACACTCTAACTGGGCCTGCACCGACGTGAAGAGCAGATCAAGGAAATAGGCAGGAGTTGCTTCTTTCCATAGCAAATGTCCTTCCTTCTTAGCTTGCTGAAGGATGTTCTCCTAGCTCTCTAAATATAATTGGAGTCCTTTTGATTCCTTCCAGGTTCCTACCTCATCTCCTTTCCTTTTGACTTTCCGATACAATCATGTATCCTTCTCTGGTTTGAGCCATTTTTACAGATTTGCAACTTACTGTACTCCCAAGAGCATTCTTTTTGGCATTAACGCAGTCTGTTAACTATTTTCTGGGTTGGTTCCAGTTAGCCAATATTGGCCACAAAGCATGAACGTTTCTACTTCAGGCTTTTAACTCTGCCCAGATTTTTTTGCTGTGTTTGTCACTATACTGACAGATGGAGAAAACTTGAAAATTAAATAAGGCATAATTGGTAGATCCTGAGTACCGAGATAATGGGTGCATTCGAAAATGTGAGGGGGGAGATTAGGCTTAGGAAGCTTTGCTGTTTTCTTTAAGTCCTCTAATAACCACAGGCCCCAGATGTACATGTGGGAGCACTCCGTCTTTCACTGCTGTGCCCCAGAAAAGACTGATAAGCCCTCAGCCGAAAAATAAAGGTCATGTCTGGGTGGCGTGCCGTTATTACTTTGTTGTCATTTGGACCTTTAACAAAGCTCTCTGTGGAACTTGCCAAAGGACATCACATGGTCCTGTGAAGTCACTCGGCTCAGTGCCTAGTACAGTGCTGTGCATTTGATACAGCTTTTTCTTGAAGAGAAGAGGAAATTAAATTGGGCTAATTTTCTAAGACTAAGAGGAATCAGAGAAGTCTATTTTGTTTTGTTTCCTTGACTTGAAATTGAGTGGGTGTTCAGTGGAGCTGTGTTTAAGTAAACTTACACGAACTGATTTGTTTGACAATTTGATAGCATTTTATTTTCAAACCCATTACACTGAAAGATACAAAATGGTACACAGTAGTGAAAATTATTTGTGTTCTTTCTGGTGTTGCTCACTTCTTTCCATCCTTCCCCTCCTCCCTCCTTCCCTCCCTCCCCCACTTCCTTCCTTCCTTCTCTTGCTTAAGATTGTAATGACTCATTATATTTTTCTCTAGAGCCATTAATGAATTATTAGTGGGTCAGTGATACTTTTTAATTGTGTGACTTTTTATACATTATGCTATAGACTACTGTTTGCAATAGCCATGTTTATAAACTGACAATTTTATGTTGGATGAATAATTATTTATTTAGTTGATTTTTTTTTATGTTAGGTATTTTACATACTCTATCACTACTCGTGGAATTCACAATGGATACCTAAGCTGTATCAATACTTTAATATTGCAAGTCTTGTAATCATGACAAAAGATAATCACATGTGTGATTATCCTTCACAATAGAACTGTGAATAGCACCTTGATTTATAAAACCACCAATTCTTTCCCCGTTTGTAAATATTAACCATTCCACATTTTGCAATAACAGGGCAACCTATAATTATAGAATTTTAGAACAAGGGTATTACTCAGAGATTGATGTCCAGGTAGACCTGAATATTTTACAAGTGGGGAAACTGAGGGCCTAAGATGTTAAGTGACTTATCCAAAAACAGCATAGCTAATTAAAAACACCTGCTTTTGCATGTAGTCCATAAGGCTTCTTATGAGTCACAGTAATTAAAGCTGATAATTTTATCGCCCTCCCTCTTCCTTACTTTGGAGATGGACTACACTCTTGAAAAGTTATATCACAAATCGCTCATGTCATGGGTAAGATTAATCATGCTTTTTGACCTCCAATTATCTATTTGGAGTGTGATGCCTTAAAACTCCCTTTTTAGAGGAATTTTGGATGGGTGGAATTTTAAGGAAAATAAAGTCTTGAGCTTATCAAACTCAAAATGGCATTTCTAGAAAAATGCTGATATAGATAACTATGACTTTCCCTTTCAAGTTTTGATAAATGGCTTCTCTAAGCTGAACACCTGAAGATCAATCCCTAGATTCAGAGAGAAAATTCAGTAGTTCATTTTACTGCGTGCTATTTTTTAAATAGCATTTAAAAAATATATTAATTTATTAGCCTTAATAGTGTCCTAAAGTGATCCTTTGTGCCAGATCCACTCAACTTAGTCTCATGATTCCCAACTACAGAATGTTCCCTTAGATGCTGAAAGTTCACTAGTGATCAGTGTCATTCTTTGTTTCTCTCCTACAATTAGCTTTCAACTGTTTATGTTCCCAGGAAAAAAGTGCTCCCTAGAGAATCACAGAGAAGTCATGCATCAGTTAGCCTTGATTGCTTGTTGGCTTAGATAAAAAGCAAGACAGCATTTTTTTAAATTTAATTTTATATTTTCAGTGTTCCAAGATTCATTGTTCATGCACCACACCCAGTGCTCCATGCAATATGAGCCCTCCTCAATACCCACCACCAGGCTCACCTAGCCCCCACCCCCCTC
>CM053612.1:21493294-21571364 GCA_028646535.1 Procyon lotor
TAATTTTTCAAGGAATCTCCACACTGTTTTCCAAAGTGGCTACACCACCTTGCATTTCCACAAAGAGTGTAAGAGGGTTCTCCTTTCTCCACATCCTCTCCAAAACTTGTTCTTTCTTGTCTTGTTAATTTTGACCATTCTAACTGGTGTAAGGTGGTATCTCAGTGTGGTTTTGATTTGAATCTCCCTGATGGCTAATGATGATGAACATTTTTTCATGTGTCTGTTAGCCATTTGTCTGTCTTCTTTGGTGAAGTGTCTGTTCATGGCTTCTGCCCATTTTTTGATGTGATTTTCTGTTTTTTGGGTTTTGAGTTTAAGGAGTTCTTTATAGATCTTAGATATCAGCCCTTTGTCTGTAATGTCATTTGCGAATTTCTCCTCCCATTCCGTGGGTTGCCTGTTTGTTTTGTTGACTGTTTCCTTTGCTGTGCAGAAGCTTTTTATCTTGATGAAGTCCCAAAAGTTCATTTTCCCTTTTGTTTCCTTTGCCTTTGGAGACATGTCTTTTTCTTTTCTTTGAAAGACCATTTTCTTTCTTTTTTTTTTTTTTTAAGATTTTATTTATTTATTTGACAGAGGAAGAGAGATGACAAGCAGGCAGAGAGGCAGACAGAGAGAGAGGGGGAAGCAGGCTCCCCACCAAGCAGAGAGCCCGGGGCTCGATCCCAGGACCCTGAGATCATGACCTGAGCCGAAGGAAGAGGCTTTAACTCACTGAGCCACCCAGGCACCCCTTGAGACATGTCTTGAAAGAAGTTGCTGTGGCTCATGTCAAAGAGGTTACTGCCTATGTTCTCCTGTAGGATTTTGATAGATTCCTGCCTCACATTGAAGTCTTTTATCCTTCGAGTTTATCTTTGTGTATGGTGTAAGAGAATGGTTGAGTTTCATTCCCCTATGTATAGCTGTCCAATTTTCCCAGCACCATTTATTGAAGAGACTGTCTTTTTTCCACTGGGTATTTTTTCCTGCTTTGTCAAAAATTATTTGACCATAGAATTGTGGGTTCATATCCGGGCTCTCTACTCTGTTCCATTGGTCTATGTGTCTCTTTTTGTGCCAGTACCATGCTGTCTTGGTGATCACAGCTTTGTAGGCTTGAAATCAGGTAATGTGATGCCCCCAGCTTTGTTTTTCTTTTTCAACATTTCCTTAGCAATTCGGGGTCTTCTGGTTTCACACTTGTGGTAGATCTATACACACAGGATGTTTATCTTCATACAAATTTTAGGATTGTTTGTTCCAGCCCTTTGAAAAATGCCGGTGGAATTTTGATCAGGATAGCAATGAAAGTATAGATTACTCTGGACAGTATAGACATTTTTAACAATGTTTATTCTTCTGATCCATGAGCATGGAATGTTTTTCCATCTTTTTTTTTAAGATTTTATTTATTTATTTGACAGAGAGAGAGAGATCACAAGTAGACAGAGAGACCTGGGCCAGGAGCATAGGTGGGGGGCGGGGGGAAGTAGGCTCCCTGCTGAGCAGAAAGCCTGATTCAGGGCTTGATCCCAGGACCCTGAGATCATGACCTGAGCCGAAGGCAGAAGCTTTAACCTACTGAGCCACCCAGGCGCCCTGCTTTTCCATCTTTTTGTGTCTTCTTCAAGTTTTCTATAATTCCTCAAGTACAGATCCTTTACCTCTTTCGTTAGGTTTATTCCCAGGTATCTTATGGTTCTTTGTGCTATAGTAAATGGAATTGATTCTCTAATTTCCCTTTCTATATTTTCATTGTTAATGTATAAGAAAGCAACTGATTTCTGTGCATTGATTTTTTATCCTGCCACATTACTGACTGTATGAGTTTTAGTAGTTTGGGGGTGGAGTCTTTTGGGTTTTCCATATAAAGTATCATGTCATCTGCAAAGAGAGAGTTTGAATTCTTCTTTGCCAATCTGAATAACAAGACAGCATTTTGACTATGCTTTTATTCATATTACATGTACTTTCTTCCACAAGGAGGAAAAGAGTAGGGCCTGCTTCTAGCTCAAGACTTGTGGCTCTACCTATGAAAATTGACCAATTCTCCAATCTCCCTACTGTCCTATTTCCTGGTGGTATAAAATCCACTAAAAAAATTTTATAGAGGTATCATTCAAGTACAATAAACTACACATACTTAGAGTGTACAACTGATAAACTATGGCATGTACACACATTTGAAACTATTGTCACTATCAAGAGAGTAGACATGTAGGTCATCCCAAATGTTTCCTTGTGGGCCTTTGTTCTATACTTCCGCCTCACTCTCTCCCTTGGGAAACTGCTGATCTATTCTTTGTCTCTATAGATGGGTTTGCATTTTCTAGAATTGTATTTAAAAGGAAGCATACATATAGACATGCTCTTGGTCTTCTTTTCCACAGCATAATTATTTTAAGGTCCATGTATCCTGCTATGTATCAATAGTTCATTCATTGTTTGGACTGAGTAGTATTCCATATATCCCGTGTGTATAGATCCACCACAGGTAGTTTATCTTTTCAGTTCCTCATGGATACTTGGGTTGTGTCTTTTTTTTCTTTTAGTTATTACGAATAAAGCTTATCAACACTCTTGTATATAATTTTGTTTGGGCTAAAGTTTTCATTTCTTTAGGATAGGAATCCAGGAGTACATTGCTCTCCTGTTGAGGATTGCTTTGCCTTTTTAGGAAATTGGCAAACTGTTTTCCAAAGTGGTTGTACCATTTTCCTTTCTCACTAGTAGTGTATATCCTTGCTCCACATCCTTGTCAACACTTGGCGTGGTCAAAAGTTTTCTTAGCCATTATGGTTAGGGCTGTAGTGGTATCTCATTGCAGTTTTAGATGACTAATGATGTGGAGCATCTTTTCAATTGCTTACTGGTTGTTTGTATAACTTTTTATGTGAGACATTTATTCAAATCTTTTGCCCCCTTTAAAAATTGGACTTCACCTGTATTGATTTGCTTATATTTTGTCTCTTATAAGACTGCAAAATAGGTTTTAGTTATAATAAAATTTAAATACATACTTGTGAAGCTCCAAGTACTTCATTCACTTGGCAACATCTGTATCTGTTTATTCCCGAATTATAATTTCTCATGGTACCAGTCTATCCATTTAAATCTCAGATATCTGAAGAGTGTACTGTCATTTCTCTTATGGTTAACTTTGTAAGAACAGACCTATTATAAATCCAATTGAACTTCATCTTCTCCAGGGAATATGTAATATTTTAGGTAACAAGGTTATATGTGCAAGGCTAAAAACAGCCACTTAAGGTGCATTGTAAGTGCTTTATGGAAAATGCATCCTATGGGAATTTTGACTACCACCAAGACTTTTGTGTATTTAAGGAAGTAATTCACAGTGTTGACATTGATTTCAAGAAAGGGAAGTATTCATATCATTTACTGTAAGTAAGGGAAACTTTTTCTTTTCTATATCTCCTTTTATTTTGGTTTAAACATTAGAAAAAACAACTGATAGCTTACTTGAATTGTTACTTTTTCTAATTATGTATCAACAAGGGAAGTGTACTTTTATCTGGTTGTATTTAATTAAAGAATTTATGGTTTAATCTTTGTATTCAGATTAGACTATGGTTCCAATAGAAATCTTTTGCGGTTTTTTGATCATATTATACCATATTTCCTTAGAAGGGAACAAATCCATGTTCGGATTTCTTTTTGAATGAGAAATAAATCTCTTTAACGAAAAGGCATTCTTCTTACATTTGCCAGTGATCTTTATTTTTTAACCGTATCTAGTATTTTATTATATAGAATGTCAAATTGGCTGTGTATTTATTTTTATTTGCTCATCCTTTTCCAGTGAATGTCTTTATCATGACTCAGATGCTCAAATTGCAATCTTTGGAAAATAACATCTCAGTGCCATTGTATGAGGGAAAATAAATGCAAGGCTGTGCTTTTGAAAGTAAATTTCCTAATTAGTGCCCTGAATCCAGGGAAAATAAATGGGGACACTTCGTAGCAATTCAATTCAAACACTTTCTTTCCTGCATCTCCAAATAGAATTACAGTTGATTGCTGCAGTATCTTGGGTAATGCACCAGTAAGGTTGCTCTCTCACTTTGCCCCTTTTACTGGCTCCCACTGACTTCAGGAAATATGCAGGGATGGTTTCCAAGGTGTGGTCCCTGGGCCAGGAGCATAGGCCTTACCTGGGAACTTGTTAGAAATGCAGATTCTCCAGCCTACCTCCAGACCTGCTGAATCAGAAACCGAAACTGGAGGGCAGGCACAGCAATCTGTGTTTTTACAAACCTTCCAGGTGATTCTAAAGCATGCTGAAGTTTGGGAAGCATTGGTCTAGGGGAGTGAAGGAAGTTGTGAACCCAGGCCTATATAAAATTCCTTTCCTGCAGCTTCAAGCTGACAGGTTCATGGTCAGGTTGCTGTAGCAACAATTGCACGGTAGGATTGGATAATGAAACATTGTGAAATTAAGAGGCATGAATATTAACTGATCACAATATTCTAGATGACTAAGATTTATATTGGACAAAATGGATTTTTACTTTTAGCCTTATGTCAAGGAGAAGCACAGTTTCCTGAGATTCTATGTTTGACAGGTGGAAAACATGTATATTTTTAAAACATTACTGCTTTGGAATTTAGACAGATTTTTGTAGAAAAACAGAATTACTCTTAGAGACATGCAGCACAGAAATCATAAGTAATGTGCTTAGCAGTGACTTATAACCCTGAAAAAATTAATTTATAATTGAATTATCCTAATACATTATAGTAGCCGCCTCTGCCCACAGTATCTGTTTTGTAGAGCATTAGGTGCTGAGCACCTAATGGCTATTAAATAAGCATTAAGGTTTGATTCATTAAATCCTTTTTGGCAATTATGTCACAAAAATAGCTATTTTTAAAACACATATTCACATTCTGCACTCTTCTTTCTAGTGTATGGTCTGTCTGTCCAAATTCTAGCACTTTCTGTATTCAAAGAATTAAATTCATTTTCGGGTTTGCATTTTATTGATATGTGCTAAGGATTAGATGCACTCAGTTAAGCTTCTTCCCAGCCAAATGACATACCCTGTCTCTGATGTCAGTCTGAGAAGATCCTATATAGTGTACAACATCCCCGGATTACCTTATCTAAGTATCACATGGACATTTCAGATGATATATCTTGGCATGTGGTCATTTTTCATTAACTTATTAGGGACTGTTAAAGCATCTTTTCCCCTTTTTGACACCTTGCCATAGTTGAATGCAAACTTGACTGTGACACTGAATGCCGGATATACATGCAGTAGGTGGATGGGACTTCGCCAGTGTCTGGCGGAAACCGTGCCCAGATGGGTGTTTTAGGAAAAAGGGATCTGCTGCTGCCTGACATGGGCAATAGACAAATGACACCGACTCTCCAGACCTTATTTTCCTCAACCGTAAAAAAGAGGGGATTCATTACAAGATCTCGAATATCCTAAGCATTACGTGGACCTAAGACTTGGGGGGAGAGGGTGGGGGAGTCCAAGCTGTGAAACTCGGCTAAGGTGTAGTATACAATTGAATATTTTTAATGTGTTTGTTAAAAGAGTGAATGAAACAGAATCATTAGCCTCAGGTAGGCCTCAAACTCCTTTGGAGACAATGGGAAGTAATGATATTAAGCACTCATAGTTTCAGTGGTTAAGCTAATGTGTTTTGGGAAACATACTTTAGAGAAGTATGTTTAAATATGTAATGTTTTTCCCCAGATTTTTCACATTGAGTTATTTATTCTTAACCCTAATGTGTGGGAAATACTTAGGAAAGCCAATAATTTTAATATTTTAAGCATAGGTGTGCTCTACAGATCATATATATTCTTCCTAGAAGAGAAATACCTTTTAAAGGACAGCTTTCTACACTTTATACTCCTCTGCACTCACTTATTTCATTACATTTTGTGCAACCTAAAATTGTAGCTATAAAGCTATTTTGGGCATGCTTTTTCCAGAGCCTTGTAAGAATCAACAGGAGCATAATTTTAAGCCACAGAAGTGCAAAATAAGCACAGAATCCTAGCTACCATAAATAAAAAGGCCAGAATTCTAAGTTTGCAAAAACGCGTAATTACTAGCAAGGGTGGGGGGGGACGGGTGTAAGGACAAAAAGTAGAATTTTTTCGGGTCTTTCTTCCTATTTCTGAACTTTTTCTGTGAACTTCGTTTCTTCTCAGAGATGGAATTCTGTGAAAGTCCTCACACTCTGTGCTCTGGCTACCAGACAGACATGCACGGTGTTCCTCGGCATGGCTACCAGCTAGAGGTGGGCTCTGACGTGGACACGGAGACTGAAGGTGCGGCCTCACCTGACCATGCTCTGAGAATGTGGATACGGGGGATGAAATCGGAGCATAGTTCCTGTTTGTCCAGCCGGGCCAACTCTGCACTGTCCTTGACTGACACGGACCATGAAAGGAAGTCGGATGGGGAGAACGGTAATAGGACAATCTATACTGTTTAAGTAAAACCCGGAGAAAATGTGGATTTTAGCCTTGGATTTGTTTTCCTTCCCTCTGTCTGCTTATCTTTCATGGAATCTGCAGCATAGAAATGCACGTGAGTGGGTTCCCATGGACAAGGGATGTACCCAAGTATCTGGCAAATAGACACATTTATTTATAACAGTAGATAAAATGCTTTTTGTTTCTGGTGATCCCCCAAGGGAAATAGTCTCATGTCGTCAGCGATATTGTGCATGTCGTGTTTATTACTCATCTTTTATTTTCCTCTTTATTTTCCAGTGCACTACTACTGGTATTTATTATAGAAAGTACTCATTTCATGTATTTTGGTTTTATATCAATATATGGACAATGAGATGAAGGCCCGTATAGCAAGCTTGTTCTGTATGTGCTTTCTATTTTAATTCAGATTAACCTGTCAAATGTACAGACAGATTCAAATTAACCAGGTTAGACTGAAACAAGAAAAAAACCCAGAAGGTAAATTAACTTCAGCCATTTGCCAGACAGTAAGTATTAATACCAATATTTTTAAATATGCTATTATATATTCTTTTCTTACAACTTTTAGAAACAGAAAATTTTTGTCTTTTTGAATTGTGGGGAAGAGGTTAATTTATTTTACTTCTGCTCCTCTGTCCCTACTGAAGAATGGAATCCTTTCATAAAAAGCACACTAATGCTTATTAAACACATTAATCTGGGCTCTTCATTCTGTTTGTATAAACTTCATAGGCCCCATTACTGTGACCACAGGTCTCCTCTGTTAGCAATGGTTAATTAGTGTTTTCTCAGGTGACAGAGAGGTAGCCAACCGTCCTATACCTACAGCTTTTTCTATTCTCTCCTCCTCTGCCTGATTCAGCCCATAGAGGACCCTGGCCACTAGTTAGAATATCATTTCCTTTATGATAGACCATAACATTTTACAATATCACCAAGTATTTTTGGGGTCTCCATTTTTTTTTAGTTCATTTTCATGTATGTATGTATGTATGTATGTATGTATTGCTGACTTTAGCCAAGAGTGTAGGAGGTGAATTATGGAAATGAGAAGGGAACATAGATGATCTATGGATGCATAGTCATGTAAGTGAAAGAACATTAGGATGGAAGTTATGAGACCTTGGGTTGGTCTCTAAAGTTTACTGGGCTTCAGCTGTGAAAGAGAAAAAATGCCCAAATTTATGTAAAAAGGAGTGTTAGGTGATCTGCTGCGTCGTCAAGACTTTTTGTTATCCCTCATGTCAATCTTGACAAAGTTATATAGCCAGTTCGCTGCAATGAAACATTAAAATGAAAGAAGTTTCTCCATAGGTTTCCACCATTCTTCCACTTCTGTAAGACCTTACATGTATGGGGTTTCTTTTGGGGTAATGAAGTAATTCTGGAATTATATATCGGTGATGGTTGCAGAACTCTGTGAAAATACTGAAAACTACTTAATTATACATTGGTGAACATTATGATATGTGAATCCTATTTCATTGAATCTGTTACTGAAAAAATACTACCAGATGAAGGGTATGGTTAAAGATTGAGGAATCCCAGATATGTTCGATAAGGATTAATTTGTAAAATGTTTAATTTTACAGGTTTTAAATTCTCTCCTGTTTGTTGTGACATGGAGGCTCAAGCTGGGTCTACTCAGGGTAAGTGTTTCCAAATATTTGACCACCAATTATTTTTACCTCACCTCATCCCTGACACCCACCCCACAAAGTGGAACTCTGCCCCCCTGACAAACAACACACAGGGCTGGTTATTTAACCTGTCAAAAATTAGTTCATTGGCTGCTTATTGGTTTGCGTTCCTCTGGAAAACTTCATGTGTGTGTGTTGGTAGTGAAGAAGAGGTAAGGCAAGAGCTGGGGACAAGGACAAGCTAAGACATAAGGTGGGATAGGGAAACATTGATTTAGCATGGAGGTGTAAATTTTAAATCGAGTTGAGTTGCATTTGGCCTTATGATTTCCTACGTTATCTATGATTTTTTGCATGACTCCAGTCATGAATTTAATTCAGACATTGTCATAACTTTACAACACATAGCAAATGGCTTCGGTCTTTTCCTTCAGTGCTCCGGCTCGGGTTTAGGATCCTGCTGTATCCATGTCATCAATTATAAATAACACCTTCAGTGCAAGAAATGTTGTTCATTCTTCCCTATAAACCTCTGTTTATACTGTATCATTTTTTCAGTGAGGGGTATTGGTGTCCTTTTTACTTTTGTCTTCATTGAGCTCATTAGGTTTTTCCTCTTTTCCTGACGTGTACTGAAAGCAATATTTATATGATGCAAATCAAACTCTTGTGGGGGGCGGGGGAGGGGTGGAAATCCTTATATCTGACCACAGGGCAATGACTCAAAATTGGAAGGTGGCTGGGGAAGGGATCAAAGAAAGATATATCAGAATGAGCTTTATCAAAATGCACATTATCCTCTCCTACCCCACCATGAGAACTTATTACTGTGGTGAACCACTATACTGTATCACTGTGTCTTATTCACTGGATGTATTAGGGGCTTTCAAGAATGAAACTGTTCAGTGTCATTTGGCCCTCAGTCTAATCAACCATCTATCTACTTTGATTGTGTAATACTATTTACTGAAACAGAGTTGGAAGACACAGGAGTAAAGGACATGCATCCTTTCTTTTCCTTGTACGTTTATTTTCCTTATGGTTTATTTTAGGAACTGGATAGGGTATCACAAAATTGGTCTGGGCTGTCAAGGAAAACCAGTGATCGAGTCTGCTAAAAACTCATCCTTACTGCAAGACTCTATTGGCCCAATATGTACCTCCAAGAATGATTTCAACTTTTGAGAGGCAGTAGAGCATAGTGATTGTAACTTTGGACTGTGGAGCCAGGCAACCTAGGTTTGAATCCCAGCTGTGTAACCTTGGGAAAGTTATATAAAGTTTCTGTGCCTGAATTTCATCATCCGTAAAATAAAGATAATATTAATGTCTATTGTGAGGGTTTTGTGATGATCGAATAAGTCAATGTGTATAAATATGTAGAGTAGTATTTGTAACATATAAGTACAATTTGAATGTTCGCTATTATTATTGAGCAGCGCATCACAATTTGCAACCAACACTTAGTATGTTTATCTCATATCATCCTCATGATCACTCTGCGAAATAGATTCTCTTGTTACCCGGATTTTACATAAGAGGAAAGGTTAAAACAGCAATTCAGAAACCAGCTAGTTAAGTGCAACTGATTGTTTTTCAAATAGCCATTTCTTTCCTTCCTTGACTCACATATAATGTGAACTTAAACAACTTTTTCTTTCTCAGTGAGAGTTCTATACATCTTACTCTGACTCCTACTATAAATTTTCAATAAAGAGTATACAATTTAGAGTCTTAATTTATGACCTATAGTACGATTTCACCAATTTGATTCTATAAATTTTCAATCAGTGATAACCAGGCCTGAATGGTCTTCAACATTTCCCTAGGTTCTCACAGAGGAGGTCTGAGTTAAGATGAGAGTATAAATGGTTTTTCTGAGAGCATATTAATTTAAAGAAATATTTATTTTCAGTGAATGGAGCTTGATGTTTGTGTGTAAATGTTGCTATTTATTTCCCATTTATCTCATCCATTCATGGAAGGAGGCCTAGCAGGGCATCTTTTTCATTAATCTGACTTTGTATATACTATATTTGAAAAGAGTAAAATGGGGTAAATTTTTAAGATTCGTATATTTTACTGTCTCAGACTCCATGCCAGCCCATCCCTGTGCCTCAGTTAGTGTCAGTGACACTTTCTTTCGTTTCTGTCTTCCTATACATTCTGATTCTGGGATTATTGATAAAACAGTGGGCACAATATCATAGACCAGCTTAGGACAATTTAATCCTCACTCCTATAAATGTGAGAGAAAAGTGAAGATAGGGGAAATTGTTAATTTGGGTGAGTTACTCAACTGAGAAAGATTCTGAGACATGATTTCAAGGATGCTTTCAATTCTGTCCATCCTAGATTATGACTTGGATTTCCTACTTACATATCCAAAATCATGTCTATAAGGACTTGTTTCTTTCATTTCATTAATTGGTTAAGCCTTTCAAAATGTTTATTTTTTCTCATTTTCATAAACTTGTTACCCTTAATTGAATTTAAGTCTCCAACATGCTATAACCTATGAAGGATTAAAATAAATAACCATCCATTTTAGCACTGAAACATTTGGACTGAGCTCCCTGAAGCAAAGGGGAGGGGAGGGGGAACATAGGGTAACAGAAGGAAATCCAGATTTCTTAGCTTTCATAGGGTGATCGGAACACTAATGGAGTTTGTTTCCATCCCCTCAAATTTGTCCTGAGTAAATTGTCTATTGATGCTTAATGGTCTGTTTAGGAAAAATGCAAATTTACTCAAGTTAGCTTCATCCTGAGGCCTGGGAGCAGGACACTTTGCTATCAACCATACTTCCTTATTCATTCTTACCCCTTCACCATTCCCATTTCATCTTAACTACCAACAATGCTCTGAAGAAAAAAATAAAACTGAGAGGCAATATATTTCTGTAGCTCTTCTCTGATCTTACAAGGAGAGAAATGCTGGTGGGTCAAGTCCTCTAACACATGACTGCCTCTGACAGGTATCCGGCGGGCATTTCTTAGAAGGATTCCACAGTCCTACCTGAGCATCAGCCTCAGCGATTCGGGTACCCTTCATAATTACCTTTGACTACACCTCAGACCAGAGGAATAAACGATATGGGCAGCTAAATTTGGGTAATCAATTTCCAAGAATGTGTTTTTCACATATGGCCTAAATGAAACAGTTGGATTATAAAAAGTGAAAATGAAATTGCATTTCAAGAAGCTAAACGGAGGGAAACAGAAAAAGAATTTTAAACCTGTAACTAATAAGGTATACAGATGGTCCCCGACTTACGATGGTTCGACTTACATGCTTTTGACTTTATGGTGAAAGTAATCCTCATTCAGTATTAATTCTACTTTGAATGTGATCTTTGCCTGGAGTAGTGATATGCATGCAGTATAGTCCTCTCGTGATGCTGGACAGTGGCAGCCACAGCCCCCAGTCAGCCATTGGATCACAAAAGTAAACAGCCAGTACACTTAACGCCCGTTCCGCACCCGTACAACCATTCTGGGTTTTTTTTTTTCTTTTTGACTTTCAGTATAGTAGTCAACAAATTACATGAGTTATTCGACACTGTATTATAAAATAGGCTTTCTTTGAGATGATTCTGCCCAACAGTAGGCTAATGTGAGTGTTCTGAGCAAGTTTAAGGTAGGCTAAGCTATGGTGTTCAGTAGGTCAGCTGTATTACATGCATTTTCGATTTACAGTATTTTCTTTTTTTTTAAATTTTATTTATTTATTTTTTTCAGCGTTACAAGATTAATTGTTCATGCACCACACCCAGTGCTCCATGCAGTACATGCCCTCCTCAATACCCACCACCAGGCTCGCCCAACCCCCACCCCCCTCCCCTCCAAAACCCTCAGTTTGTTGCTCAGAGTCCACAGTCTCTCATGGTTCATCTCCCCCTCTGGTTTCCCCCCATTCACCCTTCCCTTCCTTCTCACAATGCCCTCCATGTTCTTCTTTATGCTCAGCACGTAAGTGAGACCATAAGGTAATTGGCTCTCTCGATTTACAGTATTTTCAACTTATGATGATTTATCAGGCCATGACCCCATTGTAAGTTGAGGAAGATCTGTAAATCACAAAGAAATTATTTATAGCTATATTCTTGTTTATAATGATATTTCTATGCAAGCCATATTTATTGAGCACCTACTCACTGCTGAGCTCTGTACTGGAGACTGGGGATATGTAAAAGATGACCA
The DNA here is from genome assembly GCA_028646535.1 of Procyon lotor. NCBI lineage: Eukaryota > Metazoa > Chordata > Mammalia > Carnivora > Procyonidae > Procyon > Procyon lotor. Next base: position 21,505,609 of record CM053612.1, read on the forward strand.
GTATACAATCCCCAATCTCAAAGAATATATAGTCTAGTGCAAGGGATTGAGGCCCTGTTAGTTAGGATCATTCATTATCATTTATTAGTGTTATTGCAGGGAACAGAAACCAACTTGACATAGCTTGAAGAAAAAACCACATTTATCTAAAAGAGCATGAGAACTCTTCATGGGACCAGTGCAAGAGAGTGGCTAGACAGCAGGAAGGAATTAGATCAGAAGACTTGCCTGGACTTGGCCTCTTGCTTCTGAATCCAGTTCCTTCCGTCCTGCCTCTGCAGGTGGACTTCCTCTAAATCTCCCTTTTCAAGACACACCTAAAACCTCATACAATTCCTCAGTTTATATATCTTCTGTCAGGAAAGAAGTTGAAATTGACCTGATATTTTTCAGTGCCATTTCTAAATTCCAAGGAGACAAGATAATTTTCCAAGCTTGAGTCAGATATCTGCCACTGGTCCCATCAGCTACACCCAGGGAGTAAGGTCAGCAATACAAATGTTGCTTTGTGGGAACCCACCCATTGGGTTCTTAGAGCAATTCTCAATGAAGGGCAGTCAGAGCCAACTGGGCACATATACCCAAAGAGATCTATTAGAGAAGAGAAGAAGCTAATTCTAATATAATCTGGTCAGTATTGTGATAAAGATATGTGCAGTTTGCTGTGAGAATGCAAGTGATCTCAAACAGTAAAGATGGTTATATTAATGCAATCTAAATAAACTGTGCTCTCTATAGAGTACGTGGTCAAGAACATGGTCTATGGTATAAGGTAGACCTAGGTTTGTCCTCTGGTTTGACCATTTATCTGCTGTGTGTCCTTGAATAGTTACCTAAAGTTTTCCAATCCTCAGTTTCTTTGTCAGGCGGAGACGTTACCTATGCAGTTTTTTTTTTGTGAGGATTAAATGAGAAAATGAATATATTGCTCTTCACAATGTACCTGACGTATGTTAAACACGCAGTCAGTGTTAGTGGTGGTTTTGTATCACTCAGCAAGAATTTATTATGTGCATAATCTGCAGTAGGTGCTTCCAGGTGAAGGCTCTCTTGGCAAGGATTAGCCAGACCTGCCATGTGACTTCTGAAACATCTAGTGTCCCAGGAAACTCTAGCCGAGCAGGGTCCAGCGTCCTTCCTCCTCATTTCCATCTGGGTAAAATGCCATACACTTGTCTTACCTTCAATAATACATCATTTCAGTAGCCATCAATCTTCTTCTGCCAAGTACAGAAGACTGTGAGAAGAAATTCAATGAAGTACTTCAGACCTGGCTGAGGGTTCACTTTTACCATTGTTTCCCTGTTGTCACTGGAGTAGCCCCTTAAGGTAGAGCTGGGATTTCAACTACCCAGAAGCCCCATTGATTTCCACGATTGTTGGGCAGCTGAGCTCCCTATATGCTGCTCAGGAACTTTACAGGTAAGGGATTATCTGATATAATCCCATAATAGCCAAAAAATCCATTAGTACTGCTCCCTGTTGTTTCTGTACTGCATACCACAGAAAACCTGGTAATATACCATGTGCTACCAATAAACACCATGCCATCATAGCCATGCATGCATATGGTGTTCTCAGACCCTAAATTGCTTCATCGGAACAGCAGGAGTTGTGAAAAAATAGCCAGCCTAACACCTGGGTTTCTTGAATGACGTGTAATACTTATACCCAAATGAGGAGCCATTCCTTCTGATATTTGACCATGTGGGGCCATTCATGTGCATTTAATGGAGGGAATTTGTTTGTTTGTTTTACATTTCTTTCCTTTGGTTTTTTGTTTTCCCCTGGTAGTGTAAGTTATACAGGACACTTCCCTAGCAATGATAACAGCTCCTCGGGAACCATCTGAATGTCAAAGAAAGTGTGTGAAACAATGCAATGACTTGGTAATAGCTTTGGCAGGAGCCCTGCCATATAACTGACATCCTAATGGCTCTGTTGGACCCATTAGGCATGTATAAGACAGTGCAGTTGACTTTGTAATGGCTCCTTTGGAGATGTTACACGATCAGAGGAAGTGTGTAAGTCATTGAGATTACTTTATGTGTGGGTGAGACACTTCTGTGGTGACTGTGATACTCTTACAATGGAAAACAATTTTGATATTATTGAAATTCAAGCCATTATAAAGTTGGATATAACAAGCTCATATTTTCTTTTTTGTAGGTTATTTTAACTAGTATTTTTTGTAGTGTTGAAATAATATCAGTGGATGGTTTAAAAATTGAAACAGTAAACACAGGCTTAAAGTGAAAAATCCTTCATCCCTCATACACTTTAGGTGCCACTCTTGAGGGGTGGCTGGTGTTAACGGTGTATTGTGTTTCATTCCCCAAATGTTCTGTACACGTACAAATGGGAGAACATACTATAGAAAGCCTAATAACTTCTTCTAGTTAATATTCTATTTTGGACGTTCTCCCATACTTGTAATATACAGATCTGTCTCTCTCTTTTTAATGGTTGTATCATATTCTGTTTCTGTATCATTTTTTAATTTAGTCAGTTCCCTTATTCACGGACATGTAGATTTCCAATGCTTTATTATTAAAAACAGTGCTACACTTAACATCTTTGTACTCATCTTTTTGCATACCTGTTGGATAATTTCGTAGAAGTAGAAATGATGGGTCAAGGTTATATACACTGAGGATTTTTTATAGATATTACTAAATTTCCCCCTTAAACAACCAGTTTATCTTCCTGCCAATGCACCTGTTTTCCCATATCCTTATCAACACTGACAATGATGAAAAAGATTTCTAATACCTAATCTGCTAGATGAAATACGGTATCTTCTTGTGCTATTATTTTGCATTTTATTTATGAGGGAATGCGGGCACCTTTTTATATGTTAACGAATAATTTGCATTTCTTTGGTTCTGAATTGTCTCTTGACATCTTTCACCCATTTTTCTATTTGAATTTTTATATTTCTTACTATTTTTCCAGAACACTTCATATATTAAGGTTAAAAATCCTTGGTGTCACATATTATGCTTGTTCTTAGTTTGTCATTTGCCTTTTGAAAGAGGTTCAAAGGATGTGTGTGTGTGTGTGTGTGTGTGTGTGTGTGTAGATGTAGAGCTTTATTTTTTTAAGTAATCAAATCAATCATCTATACTTTACTTCTAGAAGTATATGTAGAAAGAGGGATAGGTGATAGGCAGATATAGATATGGTTATCAACATTATAATGTCCCCAATTCTAAAAGCAAACTGCATCAAAATTTATTTTAACTTTGAATTAGAATCTACATATCTACGCACAAATAATAAATCTAAATGTCTGGTATGTATACATGTGTTATGCATCATGGATATATTTACATGAAATCAAACGTGAATATAAAAGAAGTTAATATTGTATGAATAATGTTGATATTTAAATAAATTAGAATTATTTATTAGTCTTTGTAACTGATCTTGATGTATTTTTAACCACTTACTTCTTTAGACATTAAATAATATGAAAGAAGCCAAAATCAGTTAATGTGCTCACAGAATTAGTTTATCAATAGATTTTTAAAAAATTTATGAATTTTTTAATTCAAATTCATTGTGGGTCTTGAACTCACGACCCTGAGATCGAGACCTGAGCTTAGATCAAGAGTCGGGCACTTAACGAACTGAGCCACTCAGACGCCCTAGTAGATTATTTTAAGAGGTTAGAAAATGTAAGAAAAAATATGGTTGAGCATATACTCACTAGGTATAAATGACAGTGCAGTCATACCTTGTTTTATTGTGCTTCACAGATACTGTGTTTGGTACAAATTGAAGGTTTATGGCCACCCTGCTTTAAAAGTCTATCGTTACTATTTTTTCAATAGCATGTCACATTTTGGTTCAAAATTTCATACTTTTTCATTATTATTATATTGGTGATGGTGATCTATAATCAGTGACCTTTGATGTTACTATTGTAATTGTTTTTTTGGGGGGGTTTTTTTTTTAAAGATTTTATTTATTTATTTGACAGAGATCACAAGTAGGCAGAGAGGCAGGCAGAGAGATAGGAGGAAGCAGGCTCCCCGCTGAGCAGAGAGCCCCATGTGGGGCTTGATCCCAGGACCCTGAGATCAGGACCTGAGCTGAAGGCAGAGGCTTTAACCCACTGAGCCACCCAGGCACCCCACTATTGTAATTGCTTTGCGGCACCACAAACCATGCCCATATAAGATGGTGAACTTAATAAGTGTTGTGTCTTCTGACACAGAAGACAGTGTGAACAGAAGTGTTGTGTGTTCTACAAACTGGACAGTCCCCCATCTCTCTCCCTCTCTTCCAGCTACCCTATTCCCAAGACACAACAGTACTGAATTTAGCAAAATTAATAACTACAATGGCCTCTAAGTGTTCAAGTGATAGGAAGAGTATCACGTTTCTCATTTAAATCAGAAGCCAGAAATGGTTGAACTTAGTGAAGAAGGCATATTGAAAGCCAAAATAAGATGAAACCTAGGTCTCTTGCACCAGTTAGCCAAGTTGTGAATATAAAGGAAAAGTTGTTCTTGAAAGAAATTAAAAGTGCTACTCTAGTGAACACATAAATGATAAGAAAGCAGAACAGCCTTATAGCCGATAGGGAGAAAGTTATAATGGTCTGAATGGAAGACCAAACCAGCCATAACATTCCCTTGAGCCAAAGTCTCATGCAGAGCAGGGCCCTAACTCTCTTCAATTCTATGAAGGCTGAGGGAGATCAGGATACTGAAGAAAAAAAGTTTGGAGCTAGCAGAAGTTGGTTCATGAGGTTAGGAAAGAAGCCATCTCCATAGCATAAGAGCAAAGAGGAAGCAGCCAGGGCTGATGGAGAAGCTGCAGCAAGTCATCCGGAAGATCTGGTTAAGATCATCCATGAAGGCAGCGACACTAAACAATGGATTTTCAATGAAGACAAAACAATCTTCTATTGGAAGAAGATGCCATCTAGGACTTTCATAGCTAGAGAGAAGTCAGTGCCTGCCTTCAAAGCTTCAGAGGACAGGCTGACTCTTATTGCATCTGGATTCTGCTGGTGACTTTCAGCTGAAGCCAATGCCCCTTGTGAATTCTACCTTATTTTTGGATATTCACATTTCCAGTATTTCAGTACTATAAAAATGTTACAATAGACATCTTTGCGATCAAAGCTATGCTTTGTTCTGCTTCCTTATGATAGCCTTCTACAACGAAAATAACTGGATTCAATAATGTTTACATTAAGGCCCAAGATACATATTATGAAATTATTTCTGAATTCATAGCCACGCATTAACAAAGCATAAAAATAGCAGTTTCATTGTTCCTTCATTTATACTAGGTGATTTACTTCAAAATATTTCTTGCCAAATTTTCAATGAAAGGTAAAAAAATGAAACTGTGTATTTAAAATTATATGTCAGAGTGCCTGGGTGGCTCAGTCATTAAGCGTCTGCTTTCGGCTCAGGTCATGATCCCAGGGTCTTGGGATGGAGCCCTGCATTGGGTTCCCTGCTCAGCGGGGAGCCTGCTTCTCCCTCTCCCACTCTCCCTGCTTGTGTTCCCTCTCTCACTGTTTATCTCTCTGTCAATAAATAAATAAAATTCTTTAGAGTTGGTGAAAGTGAACATCCTTGTTTTGCTCTGACTCAAACAGAAATCCTTCTAGTGCTTCCTCACTTAGAATAAAATTGAGTTTTATGATTTTACATGCTATCATGCTACAGAATTATATATATTTTAATTATAAATAAATATATATGTGATTATAATTATGTATGGTATTATAATTGTTTATAATTATAGTGCAGTATATCATTTAATTATGTAATATATCATAATATAATAATTATAGCATATATAATAAGATATCTAAGAAAATAGATTTATATCAATATGTAGATATATTTAAATAAGAATCTCTATCAAAAATTAATGATCAGCAATATAGTAGAGTAGTTAAATGCAGGGATTTGGAATCAGACTGCCTGGGTTTGAAGCTTGGCTTTGCCACTTACTAGCAAAATGACTTTACTTATCTTCATTATGCCTCAATTTCTACATATGTAAATGCGGATATTATTAGTACCTAAGTCATGGAGTGGTTGTGAGAATTAAACTCATTAATATCTGTAAAATACTTAGAAGAGTGTCTGCAGAGAATAAATAGTATGTATTTATTAAATACAACTCGATTTTATTAAATGCCTTTTTAGCATCTAAGCAATTTTTCATATGATTTATCTATTCATAGAGTAAATTAAAGTAACAGATTTCCTATTAGTGAACCATCCTTGCATTCCTAGTGTGAACTGCACTCAGTTGTAGTGTATTTTTCTTTTACTCTATTGCTGGACCTTGTTTCCCAGTAGTTTATTCAAGAAGCTTGCATCAATATTCATAAGTACAATTGCTTTGTAGCTATATTTTGGGATTTCTTTTTCTGCTTTAGATCTCAGAGCTTTTCTTGCTTCCAAAAAGTTTTTAAAGATTTGGAAGCTTTCACTTTTGTTATGCTCTGAAAATATTTAGGGAGCACTGATATGATATGTTCCTTAAAAGATTGGCAGATTTTGCCTATGAAACTAATTCTGCTACTTTTTTTCGGTTTGGGTAGTTCTTTGGCAATTTTATTTCTATCATGTAAATCAGAAAATTTAGATTTTTCTCTATCTTCTAAGGCCAGTTTTGGGCATTTAGACTTTTCCTTTAAAATCATCCACTCCACCTAAGTTTTCAAGTGTATCTTCAAAGAGGTGCACAAAGTAGTTTCTTAGGAGTTGTTCAGTTTCTTCTTTATCTGTAGTTATTATGACAGGCTTATTTTTTATCTTCTCCCCTTTCCTTGGTTATGTATTTTATTGCTCCCCCCATGAAGTGACTCAAATGGAAAGCTATGTCCTGTTCTTGGAAGGTAAGTCTTAGCATCATAAAATTCTCCCCAAATTAATCTGTAATTCTTAACATGGCTTCAATAAAAGTATCAGTTGGCCTTGTAAGAACACTGACTCTGATGTTCAGACCAAAAACAAACAAACAAACAAACCCGAACATGTGAGAACACTTTGAAAATATTTGGGGAAAAAAACACAATGTTGTGATAGTAAGTTTGCCAGTTATTAAAATGTATTTAAGTTCATTTTAATTATACTAGTGTGGTGCTAGTATATGAATAAAGAAAGTGTTAGAATGGAAAAGGAAACCCAAAAATGGACTCAAATATAGGTAGGAATATAGAATATTTTAATGATGGCATGTCACTAACAGGTAAAACATGAATTGTTTAAAAAAGGTGTTAGGACAATTAGGTAGCTATCTACAAAACAATAATATTGGTTCTCTGCCTCACTCCCTACACCAAAATAAATTCTAGATGAATTAAAATTTAAATATTGAAATATTTACTAGAGGGAAATAGAGAATTTTTTCCTGACCTTGGAATAGGAGAAGCTTTTCTAGATAGAGGACGTGAAAACAGTTTGTAAACAAAAATGTTGCCATGCTATATTTGTAGCATCCAGAGGCAAGGGTTAATTTCCTCTTATGTAAAAAGTACTTACAGTCAGTAAGAAAAAGCCCCAATGATAAAATGAAAAACAATTGGTAGAGCCCATAGAAAAGGAAATGAGAATAGTCCTTTAACATATAAAAAATGTTAACCCCATTCCTAGGAGAAATGCATAATAGAACCATAAGTTATTATTTATCACCTTTCACATTGATAATAATAACAAGCTGATAATATGCTTTGCTGATAAATGTGTATGATATATTGATTATAGAAGTATAAATAGAGTCTATATGAGAGGAAATTTAGCAAAATCTAGCAAAAAGTCTACTTCCTTTGACTCAGCAGTTTTACTTCGCAGAATTTATCCTGTAGATATTGAATGAGTATGCAGTGATATGTATGAGGATGTTTACAGTAGCATTGTTCAAAATACCAAAAAATCAAGGATATCGACGAAAATGTTCATCAGTAGGAGGCTCCTTGAATAATTTATGGTATAGTCATGCAGTAGAATGTTCTACAGCCTTACGAAGAGAGATATACAGGATAGGAAAAGATGTGGAATGGTTTAGGAAGAATTGCGTAGTACTGTTTCAACTCTGTTGACACCATATTTGTTTTTTATTTATTTGTAGCATTTTATTTCTTAAACTAAGTGGTGGGGGTACATGGGTGTTTAAAGTATATCTCTTTGTATCCTTTTCTAGATATCTGAGATATTTTCAATAAATTTAACACGAACAAAATGAGACAACTCTTTGTCTTGAAGGAGAATGATCTTTGACATACATCATTAAACAAAAGCTACATGGTTTGAGTCATTGTGTATAGCAGTGGCTTTTTTGTGACTCAGTAAGAAATACTTTTTACATTATGACCCAGTTCGTAATGAATATATAAATAAAAGTAAAAGTTAACAATGAAAGTTTCACGAGACAATACCTACCCTTACTATGAACAACAAACTCTGACGTTTTTTATTCTATTTTATTTCATCTTTGTAGTGTTAATTGTGATCCAGCAGATTTATTTCATAACCCACTAATGGATCACAACCTCCAATTTAAAAATTGAAGTCTTGCACACACTACACTTGGTGTGTAGTTTTTAATGGAGCTACATATATATATGCTTGTATATACATAGAATTTCTCTGGGAGTATTCGCAATAAATGGATAATTCTGATTACATTTATGGAGAGGAACTAGGTGACTGTGGGGCAGGGGTTGGAGAGAGATTTGTTTTCCTATGTACTCTTTTGTACCTTTAGAACTTTGTACGATATATTATTAAAATTTTTAATTAACATAATTAAAAACTAAATAAAATGAAAATGATATCAGAGAGGAATGAATGCAACTCACTTGCTTTCTAAACTACATTTTAAAATAACCAATAATGGCCACTTACAGAACTCTTTCCAATGTTTCAAAGAAATGAAAAAAAAAAAACCCTCCTTTCCTATAAGTGTAGGATTATAAAATATTCCCTTTGTGGCAATCCCTAGATTTAGCTCTTGATTTATTTCTTTAACACAGCTTTTTTTTTTTTTTTTTTGGTGTGTGTTCTTTCTAAAAACGAAGTGAGAAATCTATTAGACTGAGGGTAATATTTTGGTCTACATTACTATTAAGTCACCTGCTCATTCTGATTGTCAGCATGAAGTTAGAGCTCTATAGGTGGAGAAGTGTACTCTGGTTTTCTTGAAAAAGCTATGTTTGGAGATCAAGTTTCTGTCTTACGCAGGAAACAAGGCATGGAAGCGTTGTTATCCAGTGGACCAGCAGTTTTGTTTCAAATTTCTCTGACAAAATTAGCAGTTCTAAAACAAAAAGACAGCTGCAAATTCCAAACCTTTCATGTAATATATACCATGCTGTTTTCCTTTGAAATCAAAAACATGTATTTATCATTTAACAATTTCAACAGTGTACACATAATTGTGTTTCCATGAACAAATGGCTATTATGCTAAGTGGTTGATTTTAAATAGCATTTCCTTATTCACCAAAGTCCATATTTTTGACATTTTGTTTTCAATTTTATTTTTTTTTATTAGTTTCAGAGGTAGAATATAGTGATTCATCATTTGCCTATAACATCTAGTGCTCATTCTATCAGGTACAATCCTTCATGCCCATCACCCAATTATCACTTCCCCAACCCACCTTCCCTCCAGCAACACCCAGCTTGTTCCGTAGAGTCAAGAGTCTCTTACGATTTGCCTCCCTCTCTTATGGCCACCATCACCTGAAAATTTGTGCTTAAAAAATTTTCATTTTGATGTTCGTGAGTGCAAAACTAGTTTAAGATAACTGATCCTTTGTTTTCATTGTTCCTTGGCAAGTTTATATTTGCTGAAATAATTCTGCAGCCAGATTGATTGTGTGGCCTGTACAAGTTTTCTGTGCAAAGGTTTAATAACTTTTACTGTGAGAAAACTGCCAGTCTTGGGAAATAATCCAAACCTTGATCTTCTACCTGTGCTTCATAACCTGGGTTACTACTGCTAAACAAGGACCAAAACAAAAGTATAAAACTGGGGAGTATCCCACTCCCTGCCAAATTTGTGAGTTCTCTCTGCTTTCTTCACATGGCTTCTGGACTAACATGCTCTTCATTTTACTCTTATTTCGGTGGTCACTTCTCTATCTTACTTGCTGATTCTGCCTCTTCTCTCTGACCTTTTCATGTTTTAGAGGACCCAGTGTTCAGTCTTTGTCCTAGAATCTTCACTTACACTCACTCACTCAGTGATCTCAGACCATTCTTGAGGGTTAAAACACTATCTAATACACTGATGAGTTCCAAATTCATATCTCAGCCAAGACTTCTCTTCCAACATCCAACTTAAACTGCCTACTTGATAATTTCACTGTCTAATGCGCATCTTAAATTTTACTTGTCCGAAACTGAACTCCTAATCTTCCCTCTACCCCGGACTTGCTTCGCTTGCACGCTTGCCTATCCCGGTTGATGCCACTTGCTTGGACCAAAATCCTTGGAGTCATCCTGAGAGCTCTCTTGCTCTTGTACCTTAAATCCACTCTATCAGCAAATGCTGTTCCTTTATCACCAACTCCAGTGCTCCCACCTTCATCCAAGCCACCATCATCTGTCACCTGGGTTAATTCAGCAGCCTCTAACAGTTCTCTCTGTTTCCCAGAGTGATCCTTTTAAAATGGAAGTCGACTCTGCTAAAACTATTGCAAGGGCTTCTCATTTCGGAGTAAAATATTTACAGCGATCTAAATTGCCCTCCGTGATGGAGCTTTCTCTCTTATCTTCCTTCCTTCTGCATTTCCCCCTTGTTAGCTGTGTTCTAGCCACACTGGCATCTTTGTCGGCCTCCAAAAAATCAGGCCAAAGCAAAACCCTTCCAGCACACATCCGCCTTAAGGACTTTGTTCTAGCTGATTCCTGTGCTGGGAACTCTGTTCCTCTGGGTATCACATACTTAACTCTCACACATCCTCAAACCTTTGTTCAGCTGTCTCCTCCTCAGAGGGGCCTAATCTGACCCGTCACTATAGAATACTGCAACATTCACTCCCAATCCCAAAAGTCCCAGTATGTTTTACCTGGGTCTACCTTTTCTCTTCTTTTTCATAGCATATACCATCTTCTATATAATTTACCTAAGTAGTGTGATTATTGCTTATTATCTGTTTCCCACATCAGAATTCTAAGTTCCGCATGGGGCTGGCATCCTTGTCTGTTCTGTTCACTGAACTCTTTAGAGCTCATAGAATAGTTCTCAATAGTTAGTAGGTATTCATCAAATGTTTTTGAATGATCAAATAAAAATATGTAATCCTTGGTATATACATTTTGGCTGTCTCTTTACACAGAACTGAATAACCGTTTTTAATTTATCTGAACTATTATTTTTTTGCACAGTGGATTTTTTAGGGCTTTATCCATATATCTAAACCGATTTGGTTTCTAAATGAGTTGGTCCATCAGCTCAATAAAGTCAGTAGTTCTGAAATTCCTGCATTAATAGTTGAATCTGTCACCTATTTTCTCGTTTCCTAGATTCATTTAGTTTCAGTTTGTGAAGACTGTACTGGCTTTTATAGGTAGAATATTCAGATGACTTTGTGCATGGAAAAAGAACTGCAACTGATATGCCAAATCAATGCATGTAGACATAACCATATTCAATCTCAATTAGACTACAAGTCAAATGAGTATTGTAGGAGAACTTTATAGTCAGCATAGTTGGTTTTAAGGCTAAGAAATAACATATACCAATTGATTGAGTGTCCTTAAATAAATAAAGTACATACACGTATCTTTTTGAGTGATATGAAAATAAGTCAACTAAAATTTTCAAATAGGTTGATTCATTTAAGACATTGCCTAAATTGATATGTTGTCTCACTGAATTGCCTGGTCATTCCAGTGGAAACTATTGAACCTTTTATTTATGAAGATACAAACATATTTTAGCAAATAATGCATCAATTGATTTTTAAAAAGCACTCCAATTAGAATTGATCAATCGATCCAGTCAAAATTGTCAAGAAATGTGAGTCTATAGAATGGTCATGTCTAAAGTAAAACTAGGATAAGAAAGCATAATGTTAAAGTAAGATGTTACTAATACCATGTTATGTCAGTGTTTTGAGGATATGTCTGTAAAAGTTGAAAAAAGAGTGGGAAATAGAATTTCAAACATTTTAGCTTTGAATGAGTTATAATACTGTCAACTCATGACATTTTCCCCAGTCCTCCTATTCTGACTGGTGTCAAAACAATGCCACAGCTGATACTGGGAGACCTCAGAAAGGCAAAACAAGACAGACTAAAACAGAACAACCACAAAAAAGGAAAGAAAGGAAACCGACAGTGGTAACTCCATGGATTAAGTACTCGATGTATTTTTTGATTTGCCCTCAACATATGGGCAGAAATTATTTTAACCTTTGGAAGCTTTCGTTCTAGTCCTGGACCTATAGGATACCTTCTGTTGATTCATATAACTTCTGTGGCAAACAATAAGGATTTGGAAAGGAATTTTGTCTTTTCCCTCAGGTATCGTTTTGTCCCTAAGCTCTGTCATATGTCCATCAAACTGATGCTGTCATTTTTCTCAGCTTCAGCCACAAGGTTTATCAAGATGTTTCTCTTTTACTTCTGGTTTCTGAGCAGCTGGCTAGAACTGGAGTCCTTTGGAACTTTTTTTGTTTTTTTTATCACATTCTCCTAAGAACCATAATTTTATAAAAAGAAATTAGCGCAAGGTAAATCTCAGCAGAAAAGTGGTTTTCTCTGATAATAGTTTGCCTCCAACGTAGATGCTGGTCTTTACTCAGAAGAACTAGAGAGAATAATTTGGACATTTTTTCTTGTACCTTATACGTTGGGCCTGTGAGACTTAAAATAAAGAAATATCTTGCTTTCTAAGAAGTTAGGTTTCAGTTGTTCCAGATTGAATTAGTGTAAATAAAATAGAAAGAAGAGCCCTAGCAAATCAATACTGCATTGGTAGTAAACTGGAAAATACTGACAAATTATCCTTTTAGGCCTTAGCGAGGTTTAATCTAAACATCGTTTTCTCCTGACAGTATGAGAGAGAAGAGGGTAATTTATTACACAGTCCTGATATGGATGAGAAAAGACTGCTGCTTGTTCTTCACTGTTCTGGCTCTTTCCCTCTCCATGCCAGTTCAATTTTTGTTTTGCTCCAGAAAATCATTCTCCAATAATATGTTTATGGGTCTTATAACTTGAATACATAGTGCTGCTGCCTTATCATGGTACATCTGAGTACTTGCTAGCTTGTTTAAGGATGTAGAGTTTTTACTGCTCTGTTGGAGACTCAGGTTTCTCTTATTACATTCATGAAGCATGTTTCTAAAGCATTGCATGCAAATCATTTCCTAGTTTTACCTGCTGCATAAGATAAAGTAATCTTGGAAAATCTGGTCATATTGTAATGTAAATAATTACCATTGTCCCAAATTTATAATGTTCATAACTGATTATTTTTGTTTCTTGCATTTATTTAAGGTGGTCCCTATTTTTAGTGCATTTAAAATGTACTACCCATTTACGAGAAAGAGGAAATTTGTGGTTTTTGAAAGAAAAAATAGTGTTGTCTCTAATTTCTTACAATGTTTAATTGTTTCGTCATATGACTCTTATTCTATGTGATAGGTGTGAAGTACAAATATGCAAAATCTGTGGCAGAAAAATTAGGTCAGCAATTTGTTTATCTTTTTCTGGTAAATAAATTAGTTACGTTAAATGTCACATTTTCCAACATGGATATGATAAAATAACATTTTTAATTAACCCAAGAGGGACATGGATGTAAGAAAACCAAGTACTTTCTTGAGGCAGAATCATTTCTCAGAGTACTGCATTATGAACAATATTTAAATTACTGGTTATGTTTATCCCACATATTTTCCACAATTAAAAGTCTTATTATATTAACATTACACTTCAGTGGTTATTATGAGAATAATAAAGAAATGAACCTCAAACTTTTTACACATTTTAGGGATTGTATATACATTTAAATAGTAGTAAATGTTTTCCTACATAATGTCCCCCATACCAAATTAAAGCCTTCATATGTTTAATTACTCATCTAGACTCCAGAAATATTTAAATTCCCAGGTGCAGAGCCTCTAGCCAAAAAAATTAAATGATTAAGTTAGAAATGGTGAACTTATTTACAAAAGGGGGAGTTTTAGTAAGAAACTCAGTTAAATTTAGTTTTGTTGGTTCAGAAGGGAAATAAATTCCTTCTGGAAAACATTTTCTAAATGTATTATGGATATATGATTGGACTATTAAATATAAATGTTGCAATCTTAATCTACCATAGACCAAGACACTGTGACAAGATTTCCCTTATATAATTAGCAGCACGCTGAATGTGCCAGTGAATTAAAAACAACATAATTTGTTGCCTTAAACATTATTAACCACAATGTTTGAATTTGCTTTATTTCAGATATTGTCTGAAACATTATTGCCATTTTGTGAGAATTTTTAAGTTATTAAACATTTAAAATTTCCCTTTGGGAGCATGGCACCCATTATAGAAGAGATTTGGGGTGTATGTGGGGAAAGATGATTAAAAATAAATGTGGTCACAGGCCTTCTACTTAGCAGCTTGCTTCCTTAGACCTAACGGTGCTGATAAAAGTAAATCTGATGGCATTATTAGTCTATCTTTCTACTACTAGGCCAATTGACCAGAATAAAATCAATATTTTTTTCCAATTGTCAAGACAGCCAATCACCACAGATTTGATTGGATCACAGTATGGTCGATTCAATTCATTAGTTAAGATTACTGAAATAAACCACACTTGGAAAAACTCAAATGCAGGTTCATGCGTAAGTGCCAAGTAGTGGAACAGTTCTATAAGAGTAAGCTCATCAAATGATTACTCCAAGTCATTATTTATGTCCAGAATTGATTCTGTGAATAAAGTCATTTGAAGGGTCTGAAAGATAGAAGTAGGAAAAAATGCTTTTTAAAATTTAAAGTGAAAAAATCTGTTAACCTTTATTAAAGTCTGTTCAACACTAGAATTTATTTATTCAGTAAGCATTTGTCAAGTACCCACTGTGTGCAAAGGACTGGAGACCCAGAAAGGAACAATTAGACATTTTCCCTGATCTTGAGAAGTTCACCATCAATGGGCAGGGTTAGGGAGTAATCAAAGATGTATGCAAAATGCATACAATGAAAGTATAAAGACTGAAATAACAAACTGGGGGAATCTGGGAATGCTTCACATGGAAGGTGATATTTGAGGTATGCATACAAACCTCCGAAGCAGAAAAGAAAAGGAAGGATATTTCAGGCAGAGCAAACAGAATGTGTATGAATACAGAGGCAGTAAAGGGCATGGCTTATTCTAGAAATGGCAAGAAATTGAACCTGGCTGTGTGATAGCATGCTAACAGGGACAGATAAAACATGATACATGAAATTAATTTGGGGCCAGTTTGAAAGAGCCTCATAAGCTATGCTGAAGAGTTTAGATATTTTTCTCCTGAAAATGTGGAGCCACCAATTTAATGGTCAATGTGATAAGATTTGTACTTGAGAAAGACAACTCTTATGTAATTACAGAATAAGGATTGGAATTCATTCACTAATTCAACAATTTATTGAACACTTACTATTTGTTCAGCGAGTGGTAGAGATAAAAAGACCAGTAAATCACAGCCTCTGCCTAGAAAACTCAAGACTGGTAGAAAAAAATGATATGCAAACAATGAAAATTCAATATAATATGCCCTTTATTATAACTATGCCCCAAACACAATGAGAACATAGAGGAAAGAGTGCCTGAGTTATCCCGAGAAAGTCAGATAAAGCCTCATAGAGTATGTTGACAATTGAGTTAAGACTTAAAGAATAAGTAGAAATTTGTCACCTGGGCAGAGAAGAAAGACATTTTGGTGTAAGGAAAATCTAGAGGCAAATTACATTTTTTAAATGGCAGAGTGAAATTGACCCTGCCCTTTCTCTTCTCTGAAATTACTTAAATACAACAAAGGGAATGGAAGAAAAGAATAGCTTTATGTCCAAACTACATGAATGAATGAATGCTGCCAAGGGCAGTAGTGATCAAGGAGTATAGGAAGATGCCTAGGGATGACTAGTTTTCAGCCAAAGCAGAACATACTTCCCCAAAGTAATCAGTTCACATCATGAAATAAATGAACAATCCTTTATTTAGAAAAAGAAGAATAAGAATTAAGAGTCTGTTGGTGGAAGCTTTCATGGGGCAAAGGAAGTTCAAGTATTAACCAAGAAACACATACATAAATCATCTTTGTAGTAATCATTTTGAGGAATGATAGAGGAGAGAGACTGAATTTTGAGTAGCCCTACAGCTTCCAATATTCACTGACTGAAAATAAATAAAAGCAAAAACAGCTCTGTCTGTGTCTTTTGTCTCTCTGTGTGTCTCTGTCTCT
This sequence comes from Procyon lotor, assembly GCA_028646535.1. Taxonomy (NCBI): domain Eukaryota; kingdom Metazoa; phylum Chordata; class Mammalia; order Carnivora; family Procyonidae; genus Procyon; species Procyon lotor. The sequence goes on from CM053612.1 coordinate 21,522,047, forward strand.
GTCTCTGTCTCTGTCTCTCTCTCTCTCTCTCTCTCTCTCTCACACACACACACACACACACACACACACACCATGCCCAAAGGAGCTTCACTCTAAATAAGGGAGAATTCCTGTTAGTCAGGAACAATGCATTTGACTGTCTCCTCCATGAACCTACTCCTAAGAGCTGGTCCAGGAAGAACTAACCTCATTCAAAGATGAGTGGTAATCAAAATGGAATGAGAACATAGTCTATACAAAGGAACAACAAGAAAAATAAATAAGTAGGAAAAACAAATGGCCAATAAGTACTCACCAGAGAAATTTTTCCCCCCAGCAGAAAAAAGTAGGAACAAAACATATTGCCATCAAAATACATAGTATATAAATCAGAGAGCTCAAAGGAGAGTGATAAAGTTATAATGAAACAACATAAAAGAATAAAATATAAAACAGATCTGAGAAAAAGGAGAAAAAAAATCAATCATGAAAATGAAGCAAACATTGGAGGCAGCACAAAGAACAGATATGGCCCAAGATACAGTAAGACACGTGAATAACAACAAAGAAAAGAAAAGAAAATTAATGGAATAAACAAATAGCTTTAAAGAAATAGAAAAAAAAATCTATATAAGATAGGCACGGGAGATCCAATCAAAAAATCTAAGTGCAAATGTTATTCTGAGAAAGAGAGCCAAACAGAAGAAACAAAAAATATGCAAAGATATAATTCAAGAAACATACTAGAAATTAAATAACACTTGAATTTATACATTCAAAAGCATAACATATTCCAGGAAAAGTGTTGAAAGGTTGACCAACATTGAGACACACCCAGGTAAAATAACTAAACCTCAAGAATCTTATGCACATCCATAGAGAACAATTAAGTATATATGAGGCTGCCCTGAGACTATTTGATGATAACCTTCAGCACTAAGAGGCCATGAATCAGTACCTACAAAGTCCTAAGGGTAAATAATAGAACTCATTAAATGTGAGGCAAGCAAGGTGCCTAGGGCACAAAATTTAAGGTAGCATTTCAATCTCAGGTGCCAACACTACACTTACACAAAAGATGAATGCCTTTTTAAATTCTTTTCCCTAGGAGCCTCACTTGCCTCTCTCTACACCAGCCCTGGATACTGGCTACAAAAATATAGGCCATTTTAGAAATATAAATAAATAAATAGATAAATAAATAAATAGAATATTTTATAAATTTGTAACTACAAAGATAACCATTAGTAGGACCAGTAAAACTAAAAGCAGAATACAAAACTTCCACATTATCAGAAGAAATGTGCATACATAATATATACAACAGAGATAACATACAGTATGTCAGTTAAAAGAAAAGAAGCAATAAAATATATAGAAAAATAAAATATGACATAACAAAGCACAAAAAACAGCCATATTAATAATTGTTAATGGGCAGAGACAGTTTTTCCTCAGTACCTGCTTTACCTTTCTTATTTAATTAAGAATGAACCCACAAATGTCAGCTGGGTTTCTGGCCAGCAGAATAGACAAAGTTTAATCTTCCAGGGGCTCTTACATCTAGAGTTGGTCATATGACTAAGTTCTAGCAAATGAAATATCAGAAGAAAGAATATGTACAACCTCTAGGAAATATTTTAAAGATAATGATTTCTCCTCCTCTTTCCTTTCTTCCACTGACTGAAATACATATGTTATGAATGGTGGTATCTCAGTCACTAGGGACTATAGAGGGAAACTATGTGTTGAGAACGGCAGCACAATAAAATGGAAGGAAACAGTAATGATTCAATGACTGTGATGCTGTCACATCAACCCTAAACTACCAATCCATATGTTTCCATGAGAGAGAAATAAACTTCCATCTTAAGGAAGGGCTTTCTTTTACTTAGAGCTGAACTTAATCCTAATTAATCTACTCATGCGGTACAAAAAGGAAATCTCAGAATGCATCACAAAGCATACCAGACATATGGTGGGCTGAATTCTAAGATGGCCACTATGATCTCTACTCTGATGTTGCTCCTGTGATTAGGTTGGTTACATGGCAAAAGCCATTTTGTGCATGTAATTAAGGTTAATAATCAGTTGACTTTAGGATTGGGAGATTGCTTGGGTGGGTCTAACCTAAGTGCATGAGTCCTCTACAAGGATAGAGTAGCTGGTGGCAGAAAGGAAAGTCAGAGAGATCTGCAGAGTGCGAGGGATTCGATGTGAAGAAGGTTCTCTGTTGCTGTCATGGAGGCAGCCATGGGACCAAGACCCGAGACTAGTCCCTGGGAGCTGAGTAGTACCTGGTGACAGAGAGCAGTAAAAATGGGGGACCTCAGTCCTACACCCACAAGGAATTGAATTCTGCCAACAACACTAATGAGCCTGAGCAAGGTCCCTGAGCTCCAGGAGAGAATGCCTACACCTTGGTTTCAGCCCTGCAGTTTGCTGCTGTTGTCTCCATTTTGCAGACCTTCCACCATAAAGCCATCTTGCCTTTTCTAATTGTCTGCTTTTTTTTTTTTTTTTTGCAGGCTCTGAACCCTAAAGCTTTATTCCTTATATCTGCAAGGCTTTAGGCATTGTACCTTTGAAATCCTTAACAGTCTTTTAAACGTGACCATCAACCTAGTCCAGGCCTTTATCAGTTTGTGACTGAGTGACTTTAACAACATCATAGTGAACTTCCCCAACGCACCTTCTCTCCCTCTCCCATCCCATGGCCTATCCCGTATTAAAGTCATGCTGTTTAACTGTGGTTTTTATCACATTTCTTTATTCTAAGAACATTGTCTTCCCAAATTCTCTTACAAGATGTTTAAGCTTCCCTTTATGGCATTTAAAGTAATTCATAATCTGACTCCTCTTAATCTCTCCAGCTTAATCTCTCCAATGTGAAAATTCTACTATAGTCACGTCTATCACTTCTAGACTTCATTTAGGTTGTTCTGCTGAGAATAGGATGGAATCTTTTTTCTACTTGGCCATATCTTATCCCTTCTTCAAAGCGTATCTCATATATGGCGTCATCAGGAGTCTCTTACCATGTATTCCGGTCCACATTGACATCCTTTTCTTAACTTCTGCAGTACTCATATTTTATACTATCTCTAATTGTTTTAACTCTTTGATATCTATACCTTCATTGTTCTTTTTATGTGCACGTGTACATTTATTTTCCTATCTCCCTATCTAGTCTATAAGCTTCTTGAGAACAAGAGAATGCCTTGTATTTCTTTTTCAGCGCCACAGTACTTAGCATGGTGCTTTGTCTAATGTGAACATGCAGTCTAAATAGTTATTCATTGGTTTCAGGCAGTGAAGCTAGTCGGTAATGTATATGTTGGTCAAAAGGACCCATATTGTTGCCTCTTTGAATCAGACAATAACTACCTTATCTGCGTGTTCTGTAAATACGTATCTTGAGTGAACCTTTACAAACTTAATATATCATATAAGTCATACTTTTGGGTCCCTGCTTTGGTTTCTTTCCCTATTCCCCACTTGCTTCCATATTGATTTGATTGGAAACTGAGGGTGGCACCTCCAGTTTTGCCGTGTTAATTTTAGTACATTTCTGCACTCATTCTATATGCTGTGATTACTAGGTGGTGGTGGTTTTGCCCTTGAAGTGAGATGATAAAGTGACAGGCAGGTATTGAAGCATACTGTCACGGGATAGATATACTTTCCAAGGAAACTATGTGTTTTCTTATGGTTTTTAGCAAGACTCCTTCTCTTCACAACCTATGCATCTTGTATCTTTCTTCATAGCATTTTCAAAGACTGTGTGCACACACATGCCTGAGTATGTACATCACTTAGTACACTTTGAGAGCGACAGGACCCAATTCAATCTGGCCTAAGGACAAGGTGAATGTTTGACTACAGGTGTGTATTTGTCTTCAGGTATGGCTTGATCGTGGCTCAATTTATGTCACCAAACCCAATTTATCTCTGTTTGTTGTTTCGGGTTCTGTTCTCTAATTGTTAGCTACATTGTCAGGCTATGTAATAGTGTCAGAATCTCTTCTAGTTGGGGAAGAAAACCTTCCTTTTTCCCAGAAACCTTAGGAAATGTCTAAGTGCTTCTTATTCCCTTTGGTTTTGTCATTTGCCCAGCATTGAACAAATTACCTTGGCCCAAGGAATGAGATTGGCTGCTTTTTAGGCCCAGTGAAGACCTACCTGTGGAGCTAAGAATAGGGTCAGCCTCACTCCTTGAACATGAGAGCTGGAGAAAGGTAGTTTATTAAAAACAAACAAGCTTAAAGTACAATTTTACTTTTTAAAAAGAGTTTGAAAAATACAGATGGCAAAAACAATAGCTTACCACCATAGTCTAGACTAGTGGTTTTTTTTTTTTTTTCTGACCTGTGTTTACTACTCAGATTGCTTCTGAACTCTTGCTTTTGAAAAAAAAAATACTGTTCTGCTTTTTTTAACAGCTTTATTGAGATATAGTTCACATGCCATGCAATTTTATGCTGTTCTGTACATTAACAGCAATGTGCAAATATAAGCACAATTTTAGAACAATTACATCACCTCAAAAAGAAACCCCCTTACCCTTTAGTAATCACCCTACCACCTCCATATCTTCCAGCTCTAAGAAACCACTAATCTTGTTGCTGTCTCTTTAGATTTGCCTGTTCTGGACATTTCATACAAAGGGAATATGCACTATTTGGCATTTTGTGTCTGGCTTCTCTCACTTCGTGTATTTTCAGAGTTCATCCACAGCATAACATACATCAGCATTACATTCTTTTTAACTGCCAAAAATGGTTCATTGTAGGAATATGACATGTTTTGTTTATCCATTTACCAGTTGATGGACATTTGGGTTGTTTTCACTTTTGCCCTTCTGTTTTCATAGAGAGTTTTCTTTTTTTTTCCTTTTGTTTCTGTCGTTCATCTTGCCGATTTTTAAAATCATTTTAGAGATTTATATGCATCTATATGTCATTTTTCCCAGTTGAGAATTATTTGTTCTCCTGAGAATCAGATAAATGTAGTTTTCCCTCAGATGATAATAATCTTCTGCTCATATCTGTGGTCATAAGTAAAGCTTTTCTCTATTCTCTGTGAGATGCAGAGGTGGCTCTTAAAATAGTAACTTTCAAACTTTTTTGGCAATGATCCAAATAAGAAATTCGTTTCTCATTGCAACCCAGCAAACACATAATACATGTATACAATGAAAGTTTCACAACACAGTTTATAAAACACTACATACAGTGCACTGATATCTTATTCTGTTCTAGTCTACCCTACCATACCTTACCCTATCTTACCATATTCTGTTCTCTTGTTTTCAATATACCTTTCATGACCCCGTACATTACTTTCACAACCCACTAATGGGTTGCTACCTGAAGTTTCAAAAACACTAGCCAGAAAGATCCTTTCTCATCTTTCTGAGGTGATGGTTGAAGAATGATCTTTTATTTTCTGATACCCATCAAATGTTGATGGATCATAGAAAGCCCCTATGTTGACACCTCTGTTTTCAACTTACTGACCTTGAGAAGCAAAAGAGTAATTATTAGCATAATTTATTATGCTGGGAACAGCTAGAATAACTATGCTATGTATATTATCCCCTTCTCTTAGGAATTAACTACCCTGTTATGACCCATAATAATTTTTTGTACCAAGAATCTAATATTTACCATTTAAATGCTTTACGATGACAAACTCTTTATGGGCCTTCCTGTCTGTACTTTAAAGGATGCCTTAAGGTGACAAAGTGTCTCTGGAGTGACAAGTCCAAAGGAAGCAGAAGCAAAATGTTCCCTGTGGAAACTAGAATAACCTGAAAGACTGTTCAGGCTCATTTCTCATATGACCTACTTTACTAAATTTGGCTTTAACAGTTTAGCTTCTAGAAGGAAGGGTAATTGCCAGTCAGAATTGAAATGGCAGTGAGTAAAATGTGTCTCTAGGACACAATATGATAATATATAATAGGGACCTATTTTTTAAAAAACTACGAATCCTCCCCACCTTACATTATGTCCCTCATGCTTCCCAAATGAAGGGACACTCTTACTCTCTTCCTATGATGGCTTTATTGCTGACTTTACTCCCCTCCCCATGGAGTCCTCTCCCCACTTACAAGCTGGGAAAACTCCTCCAAAGTACCTCCCACCTCCTATGTACAAATCTTCCTTTCCCCTTGTCTTTATATTTCATGCTCCCAGAGCCTTTTCCACCTTGTACTTGTGACTGCCATTTCCAAAAGACCCCAAAATTTAAAATGGACAGGAAACACAATTTGGATTAGCGGGAGGAGCAGAAACTTCAACTTCTTTTTTTTCCTATTCACTTGTCACTGTGATCCTTCACAGAACTTAATTTTTGATTGCAAAATTAAAATCAAGAGGTAACCACACACAGTGAGGAGCTCCAGGAATCCCAAAAAGGAAGAGGGTAAAGATATTCAACCCCTCCAGCTTGTTACACATTCCTCATTTTCCTTATTCAAACTCTATCCTTTTTTAAATCTGTATTTCCAGCATGGTTCATCATAACACAACATCATGGTTCAGCAGAACAGCTCCATCGAGCATTCAATTTTAGTCCTTTTTTGTATGGAGTTATTTCCGTGGGTGGAGAATTGCACACCAAGCAGCGCATTTAAGTCATGCCCACTAATGGCTAGAAAAGACGGTTTTGTATAGGTACTTTCCAAATGGCAGATAATGTCCCAATCAGGTAAGAAAAGATGGAAGAGTCATAGGTGAAAGTTTAGTATCTGCTTCTATAATGAATGGTTATCCTGACTTCACCTAAGAATTATGACTCATAAAGGTAAATATAAGAAGGTCTGGATGCCAGTTATCATATGTAGAATATATGAAAGTCTCACAGACGCATGAAATAGCAAATACGCTTTCATTTATTCATGGGCAATAATGACTTCAATTAAGTCAGAACATCTCAAAATACAATAATGATAATTACACAGGTTGGAAGACTCTAAAGTGGATTCGAATAAATGGTTTCATTTTTCCTTAGAGATGTTGGTTATTATTCAGTCTTCAAGTATAAAATATTCTTTACATGTCCATTTACAAAAAAGATCATTTTTAACCCAATTCAATTTTACATTTTTCTATTATCCTACCAGGCGGAGTTCAATGCAGTATAGTTGGACTTGTGTTATCTTTTATTGAATAAGTTTATCCTACTTGTCCAGAGTTAATGCATTTTTCTACTTTGAAAGCCATTATTTAAACTTAAATGTGTTTTCCACTATTTTGCCTAACAACAGTTTAGAGAATCTATTTCATTGAAGTATGGCTTTAGATTTTGAGATTCTTTCCCCAAACAGTATTTACAAAACATATTTTCTGTTGTTCTATTGTGAGAAGTTTTTTAATAATTGGCATTTTAATGTTTTGGACCATGAGAGTGATACTACATGTACTAGATTTATACTCCTCCTTATTTTTGGTTTGGACGGAAAAATCTATTTTGATAGAAAACAAAATATCCTCTTAACGTTAGAGAACGAACTGAGGGTTGACGGAGGGAGGTGGACGGGAGATGGGCTAGACTAGACGGGGGATGGGCATTAAGGAGGGCACTTGTGATGAGCACTGGGTGTTGTATGTAAGTGATGAATCACTAACTTCTACTCCTGAGACCAATATTGCACTGTATGGTAACTACCTAAAATTTTAATTAAAAATTTTTTCATGAAGAGATGTTAAAAAAAGAAAAAATATATCCACCTGAAATAATCTGTCTCTATTTTTTGACAGAGAACCCATCTGAAACCCTAACTTCATAGTTCCTGACCTTCCTGCAGCCAGTGTTCATTGCCTCCACTCTGTGTCAGCAAGTTACTTCCTCCTCTTCACTCCCACTAACACACCTCTCGTGTATCATCACGAGCTCTAGGTCCCTCAATCCTCCCTAGCTTCCTATCTACTCTTCAGACCTTTTCACACTGTCTTTCTTATTAATCCCAACACTTTTTAACCACAAGCTCATTGACATCCTAGTGTCTCACCATCTCACCAGTCCGCAACCTTGGATCATTTTTACTTGATGTTTTCTTTCTTCCTCCCATCATGCTTTTCATTGCCAAAGACAGTCATACCTGATTAGTGGGTGCCACTGCAAATTCATACTATCCAGCCTTAGCCAAGCCCTGAAGACTACCCTGTCTTTATTTTTGTGCCGACGTCTGCTCCCTTTCTAAGAATGCCATTCTTACTGTTCGGATGCCATTTTCTCTGGACTACTTACTTTTCCCACACCCTGTCAGACAGCAGAAAATGTTGCTTCCTACCTCAGAGAGAAAATAGAGGTCATCAGTCATGTTCCCTGCAACTTCCTACCGCCCTGCCTTCAACATACCTGAATTTATACTCAGTCTTACAAGAAGTTTCATGGTCAGAAGTAGCCATCCCTCTTTTCAGTGCCAACTCTCATTATGTGTTTTCAATCCCATACTCTCTTCCCTTCCTCTGAAGCTGAAACTGTTAGTTCTCTATCACGGCATTATTAATGTCTCCATTGTCTTGTAAATCCTTTACCATTCAGTCCTCAGTCTTCCTGGATTGGACCTTAATTTTTTCAGGTCTTTACTTAAATATGACCTACTCTGGAAGTCCTTTCTACATTATCTAAAATTACAACTTCAGAGACCTTACCCACAAGTATGCTCCCTATCCCCTTCTCTGTTTTAGTTTTCCCTTTAGCTCTTGACGCCATCTAACATACTTTAACTGATCTTATTTCTCTGCTTTCCCCACTAGAATATAAACTCCACAGGGCAGGGATATTTGCTTGAATTCTTATTAGCTGTAATAATGTTTGGCACATGATAGGAACGGTATAACTAATTATTGAATAAAATGAGTAAACAAACTAATTTGACTTCTCTTTCCACTACTCTATAATAGTCACGAAGATCATCACTGACATTTTGGCTGGATCTTCATTTTAGTTCTCATCCTGCTTGAACTTTCAGTAGAAGTTAGTACTGTTGTTCACTTGTTCCCTTGGGAAAAATGATTTCCCCAGGTTCTCCAAAGTTTTTAGACTCCTTCACAGATAACCTCTTGATCATTCCACCCTTTAAAATTGTCAGTGTTCCCCAAGGATCTGCCCTTGAACCTTTTCTATTTTATGCTCTTTTTTTTTATTAACATATAATGTGTTATTTGCCCCAGGGTACATGTCTGTGAATCGTCAGGCTTACACATTTCACAGTACTTACCATAGCACATACCTCTTTTTTTCTGAGAAATACCTTTCATATCCATGTCTTTAAACACCAACATTGGCTTCCCGGTCTACAGCTCTAGTTCCCACTTTGCTCCAAAAGTATTTCTGACTCCTGTTGGGCATCTATAGGATAGTCCACATGTTCTTCGAACTTAATAAAACCAACATCGATTCATCATCTTCCCTTCTTCCTGAATGCCTTGATTTAAAACAACATCTGTCTAGTCTCCCAAAGTGTGTACATTCTAAATTTATTCTAGGTTCCTTCTTTTCCTCTAGTTCCAATTCCACTCCATGTTCTAACAACTCTACTTCTTAATTCCGTTTCTGACCTATCCCCATTATCCCATGTCCAACACGTCTGCCTTTGTTCTAAGCCTTATAATTTTTTTTTTTTTTTACATTCAGGCTTGCCTTTATCCAATTCAGCTTTTATACTATCACCAGAAATTCCTTTGTCAGTGCATAGTTTCCGATGCTAGTCTCCTCTTGAAACATTCAGTGACCATCCACTACACTGTGAGAGAATCACTTATATTCCGTAATGTCCAGCTTCAACCTACCTCTCCAGCCTCTGAAACTTTACAGGCATATTCATTTATTCACTTTTCTTTCAAGTGCACCAAGCACTTTTACAACTCTTCATATAGTTCCTTTTACCTACAGTGTTTGTTTCTTTCCTCTAAATCTGGCCAACTGCTAAGCACTATTTAAAAGCCAGGTCAGGGGCATCTGGGTGGCTCAGTGGATTAAAGCCTCTGCCTTCATCCCAGGTCATGATCTCGGGGTCCTGGGATCGAGCCCCGCATCAGGCTCTCTGCTCAGCGGGGAGCCTGCTTCCCCCCTCCTCCCGCCTCTGCCTGCCTCTCTACCTACTTGTGATCTGTCTCTCTCTCTCTCTCTCTGTCAAATAAATAAAAACCTTTAAAAAAAAATAACAGCCAAGTCAGGGGCGCCAGGCTGGCTCAGTCAGGTAAGTGCCCGACTCTTGATTTTGTCTCAGGTCATCATCCCGTGGCTGTGGCATTGAGCTCTTCATCTGGCTCTGTGTTCAGTGCAGAGTCTGCTTCAGAGTCTCTCTCTCTCTCTCTCTCTCTCTCTCTCTCTCTCACTCACTCTTTCTTTCTCAAATAAATAAATATCTTAAAAAAAAAAAAAAAGCCAGATCAGCTTCCAGTTCCTCTGTAAGCCTTGTCCAAATCTTATGAAGGAACTTACCTTGCTCTCTGATCTTCTAGCATTCTTTATCATCTATTAAATACATGTTTACAAAAACAAAACAAATTAAAAAAATGTTTACATTGTACTTTAGAAATTTGTTTAGCTTTTTGTCTCTCACCGGATTGTGAACCTCCAGCTCCTTAGTAATTAAGATAGTCTAGTTGAGGAGACAAAACATCGACTTAAAAGATTAAATAGTGTAAGTTATGATATGATGATCATCATTAGAGGGAAACAGGCTAAGGGTAGAAAATGGAAGCCATCAGGATTGATTTGGGAGGCCAGCATGGAGGAAGTGGATTTTGAAGGTTGAATGGATTTTGGACAAATCAAGAGGCAAAGACCCACTATTTTACTTGAGGATTATGTTCTGAGCCAAAATGAGAAGCTAGAACAGAACAAAAAAGTCAATAAGAATAGTAATGAGATACATACTGGGACAGGGAGATTTGAACCTGATTGTGGGTTGCCTGCATGTCATGGATTTATTATTGCGTTGTGTATATATGGTCATAGGCACATGCATGCCACTTAGATACAAGACGTATATTTGTCTGTCATGGGTTGTTTTTCTTCCTGTTCTCATTCTGGATCTGAACCAAAAGTTTTCTGAAGTCTTCAGAGAATCTGATTATCCTCTTGCATTATCCTATTTAGCTGTCCTTCTGGAGTCTACTCTGTTCATTTCAATCAGTCTCTGATCTCAGGGGCCAAAATTATACTTTGTACCAATTAGGGAAAGAAAGCAGAAAGGAGAAGGTCCTAAATGGGATAAAATGTGGATCACAGAGATCATTTGCTTGATGTGGCAACAATTTTCAGCTGATAAGGTGAAAAGGCAGTAAAAGCAGCAGTGCATAGTCTGCATTTTGAACAGCAAATTGTAGCCATAGCATTGGATGTTCCTCTTACTCTCTGGTTTTCTCTTTATTCAGAAGTCTAAGTTAATTAAACTTGGCTCTCCTAGTGTTTGAATGCCAATTCTAAATGCCTGTGGTGAGAAAATCACAACCTATAAAATCAGTCAAAATGCACATTCTAGAAGAGTCATCACAATTGATAGTGATATTTCCTAACACCCTTCCGTCCTAGTGTTCCTGGTATTTTTCTCTACTGTTTTTTCTAATTATTATCTGTTGAGATTAGTGGTTTGCCCTTTGCTTTCTGGCATGGCACATTGTACAAATGCTTTGTGGTAGGACTTTAATTTGTTCATGATGACACTCTTCTGCCTTTGCCCATGGGAAAAATAAAATTGAGTCATTCTTCCTCTGGCCTTCTTCAGCTACATATCCTGTCAGTATGATGTTTATCTCAACTTGCCTATTGATGATTACATTGATTGTGTCATATTCTAGTATGCAGCTCCATGCTTCTGGCTTTTTAGTTTTGTAGGGTTTACCTCCTGTATTTTTTTATTTTTATTTTTTTAAAGATTTTATTTATTTATTTGACACCAAGAGAGAGAGAGATCACAAGTAGGCAGAGGCAGGCAGAGAGAGAGAGGGAAGCAGGCTCCCCGCTGAGCAGAGAGCCCGATGTGGGGCTCGATCCCAGAACCCTGAGATCATGACGTGAGCCGAAGGCAGAGGCTTAACCCACTGAGCCACCCAGGCACCCCGGTTTGCCTCCTTTAAAAGGATACCTATGTGAACTTAAAAAGTCACCAATCTCCTGATACTAAGGAAGAGAACTATGCTTGGGTTATCAGCCACTGTTGGGTTGAGCCACTACTGTATTAGGTGTAACTCAAAGAGGAAATTATGTGGCTGGCAGAATATATAAAGCTGTGTGATAATGAGCCACATTGCAGCCAGGTTTTCTTGTAATAACTCCTGAGTTTTTATTTTATTTTTTAAATTTTATTTATTTATTTGACAGAGAGAGAGAGAGATCACAAGTAGGCAGAGAGGCAGGCAGAGAGAGAGAGGGAAGCAGGCTCCCCGCGGGGCAGAGAGCCCGATGTGGGGCTCGATCCCAGAGCCCTGGGATCATGACCTGAGCGGAAGGCAGAGGCTTTAACCCACTGAGCTACCCAGGCACCCCCTGAGTTTTTATTTTAAACCACTGCAAATGAGTGCAGGAAAATGTAACAGATTTGGAGGAAAAGAAGTAGGATTAGACCTACTATCTTTGGTGGGTATAGCTAGACTACCAACTTCTTTTAATCACTGGTTTTTAAAGGATTTTCTGAAAGTGAAGTGGTATCATTTATTGATTTTTTAATTCTTTTTTATGTCCTGTTAAACACAGATTTGGGGTATGAATCTTGACTTAGCTACTTACTAGATACCCATACCTTGGGACAATTTTGTAACCCTCTTAAAGCACAATATCCTTGTCTACACCCACTTTACAGAAGTAATGTGAGGATTTTGTAAGATGAGAGATGTAAATGCATAGGATAGTGCCTAACAAGCAGAAAGTGATTTAAAAAGCTCAAGTGTATGCATTTGTCAGTGGTTCAGCAGGAGGGAGTCGGTAGACAAAATAGTTGGTGGAGCAGATTCTCTTGTCTTCCACTGGTTAGTCTGGCATTAGACAGATTGTAGAACAAAGTAACTGTTAGTTTTCTATTGCTGTGTAACAAATAAACACAAATCTAAGGACTTAAAGCAACAAACGGTCGTTGTCTCATAGATGATATGAGTCAGGAATCTCGGCACACCCACTGGATCCTCTGTTCAGGGTCTCACCAGGATGAAATCACAATGTTGGCTTGGACCAAGATCTCATTTGAGGATCTTCTTCTGAGCTCATGTAGTTGTTGGCAGAATTTAATTCCTATGGTTTAGGACCAAATTCCCCATTTTCTCGCTGGCCGTCAGCCAGGGTCACTGTCAGCTACTAGAGGCTACTCTGTAGTCCTTGCCATGTGACCCCTTCCTTCCATAGGCCCACTCATAGCATAGCACCTTCTTTGGAAGCAGCATCTGACAGAGAGAGAGGGAGGGAGAAATTCTCTTTACTCATTGCTAGTAAAATGAGTCTTACATGTATAAGCAATAATATCATTAGGGAAGTGGTAGTTCATCACCTTTGCTATATTCCGTTGGTTAGAAGCAAGTCACAGGCCATAAACATGGGGGACACTCTAGGGTCTATGGGCCATGGTGCTCAAAGAAATAATAGATAATTCACTGGCCTAAAACCAAAGAGAAATAACGTGTGTGTCCCTGAATACTTTAATCTGCTTGGTGAGAGATAATATCAAATGGTTTTCATTTCTTTTTCCTGAGTGTATGACTTTTGAAACTAATGTTTTGGAGATAATTGCAGTAACATTTTCCTTAAAAATGTATCAGTTATACAAATCAACACATAATTATATGCTTATTGTAAAATAAAGTAAACCACATAAAAGTGTAAAACTGAAAACCCCTTATTCTTCCCCCCCACCCTGTCCCAACCCATTCCCCTATCCAGAGGTACTCAATGATAATAGTTTGGCAGGTATCCTTCTGTAATTTTTTAAAACCTACATCACATCAGGGTGCCTGGGTGGCTCAGTCAGTTGAACATCTGACTCTTGGTTTTGGCTCAGGTCATGTTCTCGCAGTAGTGAGATGGAGCCCATGTTGGGCTGTGCGCTGAGCGAGGTGTCTGGGATTCTCTCTCTCTTTCTCCCTCTGCTCTTACCCTGTTTCCATTCTCTCTCTCTCTCAAATAAGTAAATAAATCTTAAAAAAAAAAAAAAGCCCTACCTGGGATCATGCTATATGTGTTCTATGGCTTGCTTTTCCTGTTTTCTATGTCAGTATAGATAGATCTGCCTCTGCGACTTGATATTCTTTTATATGCATGGACAGTTATGTCATTTCCAAGTGTTTACTTTTATGAGCAACACCACAGTGAACTCCATGTACATGTATATTTGTACACCTGTGGAATTGTCCTGTAGGAACAGATTCCTTGGAAGTGGAAATGATGTGGCAAAGGATATGCACATTTAATATTTTGGTAAAAAATAAATGAGGGAATCTAACATTTACATACCACTAAAATGTCCCCTGAAAAGACTATATATGTTTACAATCCTACCAACAGCGTGTATGTGAGAGTGCCCATTCTTTTGCAGTGAATGATCTTTTCCAAAATCAGCAATGTGTGACGTTAGCAACTTAATATGAGGAGCAATAGAAGTCGGTGAGCATGGGGATGAGTAAGAGTCGAGAAAACACTAGAAGCCGTAAGCACGGGCAGCACCCATTTGCCAGCCACCGAAAAGTTAGGCACACTAATAATTTTGAAAATTACTTCCAAGGCTGTATTCAATCAAGAGATGCTGTCTCTCATGGCATGTAATATTAGAGTACTCATTCTAATACAGCCCACATTATGTCCACATACCTTCCATGTGTGGAAAGGAAAGGGGAGGGGTAAAGAGTGAGACCGGCTCATTTAGTGAGTGAACATCAGGGAGTATAACAAATGCCGTGGAATGTTGGTAATGCATGTTAGCAACTCGACAGCTCTAAGAGTCCTTCTTCAAAGCTATTTCCAAATCACCTATGATTATGATTAGAGACCTCTTAAAACAAGTAAAATAGTTCTGTAAACTAGGTTATCTGTCGGAGTACTAAAAAGCCTGCTGAAAGCTATCATGTAAAAGTGTCACAATGTGTACCCTCCAAAAAGGAAGTACAATTGCCTTGATAATGTAAAATAGTGCAGGAAGATATATTGTAGGATGGTATTACTGGGGCTACATGGAGATTTTTCAATTTGCTGATTACAAAGCCTACTCAGGATCTCAAGGCTCATTCCCAACCGCTGTGGTTTGTTGAGACCTGTATTTCTTATTCAGTCTTCTGAAAATAATTATGAATGCTGCCGAAAGACTCAATTTTATCCAATTTCTGACAGCTACATTCTGATAACTACTCTCATTTAGTTTTTCTGTGTTGAATGAAAATATATATATAGGAGGAACACAATAAGCAAATAAACCTTTGTGCTTTCTGCTTTGTGTGCAGCACACTTTGGGTTAATAATGTCTACAATTTGTGACTCGATCATGTAAAGTGATAATCTTAGTTTAATCCAATTGGTTTAATCACCCTGAATTACATGTCCAATACAGAAGTTATACTACCCTGCCAGTGCTGAAAGGTACTGCTTATAGGGTAGCATCGGCAAATAGTGTTTTGAATTTGAAGATATTTTGTATGCAGGCAATTTTTGAAACATTCCTGAATTGCTGTATGAGTTCTAGTAGTTTGGGGGTGGAGTCTTTTGGGTTTTCCATATAGAGTAACATGTCATCTGCGAAGAGAGAAAATTTGACTTCTTCATTGCAATTTGAATACCTTTTATTTCTTTTTGTTGTCTGATTGCTGTCGCTAGGACTTCTAGCACTATGTTGATCAAGAGTGGTGAGAGTGGGCATCCTTGTCGTGTTCCTGATCTCAAAGGGAAGGCTGTCAGCTTTTCCCCGTTGAGAATGATATTTGCTGTGTATGCAGGCAATTTTTGAGGAAACAAACAAGATTTCTACCATTTCTTAAGTTTAGAAATAAATGATTATTTCAAATATATCCTAACTTCCAAAAATATGGTGTAACCCTAGTTCTGTACTATGTGCTGTAAAAGAGAAACAATGTGTTTAGGAAAATGCTGCTTACCGTATCCGGCTCTTGGTAATTGATAGATGTCAGCATATTAAAGACTGAGAAATCCTATAAAAGAGAAACCTGTAGAGGTATGTTTAACACAAAGTTCCCCAAGTTTATTTGTTTTGAGAACTTTCTTCTCATACAGCACTCACTAATATTCCGATTCATTAGGAAACGCTGGTTTAAGAGATATTACTAGTACCAGCGTAATTTAGCTATAAACTATTTGTTTCTCCTTTTGATTCATTTGATGAAAATGTTAATTCCCTTTAAAAATACAAATATATCTTAAAATATTAAGGTGATATATTTGGCTGGCAAATTGATGGCAGCTTTTATTTATAAAACTCATCATAAAAGGCTTATTAATTAAGATTGTTGAATTATCCATGCAATGGGGAAGAAGATGATTCTGGATAACCACACCCCTCATTTCAAAACATTATTTGATTCATGTTTAATAAAAAATGCAGGCCTCAGAAGATGGTATGTGATAAGCCCTCATCTTTGAATTAATTTATTTTTCCTGTTATCATTGTAGACTTGGTGAAAGATAATCTAAGGGCACCTCAGGAATTAGATAAAGAAGGAGTGCTGGGTCACCTTCATCCAAGTGATGAACTGATAACTGTGATTGAAAATTGTAGTCAACTTAAAACAAAACAAAATAAAAAAGGAAATTACTGTCAGATGGAAGTGTAGCTTTGAAAGCTGAACACTTATAAATTGTATTGACAGGGAACTTGCACCTGAGCCGCAGTGAATCACTTCACTTGGATTATATTTAATGGCAATTGGAAATATCCTTGTTCCTTATGCTTTTATTGTATGGCACTTTTTCTGTGTGTGGTGGTTCATCTCAGAGACTCAAGTTTATTGGGAGATAAATTTTCAGTGTTTCATATGTTGTCTTTAAAGAAACAGTGGTCACCACCTGCCGCTTGACACCCACCGATGTCGTTTTTCTTCCCAATGAAAAGAAGCAGGTCAGCAATTTCCTAGCAGGACGGAAGTCATAAAGGTTACTTTTTCCCTGCACTGTATCGTGGGCAAGGCTTACCCATAGTATGATTTGTGCGTATAGCTTCCTGACTTCCCTCCAACTACCTCACTCCCCACAAGAAGAAACAAGTATTTATGTAATTATCACGAGGCTGTGAATTCCATAGTATCCTCTCCTTTGGATTTGAATAAATTACGTATTTTCTGCGAAGGCTCCATTTTGACTAAGTGACTTCTTTGTGCAAAACTTGTACCACTTCAAAGCATTCATGTAAACTGTTCCCTGTGCCTGGAACATTCTCTTCCCCTCTCTCCCCTGCACGTGCACTCACCCATCTTCTTCCTGGCCTACCAGATGCCTGTGCATCCTAAAGATTTAAACTTAGATGCCACTTTCTCCAGGACACTTCCCTACTCCCTCCTGTATACACCTAATCACACCTGTAATCTCCCCACCTTGTCAAATAAAAACAAGTGTAAGTCCCAGCGGCTTAAAAATAAGACGAAATGAAATTTTTAATTTTTAAACTAATTCAATGTGTTTCTTTTATTTTTAGTCCCCCTCCACAGATTCAGTGGTTCTCCGGCTGTAATGGGCCTACTAGTCACCTGCAGTGCTTATCATGCGTGTCGATTTCTAGACTCAGCCCCAGAGATTCTGTATCATGGGGCCTGTGATGGGCCCATGGATCCGCAGTTTTAACAAGCTGCATAGGCGGGTCCAATGCAAGTGGCCATGGACCTCATTTTGAAGAACAGTAGGAGGTCAGAAGTGATAAAGAGAGAGAGTGCAATATAAATTTATTAAAATAAACACCATCGCCATTAAGCCAATTGTATGTAGCCTTCCCTAAAAATATAGCACCAAATGGCAGACAGTTTATTTTCAAGGGACCAAGTGAAGAACATATTTTACCTCCAGCACAACTTTTATTCATGTTTGCCAAAGTTCCACAGTCAGTGACATATAATTTTTCAACATGAAATATTACTTCTGTGGTAGAGCCTGTGGTTAAAAGCCTTAGCTATCATTAGCTATCAGAGCGCATATAGTCTTTTACTGGAAGCACTCAAAACATAGTACAAAATGATCACCCCTCTTTCTCCATCATCACCACCCCATTCGGCCACATAGTTCATCACAACTCAGAGACTACTGCTCAGAGCACCAAAGGGAATGTTGCAGAAGGAGAACTTTCTCTTAATGATCCAATGTAGATTATAGGCTATAGCCCATGAATTTATAAGAACCGAGGAATGATGCGGGTCATGATGTGTCTATTTGCCTGACAACAGATTCTAGAATTGAGTAAGTGGATACATTGGACATGATAACCTGGACTACACCTTTACAGTAGTTTGTGTGCTATAAATAAGAAAGTATTTCTATATTTGTATGCCCTTGACAATTGCTTTCGACTTGACTGCAAGATCCAGTGCTGTACACTCTAGGTGCAGCAGTAAAGGAGAGGCTTTGCCTATGTCTAAGTAAAGATTCCTCAGAGCCCTGAACTAGAAAAAGATAAGCCCATTCCATAAACCGTGCATCTAGAGAACAGTGTGAGGAAAGCCACTTGTGCGTAATGTGGCTCCCCTGGGAACAGAACAAGGAAGCTGGAAAGTTAATAAAGTTCTTGATAAAGTTGATAAAGTCCTCTCTGGCTGCTAATGGTAATGAATCATTGAATGCATCTGTTCTTTGCATTCCTGTGGCATCCCGAGAGGAGAGGGAAGTAAAACATAAAACCCCAAGGAAGCCAAACAAGAACACATAATGAAGAAAACACACTACAGAAGCTAGGTATCTCAGTGAGTGGTGCTACAAGCCTCTAGTGGTGCTGCTTGGAGGTAGGGAAGCCCAGGAGGTCTGTGCCATGACTCACGTGGATTTATAATGAAGAAACAGAATCATGTGTGACCCCTCTTTTTTTTTAAGATTTTATTTATTTGACAGAGAGAGATCACAAGTAGGCAGAAAGGCAGACAGAGAGAGGGGAGGAAGCAGGCTCACCACTGAGAAAAGAGCCCGGTGCGGGGCTCGATCCCAGGACCTGAGATCATGACCCGAACCGAAGGCAGAGGCTTTAACCCACTGAGCCACCCAGGCGCCCCTGGACCCCTCCTTTAAAACAAAAGTAATTTTGGCTGAAAGAAAAATGCAAGGATTATCTAAATTTCCCCCCAAAGGGCTGCTGCAGTATTTTATGAACCATGTGAAAAATAAGTTGGTCGGTTTCCACTCATGTTCATGCATTGTTCAAATTAGCTGAAGAACCCTTAAGAGGGTTGTGAGGTGAGGAGCAGATCTCTGAAATGGGGGAGGTTGTGATGGGCGCAAGAGAAGCGGAGAGGCAACAGGAACTGGCTGTAGTTAATTTGCTCCTAGACTCTGAATCGAGGGCAAACAGCACATTCATTAGACTCCCAGGTACTGAAGGTGTTGCAAATAGCAGTAAGAAATAGGTTCCAGATGAATAGAATTTCGGCCAAAACTGCTCAGGAAGTTCATGAAATTGGCATAGATCTAGAAAAGTAGAAGATAATGCAACTTGGATAAAAACACTATCTCATTTTGAAAGTGAAAGAATGCTTAATGAAAACAAGTTTTATCTGTTTATTGTAGATAATAGAAACGCTGTTGGCTATGCAATCCTACTATGGCTTGTATGCCAATAGTAAGACCTAGTATATGATTGCTTCTTGCTACTGCTTGCATTTGAGCTTGGATACCCTGCATGACAGGTTTTGAGGCTTCCACTACTATGAGTATGTTCATAGTTTTTTTTTTAATTTTTTAAGACTTAATTTGTTTTAGAGAGAGAAAGAAAAGCGTGAGCAGGGGGTGGGGCAGAAGATGAGGGAGAGAAGCAAATTCCCTGCTAAGTGTGGAGCCTGGGGGTGTGGGGTTCTATCCCATGACCCTGAGATCCTGACCTGAGCCGAGACTAAAACACTCAACTGACTGAGCCACCCAGGCACCCCCAAGTATGTTCATGCTTCATGGGAAGACCCAAGGTTTGAAAGAAAAGGTTAGAGTGTACAGGAAATGACATTGTTTGATCTAAGGGAACCTGAATAGAATGACTGGCAGTAGTGGTGTTGAAGAATTCTATGCAGTTTAATGGACTCAAGGAAAAAAACCATTTGGTTTATTTTTTCAAGAACATAATCCGCTTGTATTCTGATCTTCTCTTCGGACTAGAAATCCTTGATAATTAACCTGAACATAAAGTCGGTGTCCAATGGACTGAATTGTGTCCCTCAAAATTCCTATGTTGAAGCCCTAACCCCCAATGTCATGGTATTGGGAGATGGGACCTTTGGGAGGTAATTAGGTTTAGATGAGGCCATAAGGGTGGGGCCCTCTTGTAAAAGGAGACACAGAGAGTTTGCTCTCTTTCTCTCCTGTGAGGACACAGCAAGAAGGTGGCCATCTGCAAGCCAAGAAGACAGTCTTACCCAGAACTCAACACTCTTATCTCAGATTTCCAATTTCCAGAACTGTGAGAAATAAATTCCTGTTGTTAAGCCTCACAGTATATGGTATTTTGTTATAGGATTTAGCATGAGCTGACTAAGTAAGGTACAGTATGGTTCTCATTCAACTTCCAACTTGGTTTCTTTCTCAGGGAACCATCAGCAAAGGAATATGCTGCCTATGAGCAAAGAATGGGTGATGTTTGTATATCAACCTTAATTATTTCAAACCCATGAGGTTATTCCATTTTTGCATTCAGCAGAACCCTGAGGAATTCTGTCTGGTCTAGGGTGTTTTTCATTCATTTGTTTATTGATCACAAATACTCATCAAGCACATTCTCCACATCAGAAGGTACTGTAGGTATTGGGTCAAAGTACTCTGGAGCTCTAAGCAGCAGACTGTGAGCATGGAAACACCAAGGGGTGATGAAGAGATATCAGAGGAAACATGGAAAACTGAGGGAGAGGAAAGGTAAACATCTATGCCATGATTTTATCTGCTGCAAATTTTGGAGTATTTCTAGAGACCCAAATTGAGTTTCTAGAGGCCAACTGTTCAATGGCAAATATAACTTCCTATCGAAAAACAGACCACAAATAAGCCAACTTAGAGTGATTATACACGGAAGGCAAAGTTATTCAACATGTTCTTGATATGTCCTGGAACCTTTATTTACTGATTTTCCAGAGTTTATATAATCCCCAGCAGGCCCTCTGTTTCCATCAAAATGATGTTGGCTTCATTTGTCTTCCCGTTCAGTAAGTAGACCACGGTTTGAGAGCATCCAAGGTGATAAAGACATAGTAGGTCTTGACCACAGGTAAAAGGACCAGTAGGTGGCATGTTGATTCCCTGTCTGTCGAATCCTCTCTAAATTCATTCCCTGTTTTTCATCATTTTCAGAAAGAGACAGCCAGATTACTCACCTGCTAGCCAAGGTGGGTCACAACCTGTGCTCTACATGTGGAGCTTTTGAGAAGCCACAGGTTACCAGGAATGATGCAGAAGCAATTGTACATGATTGGTACTCCTCTGGGCTGAGTTTTGTCCATTCTTTCCTACTAATGGGGAACACATGTTGTGTACTGAGGAAGTCTTTTTGCCTTTGCAGGAGTCCTTGCTTTCATTTACAGAATACAAGCCCCCTAAATGTGGTAGCTGGGTTTAGTTTTAGTTTAGACTCTTGCTTATCTGTTTGCTTCTCTGTTTTCCTTTTTCTTTCTTAAACTGAAAGGACAGAAGGTGGTGTGTTTATCTAAGTGTATGCTTTCCACTGAGGCTGAAAGGCATGGGGAAAATACTTTTACCACCCAACTGAGGGTAATGTTTAGAGACAGCTAACTATTTTCTGACTATTTTTGTTGCTTGTCATTTTACCAGAAGTATCCAGTTACACGGAAAGGTTTTACTCTTCTAAGCCCTCAGGTGTAAACTCTCTAGAAGTAATTTTAGGCATAGGAATATCTTATCCATGGCGACCATGGCCCTATTTTGACCAACAAAAAAGAATAAATCACCTTGAAATAAGCTCAGCGAATCATATTCTACGTTCATTCCTGTTCTGTTAGAGAAATTGAACTGAAATATAAATGTCCAAGTGGTGTATTAACTTTGCTATAATATATTAATGACTGTGTGTGTGTGTGTGTGTTGTGTGTGTGTGTGTGTGTGTGTGTAAATACCTTGAGAGAGAGAGGTCTTCAGGATCAGTTTTCTTTCTTTCTTTCTTCCTTCCTTCCTTCCTTCCTTTCTTTCTTTCTTTCTTTCTTTCTTTCTTTCTTTCTTTCTTTCTCTTTCTTTTCTTTTCTTTTTTTGAAAATGCCATTAGTATTGAGCACTTAGAGCTTTACTTTTGAGGTGGTTAGGTAGGCAGTTGGATACTGATTATGATTAGCACGTATTTTAAGCATGATCCAATTCATCGAAGGAAAATAGATCAGCAGCTTTTTGGAACATAAGACATTTCAAAGATGTTGTGCTGTATGTGTTGGCAGGTTTGTGTGGTTTCAAAACTACAGGCAACCCCTTTTCTCTTCTGCACATTTCTCTGCAAACGTGCACTTGAGGTGTTAATCTTCAATTGTTTCAAAAGCTTATCACCTAACATAATGTGTATACATAAAGATAATTGAGTGGTCATTCTGTGAGTTAAATAAATGTCTGAATTTTTTCCACGCTTCTGCCATCTTTATTACTAAGTCTCATTGCAACATGAATAGCTAAGGCCCAGAGCTAGGTAATGATTAGTCTGGAAATTTAGTAAATACTGGATAATTATATTATGCTCTCAAAATATTCGGTATGAACCAGATCAGTCTTGAGACTCTCCCAAGAGAATTTAGTTGATGGGAGTGCCATAAAGGTGGCTTTTGCCTGTAAGGGAATCCCATATCATACGTTCCAGTGACATTATTATCATAAGGTTATTGTGTAGCACCTTGCCTTTATCTAATGATGGGCATCCAAGAAAAAAAGTATATTTTAAAAGTAGTGTCTGGTGGTCGATATTATTATCCTCATTTGAAAGATGGAAGAACAGAGGTCCAGAGAGGTCAAGCTACATGTCCAACTTATAAGAAGTCATTGCCAGAGATTGAATTCTCAAGGCTCCAATCCTGTACTCTATCCACTCCTGTCACTCAGCTGTGAAGGCATCAAGGATTTACTATAAGCAGAACTAAAAACAGCAGGACCTCCTCCACTTGTGATGTACCAAAGAGATAAGGTCCAATCACTTGACAGAATGGATCGAGGCTGATTGCATCTGAAGGACACAGGCCAGATGATTTAAAAGGACTTCTTTTTTGTCCATGCCTAAAATGACCATTAAAGTACTTCACTTAGAAAAGATGTTATAAAGATAATGTTTCATTAATTTCCCTGTTCTGAATATGGTACCCTTTTTTGACTGTTGATACACATTCTTATTGGCTGAACAGAGCCTCTGCTATTGCTTCTGCCTAATCAGCAACTTTGCTTCACCCTATTGTACACTGAGGCACTCCATTTTCTGTCCCTGGTCTTTTCTCCACACACAAACACTGACTTTTATTTTTTTCTCCTTAACCTTCTCAACGTACGAAAAAAATACAGAAAATGTAACATTTATGTGCCCCCAAACAATATTAACACCTCTATAGCGTGCCTCATTTGTCTCATGATGCTTTTTTGTTAAAGGAACAAAATGTTAAACACCTATGTAAAATTCCGCCCCATCCTTTCCTTCTCATAGTCGGCCACTCTCCTGAGATTGAATTTGGTTCATATCATTTCATATATGTTTTCATAATTTTACTATATATGTAATTCCCATCAGTAATACGTAACAAAACTATTTTGCCCCTAAAATTTGCATAAATATCATACGTGTTTCACAAATGGATTTTTTTCAAACAGTTTTTATTTTGGGGATTTGTCCATGTTGATAAAGATAGATCTGGATAATTAGGTGCTGTGCAATATTCCATTTTGTGAATAAACCACAGTTAAACCATCCATTTTCTCTGCTGATGGACATTGAAATTAACTTTTTCTTTTTTTTACCACCATGATTAGGGCTTCAATGAACTTCCTTATGCTTATCTCCTAGAATACACCTATAAGAGTTTTCTAGTATAGATATCTAGAGGTGGAAAAGGGTTTTCACCTTCTAATTTACTGGGTAGTTTAGGTTGCTTTCCAAAGTAATTTCACCTGCTTTCACTCCTACCAGAGATACATAGGTATTCCTGTTTCCTCCTATTCACTAACACTTGCTATTATTAGACATACTAATTTTTTTCAGTCTAATGGATGAAATAGAATCTCATTTTTGGTGGAGTTGAGTATCTTTTCATAGTTATTGACCATTAGTTTCTTCCTCTGTGAATTGTCTAATTTTGTCCTTTTTCTAGTTTTCTTTTGAGCAGTTAATGTTTTTCTAACTGACCTGTAGGAATTCTTTATATATTCTGGATACTGATCCATTTTCAGTTATACACATTGAAAATCTCACCTCTTGGTCTGTGGCTTGTTTTTTCACTTTGTTTAGGGTTTCTAAACTTTTCCAACCTTTTTCTTTTATTTCAGTTTTCAAATGGAAAACAAATAAATGATAGAAAACTTAGACTCATATCCTATTAATCCTATTGTAGACAAAGATATCTTCTGTATGTACAATTTTTTTGGTCTTTCTTTCTTCCATACAACTTCCAAATTCAGTAAAAATCTAGCACAAATCCTATAAAAAGATCACTGCGTCTTTGAGCAAAATAAGATTAATTTTGAATTGTACTGATGTGGTGCACATTTATTTCTTTTCTTCTTGGTCTTTCTGCTTCAGCACAAAAGCTAATTGATTATGCATTTACCAGGCCCATCTGCCCAGCTGAAGGAAGAATCTCTCTATCTAGCTAGAGAACCGCTCTTCTTCACAAGTTATATGAGCTGGTATGCCTGGGGGACATGTCTAAAGTCTCTCTGCTCATGTTTTATCCTGTTTGATTTCATTTTCTTAAAGTGTGAGCAATGTATCTTTTGTTTGTGAATAAGATTAGGGAGCATGTTTTTCCAATACACATCTGTAAAAGAAAAAATGTTTGGCAATGCATTTTTGTTTTTTTTTTTTACATCTAACTAGATAGCATTTAACACCGTCTCTGCAGTGTTGTAAAATTCTTTGTACCTGTTGTTTCCTGTCTAAAACCTATAATTAAAATAATGTTTTTCCATTGTCATCGTCTCGTGAGTTTCAGCAATTCCTTTTTATTATGCCAGAGATCCAGTAGATGTGTTAGATTGGGAAGAGGCCATGTCACATTCACTCAGATGTGATTGTTTAAGGTTCCTCGATGGATGTAATATGATATGTTTAGAGGCAGTGTTTAGATGGTTTGAACATAGCCCATTTTACACTTCACTGATTTCTACCGAGCAGAGAACATGTCTGCCTTTGTTTGCTACACTGATGGAGCCATGTTCACCTCTTTAGACATAATTGCCTTCAAGTAGAGGGAGTCATTTTTTCCAACTCTATCGTATAGAAGTCTGTCACTGAACAAACTGATCAAGACATGAGGGAATAAAATCTGTGTGTCATAGCTGAATGGCAAAACAAAAGCCTCACACGCGAATCTGGATTATACCAGGTTGAGACGGGTGAGCAGCCCAGGAACATAGCTTGATTAACATCACAAGTCGTGGGATTAATAAACTGGCATCAATAGAGGAAGGGTACAAATCAAGAGATATAGACCAAGGATCCAAAACAAATACTGTGAGAGTGACAAAGAACCAAATTCAGAAAGCCAAAGCAATAGGAGTAAAGCAAGGATAATGTAATAGCAAACTAAGAGATAGTGTGCAGATTCGATTTTCTTAAGCAAGCCATTTTATTTCTCTGAACCTCAGTTTCATCATTTTTAAACATGAGGATTTGATTATTGACAAGGACTCTTCCAGCTTTAACATGTTTTAATTCCAATTCTAGGATGTAAGAAAACACAGAGGACGAATGCTAAATTCGGATACTAGGCAACTGTCTACGTTTATGAAAGGGCATATCAGCAGGCAGGCAAATAAGGTGGTAGTGTAGAATATTTAGGTGGTCATACTGCATTTTGAATCTTTATAATAGAGCTTGAATGTATAAGGGGTAGAAAAGTACAAGGCAAATATGTTCCTTCTAAAAAAGGATTAAGACTTCATTATGCTTATATAGTGAGAAAAGTAGTGGTCATACTGGTAACGAGCAATCTAGAGGAGAGCAAAAGAAGGAGGGAAAAAGGAGAAAAAGGAAGAAAATAGAAAATTTTGGAGGTATGGGTTGTAAAGGAGCTGGAAGAGAGGCTCAGACACTAGCAATGGGAAAGAGCTGAATAGGACCTGGAGACCAAAAATAAATGGTGCTTTGAAGGGAGGGGGTGCTTATTTTCCTGCATAATCATGAATATATCTATAATTCATACGTATATGTACTCTTCTATAGAAACTACTGACGTGGACATAGGAAGTGATACCCCATATTTTAGACAACAGTTCTTAGTATGGCATTATATTGAACATACTTTAACGGTATGACATGGAATTTTAATTTTAGAATGTTCATTTTCTCAGCCCCTAAGCTAATATTGCTAAGCCACCTGTGGTCCATGGAAAATTATTTTGTTGGAAAAGATATCATGTGCCTTTCTGGAGTCCACCCTCTATATTTTAAACCCGATTTCGCTCCTGCAAACACATCCTTGTGCATGCCACAGCTGTGCCTCTATCCTGTGTCCTTGAAGTAACTTTTAACAAGTGAGATGATTCCCCTGAGGAGTGATATTCCAGTGATCATTTCTCACTTGTGGAGCCCCATTTTTACTGTTATTTCTTTAATTTTAATAATTCTCATTACCTTGAATCATTTATGAAGGTAACTCTGTGCCAGCTCTTAGTGACCAGACCAACTGAAAACAAATCAGTGACCTCTTAGAAGCTAATGTGGCAAATGTGTCCTATTGCTCCCAATAGGATGGGAAATATTAACACTTAGGATAAGAGGTTAATAAAAACTTGAGTCAAATGTTGTAATGAATTCATTCACAGAGCAGAAATGTATTTTAACATTTTGTAATATGTATAAAACATTTATAAATATCAACTAATGTATATTTAATGAACATAGCAAGGATTCTACTGCCTAATATCCAAACATTATATTTCATAATTGTGATCTGCTCACTGGGCAACATTTCACAGATGAGAGGTCATGGCTGTGAAAACAATTTTTAGAAGCATAAGCCCCAAATGCACATTTTATAGCATTTTAGCAAATCAGATTACTGTATTTACCCATGTTCGTCTCTGTCCCTTAATTTTGAAAAGGAAGTAGACTTCAGTATTGTTATTTTACTCAGAAGATGTTTACTGAGCACTTCCTGTGTGCTGTGGAGTCTGAAAGGACACACGGGAATTTGCTAGGTCACAGAACGGGGCTGACCTTTTTTCAGACAGTGGAAATCCCACATGCAAAAAAGCCAGAGCTATGAGAACATGGAATTATTGGAGAAACTAAGGCTAGCTTGGTTCACCCAGGGCAAAAGGTACCTGTAGGAAATGAAGTGAGAGAGGTGAAATTTATCAGCAGCCTTCTGTGTCATCTGTGGGAGTTGAGCTTCATTCTAAAGGCTGTAGGGAGCATGTAAGTAACATGACTGCATTTGCATTTCAGAAAGCTAAATCTAGCAGCAGCTTGAAATAAAGACTGAGAGAGGGATGGTTAAATCTGGACATAAGGAAGCCAATTAAGAGGTTATTTCATTGATCCAAATGAGAAAGAATGGTTAGGACTAAAATTGTGGAAGAAGAAACGAAGCGACCGGAGAAGCAACATGGAGCGAGTAAGCATGGGCCTTGGAGTCTGTCAGAAATAACTTTTAATTCCCGCGATAGTATTTACTATCTCTGTGGCTTTTTGAAAGTTATTAACTTCTTTAAGATTACAGTGATGTGGCCCAGTGCCTGGTGTGAGTGCTCAGTGAATGGCTAATATTATTTTACTATTTGGAGGGTGTGGTCTACAGGACTTGGTAACCAGTTGTATGTAGGGGTTGAGAGAAAGAACACAATTTATTTATTTTTTTCCCCAAATATGTTTATTTTATTTTTTCAGTGTTACAAGATTAATTGTAGAACACAATTTATAATGGCTCCCAAATTTTCCCTTCAGATAAAATTGTCAATGGCAGAGGCAAAGCCCCTGAGAAGTTGAAGAGTGGTATAAATGGCGAGTTTTCAATAATAAGAGAAAACATGTGCAACCCAATCTGTACATTTATATTTGGAAGTGAGGTTTCAAAATAGAACCAGTGGCTGGTCGCTGTGGGGTAGAGAACTGGAGAGAAAAAGAAAAGCTAAGCAAGACAGATGAGGCATCTAGAGGTAAGAAGTTAGTCTTCATAGGGTTTAACTGAAAGCTAATGGATGTTTTTAAGAAGGCAAGTAATACAATAAAAATATGAGGAAATATTGTGAGTCCTAGAATCATTGAATTCTAAAGCTGAAATAGATTATAGAGTCCATCCAGCTCAATTGCCAAATCCATGACTCCAAGAACCAGCTAAGCACATAAGCTTTTCTGCACAAAAGCTACCTTTGCTTCATCCAATTCAGTATCTTCTGGGCAGAGCCTTTTTGGAAAGGATGATGGTGATTTTTTCCATAGAATGCTTCTCCAGACCCAGAGGGACCATTTAGTAACTACTCATAGATCTACCATTGAAAAGTGTCAGTAAAAAAAAACAAAAAACAAAAAACTCTTGCGCTGATTCAGCCTATGTTTAGAAGTTCATCTTTCTCTCTTATAAACCTACCAATTTAGGTACCAATGTGTACCTTCCACTTTAGCTGTTGGCTCTTGATAATTTCCACCTATCAGTACAGGGCATATAATTTCTATTGGACTTTCTTTCAGCTATTTAATTTTTTGCTGTTTGCCATAAAGAAGATGTGCTTTGATGGCCAAAATTGCATGTAACCAAGTTTTGAGGGTTTTTTTTCTATTAAATCTGATAATGACAAATAATAATAACAATAATAGAAAATAACAACAATGTGTTTATGACATACTTAATATCCACCAGACACTTTTTAAGTGCTTTATACATACAGAGTCCTGTAATTCTTATATGTGATAGACACCTTTATATTCCTCTTTTACAAGAGAGGAAACCAAAGCCAGAGAGCTTAAGTAGTTTGTCCAAGGTCACACAGCTAGTGAATTACAGAGCCTATATTCAAACCCAGGTAGTGGCAGTCTGACTCCAGAAACCTGGCTCTTAACCCCTCATCGTACTGACCAATAAATACGTTTTGCTGGCGAAGAAACAGATGCTATATTGAACACTATATAGCAATGGTCTCTTCAGGTATAATTAGTTATAACTCCCTTAATAGTATTTATTTCTCTCATTTTGCCTCTCACAAAATCTTCATCCAGGTATTTATTTCTGTTTTGATAATTGCCTTAAGATGCATATGTTTGCATTTGTTCTCATTTTGATTCAGTTCTTGATTATGAATATATGCCCAGGGCAATAGCAAGGGTTACACAAAAAACAAGGGAGAGTGGGGAGATGGATGGATGGAAGGATGGATGGATAAATAAACAAATAAGCCCCCCCACACACACACACACTTCTTGGCTCTCAAGGGGCTCTGGGATGTGATAAAGCAAAACACTGTTAAAAATTCATACAAGTAACTTGCATTGTATATTATGCATGGCAACTAAACTTTTTAGTGTCTTGGCAAAGCCCTGGGGCAGTAGAGAGGTACCTCAGAGCAGAGAAAGTGCATTTGAAATGGTAATGAGAAGCGAACTGTGTGACAAAGTGCTAGTCAGTGAAATATTTCTCTGAGACAAACATATATTTTGGAGAAGGTGGAAAGTCATTGACTGCTGCTGTAACATGACCTATTTCAATGTTTTCTTTTTTGCCCCCACACTATGCTTAGATGACTTTACAGAGGACACAGTTTTCAGAGTGCAATAAATACCAATCCTTTAGAAGCTTGATGCTAACATGTTGGGTTGTTAGTTCTCAGGATGGCAACTTTGGGTTTCCTTGTTTTAAGCCACCAGTAGATCCTATATTAAAGTACTTCCAAGGTTTAGAATCCTTGAAATACTACTCTGTTTTAAAGAAAATTCCAAAATTCTTCTTCATCGTGCCTTAATAGACTGTAAACTTGCTTTTTCTCTGGACTGTTGGATAAACAGTGAGTGAATTCCTTATATAGCACATTTTTGTTGGTACAAAGTTCATTAAAGTCTCAGCCTTCTGGTTGCTGATGAATAAAATATGATAATGAAAAAGAAGCAGCTTCCAAGTTTGCAAGAGTCATTGGGTACCATTTCTCATCACACACATCGGCTTCAGTGTTCAGTACAGCCTGTGGGATCCTAGTATAATGCGCTGCCTTAAATCAGCTGGAACTTCCAGATGCTCTAGGTTTTTGTTCAGAACTTTGAGGTAGGAGATTGGGAAAGAGAGCCTGTCTAGGGAAGCTCACAGTCCCCTCCCCTAAGAAGAAATTTAAGGAAGCAAGGGAGGTAGGCCGCAGTGGACTGTGAAAACCACAGACATCATCTCCAGAGATAGAGCACTCAGAGGACAGGGAATGAAGTTGTGTTAATGTTGTGTTGGGAACAAAGAAAAAAGACAATGGACAGGCAAATCTTCAAGAGCTTGTCCTTCGCTAAGGCAAAGACAAGCCTGGGCTGGCCCCACACTACATCATCACAGCCTTTTACCCTTGGGAACTCCAAAAGAAAACGCCAGAAACTTGGAACACAAACCAGCAAAATCAGGATCGACCGCCAGTGTCTTTTGACATATATGTGATGCTCTTTGGTTCCTTTGAGAAGGCTTCTAGAGTTCAGTATCCTGACTTTGTAACAAGGCTTGTGTGTATGAGAAGTGGAAGTGGTCATGAATAGGCTCAAGAGCCTGGCGCCATGAATTTTTTATTCAAGGACCATAGGCTTTCGGCAGTGTAGAAACAGATGAGGTCACATGACTGTCAGTACTCAGACCTCTCCCTGGCATCCCCATAAGCACTTATAGGTGTTCCCTGCAATTTGCAGGATCACAGCTTCTCAGTACCTGAGTCTTTCCAGTGATTTCTGGGCTCAACACACCCCCTCTCCCCTCCCCCCCCAAGTATCTCGCCTGCTCGGAACCAGTCCTTTCAGTTTTCTGCTCTGGCCTACTATGGCCATTGCTACAACTAACAGTGCACTCTTTATGTGGACCGTTTCCCTTTCAGGACTCCCAGTGTTGCCCACCCCTTCAGTGTACCTCACTGCGTCACCAGGGCCATACTCTGTTCTGCGTAGAAAGGAGCAAACTGCCCCGACCCCTCTTCTGTGTCCATTTCTGTCACCTGGCCCGGAAGAGGCACTACGGATGCTCAGTCCGTCATGAACACAGTTCCTTCGATTTTTGTCCACAGCCCTTATTGAGTAACAATGTTTGTGGAGCCAGAGAAAACATATTATGTCAGGCCATCGTCAGTCCTCCGCCGCTAGCCCCCAGACATAGCCCTCACCACAGATTTCCACAAGAGGCCTGTACTCAAAGGTTTCCCCCCGACCCATCCAAATAACCAATGCATTCAACTGCCCCGGGAGATGTTATATGCCCTACGCTCATTCTCAGTTTATGCTGAGGCTGGACCACTCAGCTACCTAACTGGGGATTCCTAGTACCTTGCAGGCTTACTGTGTTTGAGGTCCTGGGGCCAAATGATTTTCCCCTGGTTTTAAGTGCTATCTGAAGAAACACTAGGAATGAGTATTTAAGAGGAGGTTTGGGGGGTTTGTTTCTTTTTTTCTTTGGTGGTGCGGTAGAGGTAGATACTATCTGTGATGAATCTGGCCCACGACTGTAACATAATAAACTACGGAACACCCACCATACAACCACGAGGCCAGACAGGCCCAACTTTTAAGTTTACGGAGGGAGAACACTTAGAGGAAACAGTAACAATGTCCGAACTGAACGATTTCTCCCTTCCTTTTGAATCTCTCACCCACTAGCTTTTGTTGCCTTGGACCTTTTTAAAGTAGAGGCCACTAGTCTTGTATATTGTGCCCCTGAGACTCAGAATATGCTGGTTTGAGGAATGTAATGTCTTAGAGGACACAGACTGTGTCTCCTGTGCATCTTTCCATCATCTGGCATGCGTGTACTCTCAATGAATATTAAACAATAAGGTGTGACCCTCTTAACCATAAGAGATGATTCCTCGTTTTGTGATGATGTGCCCTGGGAATAAAGAATGCCTCCTTCATTTTCCATGGCTGTCAAACTGGCATCTTTCATCAACACTAAATTTCCTTTTAAGTAGTGGAATGCCTTACACAGTTTTAACAGGAAATCTCTCAACACTTCTAGCTATTTGTCGAAAAGAAAACAACTCTTTTTTTTTTCCAGATGCATCTTGCAGAAAACCATTTCCCAAATAAAATACAAAAATGTAGTATCATATTTGGAGGGAAAGAAATAAGCCCCTGAATCATAGTGCCAGTTTCATGTTTTCCTTAATGTTGCAAAGGTGATTATTTTTGCCATAATCTTCTGGCCGTTAGCCCAGGATGGCAAGCTGCATAGTGCCTTGTTAAATAAAAGAGAGGGGAGACTTTCTTGAAGCCATTTTTTCAGAGGATTTGTACATATGTATGTGGGAGGAGTGTGGATAGAATTTTCTCAGGACAAAAATTTCCCATCAATTACTTTCATAATAATTCATGAAAAAATGGAGGTCTGTCACGTGTTATTAATTCAAGCCAAGGAAATATACTCTGATCATCAGTATTGTTCCCAAACAACATATAAATATCATGGAATGTTCCAAACCACCAAATAGCTTATACTCGTGATGCATTCTGTGGCTCCTTCCTTCCTTCTATCCCTCCCTCCTTTCTTCCTTCTTTTCCTTCTTCCTTCCTTCCTTCCTTCTTTGCTTTCTTTTATTTTTAGTTGGGAGTCTCTTGGTTCATAAAGGAGAGGAGTGGGCACCTATAGAATGGGTTAGTGCCTTGCCTCGGCCTCCATGATAATCATTCTTTACATTTTGGGGGTCTGTTCGAATGTGTACAGTTCTAAAAAGAACAGTTTGTTTGGAAAGGGGCTAATTGGCATGAGCTGCCATTGCTGTCGTGCGAAGTCCTGCTGACAAGGCTGAGGTTGGCAGAGAAACAAATAAAAGCAACTGATAAATGTCAGAAGTGAGTTGGAGTAAAACATACTGTTTGTTTAATGTTGATAAAAGGGCAGGTGGAAAGTATATCAAATCCTCTTCTCAGAGAGTTCTTGACTCATAAATTGCAAATACTCACAAGAAATTAAATGTATGTCTTACTTAGTCATAGCTAAAACAATACAATAGCAAGTGTCCCAGGAGTAGTAGCGCTTCTATCAGATCTGAGAATTATGAAAAGTTATGTTTCAAAAAGATGATAATTTTAAGATATCCTTTAGCCATTGTAATATCAGACCAGAGGGACAGTGGCATTCTAGAAAATAACCCTGGGGTAATAAAATTTATTGTTTGAAATCAAAATATTGTTGGAAAAAAATGTGTATTAATGGTTGTTAATCAAAGCCTGTTTTTAAAGCGACTTGATTTCTATTCAAATTTCTGAGATCCATTACCTTCCACTCTGATTACTCTTAAATTGGTCATGACTCCTAATGTTTTATCATAAGTTTTAATTTCCTGCTCTCTTAATGTTATCTGACAATACTAGCACTGGGGCCCTATCTATTTTAAAGGTCACCTTCTTTTGAAATACACACATATAAGGAAAAGGATGGACTTGTGTTGTGAATAATACTTTACTTGTTTTTCCTTGTTCTTTACATCTATGTTAACTATACTGGCTTTTCCAAAAGAAGCAAGATCTGTGAATAGTTAACTCAGAGCAAAAATATTTTAAATTACATGTTGATTTCTTTTAATGCAGTAATACGAAGTTCTGACTTGGCATTACAACCATGATCTTCTTGGGAGAATAAGGGCACACATGCTGCTTATCTGATTGACACTTCTTTCAGAAGCAGGAGATAGTTTTATTGACTTTGGTGTAAATCCCAGAGTCCAGGCTTCCTTCATATAAAAAATAATAATACAAACCTTGGCTGTTGGGAAGGTCACAGACTTTGGATCTGAGCTGAAGATCTGTTTTATTTGGGACTCCCAAGCACAATTTTCATACAAGAACTCATCAGATTCACTTCATGGCAAAATAAATGCGTTTTTACTCCATCCCAGGTGTAGGGTGAGAGGCCCCTATGTTGTAGGGGGCGGCTTGCGCAGTATTTACACTTCAATATTGAGTCCCTGTAAACTCAGTTAGAAAAGTGCAAGTCATCCAGGTAGGCTTGATAAAAATCAGAAAAACCCACCTAAAAGTTTGAGCAAATTCCCTTCTTTTGCTTTGCTCTACTCTCGTAAAGAATCTGTGATTTGGGGAGAAGTTACACATTTTTGTTGTTGGAAACATTTGTCGTTGTTATTGTTTGAGATGCCACTAATGTAAGAAACAACCAAGAGGTGTGGCAGTGGGCAAACAATGTGACCTTCACAGATAGGGATGGCGCCAAGAAAACTTAGAGTCCGAACTTTTGATGTCAAGTGACTTTTTAAATTTTATTTTTTTTTTCTGATTTTTGAGGAAGTAGATAGTCATTGTAGGAAATTTAGAAACCACAGAGTAGTAAATCTTGAAAATATGGAAAAGTATAAAAATGCAGGGGGGAAACGGTTTATTCTCCTACAAACCAGAAAGAACAACTGTCAACATTTTTGGCTTATCTTCTTGCAGGTTTTTCATTTTTTATTTAATGTGAATCATATTATTTATGTAATGTTACATCTTGTCTTCTGTTTAACGCTAGTCACATGTAAGTTATAATACCAGTAAATGACTTTTTGGGAAATCATTTTAATGGCTCTATCGTGTTCCATAATTTACTTAAATATTCCCCTGATGCTGGATATTTAGAGTGCCTCTAATTTTTCTGCATTCTAAGTAATTCTACATTGACTACTTTTTTGCTTGCATCTTTGCCTGTGTTTCAGATTATCTCCCTAGGAGAGCTTCCAGCAATAAAATAATAGGTCAAACAAAATGAACATTTTTAAGATTTCTATTATGGTTTCAAATTCATTTCCAGAAAACCTTAGCTCATTTATGTTACAACCAACAGTGTTTGAAAGGACCTGTCTTACTACTTGTTTTCCCAGCACCGAGTTTTATTTTAATAAATAAATTTAATTTAAACTTTTTTTTAATCTTTGCTAATTTTGTCGATACAGGGTGGTTTTGTGTTTTAATTACCATTTCTGCCTTTGATTAATTTTCAAACTAATGTAAACTTGTTGACAGACCTGAAGGCCAGATCCTGCACCACTTCCTCAGGAGATAAGATGTTTTATTTACATTAAGAATTGCCTGTTGAGTATTGATACGTATTTGAAGGGATATATAAAGTATATCATGCACACATATTTTATATCAGTTAAATGCAAAGAATAGTTAATTGGGGATTAGAAAAGCACAAAAGGAAAAGTACTTGCATAATTAATGCTTGATTTTTCTTTTCTTTTTTTATTCATTACTTTTTTTCATTTGAAGAGTTTATTTGAGCAAAAATCCATTGGAATGGGGCAGTGCCTGACCGGCTCCCCCTTTTGAAATTTTTAATCATGGCTATTATACCCCATAAACTTAAAAGTGAAAAGGCACAACAATAGTAAACCTGATTTGTTTGGATCTTTTTGAATTGATATTTTCTGCCCCGTTTTCTACCTAAAAAGGGAAATAAAAAAAGTTGACTCATGTATGAAAGAGAAATTCTTCATTTTCCACTTGTGGAATATCATTCAATCCAAAATCCATCTGTAGGATAATAATACTTTCCTTACTTTTCTGTATCTCATCACCTTCCTGTTTCAAAATTTTTACTTCAGTGCAAGTAACATGTGTAGTGGGGAAGAAGTCTCTGCCCTTTTATTAAATTTTATTTCTTGTAAGACAAACGTTGGGATATGAGCTTAGTTTAGTTCTAGAAAGCCTCAGGTAGGAAAAAATACTGCCCTTAAGAAGAACAGAACTCTGACCATACAGTATAAAAGATAGGAAGTAATACTGCACATTAGTAGTATTGCACATGAAATGGGTTGTATTTTTAGATTTCAAAATTATATCCTGCTGTTGTTTTATTTTACTATTGCTGTTATTTTATCTGGGCCTGATAAAAACAACCTGGCAGTGGTTTCCAGCGTGGACTTTGAAGTCAAACAGACTTGTACAAACTCCTTTCATTTCTGACACCTACCTGTTTGGTTCTTTCTCCCATCAGGTGGCTATTAACCACACTTTGTATTGTATGTCTTTTGTGGCTCTACATGAAGTGCGTGAAAAATATGTATACAGTGGATATAGCAGCTACAAAAAAGAGGTGCTGACAGGTACAGAGAGCCTCAGGTCTAAGACATTTGCCTCATTTACCTTCAATCAGCTGAGCTAAAGAAGCATCAATTTTCTCTTGAAAAATTTTGACTAAAAGGCAAATCCCTCTAAATATCTTATTAAAATATTGATAACTCTTTTTATCCCTACATTTTGTGCAATTACATGTGAATGAAATAAATGTGAAGGAATGAAGAGACAAAAAGACAGGAGGGAGGTCCTGTAATGGAGGTCTGGTTAAATAAATTAGGGTATTTCTCTAGAGGAGAACCATTATGCAGCATTAACCATAATGCCTTAGAAGACTAATGACACAAGACATTTTTCATGATATGTTAAGTAGAAAAAAGCTGATTATAAAAGTGTCTATGTAATGATAATAATTTCTCAGAAAACATAATTATATATGTTTTAAATCAGCCAGGAAAATGTCCACTAAATTGTTTATGATGGTTCTCCCTGTGTGATGATTGTATGAAACCTGTAATAGTTTTATAAGTTTAAAATATTATTTTCAGGGAAAGGAGGAAAAATAAACTCTATAAAGATAGTATATGCATATACTAGCCTTTGGGGCTCACAGATCTTTTTAAAAACTGATTTTTAGTGTTTCACACTTTTGTCTTTTAATTTTCCCCTTTGCTGGCATAAGGAATTATGAGATGTTATTGAGTAAAGACATATCAAAGTACGAAGAAGAGAAAAAATTTTTACAGCAAAGTTTCCTTTGCTCAAATCTTATTTTTTTTTTGCTCAAATCTTATTTTACATTAATTTAGAATGGTAGGGGAAAAGTAATAAATAATAAATAATAAATTTCAACCCAAGATTTTCGCACAAATTGACAAGCATATTTATTTGTTTCTAAATTATTTCTTTGAAAATTTCGGGTAAATTTCCATTTTTACCAATAGCTATTGCCCTTTAGTAGCAAACCTAACATATATTATAATATAGTCTCTGCCATATTATAAAAATGCTGGTGAAATGTGAAGACAAATAAAAGAAAACCAGCATAATCTAACAATGTAGGTTTTAAGCTGAACATGGTTCTTGGTCCATTCAGTCCTTGACTCTACTATGCCTTTGGCAAAGGACAAAAGTTGTTACTAAGGCACACTTTCCCACAATCCACTTAGGATGTAGTCATGAGTATAAACGTTTAATGGTTAACTACCACGCATGACTTTCCTCTTCCTTCATCATTGCAATGAAATGCTGGGAAGAGAAGGCAGCATAAGACATTAGATAGCAGGCTTATAGGTAAAAGTTGTTTTAGGGTCAACTTGTTACCGATTCTGGGACGTAGATTCTTTTCTACTTCTGTTGTCCATGATAAATGTGTACTTGCTCCAGGCTCATTCTGCTACAACAGAAGATTATAGAAAAACAGCATGAAGCTCAAATGTTTCAGTCCTTCATTCAGTCAATAAACACTTCTTGAGAAAGGCTCAATACTGACACTTTCGAAGTTACGTAGGAGAGTAAGATAAGAACTCACTCCCATGAAGTTTGTTCTGGTAGAAGAGATAAGCCATACACAAACAGAACTTACTTTATATGTTTAGAAAATGAGAAGTCTGATGAGAAAGGGACAGAGAAGGTTATGTTCAGCTGGTGGAAGCTTAGAGGTAAATCAAGAAAGGATTTGTGGAGAAGTTGCATTTCAGTTATGACCTAAAGTACAGGGAGCACTTTGGCACAAGTAGATGGATGCAGTGGACACACATAACAATAAACCCTTGAGGGGCACCTGGGTGGCTCAGTTGGTTAAGTGTCTGCCTTCGGCGCAGGTCATGATTTGGGGGTCCTGGAATTGGGCACTGCCTCAGGCTCCCTGCTTGGGGGAGGGAAAATCTTAACAAAAAATAAACCCTTTAGTTTCTGGTATATAATAAGGATTGGTTCCATTTGTTAGGGTAAAAAGGCTTAGTTGCTATAACAAAATGACCCAACAAAAAAAGTTATTGTACTTTCATGGAACAGCCTGAATAGTCCTGGATGGTGAGCAGACACCTCGGATGCACACAGACATACAGGGACCCAGATTCCTGACCCCATGTTATTCCATCTTCCTCTGGGGCCACTGTTATCATCGGGGTGGTTGAAACTGCACCTACCGCCTCCTAATTCTGGCAGGTAGGAAGGGGAAAGAGTGGAGGAAGCACTTGCAATGGGTTAAGGTTTCCACTGATGAGCTAAGTCACCTAGCTAAACTGGGGCAAGGAAATGTGGTCTGGCTTCGTGGTCATGTGGTTTCTAGAATTCTGTTACTAAGGAAGAAAGGGAAAACAGATTTTGGTGGGTAGCTGTTATTACTATTGCATAGTACTGATCATCACCATGCCATCAACATACCCTAATAATCTGAGATACCTAGTCCATCTCCCTCAGCAGTGCATTTTCTGCTATACAAGTGTCTTAATTAAGCCCAAGATATTCTTGTCACCATTCCTATAGAATAGAATCTAAACCATTCCCCAGACCTAACTCAAGCTCTCATTGAGTAAACTTCCCTTGCTGCTTACATACAGCTTGTATCTTTGCCCCTAAGTATCCTAAACTGTGAAGAAATGGGTTGTAGAGTGAATGACAAAACCAGTGCATCCACCTGCACTGAATTCCCTGGTTTTTTTTATTAATGCATTTCACAGTACAGTGGCAGGGGAAAATTGACTGAAATGTTTTATTCTATACTAAATTCTTCTCTTTTGCCTTTTAAAAACCATTTACTGAAAAAAACATCTTCAGGTTCATTTTGAAATTTCAAATAATAGCTCACTTCTTTTGAAATATTTTGCAGTAAATTAAATGGGTAATAATGAATGCTGTGGGGAGTTTATAGCTTTCATAATATGTGCTTTTCTAACTGTTCTAATTTTTCATGGTCATCTTGGATGAGAAGTGGCACATCATCTTATTTAAGCTTGGGAATTATACCAAATGGGGATTTGAGTGCTGTGCAAGAATGTCTATTTTTAATCAACTTTTCATTCTATATCCTGTCGACATAGTGATTTATTTGTGACTCCGAAATGGCAGGACAAGTCACCTGTCTGTAGTGATCACTTGTCTCAGGGAATCTTAATTGTAATGCTAATTCAATCTTGGAGTCAGTGAGACAATCAACTAAATGATAAGTACAAGATATTGATAAATGACAAGTAAGGAAAGCATTTAGTAAGTAATTGGTAAATCTGTTTTATCTTAATGTGTTGAAAAATTTGAAAATTAGGAGAAAGAAATAAGAGCATATATATGAAATTTTATAAAGTAACTGCTATATCCCAGATATTGTTCTAGATGTTGTGGAGGGTTTTAGAAATAGGAAGAGTGAACTCAGCCTTTGGTTGATCTTTGCCTCTACTGAATGGAAGGCAACAGATATTTTCAAAAGGGAAAGTGATACTGACAAGGCAATTTATCAAGTGTAGGTTATATCAGAAGACAAGAACTGGCCTGTCGGGCAGGAGATGTGGCTTTCAGGATATACACCAACTGGATATGTGACCCTCAGAAGGTTTCTCCTTCTCTTCAGGCCATGGTTTCCCCACTTGCAATATGAGGGGGTTGCATTAAGTAGACTATGATCCCAGAGAGATTGTGTGATTGACTTATGAAGCTATATAATATAAATGATCTACTTATATTGAGAGAATGCAAAGTATTGAGGGAAAACAATATAAGTGTGAGAAGTTCACATTCCCTGTGATGATGATGTTTAATGGACAAAGATTATCTAAGATTTTCAAGTGATTACTTTCAATGACCTTCAAGGACCCTTCTAACGCTGGGGCTTCATGATTATTGATAGGCAAAAAATGAGATCTCTTTTATTCTCTTAAAAACTCTTAAAGGATCTAAATTAGGTGTTATTTTCACATCTATAACTGTACTCATCAGATGAATTGGAGAGAATCCAAATGGAATGAATAAAAAATGAAAGTCTGTGTATCTTTGTAGGGGCAGGGATGGGTTCTTTGACTTTGAGTAAGATGAAAAACTTTAATTTACAAAACCATAAGGAAAACATGAAAATAATATATATAACTTACTGAAAAGTGTAAGAAAAGCCAAGTCAAGAAAGAGAAATGAGTTGTCTGATACAAGGAAGAATTGGAATGAAAATGATCGGATGTGTGTCAGAAAAGTGGAATTGGGACAGAACACTAGAACAAAAATCCATTGACTGATATATGAAAAAAGAATGGGGCTGGAATATTTTAAATTCAGATGTCCCAGTGTCATTTAGATTAATTTAAAAAACTTGGAACTTGAGAATTTCATGATGCTTGTGCATGAGATGGGGCTAAGGTTAGCAATAACTTTCAAAAGTGAAGAAATTTCTTACAATGATAGAGGCCAGAAACATTTCTCTAGCCCTACTCTCTTAGACATTATGTTTTCTTGCCTGTTTCCTGAAGGAAGAGTCTGTATTAGCAAAGTTTCAGTTATACCACTCTGTAATAAAGAAAGAATTATAGCTTAGTGCTCTAGGTGTGAAATCATTGAGACCACTTGATGTAGTGTCAATTCTAGATTCTAGTCCATACTGCCAGTGACACGGATGACACATCAATGACTTTAGCCAAATCACTAAACCTACCTATAAAAGTTTTTTCATATAACCAAAGGGACTACCACCTCATGTAGTTGGATAAGAGTCAAAAAGGGTTAAACGACTTTGAGATTTTGAGATGCTATAAAAATTCACCAATTTTCTGTACCTTCTTTGCTGTCCTATTTTACTTTTTAAGTAAGCTCTATGCCCAACATGGGGCTTGAACTTACAACCCCGAGATCGAGAGTGACGTGCTCTATCAACTGAGCAAGGCGGGTGCCCCGTATTTTTTTAAGTAACTTGGTTCATATGACTGTGCAGGAAAATATTTTGAAATTTAGGATTGATTGAAGTACCTGGAAGTTTTAAAATTCAGATGAGTTTCTCTGATTATCTTCATGCAAGACCTTTTGTTGTTAACAATAAGAATAATCCATAGTTTGACTAATGTAAGAGCAACCACTGAAATTGGTGGTTGGACTGTTTGGACTATTTAAAATTTGTTGGATTATATTAAATTTGTAGTGTCCCCAGAATCATGTCATGATTACCTTATTTTGTCCAGAACTGGCCGGGGGTGCATACCCTTGTAATAACCTTACTCTGGGGTTACTGTACTTGCTTGTAGGCAAATTGCTTAGTTCTTCTTAAATGTTTAAAGTATTCTCACACAACCTGACAGCTTTCTGCAGTGGACTGACCTGAGCCATTTAGATCACATGGAAGTTTTAGTTTTTTGTTTTTTGTAAATTACGGTGGCCTCTGATGAGGTCTCCAGATGATTGAGGGTTACTCCCCAAAACCTCACTATCAGATTATAATAAAAGCTACTCTCAAATCAAATAAAATCAAATCAAATGTTGCTGTACACACATTTATTATTGAAACATTTATTAGCAATTCAGCATATAAAAACAGTTCATTCAACCTGTTCTGTAAGCTCATAGAAATCCTGGTTCACTATCCCTACAAGTGCTCTAGAGATTCAGAGACAACTTCCCTAAGAAAGATCTGAAAGAGTGTAGGGCTAATCCTATCATACAATAACTGCTCCTAGAAGTGAGTGGGTGTGGGTAACCATGGTATTAAATTTAGAGATGGTGTATTACCATTTGTTGCTCCATTGAGAAATGACGATGGTGACAGTGATGGCGATGATAGAAAGATTAATAGGAAAAGTAGCAAGCACATTACTATACCATGTTTTCATCCCCCAAAGGTAAATTTCACAAGGGCAGGAACTTTGTTTTATTTACCACTTTACCTTCAGCACTGAGAATTGTGCCTGGACCATAGTAAACATTTTATAAATTTCTGTTGAATGAACCAATGAACAACAGTTAGGGCTAGGGTTAACAATTGAGTAACTGATGGGTCAGGAACTGTTTTAAGCTCTTTCCATGCGTTATTCCATTTACCACATAAACCCGAGAAAAGCAAATTAAATAGAGTAAAAC
Source organism: Procyon lotor (assembly GCA_028646535.1). Taxonomy (NCBI): domain Eukaryota; kingdom Metazoa; phylum Chordata; class Mammalia; order Carnivora; family Procyonidae; genus Procyon; species Procyon lotor. The sequence continues at coordinate 21,564,606 of CM053612.1, forward strand.
TTTTACTGATATAAATGTTCAGGGGCGCCTGGGTGGCTCAGTCGTTAAGCGTCTGCCTTCGGCTCAGGTCATGATCCCAGGGTCCTGGGATCAAGCCCCGCATCGGGCTCCCTGCTCTGCGGGAAGCCTGCTTCTCCCACTACCATTCCATCTGCTTGTGTTCCCTCTCTCGCTGTGTTTCTCTCTGTCAAATAAATAAAATCTTTAAAAAACAAATGTTCAGGAAATAAAGTATATTAATTAGTTGAATTTTCTGGTTAACAGAGCATTACACTTCCAATTTCTTTTTATTTTAACCCTTTTAATTGCAATTTTTTTTTAAAAGTCAGTGACTTTCCTGCCTCAGTAAATTGAATTTAGAGGACATTCGTGAATATTTGGTGAGCTGATTAAAGATTTTCTCAGGGCCTGGGAGAAGCTCCAAGCATCTCTTGTTTCATGCAGAATCATAAATGGAGGTGTAATACATTGGATTAAATGCTTAAATAATTTCATAACATCCTTTAGAAGCTGTTTTTTCTTTTTTCTTTCTTGGGGATGTGGGTGGAGTTGTGTGGGTGAATGTTTACTATAATCTTTTTTTTTCTCTGCTGGTTCTCTCATTCACTCTTACATATGTCCTGGAGAGGCCGTAGAACATGGCGGAGGAAGCAGAGGTGTGTGAGAAGTGTGAGAAAACTATTACAATCCTAGCTCTGTCATTTAACTGCTGTGTGATTGAGACAAGTTTCTAACATCTCAGAACCTTGTTTCTGCTTCTATAAAATGGGCAGAATCCCACTGAGTATAGGTTTGTTGTGAAGATTGAATGAGGTAGTGTATCTAAAGCTCCTCTCACATAGCTATGGCTGCTTCTGTGATAATCTCTTGCAATCTGAAGGCAACGTCAAAACAACTTGCTTTAGAAACACATAAAGCACAGGTAAGAGACTATTCTTTGAAAATTGGTAAATCTTGTAGGAAATATATCAAATGATTAATTAGAAAATTACTTTGTTCCATTTAGAACTAGCAATGATAAAATACTAATCTGAAATAACTAAGATAATTTTTAAAGTTTTAGAGCAAATGGTCCATTTATTAAATCCAGTATAGTAAAATATATTAATTCTATGAAATATACAGGTTTGAGGGTATTATCATGCGCTTAATATATTGATTTCCCCTGATGTTGGGGATTTAAAGTCTTATGGGGACCCTGTGGTTATAGTCCTTTTGTTTTTTTGACTTGTCTTCTGGGGGAGGGGCCTGGCGCTTTGTTTTCCAGTCAGTCTTGCTTGGGTTGGTATTGCGTGGAGCGCTGGGTGTGGTGCATGAACAGTTAATCTTGTAACACTGAAAAAATAAAATAAACATATTTGGGGAAAATGTATTAATTCTGAAGCTAATTATTTATGATTATGAGTCCAGTGTCTAAGCTACATTCCATTGCTTTGTTTTAGTTGTGGATTGATAAGCAAATTCAGACTTTTAAAGTAAGGTGGAAGAAAGCAGAAAATACTTGAGAGAAACCAAGGTCTTTTCAAACACTTCATAAGCATTCCTTTACATATAAATAACTAATATGGAAATTGTGAGTCATTCTTCTAGATTTCCAAAAGCAAGTGCTTAGGGATATCTCTTTAGCCTGTATTGAACTATTATATGTACTTGAAATACGGTGTGTGTACACGTACACACATAAATACATATATGCATATATTAAACATTTAAAATTGTATTAATGAATTATAACTGAAATATACTATTATATGACTTTCAGATATACAACATAGTGATACAACAATTCTATACACTACTCAATTCTGTTGAGTGTGATACATGATGGAGACTACATGATAAGTGTAGTCTCCATCTGTCACCATACAATGTTATTGCAATATTATTGACTATGTTACATATGCTATACTTTTCATCTTCATGACTTATTTGTTTTATAATGAAGTTTGTACCTCTTAATCCCCTTCATCTATTTCACTTATCCCCCTACTGACCTTCCTTCTGATGACTTCTGCATTTAAGAATCTATTTGTATTTTTGTTTGTTCATCTGTTTTGCTCTTAATATTCCACATATAAGTGAAATCATATGGTATTTGTCTTTCTCTGTCTGGCCTAAATAATACCATTTAGGCCCATCCATGCTGTCATAAATGGCTTTATCTCATCCTTTTATGGCTACACAGTATTCGAGTGTGTGTGTGTGTGTGTGTGTGTGTGTGTGTGTGTGTATGTGTACCACATCTTCTTTAGTCATTTATCTATCAATGGACACTTAGGTTGCTTCTATATCTTGGCTATTATAAGTAATGTTGCAATAAACTTAGGGGTGCATATATCTTTTCAAATTAGTGTTTTTGTTTTCTTTGGGTTGTTGGGAAGGAAAAAAAAATGTCTTCTACCCATCATCAAAGTCTTCCAGCTGGACTAAGAATTAAATTGCCATGAGACAGATTAATAGAAAAAAACCAAAGTTTTATTACCTACACGCAGAGGTCCAATAATGAAATTGAAACTTAAGGAAATGACCAAGGCAGACATTTTTTATACATTTTAGATCAAGAGACAAATTTGTGGAGAATTGACAGGATAAAGAAAATAGATGTTTGAGAGTATTAATTAGTAAAGAATTCTAAGTGGAATTTCTGCTGAGGTAGTAGATTAGTAAAAGAGTAGTAACAAGGTTTGTTTCTACAGCTTTTTCGGCTTCAACATACTTATCTCTGGTAATAAGGATGTTTTTGTCTTTTTTTTTTTTTTTTTTTAAAGATTTTATTTATTTGACAGAGAGAAACACAGCGAGAGAGGGAACACAAGCAGAGGGAATGGTAGCGGGAGAAGCAGGCTCCCTGCCGCGCAGAGAGCCGGATGCGGGGCTCGATCGGAGGACTCTGGGATCTGACCTGGGCCGAAGGCAGACGCTTAACGACTGAGCCACCCAGGCGCCCCTGTTTTTGTCTTTTTAACTCTAAGTACAGGAAGGGTATTTTGCACATGGGAGATTTGTTTCCTGCTTTCAGGGGGACAGAAGATGGTCTTAGTGCCCTTGCACTGACTCATTCTTAAGTAACTTTTATTTAAAATAATCATGGGGCACATAGGTGGCTTAGTGGGTTAAATGTCTGACTCTTGATTTTGGCTCAGGTCATGATCTCAGGTTTGTGAGATCGAGCTCTACATCAGGTTCTGCACTGGATGTGGAGCCTCCTTAAGATTCTCTCTCCCTCTCCCCCTCAAAAGTAAAATTAAAAAATAAAGAAATAAAATAAAATAATCAGTATGCCAAAGTGGGCAGCTGACCTTTGGCCCCTTGTAAGGTAAATACCCAGTAGTGGAATTATTGGATTGTATGGTATTTCTATGTTTAATTTTTTGAAGAACCTCCATATTGTTTTCGACAGCAGTTGTGCCAATTTACATTCCCAGCAGCAGTGCCTGAGGGTTTCTTTTTTCTCCACATCCACACCAACAATTGTTGTTTCCTGTCTTTTTGATACTGGCTATTCTGACTGGTATGAGGTGGTATCTCATTATGGTTTTGACTTGCATTTCCCTGATAATGAGTGATGTTGAGCACCTTTTCATGTGCCTTTTGGCCATCTAGATGTTTTCTTTGGAAAAACGTTCATTCAGGTCCTTTGCCCATTTTTAACCCTACTGTTTGGGTGTTTTGGGTATTGAGTTGTAGACGTTCTTTATATATTTTGGATTATTTATTTTTTAATGAACTGTAATCCTTAAGAGTTTTTTTTTTAAAGTGGTCTGAAAGAGAGGTTACATGTTTTGTTGTATTTTATCAATATCGGTTTTGTCATGTCCTTTCTTTCCTGTGATGCTGATGTAATTACCATTTTATGCTCAGAGACTGATTTGTGTTATGACAGCTGTATGATTTTCATCTTTGTAATCATCTCTTGCTATATTCACAAATAGAATAATTTCCAAAACATTCAGAAAGAAACAAAAAGATGTTGTGTTCATTTTCAAATGTCAGACCCAATTCTTTTTCATTAACACAGTTTTGTAATATTTTAAAATACTTTTACTAATTTTCAAATACATGTAACCCCTAAGTAAACTAATTTTCTTTAAAATTTGAAACACTGTTTTTTTGTACAGAGGAATCCTTCTCTCTGCTATTTTACTTCCTTTTGTTTCATACCAGTGTTTCCATTCTGTCTACTGCTCAAATAACTCTGCCAAGTCTCTTCAGATTGTTGCATTGAACATTCTGTTTCATTGAACAATTCACAATGTCTTAAATCAGCTTTATTTCCCTAAGTACAATATTTAGATAAAATTTTCTTTATTCACCTAAAGTACTTCTTTTTTAATTAACAGAGGATCTTTTATTATTGAAAATTATCTCTAAATTATAAAATGCTATGTACATACTGATGGTATTTTAAAGAAAAAAGTAGAATCTATTTAGCTTCTGACCATAATTTTTCTGGCAACTATTTCAGAAGACAATAGTCGCTTAAATTTAATATCATCTGGTGTTTTGCAAATTCCCAATTAGAACATTATAATTTACTGTATAATGAAATTACTGTTGGAATAAAAATCTCTGGCTTTAGCAGAGTAACTCAGTTGTGTCTTGGTTTCAGGAAAGTTTCTTTAATGCATTGTTTCATGCCACCAAATTAAAAATTGTCTTTATGAACATTGAAGAACACTGTAAGCTACGTTATTTTGTTTTATTCATTTATTTGCAGCTGGGCTACAGCATATAATTTGATGGAAGATAAGTAGTGTCTTTTATTTTATGCACATGGGCTCCTTGGAGTGGATAAAATAACGCTTTCAAAACCCTGAACTGATTCTGACAGACCCCCAGGTATTGACAAGATAGCCTGCCAACCATCGACGGTCATGTATAGCCTCTTGAACTCCTCATTAGGAAATAAGGAAATGGTCATAAATACATCCAATTGATTATGCATTGCTACTGATGCTTACATTCCCTTTCAGTACTGGTTAGGTCAACTCCAGTGTTTTAATTAATGGTTTGTAGCACTTGCTGATGGAAACATACCTATATGCCATCAATACAGAAATAACTTTTTTGCTTGATTTAGTAAAAATGTTAAATCCTATTACGACTTCATTATCACAATATTAGTGTTGGAGGTTACTCTCAGTGTCAGCTCACACCCATAGGATTCAGTTAAATAAACTGATCAGGAACTGGAGTTATTTCTGGTTGCCTAGTCTCCATTCTTCCTCACACCTGCTTGTGTCAGCCCTACTCTATCAGTCAAGGTCTCACCAGGAAGAGAATTAAAAATTAAAACAGATTTAGTATTGGAACTTGATTACACAGATCATGGAGGAGCTGAAAAGCTGAACATGGGACACTGAAGTTACCCAAGTATCAGCAACAGCAGGAAGCCACCCCTGCCTCCAGGCTGAAGGGGGCAAAGGAAGAGTTGGCTGCCATGGAATCCTAGAATTGGGAAGCGGGAGTAAGAAGGAGAGGAGGAGAAGCATGGGTAGTGGATGTGAGGGCAAACAGACCCAAAATAAGCACAGCTGTAGTCGGCTTTTGGGAGGAAAATAAGAACAGAACAGAAATTTGAAAGTGACTTTGCCACTCTGGAGGAGTGAATAAGCCATGTCAATACCAACAATAACGATATTAGTGGTGATGATGATAATGCTCATGCTAATAGCAGCTAACATTGTGGAGCACCATGTGTCAGGCATTGTTCCAAGCATGTTAGACATTAGGTCTATGTTATCCAACAACATTCTGATGAGCCATGTACTAGGCTTCTTTCCATTGTACAGTCGAGACTGGGGTACAGAAAGGTTATTTAGCTTGTCCAAGGTCACATAGCCAAGACCCAGGCAGCCTGACCCCAGAAATGGGGCTCTCTGCCCTACAACTACTATCCCAAGATAGTAGTTTGGGAGGAACTACTTCTTGATGGGGAACTCCCATCAACTGCTTTTTCTCTCTTGGCCATTCCATTCTTCACAGCCATCTACACAACTGACTGGGTCTTAAGTTCATCTGCTAGCACTCTACCAACTCTAGTGAAAACACACACACACACACACACACACACACACACACACACACACACACAAAACACCTTTTGCATAAGATGTAGCTTTAATTAAAACATGTCCTTTTTCGTAATAGGTAACACACTCATGTAGTACAAATGCAATAGTGTCTTTGAACCAAATGAAATTACTGTTTTTCTATGTCAAAAACAGCTCAGTACTGGCAGTTTCTTATAGTTAGACCTAATGCAGAGAGGGCGTCCAATAAGTAATTATCTCCTTCCCTCAGCCCCCACCCCTAGTTTCTCTGAAATCAACTGCTCCTCCCAGTTTCTTAGGTATCTTTTCAGTGATATTATGGAAATTTACAATCATATGCAGTTATATTTCCTCTTGGACCCCAAATAGAAGCACACTATACTTGCTGCTCCAAACCTTGTATTTTGTCATTTAACAGAGTATCTTAAAAGTCATTATTTTAAGCAGCTGCTGAGTTTCCGGTTGCACCAATGTACTGTAATGCTTTTACCAATACTGCTTTGAGTTAGTGTCATTTAAGTTAGTTTTACTTATTTGCTATTACAAAAACATACTAGTTTTATTTTATTTTTTTTTATTTTTTTAATTAATTTTTATTAACATATAATGTATTATTTGCCCCAGGGTACATGTCTGTGAATCGTCAGGCTTACATATTTCACAGCACTTAACAGCACATACCCTCCCCAATGTCCACAACCCCGCC
>CM053612.1:21571864-21623276 GCA_028646535.1 Procyon lotor
TGATCTGTCCATTTTGGTGAGGGGGGGTATTAAAGTCCCCTACTATTATTGTATTGTTGTTGATGTGTTTCTTTGACTTTCTTATTAATTGGTTTATATAATTGGCTGCTCCCATGTTAGGGGCATAGATATTTACAATTGTTAGATCTTCTTGTTGGACAGTCCCTTTAAGTATGATATAGTGTCCTTCCTCATCTCTTATTATAGTCTTTGGCTTAAAATCTAATTTATCTGATATAAGGATCGCCACTCCAGCTTTCTTTTGATGTCCATTAGCATGGTAAATTGTTTTCCACCCCCTCACTTTAAATCTGGAGGTGTCTTTGGGTCTAAGATGAGTTTCTTATAGACAGCATATCGATGGGTCTTGTTTTGTAATCCATTCTGATACTCTGTGTCTTTTGATTGGGGCATTTAGCCCATTTACATTCAGGGTGACTATTGACAGATAAGAATTTAGTGCCATTTTATTGCCTGTTAGGTGACTGTTAACTGTGCATTGTCTCTGTTCCTTCCTGGTCTGTTTTATTTTATACATGTAAAGTGTTAGAAGTAGAGTTTGTATCCCAGATTATTTGTGCATTTTTAATTTAGATAAATATTGACAGTATTTGTCAGATTGTCAAATTGCCATCAATAGAAGTTGGACTAATTTGAATTTACATTAGCAATGTAGGAGAATGCCTGTTTCCTCAAACACTTGCAAACAAAGGGTATGGTCAAATGTCTTGAATTCTGTCCTCTGATAGACTCAGAATCCAATATTGCTATATTTTCATTTTTCATTTCTTTTATTATGAATGAGAAGGGGAATTTTTCACGTTTAAGAGCCATTAACATTTCACTTTCTATAAGCTATTCGTATTGTTTGTCACATTGGATTGTTGGTCTTTTATTATTGATTTGTAGGTACTTTTTTTATATTAAGGAAATTATTTGGGACTCGATTTATGAATACTTTTTCCAGTTTGTTTTTTGTCTTTTATCATTTTAATGGCATGTGTATGTTTATGTGTGTGTAATTGTTTTTGAAAATGTTCTATATGCTTAAAAAATGCCCTTACTGGCAAAAGCAGATTATACCTCCTATTCAGGAAATCTGAAGGAAAGAAACTATGTTATTAAGAGTTTCAAAATGGGCTGGCTCAGGGCTCCTGGCTGGCTCAGAGGAGCATGCAACTCTTGATCTTGGGGTCATGAGTTTGAGCCCCACATTGGGTGTAGAGATTACTAAAATAAATAAATGTTAAAAAAAATGACTGGCTCATTTTGGTTGGAATTGGGAAAGTTCTAGTGGTTTGTTTTATTCTAATCAAAACTATTATATGTTTTATTTCAAAATTTCTATCCTGGATTTTTAACTCAAAATGATTATGTATGGGGTGCCTAGGTGGCTCTGTCAGTTGAACAGCCAACTCTTGGTCATAATCCCAGGGTCCTGGGATCGAGCCCCATCTTGGGCTCTGTGCTTAGCTAAGAGTCTACTTGGAATTCTCTCTTTCCCTCTCCCTCTGCCGCTCCCCTCACTTGAGCTCGCTTTTGCTATCTCTCGCTCTCAAATAAATAAATAAATAAATCTTCTAAAAAATGATTACATATAAGGTTTCACTGCAGGCTTGGGAAACTCACATAAAATATATAGGAACATTTTTTTCCTGATACAACAGTGTATTCATATAAAAGTAAAAGTAGAATAAGATGGAACAAGAAAAACTTCCAGCATTTTCTTGTGCTCCCTGTTTCTGATTTGTAGAAACAAATTGGAAGCCTTTCCCCAGAATGATTTATAAAAACTTTGGCATTTTCTGGTATTGATGCTATCATTAATTCTACTGACAAAGTCATGACATTTGCTAGGCAAATATTATAGTCATGTGTATCTATATGATTGTAAAATAAAACCTTAATATTTAGCAGTGCTTGAGACCACCTGTTTCTTCTCATTCTTGCCAAACATGAACGTTTAAGAAAATCATTGATAATGATGCATTATGTTTTAGCTGCTTTTAATTTTTGAAATATTATTTTGGACTTTTATGTTGTATTCTAAGCCTATTTGATAACTGTTAACAAATGATTTGACTGTCCGTTAGTTATTAGTACAAATGCTTCCTTTTCCAAAGCTTTTTCTTCGTGCCATGCTAAATTTCAGTCTGATTTACATTCATGATGTCACAAATACCTCCCATAACTATCCATTCCTTTATTCATTCATTACAGTAATCAACATGATTTTATTGAGCACTTCATATACGGGCACTGTGTTAAGGGCTGGAGGTACAGCACCATTGAGGAGCTTCTGTTCTCACTCCTTTAGTGAAGTTTCAGCTTCTGAAAACCTAGTATGCTCTGTTTTACCATGTAATTCATTTCATTTGAATTTCTACCTCATCGAATCCAAACTCTTTTTTGGGGCTTTCAAAGTTAGACCTATCATCTGTTACTTCCTTTTGTATCTATTTGATGTTATTTTCTATGACTCCCCACATACTTGCTTTTGTACTAATCTCCTCTGCACAGCACACTTCAGAATCACTCTTGCCATTACTCATGTTGTTCTTCTCACCTTATCTGTTTTCTTTATCCTTCAAGGCTAGCATGTAGCTGAGTGAGAAATGCATACAGTGTCATATCTGGATTCCTGTCCCAGATCTTCCCAGCTCTTAAAAACTGTGTAACCTTGAGCAAGTTAAATGACATGAAGCAGCTAGCATATTTCCTGCCACAAGGAAGATACTAAATTTTCTTTCCCCACCCTCAGTCCACATGGTTTTCCATGGAGACTTCCCTAAATATACACTGTCATCTCTGGACTGCAAATACTCTCTATGTCACACAAACCAGTACTGTCTTGTGATGGTGGTGTTTGTCATTCTTTTCTCCCTAACTAGCTTCTAAACATCTTTAAATGAAACTTTACTCCTTGCGCATCCATTAACCCCCTCTCCAAAGTATCCACTATAACGCTAATATACCAGACTCTCAATAAATAATTGGTGGTTGGTTTGTCTATATTTGAAAATAGGATAGCAGTGTCAAACTTTCTTTTATTAATAAAATAGAATTCTCGGTACACATATAGTCTGAGGACCTAGTACTTCTTTTTTCATTTTGTCATAATCTCTGCTGACATCTTAGAGATGATTGGATACAATAATTTAATAAGAATCATTTTATGACTCACAAAAATCTTTGTTGTTAGAAGTCACTTTTCAATACCTCTTAATTGGTATTAGGATTGTAAGGGGAAATGGAATCAAAACCATAGTGATTTAAAGTATCATAGGATAGAGGAACCAGGAAATCAACATATTTAATTATAGATTTTTAATGACTTCAAAGGAAACTCAGTTTTTTTCAAGGGATTAAGCCAGGAACTGGGCCCTTATTACAGGAGGCCACTTGGGCCTCCATTTAGCTAGTTTCTGGCACATTCATTGACAGGAATAATTTAATGATTGTGAATAATCACCAAGTGTAGGAAATAAGGTCCTCTTTGAATCATAAAGCTTTTAAACATGAAAAATATTATGCATTTGTTTGAGAATGGCGAAACGTGTGAACTAATTTCATATTGTCCTACCAATTATGAATGTGTTATTTCTGGCAAGCAAGTCTCTTTAAAATTGCATATGCTTAGTTCTTTGCCAGGGAGGTGAGAGAAAAACATTGTCAGCCTCTTTATACCCAGCTGGGGCCAGGTGTTGTTCATTAACATGTAAATAGTGCAATTACTGCCAATTAAGATTTTTAAAAACATTAAAGTCTATGGGAACACAGTTATATCACCTATAAAATTTTAAAAAATATATACATCTTAGTGTTTTACGTTCCTACAAGGCATATAATATTACTTGTACTCTTAATTACACAGTGCAAGTTGCTATTTCGTTGTAGAATGTCACTGTATGTGGTTAGAATGGAAAGTAACAGTACACTGATTGGGTTAATGATTATAGCCAAATATTGAGATTTTTTTTTATGGGTTATATTGATTGTCAGGTTATACTGCTTCATCCTTGAAACATACTTACTGAGCTCCTACTGTGTGTCAGAACCTGTGTTGAGTATTTCAGTGATGAACAAGGGAGACATGGTCTCTGCCCCGGGGAGCTTATGGTCTAGTTGGGCTCCGCATAGAAAAACGCAACAGGAATACAAATAAACACACAAATAGATCAATATTGCCATAAGCATTCTTTTAAAATGAGAGGGTGCCATCAGTAAACATGATGGGGTATAGCAGAGATAGAGACTTGCGTAGGGATAGGAATCTCTCTGTGAATAAGCACCGTTTCAACTGAAATCCAGAGGAAGGGCAAGTGGTATCCTCCTGAAAGGAATGGAAAAGAGGGCATGCCAGCAAGAGAGCAGTGCTTAGGACCCACTTCAAGAAAGTGGTTGCCTCTGTGGGTGGAAAAGGGAGCAGAGGAGAATTTAGGAGAGGTAAGAATGGGATTTCAAGAGCTAACTATAATGTTTTCATTCTTTACTAAGAGGCATGAAGCAAATTTGATAAAAGGTTAATGTTTGTAAATTTCCCCTGGTGGATTTATGGAAGTTGGTTATATTACTCTCAGTACTTTGCTATGTGATTAAAATATTTGATCACTGAAAGAAAAAAAAGCAAATGAGAAGTGAGAACATGGAGTTGAAACTGTTTTTCAGTAGCATAAACTTAGCTTAATTTGTTAGAAGACAGACTTAAAACTTTCAGTCTATTATTGCCTAAATCTAGTCTTTAGAAAAAGACTTTATTTTACTTGAGGTTATTCAAAACCCTTAGCTGCTCCTGACACTTAATAACAAACCCTATTATCCAGTGATGACATAAATGCTCTGATATCAATAGATGTAACATGACAGCAGACACATCCTTTTGCTGCGCCCTACTTTAAATTGCAATAATTTGTTTTTACAGTAATAAGGCCACTTGGGGCTAAAACAACAGGACTTGAAAAGATACCTACACAGCTAACTTTTCCAGATAACCAAATCCCTTTATTAAGAACAACTAAATAAGCCCATCCCGCATCAAATGCTATTATCACTGTGCTAGCTTAGTTATCGTGTTAACACTTTAATTATGCTTCCAGGGAAAAATAAGTCATGCCACCCTCTCTGAAAACTGCAGTCAAGTAAATAAGGGGCCCTTGAAAGAAAGTTTTTGAATTGCAGTATTTTAAACACTGCTTTATCAAGGTGATTTTTATACCTGGTTTGACAGATCTCTAGGAATACCTGGTGACTGAAAAGCCAGGAAGAAAAAACGTTCATATAAATTATATTGGGCAGTCCCCAAAAGCTATATGATATGGAAAACCACCCAGAGAATCATCAGTGAGAGATTGCCTTTGTTTTTTTGTTCTCCTGGCTGAAGACGTGGGGCCAGGCCCATCCAGTTCAGTCACATTAACACTAAATTTCAGTTCAACAAATATCTGAATCATTACCGTATACAAGGCACTTCGTGGGCTACAAAACTGAGTAAGATGCACCCTGAATACACGAAGAATTTGCATTCTGCGTGTGGAGATGAAATACAAATTCTGGTCTGCTTTGGAGTAGGCGTGAGAATGAGAGTGGGGGACATGGTAAGGTGGCTGGGGATGGGAAATTACTACATTTCTTTCAACTCCTAGATAAAATGATTCAAATTAGAGTGATGCCCTTATTCTTTTCATATTCTCATAGAAGACAAACTAGTGGAAATTGCGAAGTATTCGTTGTAATTAAACTGCTGTTTCAAATACCAAAGGGAAATTAGTTATATATAATTATCTTTCATAATCCAGGAAGCCTTTTTTTTTCTGTAAAAAAGTCCAATTATAACAATGAATGTCAAGGTCCCTTAAGTGTAAATCTTACGGTTGATGCTTAAATAGCTAAGGTGGTATTTAGCACTCCAGAAGATACAGGTTGGTATGTTATATAGAAATTTTATTCTGTCTTATAAACTGTATCCTTCTATATTTGGATAATATAATAATGAGCTTGCCCCAGCAGAGCACAATATTCTTGGAATCTAATGTTTGACGCTGGTCCCAAGATGGTGGTACTCAAGGTACTTGTTTTTGAAAGAAGAAAACAGAAAGATTATTCTGTGTTCTAAAGTTGAGAAGTCCTGATTTTATAAATGACTTGGATAGAAAAGTGCATAAAATATAATGTGAAGGTCAGAAGGGTCTCTTATCTGTTCCAAAATGGTGATCCGTGGTGAAAAAGCAATGTAGTACATATTGCCCTATGCTGCAGAATGAAAATGTGTTATACCACCGTTCATAAGCAGGACCTGCTGAACTGAATAAGCACAGATGTACTTCAAATTAATATTTAATCCAATACCAAAAGCACTTAAAGGAGTTAGGGATATGAGTTCCTCATAAGAAATGACTTCTTTCTCACAGAGAGCAATTATGGAACCACAAGATAACACAAATAAGATTGTCATATTCTCCTTAGGGTTAAATGGTAAGTCTGGAGGCGAAAGTATATTGTTGGCTCTTTTTTGAATTTACTAAATATTTTTTTTAAAAGAAAAAGAATTATTTTTGAATGAAATGGCATGGGTCAGAAGTAAAGGTAATAAAGTGACTTTGAGAGACTATCTGAGTCCTTGAGAGTAGATGAGAGTGACTTTTAATTGACATCATTAGAATATTATAAGAACAAAATAGAACCGAGGAACCCTTATTAATCTTTAAAAAAAAAGTGCCTATACTTAAGTTACAGTTCCTATTCCTTCGTATTGCTTTTTGAGGGCATCATTAGAAACAAATCCCCAAAAGAAATCTGAGTCCAGAGCCATCTCCTGCCTTTTATTTTAACCTCATTTTTTCCCAACTTTCAGCCTGTGAAGGATTTTATTTTTTTTTTTAAGATTTTATTTATTTATTTGACACACAGAGAGAGATCACAAGCAGGCAGAGAGGCAGGCAGAGAGAGGGGGAAGCAGGCTCTCTGCTGAGCAGAGAGCCCCATGCGAGGCTCGATCCCAGGACCCTGAGATCGTGACCTGAGCCGAAGGCAGAGGCTTTAACCCATTGAGCCACCCAGGCGCCCCATAGCCTGTGAAGGATTTTAGAGTGACATTACATATTGCGTATTCAGAAACTATCACCTTAGGTTAAAGTGACATTTCAATTCCTAGGGTTTTTTTTTTTTAATTATCTGTAAAACAAATGACTGAACCTATCAATCCAATAGGAGGTTTAAAACAAAGACATTTTGCAAGTATAATAGGTATCAACTGGAACCACTGTACGACAAAAAAAAGAAAGCAATATTATACTTACTGTCACATTTCACTCTAATATGTTAGCTCCTTCTGAAGAACAGTTAGCTGTTATATGATCAAAATGCTATGTAGATGTTGTATTGAGGTGACTATTTTTAGGTGATGGATTAGACTTATACATGACAATTAGAAGCTATCTATATCTTTTAATTTGAGAGATTAAAAAACATCCCTTCCCAATTTATTCATTCAACAAGTCTTGAAATGTCCTACTTATTCATCGACTTAGTCTATGTTTATTGAGCACCTATTATAGCCAGATGCTAGAGATAGAACACTGAACAATGATGCTTATGGAGCTTATATTCCAATGGGGAAAAGAGGAAAATCAAATAAAGAAAAAATACTGAATTAATGTTTTAAGTTCTATGAAGGAAATATACAAAATGTGATGAGGCAAGGGTGGGTGAGGGATTGGGGGGATGATCTTTCAAGCATAGGCAAAGGACTTGTGATGGGAAAATATGACCACATCTAGGACAACAAGAAGACAAATGTGCCAAAAATAGGGTGGAACAGAGGAAGAACAGCTCAGTGGGAAACTGTAAGCTAAAGAGCAGCCAGGTCACAGAAGGCCTTGGAGACCAAGATCATGAGTCTGAATGTCTTCCTAAATGTAGTAGAAAGTCACTGGAGGGATTTAATAAGCAAGGGAGGGGAATTTCCAATTTGTCCTTCAAATTTTACTTCTAGGCCTGATTATCATACAGGAAATAGATCAAAGGGGGTCAGATTGGAAGTGGGGAATCAGGAATGAGACTGTTTCAGTTATTCAGGTGAAAGGTGATAGTAGCTTGGAATAGGGAGCAAAGAGAGGTGGGTAGATGTAAGATATATTTCTGAAGGAAGCCAGTGGTGGTGAATTGGATATAAGAGGTATGAAAGAAGGAGAAATCTGAAATGATTCCATTTTGTTTCTTGATCAGTTGGATACCTCGTGGTGTCACCTAGGTAAGATGAGGAAAGGAGTATGGTGAGAGTGAAGGAATTAGGAGTTGCATTTTAGGCATATTAAATGCAGGTCTATGAGATATTCCAGGTATATATTGAATTTCAGTTGGATGTACAAATCTAGACCCCAGAACTCTGGAGTTAGTCTTCAGCTAACTGGGAAGAGTCAGCACACAGGGGCATTTGCAGTTTTCATAGCTCTTGATAGCCCCTGGACACTTCTTTTATTCAAGACTGTATGCAAAATATCAGCACTGCCTCCACGGTAATTCATCCTACTTGATGCTCTCTTGTGACCTGGACTTGAGAGAATGTGCCATAGGATGAATGAGTTTTGTTAGGATACAGAGAGTTAAAAAAAAAAAACCTGGATTGTATAGTTTTATTTAAGAATGCAGATTTGGGTGGAATTTCAGTCGAAGGGGAGGAGCCACTTGGGAAGAAAAGAGGCAGCTGTCAAAGAAATGGGATCTAAAGAAAGGGAAGAAAGCCCTCCCTTTTGTGTCATTTCACAGCTTTGAATAGGACCAAACCTGCTACTAAACATTTATTTGTAAATTATTCTGAGTTTCTTTTTATTAATAGGAATTACAAAATTTAATGAGCACTTACTGTACACCCGGCACCAATCTAAGTATATGAACTAACTCATTTAGCTCTTTCCAGAAGCTGTGGGATATTTGTCATTTGACCAGTTTTACAGATTAGGGAACAGACACAGAGAGGTTCAGTAATGCCTAAATTAATGTGATTAATTAATTAAATGATGCACTGGGATTTGAACTTTGGTAGTTTCAGAACTCCTGATCTCACCACTACACTGTATCTTTAAGTTCACATGTAATATAAAATGTGATTGTAAATGGCATTTTTTCTCTCTAATAAGTAGGTCTTTTGAATGCTATTGACATCTTAATATTCATTATTTTTTATTCTATAAGCTTCACATGTTTTATGGCACAGAGAATAATTGTGATAATGGTTCTGGAACATTAAGGTATCTACTTCTTGGTCTACATATTCTGTGATTTTTATTTTATTTTTGTTTTCTTCTCATGTTTCTTAGCTCTTGCCCTTTAAAAACAGTGACAAGAGCAGTATTTACTGGTCATTATAGAAACCACTACCCAATTCTGCAATACTGTTATATTGACCATGATTTATTGATGAAGTCTGCCATCTCAAATTCTTCATCCATATTTCCTCCCTTGGGGAGAAGACTATAAAATTATCTCCTTGCCTGGCACAGTTAATTCCAGAAACTTCTCTCTAACTACTGTTGTGGTGAACAACTTCAGCAGCTGTTCCAGATCCAGAGCCATTTTACCCCATAGAGAAAAATGAAGTACGCTAATTGGCTAACCTATGTATTATAATATTTATTTATTTAATGATAGTTATAAGTTAGCCATATGTTAAAGCACATGGTTAGAAACCAGACTATTTTCAAACATTTAAGAAGTGCTCAGGTATCAAGAAAAATTCGATTGACTGAAATTTGCAAACAAAACAAAAATGATCTTTTACTGGGTTTAAGATATTAATGACTTGCCATTTTTTAACCTCAAAATACCTAAAACTCATTGAAACTTTGTCATAATCAATTGATTTTCAACTTACTAATTTGAAAGCATTTTGCTTTTTTAAAACAATTTTTTAAAAATCCTAAAGAAAATTTTTTTTCTCTTGATGCCTAGGTCCCAAGTGTCATAACACATATAGGCGTGGCCTTTTACTTTTACAAATTGTTTATTTCTCTTTTAACAAATATGTTCAGATTTTCATGGAAAATATGAAACAATGTTTGCTTTTATTCTGTGACTGAGAAATGGTGTATTAAGACTCTAAAGAGTTGATTACTGAAAAACGTATAGATGGATCTTTGCAAAAAGAACCAAAAAAAGTTTCTCTCTTCTGATTATGGTCAATAGTACTCCAGTTGAAGGTGGATTCAGAGGTAATTTCTGTGTCATTGGCATGTTTTTCTAATGTATTGATCAAGGTATAGGCACAAATGACCTATGGTTAATGAAAGCTTATAGGCAGTAAAGACTCTGGAAATCTGCCTACAGAATACCTAGCATACAATTTTTATTCGGCATTTAGTAGGAAAAGAAGATGCAAATTCTTTCAAAGAAAAAAATGTATTGGAAAGAGTGTTGGGGAAAGAAGAGAGTATGGAATTGGGTGGGGGGGGTATAAATTGGATTACTTGAGTTATTGAAATGATTCAGGGAGGCAAATTTCTAGAACTCCCAGTTTCCCTCTGAGATAATTCAGTCCTCCCAAAGATAGGTCGGGTATTTCCCAGAGAGAGGAAATATTGTACTATCTGAAAGAAATAAAATCCTTGCCTGGATCCATCCTTCACGGGGAGGTTAACATCTCCCTGAAGGCTCTCTATCACCTCTGGAGACAGTGTGGGGTGTCTGGGGAGTGTATCTTTCAAACACATACACAGTCTCTCTGTGTCTCACACATACACATACACACAAACCACTAAAATAAGAGAAATAATGACTCTACTTATTGCCAGCTTCTGACTGAAATGTGCCAATTCCATTGCTCTCATAATGGAGAAATTAATATATCCTGTCAAGACCACATGATATGAATAGTGAAATGCTGTGAAGTGACTGCATATAGACGAGTCGGGAAATCCACTTTGATCTACATTTTTGATGTTTGATAATTGCACTTATTATCAGGTCCTTTATGCTCTTTTTCTTTGACATGAGATCCATTATCAGTGACAGCATGAGTGTGAGTATGGGTTTGATTTGAAAAACTACTTAAGATGAGGTAATGGAAAAGAAGCTTTTTTTTGTCCATGCATATTAAGAGAATGGAAGAAAATTAAGTTTCTTCATACAATGCCTCATTTGAATTATTTCTCTTTTTTGTGTAGTATTGTTTCGGCGCCTTACTTCTTTTTTAAGAATTTGTTCCCTAATGAAACATTTTGTATATACCTAGACTGCTATTTGCTTTGATCCTTTCATTCTACAAGAAAGCATTCAGTGAACAGTTTAAAGAAATGCTGGTCACAAAGAGTTGGACAGGTCACATAGCCAACCTTTGCTTCTTGAGAAATCATTATAAGTAGAATTCATAGGCATGTGTGGATAGGAAAGGACTAGAAACAGAACACAAACTCATATTTATAGCAAGACAGATAATTGGTAAATTCATTAATTAGGATTTTTTTCTGTATTTGTTAATTTATTTTAAATAACACTAGTTACCTTGATGCAAGTCATTATTGGCAATTAATATGTGATAATGTATTTGAATGTTTCTGCTTGCCTAAATTTCACAACAGAGGCCAAGGCTAATTTAGCACTTTAATGCAGAATTTTACACATTAACAAATTAGTATTCATCACAGTGAAGCCTAAGTAAAATGCTGATTCATTCATTTACTTATAATTATCTCTGTTATAGGCATTACTTACTGGTTGGTCTTTGGCTATCAATATGATATAAATAATACATAGTTGTATAGCAAAATTATAAAATTCTCTCAGCCAAAACTAAGTATTTTTCCTATACTTCTGTTTATGTAGGAACTGAAAAATTTTCTCTTCTTCCTTCCTAGGTTCTTCCACTGATTCAATAATTAAATTGACATAATAAGACAGATTAACAAGAAAAACAAAAAGAAATATAATAACATGTATACCTCCTGCATAATTGGGAGTGACCTAGGAAAACTCAGTAACTCCCCTATTGGCCCAAGCTAACACTTTATTTATTATTATTATTATTATTATTATTATTATTATTATTTTTAATTCTATTTATTTATTTGACAGAGAGACACAGCAAGAGAGGAAACAGAAGCCGGGGGAGTGGGACAGGAAGAAGGCTTCCCGCCAAGCAGGGAGCCCAATGCAAGGCTTAATCCCAGGACCCTGGGATCATGACCCCAGCCAAAGACAGATGCTTAAAGACTGAGCCACCCAGGCGTCCCCAGAGCTAACAATTTAAATACCATCTCCAGCTAATAACAAAAATGTTCCAGTAGTGGAGAGCCAGTTATGGGAGGCTACCAGGAAAAGCACAGTAAACAAGGGTATGATTGTTATGTAGACTTAAGTCATTGCCTTCTCCAGAATAGTTTCTAGAGATTGGGTCATCCCCTCTTTTTGGTATAGCATAGGAGACACTCTTACAAATGGGAATTTCCCTTATAATAAATGTAAATATTTCTTACAAAAGGATTAATGTCTACTTTTTTTTTTTAAGATTTATTTATTTATTTGACAGAGAGAGAGCGATCACAAGCAGGCAGAGAGGCAGGCAGAGAGAGAGAGGGAAGCAGGCTCCCCATTGAGCGGAGAGCCCGATGCGGGGCTCGATCCCAGGACCCTGAGATCATAACCTGAGCCGAAGGCAGAGGATTTAACCCACTGAGCTACCCAGGCGCCCCTTCTACTTGATTTTTAGACCTTCTCTGGTGTCCGTTTCTTTTGTTTAAATAACCAGCTCAAAATAATCCTCTGTTCTCCTTAAAGCTTATTTTTTTCTTTCCAATTTCACAAGATAGTAGAAAAGCTTACATCATTATCAATTCCTTTGGCTTCACATGTCCAAAACCTGATGCTGTGGTTTGAATATGTTCTCTAGGGACAAAAGGGAACCTGCTGGGAACTGATGACCCTCCAATACCCTTTTGATAGAGGTTGACCCTGGTACTAAACAATAAATATCAGGCTACAATAAGAGTTCTCACTAAAGGCAGGGCCCAAAGTCAAAGAATTAAAAGAAAATTACTAAATTGGAAAGGGGCCAAAAACAAACCTGGTCTAAAATCTGCCTACAGCCAATAACATCAAGATAAGATTTATTAAAAGGGTAACCGTTCACAAAGTTTGTGAAATTCTTTCACTGAATTAATTCCATGTGCTGAAAGTACACACAGAATGTTTGTAGAGAGACATTAATTGTTGGTAAGATTACACTTCCCAGACATTTTCACAGAGTATTAACTTTGATGCTTGATCAATACCATAGCTGATGACCTCAGATACATCAGTTCAAACTAATATGCATCTGCTTTTGTATAGAAATGTTAACAATTAGCACTGTGATGAAATGCTGTATAATACTTTGAAATTGACAATTGTGTTGGGTGGGCAATAACACTTTTATTTAAGTGATAGAGTAGAGTATTGAATGAAATTACTAATATTTTCATGAACACTAAGAGGAAGGTATATAATCTCTGTGACTGTGTAACTTTTAACCTCTTTTGAATTATGTCCCATTTTCATATTGAGTTGTTATTTTTAAAAGCATAGAAAGTAGTCTCTCTATCATATATTTGCATCAAGTTGTTAGGCCATGTTCATTCTTTCGCTTTGTCTTTTTCGCTTGCTTCCTGCATTATCATGGGTAGTGTTAAAGAAAAATTCAACTGAGTAAATTTGAAGATCTAATTGGCTTTATTAAGCAATTCCTGAATAGGGCAGCATCCCATCTAGCAAACAGAAAGGAGCTCCAAAGAGTTGTACAAAATGGAAGGTTTTTATAGGAAAGAGAGTGAGGAAAGAAAGTTACTAGCAAAAGAAAGAATTGTTTCTGGAAAAATCTCTTTAAGAGGGGAAAAGCAGGGGTCCTTATCATGCAGATGACCTCATCTTCTTTTGGGGGGGATGAAGAGGACCCATGTGACAGATTACCACATTGGTGCTGAATTTAGGATTTCTGACTGACTGGTTAAGAGCACATTTCTGGAGGAGATTGAAACTGCACTTAGTTTTAATATTAAGCCTCAGTGTGTGCCTGGGTGGCTCAGTTGTTCAGTGTCTGCCTTCAGCTCAGGTCATGATCCCAGGGTCCTGGGATCAAGCCCTGCATTGGGCTCCCCGCTTAGCGGGAAGCCTGCTTCTCCCTCTCCCACTCCCCCTGCTTGTGTTTTCTCTCTGGCTTTGTCTCTCTCTGTCAAATAAATAAGTAAAATATTTTTTAAAAAATATTAAGCCCCAGTTTGGTGACTTGGCTACCATAAGTGACACCATTTGGGGCCTATGGTTTTCTTTTTAACAATTAGAAGGAGAAAGGCAAGGATTCTGAAATAATTTGCTTTGTCCACATAAATAGTGGCTCAGATGAAAAACTAGCAAGTTGTTGAACCATAATATTGCATTCCATATTAAAATTCAACTACAGGAGCATCAAGCTTCCATTCAGTTTTCATTTCTGCTTTGTAACGTGTGTGTGTGTGTGTGTGTGTGTGTGTGTGTGTGTGTGTGTGTGTGTGTCTTTGAAGCTCTTTCATTTGGATAAAGTTGATTTCCAGAAATCTTCAATTTGTGGGTAGGGTTCACTTAAGAATTTCATGAGTGTTTGGGAAAATAATTTGAATGTTGACTAAATCCTTTGAAGTAGACCACACCATTCTCCCACATACCATAAACCTAAATTGGTGTGGGTAGATATGAAAGGAGGTAATCTATAGAAAAAAGTTACTTATATTGTAGAAGGACTTATTACAAAATCATTTTACATCATGTGGTTAAAATATAATTTAACAGATAACTGATTATTTATGTACATTTGCCAGAGCATGGGTGTTGGATATGGAAGAGTTATATCTGAAAACACGATGGCAGAAACAAATACCCTTTGTTAATTTGTCTTCCTGTACTAATAGCAACTGCTTCCCACTTTGAAAATGTGAGTTAAGGCAGAGAGCTAAGGTGGAGAATACAGTGTAGCTTTTTTTCCTGCTTCTAAATAAGATAGTATCATAGTGAATAGTATGCTTTATATTTAACATTCTTAAAATGTACAATTTCCAGCTTTACCTGGAAATGCCCCAATACATTTGTATATATGTAGATTATTTTTTATATTCAAGAGTAATATTATTCTATTACACTGATAATAAAATATATGATCCATATATAGTTCCTACTTGAGACAAATGTATTTCGAGTATGAAGCTATTATAAGATGTTCCAAATATTCATGGAGTATTCAAAACTAGAATAAACACTATTAAAAAACAAAATTCAACTGAGCAAATTTGAAGATCTAATTGGTTTTATTCAACGATTCATGAATCGGGCAACATCTCGGTCGAGCAAGTAGGAAAGAGTTCTGAAGAGCTATAAAAAATGGGAGACTTTTATAGGCAGAAGGGGCAGTAACAGGAAAGGAGTGGATTAGCACTCTACTGCTGACCAGAAAATTCCAGACTGACTGGTTAAGATTACATTCCCGAGGGAGGTCGAAACTGCATTTAAGTTGGGTATTAAGTTTCATTTGGTGACATGAAACTTAGCACAAGTAACTCCATTTGGGGCCTGTCATTTCTTTTTTTAACAATTCTCCTCTTTTGATCAGACTCTCAGCTTAACTGAAAGATGCAATCAAAATTTAAGACATTAGTGCTACTATCAGGTACTACTCTGTAGTTCTCACAGCTTTTATCGATCTTCTGTGTGATATTCACAAGTCATAATGATTTTTGCTGAATCTCTGTGGTAATCATAGGTCACGACTTCAGGCTCACAATTTTTAAGTCAATCATTCCTTTCATTTCTTTTCTGACATTCCAGTTTTAGGGAGATCATTTACTTGGTGGTTAGCAGCTGCAAACATGCATTTAAAGCTTTTGAGAGCATATAACACACTAGGGAGATCACTATGATTATTATAAGTAAAATAATTCTCAATGTCTGGAGTACCATTTGGAGCCATAGTCCCCAAGATCCAAACCAATCAAAATCAAGTAAGTCAAAGAAAAACCCTGCCAAAGGACTCATCTTAAGCCAAGTGGCTTGCTTAGCAATCTTCTATAAATAAGTTTCAACTTCCCCAGAAGTGTTAATCCAGGTGCAGCAGGTGGTGTTGGCCACAGCACAGACACTTTCTTGCTCAGCTAAAAGATAATCAAAGGCTATCCTATTATCAAGAATATTTTGACCAGGGAATCTAAGCATTTTTGTTGGGAAACTATTTTTTTGGTACTGGATTCTGCAATATTTTGAAGAGTTAACGAGAGGTTCCTGATTATATTTGCACTTAAATTTACTCCAAGCTGGAGGAGTTGGACCCTGCCAGGGAAGCAGATCCTGATTCATAAATGCTTCCTGGTAGTTCCCATTTAAATCTGTGGCTCAACACTGGAAAGGTGACCACTGTGGAGGCCAGTAAAATTTAAAGGGTCGGTAGAGTACACTGGCTGTTTTTATTCTGACTGTCCTTACCTTGTGTCTCTTTCTTTTCATGTAGCCTGGACACAAGGGTCCCCATGTCTGGGGTTGTTAACCAAAGATGGGGAAACAGACCAGGGGGTCTCTAACATCATGGACAGATTGAAGTTCTTGATGACAACTCTAGCAGTCTGAAAGGTTACCCCACTTATTGATCACCTGAGAGACAGTTGATGGCCTTATCTTTCTAGACTGATGCCAGAGTCAAGGAAGGAAAGAGAAGAAGAAAGGGTTTCATGTTTAAGTGAAGTACAAAGTCTTTGATACAGTGTTTTGGGAAAAGCAGTCTACCTTGATATCAGCTGCTTCTCTTCCTAGTCAATTTGATTTAGAGGTCTCCAACATTTGCACAAGACCGGATTTCAAGTGAAGCTTTTTTCAGCTTTAAGATGTGTATCCAAGGTTCAAGTCCCTGAAGTTTGGCCACCGTCTGGATGGTGAGGAGGACCTGGTATAGTCCCTTCCAAGCCGACTCAAGGGCAGTCTTTATTCTTAGTGATTCCAAATCAGAAGTATAGGAGAAAAATTGGAAACATTAATTTGGAGAATGGTAGCCAGATATTTGAGGAAATTAGAAGAATTCAGGATCCAGTCCAGTTTACAAGTATACACCTCAAAGACAAGTAACATGATTAGAATTTAGTATTTACAAAGGTGCAGACATAATTTTTCTTTTTCCCAAGTATGATCACAGTAAAACTGATTTGTTTGCATTGGACCTGGCCCTATTATTTACTTAAGTGCAGCAATATGGTAATTGACCATATAAGCTCTGTTTTAAGACTACGTTGTTGGAACCTTATAAGCAAGATACTAGGTCTAGTTTTCCAAGGGATTTTATTGGCTCTGTAAAGTCAACCTTAGTTCCTTAAAACTGTGTGGTCATATCTGAGTCTATGCGAATCTCTCAAGTATGATATTCCACTCAAACCTTTGGTGATATAACCAGTGTTTCTACTTGTGTTCTGTTAATAAGAACAGATTCTTACTGGATTTACATAAATAGTTCTTTTTCCATGAAAAGAATACTCAAGAGTCCAAACTCTTGGAGAAAAAACTAAATGTTTCATCATTGTTTACAAAGGTACACTTTACCAAATTGTAAGTTGTAGAGAAGTGAAGAGAAAAAGTTTCCTCAAATCTGGAAAAAGAAAACATTAAGGAATCACTATTGTTTTAAATAAGAAGTCATAAAATTTATAGGTGCACTTGGGTGGCTCAGTCAGTTAAGCATCCAACTCTTTATTTCAGCCCAGATCATGATCTCAGAGTCCTGGGATTGAGCCCCATGTCAGGCTCGACACTCAGTGAAGAGTGCCTGAGGATTCTCTCTCTCTCTGTCCCTCTGCTCCTCCCCCTGCTTGCACACACTCTCTCTCTCCAAAATAAATAAATAAATCTTTAAAAAACATGATAATCCTCCCTCTCAGTTTATTCAGTCCCATCTTACTAATTCTTCTTCTGCTTGAATCCAGTTTTTCTGTTAGTTCTGGAAATTCTTACCCAGTTTTATGATCTTAAAGTTATCAGAACCCAGTACGTGTCAAGTCTTTTTCTTGAATCTCCTTGAAGATGAAGTCTTTTGTAGGAACGCTTTTGCAGAGCATTAGAGTAAAACAATAACTGTCTGTAAATGACAAAAGACTTAAAAATGCCCATTGTGAAAAATATGATGAGAGTTTATTATAATGGAATTGACAAGGGAATTTTGTTATTTCTGTAACATACAACATTTCAAGATAATAACTGGAATTATGACTGACATCACATATGAGATCTTTAGGAATTTTATACAATTTCTCAAACACTTATATTAATAACATATGCATATCAAGGATATACATAAAGGCTTAGCATTACTTATTTGACAACGCTTCCTATGTAATTTAACATGTCAGATATGCCTAATTATTTTAACATCTTCCTATTTATAAGAAGAGAGAACAAATCAATTGAGATGTTCTAGGATACCTCTGAAAAATCCCAAAGTTAGTTCAAGGTCAAAAACACTTCCTTTAGCATTTGATTGGGGGAAGTTGTTCAAAGATATTAAAAGGTTTTAAAACACTTAATCAAATAGAATCATAGCCCAATGTGAAACAACACTTAATTATCCCTTTAACCATGTGACAGTTAAAGACTTGGTAGGCAAATACAGAAAGTTATATAGTTGTACAATTTCTTATTAAGAGTAGATCGATAATCTAAGAAAACTTGTCCTTTTAGCATATGACATAAAATTAAGAATTAGCTTTATGTAACTATGCTATTGATATTAAAGCTTATTTTTAAAAACCCTTATAAAAAATCTATCCAGTCATATCCAGCTTGACCATGCATTAAATTCCTTACCAAGATTTTTTCTTCCTTCCTTCCTTCCTCCTTTCCTTCCTTCCTTCCTTCCTTCCTTCCTTCCTTCCTTCCTTCCTTCCTTCCTTCCTTTCTTTCTTTCTTTCTTTCTTTCTTTCTTTCTTTCTTTCTTTCTTCTTTCTCTTTTTTTTTTTTTACAAACTTTCTACAATTTCATTCTTTGTTTTTCCACTTTCACATTCTGAAATAATCAACCTTTCTTTAGGCCAAATGACTTTATTTTTCCTCAGAAAAAAATGTATTTCAATTCCTCATACCTTCTTTTGCTGAAAACATATATTCCACTTTCATCACATATGGGAATGTTTCCCTTATTATTTCTAGTAGTTGTGGTTACATATAGTATAATTCTTAATCCTTAAAAACCTTAATTTCTAGTGAAAATAAGTAAATCATTGCAAACTTTCACATTAACATTCTGTAGTTTGGAAAATTTATGAATATTTTTAATAATTTTTAGAAGCATATACTTTCTCATAGTAAATTTTTCAGTGTGACACAAAGCATATTCACTAGTAGATGCAAATATCTACTAATAAAAAAAAGCAAAAAGTAGATCACCTATATTCAGTAATTGACATTTTGGTATTTTATCTTATTTGGAAATGTTCTGTATGTTAATGACTTTAACTTATCATTTAATTTAGCAAAACTTTAAGGTTTCAGGTTACTAGAGATTTTGGGAAACTAAAAAGTTTTTGTTATACTTACATCTACTTAATTTACTTGTTTTTAGCAGTTATGTTTATATTACCTACAAAACTATCTTAGGCATTAAGCGTCGGTCATCATCCTAAGTTATTTTTCTGGTTGACAAGTTTTGTGACTGATAACATGAACTTATTCAGTTAGTAAACCAAGGTAGAATGAAAACTTTATGTTTAAAGCTAATAACTCTAAAGATTTGCCTATTTTAATTAAACTAACAAATTTTAAATTAGCTTTAATACCAAATATTTTCTGAGGTCACATGAACCTGAAATTCATTTGGTGGAGTTTCTAATATATTTTTTGGGAATTTAACTTACATAAGCACTTAATTTTCTTTAGACCAGTTAAATAGAGCTCTTTAACCAATTAATTTTGGAAATAACATCTGGAGGTAGAAAAATGCCACACATTACAAGATGCACATATGTAGACACACATGAACATATAAACAGAGAAGAGACTTTCATTCTAAACTTTTAACCATGAAATGGGTAAAGACATTTTTTGTGGATAAGACATTTAAGTAGTTTATTATTATTATTTTTTATCATTCACCTAAGCTTCAAGTAACCTTTCCTTCTGATAAGAATTACTTCCCTGAAGTTAGTACTTTATAGCAATGGCCTAGGTTTATATCTCAAAGGCACAGGGATAGAATGTCAAGTTCCTCTAAGAAAGACTTCGTTTCCTGAGGCCAGAATTTATACAATATCTACAAGCCTTTTGAAATAAATAAAGGAAATTTTAAGATTGGTAAAAAGTAATGGGTGGACTTTGAACTGCCTCAAGAGCTGTATAGTTAGCTTTACAAAGATCTTTAAGGTAAGGACAGTTGCTCTCAATTCCTCAAAGAATTGGGTTTCAGCCTAAATGACATCATAGGTTCATCTACCCATCCAACTACATTATCCTAAGTTTACCTTTTTTTTAAGGGTGAAGATTTCCAATTAAAGTGGAAATCAAAAGATTGCTGCTATGGTTTGGATTTAGAGCTGTTTGTTTTAGTAAATCCTTCCAGACATGCTTTAGAAGGCCATCACCCCCCCCCCCCCCCCCCCGCATCCCTGTACGTATTTTTATTTCAACTTAGGGAAGAAGGCCTAAAAAAATCCTATTAGGCTCTAAATACCAGCTACCAATTTGTGACCATGGAGCTACTCAAAAATTCTTTAAAATGTCTTGTCAATTTTCAGCTGGGACAAATAATAAATATTTCTGGCAGTATTAAATAACCCCCTGTGGATATTAAATACAGAGAATGATAAGATAGAATTATTATTTAGAAAGACTGCATTGCAAATCAGGGCCTCTTGGGGATATAACTATTGTGTTCCACTATTTGGTACTTCAAATCCATGCTATTTCTAAAAGATATTATTTACTTATTTATTTTAAAGAGAGAGTGCATGTGAGCAGGGGTAGGCAGAGGGGGAGGGAAAGGGAGAGAATCTCAAGCCAACTCCACACTGACCATAGAGGACCCTCAGGGCTTGATTTCATGACCCTGAGATCATAACCTGAACCAAATCCAAGAGTCTGTCACTTAACCAACTGAGCTACTCAGGTACCCAAAGTCCATTCTATCTTTTATAGCACCAAGAGTTATTTGATTATCAGAGGTCTGCCTTGCCTTAACCAAACTCTTATAAAACCAGTAGGTCAACTGATTAATTTAAAATATGAAACATAGCTTTTAAGCTGTTTAAAATACTTTTGTCAGTAGTCCGAGCATTAAATTCCTTTTGGGAAGCTGCATGGGAAGTCAAATGATAACCAGGTTTCTAGACAACAATGGATATGAGAAGGAAAAAGAGTTTGTTTAGAAGATCAAACTCTTGGAGCATCTGGTGGGTCAGTTGATTGAGTGTTCGACTCTTGGTTTTAGCTCAGATCATGATCTCAGGGTCCTGGAATACAGTCCCAAGTCAGGTTTTGTTCTCAGCAGGGAGTCTGCTTAAGATTCTCTCTCCCTGGGGCGCCTGGGTGGCTCAGTCGTTAAGCGTCTGCCTTCGGCTCAGGTCATGATCCCAGGGTCCTGGGATCGAGCCCCACATCGGGCTCCCTGCTCTGCGGGAAGCCTGCTTCTCCCGCTACCATTCCCTCTGCTTGTGTTCCCTCTCTCGCTGTGTTTCTCTCTGTCAAATAAATAAAATCTTTAAAAAAAAAAAAGAGATTCTCTCTCCCTCTCCCTCTGTCCCTCCCACCTCTCTCAAATAAATAAATAATCTTTAAAAAAGAAGATCAAGATAAAAAGCTTCTGCACAGCAAAGGAAACAGTCAACAAAACAAAGCGGAAACCCATGGAATGGGAGAAGATGTTCACAAATGACATTACAGACAAATGTCATATGACATTACATGACATATACAGATGATATCCAAGATCTATAAAGAACTCCTCAAACTCAACACCCAAAAAACAGATTAATCACATCAAAAAATGGGCAGAAGACATGAACAGACACTTCTCCAAAGAAGAAATACAAATAGCATGAAAAAAGGTTCATCATCATTAGCCATCAGGGAAATTCAAATCAAAACCACATTGAGATACCACCATCCTAACACCAGTTAGAATGGCCAAAATGAACAAGACAAGAAACAACAAGTGTTGGAGAGGATATGGAGAAAGGGGAACCCTTTTACACTGTTGGTGGGAATGCAAGTTGGTGCCGCCACTTTGGAAAACAGTGTGGAGATTCCTTAAGAAATTAAAAATAGAGCTACCCTATGACCCTGCAATGGCACTCCTGGGTATTTACCCCAAAGATACAGATGTAGTGAAAAGAAGGGCCATATGTACCCCAGTGTTCATAGCAGCAATGGCCACAATCGCAAAACTGTGGAAAGAGCCAAGATGCCCTTCAACAGATGAATGGATAAAGAAGATATGGTCCATATATATAATGGAATATTATGCCTCCATCAGAAAGGATGTATACCCAACTTTGTATCAACATGGATGGGACTGGAAGAGATTATGCTGAGTGAAATAAGTCAAGCAGAGAAAGTCAATTATATGGTTTTACTTACTTGTGGAGCATAAGGAATTATATGGAGGACATTATAAGAAGGAAAGGAAAAGTGAATTGGGGGAAAATCGGAGGGGGAGATGAAACATGAGAGAATATGGACTCTGTATTGCATGGAGCACTGGGTGTGGTACACGAACAATGAATCTTGGGACACTGAAAAAATAAAATTTTTAAAAAAAGAAGATCAAATTCTTAATAACCTAGTATAAGATATATGATAATCTAATATAAGATACTTAGATTCCTGAATCAGAGGACCCCCCTTAATTCAGCAATATGAGTAAGGAGGGACAATGATAAATTCTATAATTCCCTCTATCTCTTGTATTTCTGATAGCACATTCTTTCTTCAGATAAGTTACTATAACTCTTAGCGTGTCAATTTAATCTCATCTGGCTATTCCTGAAATATTTGACCACTCAGTAATGGATTATTATGCAGGATGGATTTCTTCTACAAATAATTGCTGTCATTCATTACATTTTTGTCCTAATTCCCTTCTCGAGTCATGGTGTTTACTTTTAAATTTGGGAAGGTACCTTATTTTCATGCGCATATTGCTTCCAATTCTCAGCCTTGAACCATTGCCACATCTAGGACTTCATCGATAGGTGAATAGCCAAAAAATAGAAATATGTGTAGCTATGTAATTAAGGCTCTTAATTACAAGTAATAGAACCATAAACAAAACAGTGAGAAACTGAACTTATTATAAGAATATAAGATTATGTCAGAAAACCCAAGGACAGAAATCATTATAAGACCTAATGAGGGACTGGGACCAGGAATTAGAAAGAAGTCAGTAATTCCCATGATCTCAATCTCTCCATATATTTCTCTGCCCATTTGTTTTCTTCTCTCTGCAGATGATCTCTGTTTATTTCTAAACTTGGCTGGAAAAGGCCACACCCCTGATTTTTAATTGACTTGATATCTCAATTTAAAAATCTGACCAAGACTAAGGCTCTGTTCCAATTCTAAAATCCAGGAAGAGATAATCTAATTGGTAAATCTTGGATTGGAAGCCCCCTGCCAGAATATTTAACTGTCAAAATATTAGAGGAAGAATTACATGAGTGCCATGGGGGACTTTTTTCTGTGAGTGTTGGACAGTTTTTAGACAAAGAAGAAGATGAACTAAGCAAATACCCCCAGATTGATTGTTATATATGAAGAGGCTAATAAGAATTAGGCATTTGTTTGAATTGAATTTCCTTACCTTTTATTTCAAATATTGTGATTTTTTTTAATTTTATTTATTTTTTTCAGTGTTACAAGATTTATTGTTTTGCACTACACCCAGTGTTCCATGCAGTACGTGCCCTCCTCAACACCCACCACCAGGCTCGCCTAACCCCCACCCCCCACCCCTCCAAAACCCTCAGTTTGTTCCTCATAGTCCACAGTCTCTCATGGTTCATCTCCCCCTCTGGTTTCCCCCCATTCACCCCTCCCTTCCTTCTCATAATGCCCTCCATGTTTTTCTTTATGCTCAGCACGTAAGTGGGACCATAAGGTAATTGGTTCTCTCTGCTTGACTTATTTCACTCCGCATAATCTCTTCCAGTCCTGTATGTTGATACAAAAGTTGGATATTCGTCCTTTCTAATGGAGGCATAATATTCCATTGTATATATGGACCATATCTTCTTTATCCATTCATCTGTTGAAGGGCATCTTGGTTCTTTCCACAGTTTGGCAATTGTGGCCATTGCTGCTATGAACATTGAGGTCAAATATTGTGATTTTCACTTTAGATTTCCATTTGCCTTTTTATATTTCCTTTTTCTCTGGTGAGAATTTCTTTTTATTTATTATGACCATATTGTTCTTCATATCTATGAACATAGTTACGGTAGATATTTTGAAATCCCTTCTCTACTAATTCTAACATCTGGGTTATCTTGGAGTGAGTCTTGGTAATGTCTCTTCTCTTAAGAATGGGTCCCATTTTTGTATTCTATCATATATGGAATAATTTTGGTTTGTATCTTGGACATTACGATTGTTACACTGTAGAGACTCTGGATTCTATTATATTCCTCTAAGAAATACTGATTTATTTTTTTTTAATTTTAACAAGCAACTCAATTGTTTTGACTCAAACAGCAAACCCTGCCTCTTGGATTCCAGTCTCAATTCAGTTCTATTATTCTTAATTGGAGTCTGCCTTACACCTACATGTTTCCAGGCTCAGCTGAAGATTTGGGCAGAGTTTACGCACAGTGTGGGCTGCAACCTTTCCACCTCCTTTTGCGGATTCCCTGATGACTGTCCTGTGGCTGTAATTGCCTGAACTCTGTCCTCTGGTTTTAAACCAATTTTCTGAGAAAATTCTGAGAATTTTCTCTCAAGGGTTTTGTTACCTTGTGTGACTTGGATAGCTTTCTACTTTCAGGTCCAAAAAATCCCACAAAAACTTGAAACTCACTCATCTGTGTGATGTGTGATTCTCATCTTCCAAGTATTGATTCTCCTCCAGAATCTACTTGCTCTTGCTTACACTCCAATGCCTATAGGTCATTGGTATTTGTATTGGATTTTGTCCAGTGGTCGTTATCTGCAAAAGGGAAGGGTATGGCAGAAGTTTATTCAACTATACTCTTCACTTATTAGACAACTCCCCCTGCTCTTTATATGATAAGTTAGTTTTTTTGTTTTTAAATGAAAATAACAAAAGCTTATTGTAAAAAACAATATAATAGAAATAGCATGTATATAATGCTTAATATATGCTAGGCCCTGTCCAAGTACTTTATGTATAATAGCTAGTTCATGAAATCAAGTACTGCAAAATTATGTAAAGTACATTTAAAAGTTCTACTTCTCCTGGGGCGCCTGGGTGGCTCAGTTGGTTAAGCCTCCAACTCTTAGCTCTGGCTCAGGTCATGATCTGATGGATGATGAAAATGAGCTCGGGCTTCATGCTGAATGGGGAATCTTCTTGAGTATTCTCTCCCTCTGCCTGCCCCCTCCAACACTCATGTGCTCCATCTCTTTCTCTCAAATAAATAAAAATGTCTTTAAAAATCTTCTACCTCTTCCATCGTTCTACTCGCTGAGAGATGAGTATTCTTCCTGATATTTTTTATAGAAATAAGATTATACTGTATATCATTTTTCTATGATATACTTTTTTCACACTTACAGTATATTCTGGATATCATCCCAAGTTATTTGAAATCTTTAATTATCTAAAATAAATCGGCTACTACAACAACAGCTACTGCTACTGAAACCTACACACATAAACATGCACATGCTTACAGACGGTATACTTTCATAAAGAAAGTTGTATGGTCATTTGGATGAATGACTTTTTATGGTTAGGGTAGCTCTACCTAACTAATTTCTTTTCCTCTTCCTTGAGATGGTTAAACCATGCTCATGCCCAGTGTCAGGGTATCGAGATCTAGACCATACTCTGTAGTTAACTATACTTTCAACTGTACTCTGTAGTTAACTGCACTTTACAATTAATTAACTGTCCTTATTTTAGTCCACATAATCATTATGCAGGTAAAAATGAAAAAGCATATAGATATGAAAAATACTTTGAAAAGCTTAAATTGCTGTATGAATCCAAGTAATACCAATTCAACCTATATTTCTTGAGTGACTACTGCATGTAAGAGTCTATGCTCATTGCTGGGGGTTATAAGAATGAGTGAGATACAATCCCTATCCTTGAGGTGATACAATCCAGTTTTGAAAATAGGCATTGGAATATAGCGAAACTATGTACCAATTTAGAAATATGGTTAATGCTATGATACAAATTTTTTAAATGTGTTATAGGAGTGGCAGTGGGAGGGAAATTGATTCTGACAAAAAGGATCAGAGAAAATGTCTCAGAGAAAATAAAATGTGAGTTGGACTGTGAATGATAGAAAGAATTTTAGGTATGGGACAGAAGAAAGAGAATGGATTCTAAGATGAAGGAACAGCATAGGTGCAGGCATTAAAGTATTTTTTTCTTCTTCTGAGAATGCCAAGAAATTTATTTTAGTTGAAGCAGAGGGTGTGGAATATGACCATGGGATAATGGGAGGTAAGGATTAAAAATTTAGAATGAGAACAGTAGAGTGATTCACATTTAGATTACGAAAGACGTTATACCTGTCATTCTAAGGATCCGCATGGAGTATGATAGCTAATGGGTGAAGGACTTTGACCAGAGGAATAGCATGATACAGTAGTAAAGATTATACTACCTTATGTTACAAACTAGCCTGAAAATGTAGAGCGGCTCAAAAATAGCTATTTCTCGTTCACCTAAATGCAACCTGAGAATTCTTGATTACTAGCCAGTTCTCCAAGTTTTTACCCAGTTCATCCAAGGTCCCAGGTTTTTTCCATCCTATGACTCCACTATCTTTTACCCATGGCTTGAAAAGTTGCCATAGTTTGTGTACATTAAGCTAGAGAAAGGGAGAAGAGCAAAAATGGAACTTTCTTATGGACCGGACCTGGAAGTGTGGTACTCAACACTTCTATTTTCTAGACTCAGTAGTATGTCTAGATCTAGCAAGAAAGGCAGGAAAATATGGTCTGTATTCCTTAAGAGAGGAAAAGGATTTAGTGAAGAGCTTGGTAGTCTATGTCATGCACAGTCATATTTAGTTTTTAGGAAGTATATTCTGGTGGCAGGGTTGATAGATTCAGATGGCGCTGCTAAAGGTAAGAAGAACAGATAAGATGCTGTTGTAAGAGTTCAAGTGAGACATAATGAAGCTCCTAAGGCATTTGCAGCAGGGGTAAAAGGGGTACATTGCAGTGGTAGGATTTGGTGACTGAGATTTGAGGGATGGGGAGGTTGTTGACACAATCAACTAAATGAACAGTAAATTTCTTTATTTCATGCTGATAATGCTCATCCAAAAGTAAAAAATTGCTTTCTTAAACTCATTATTGAGCACTTAATTGATCAGAACCCTTTACTAAGAACTATAGGAAAACAGAGAAGAAATATTTGATAAAGCCCTTTTGCTCAAGGAGTTTTTAATCTTTAATATACCCAAAGAACAACTCGAGAATTTTATATATATCCACAACACAGATTAATTCACTACAACTTGAACCCAGAATATTAGAGATATTCGGGAGGAGAGTTATGATCAGGAGTACATGGGAGCATTTAGACTAAATTTAGGGTTCAGATTTGATTTCATCATTTAACAAGTTATGTATTAAGTGTATAGTTTGCCTGATAATTATATTCCATGGCACATAAAAGGTCAATTAATATGTGTTGAATGAAATATTAGCTGTTTAATTAGGCAAATAAAGCACAACCCTTGCTTTTGAGGAACTTACTGGAAATAAGTAATAGGCTCAATAGGGTTAACATACAGGTAAACAAGCTAGTATGATGAAGTGTAACAAGTGCTATGATAGAATAGTCTGGTTAGAGCACAAGGAAACAGTGTTCAGGAAGATGTTTATAAAGGAGGAAGCCCTTGAACTTGTCTTGAAATAAGAGTGCGTGAGACCACACAAATCAAAGATGAAAGATGGAAGAAGGAAGGTCTTTTCAATGGCAGGGCAAAGAGAAAGAAATGGCAAGTGAGTGGGCAAGAAGTGAAGTATAGTGTTCCTTGAGGGTAGGAACTAGGTTACGTTAATATCTGTACCCTCTTGCCTACAATAGGACTTAACCCTTCACGGATGCTCAGAAATGTTGGATTCTATCCCTAGGACCCTTCTCATAGTCCTTGCTAGTGTGTCTAGTTTGCTTCTGTCCAACTTCAGACATTTAACTAATTAACAGAGGTGGTAAAATAATGATTTTTCCATCAGTAGTTGAAGGCTCTACTTGTCCCTGCTGGTGAACTCACTCTGCATTCCCCTAAGGCTGTACAAAGTCATTTGCAGGTGTATGTGGTTGCTTTAAATTGTAATTGCAAACCTTCACTGATAGAAGCCATCTGAGTCCCATTTTCTCTTCAAGTGAGATGCCTAACTGAAATAATAGTATCACCAAATACCATCTTGAATTCAAAATTACATTGAGGCAACAAATAAAGTTTTGTGTGATGTGAATTACCAGTGGTATGAGTATCTCTTAGTGGAACAGAACTGTATTTCTTAAAAGCTAACAGCCATATTTTCTTAGTGAAATATACTGTTTGAAATGTGTAAGTACACTTTGGACCTTGAAGGGTAATCATTTTAACCTGAACTATTTCAGAATAAGATAATAAGAAATGAACACTTGGGCAGAGTTTAAAAATGTAATTTTATTTCATTGGAATTTTTGTATCTATCATCATTTGTATATTTATACATAATTATCTATTATAATTTAGATGCTGTAGTTTAATATCCTGTTAACTCAATTCCTAATCCACACTGATAATCTTTTAGAACTAGGGATATCTAAACCTCTTCAGTATTTTCCTGCTAATAAATACCTTACATTACAATAAATGGGTAGGGTGAATATTTGAGACTAGACTCAAGTTTAGTTTCCAGGTTTGCCACTTACTAATAGGGTGGCCTTTCTGAGACTTTATTTCTTCATCTGTGTCTTAATCCATCTGGGCTACTGTAACAGAATACCATAAACTGGGTGGCTTACAAACAACAAAAGAACAAACGCCTTTTCTTAGTTTTGGAGACTGGAAAGCCAAGATCAAGGTGCCAGCAGATCCATTGTTTGGTGAGAACCCTCTTCTTTGGTTCATATAGGCTGTCTTTCCAGTTTTTCCGTATTTCCTCATGGCGAACTTCCGCCGTATTTCCTCATGGCGAACAGGATGAGAGAACTCTCTGGAGTCTTTTTTTTTTTAAGGGCACTAATTCCATTATGAGGGCTGTATTTTTTTTTTAAGACTTTATTGATTTATTTGACAGAGAGCACAAGTAGGCGAAGTGGCAGGCAGAGGGGGAGGGAGATGCAGGCTCCCGCTGAGCAGGGAGCCCCATGTGGGGCTC
The DNA here is from genome assembly GCA_028646535.1 of Procyon lotor. Taxonomy (NCBI): domain Eukaryota; kingdom Metazoa; phylum Chordata; class Mammalia; order Carnivora; family Procyonidae; genus Procyon; species Procyon lotor. The sequence goes on from CM053612.1 coordinate 21,601,391, forward strand.
AATCCCAGGACTCTGGGGTCATGACCTGAGCCATAAACAGCTGCTTAACTGACTGAGCCACCCAGGCACCCCGAGGGCTGTATTCTTAAGGCTTAATCATCTCCCTAATGGTATCACATTGGAAATTAGGCTTTAATTGACGAATTTGGAGGGACACAAACATTCTGTTTTAGCGGTCTGTAAAATGCTAATAATAGTAACAACTACCTTCTTGCAGGATTTTGTGACAATTAGACATTATATTGTGGAAATTACCAAGTATGAGGTCTTTAAAGATTGGAAACTTCTGCCACCAGTGGTTTTGGCAGCATCTTTCAAGTAAAGTCATACTTCTTGGGGGAAGAGGGGCAGGGAATTGTGTTTGGAACTGTTCTCTGCGTATTACATTTTGAGAACTTCTTCCCTTTGTACCAATATTATGTGCAGCTCCAATGTATACAACAAATAAAGGTGAAAATGAGGGCCCCAAAGCTCTAGTCTCCATCCTGGTCCCTAAGACATGTTCCTGAAACACAGTGAAAACCACTCCCTCAGTGGCACCCATTTAAAAGTACTGAGGAAACTTAAAACATGGTGTTGAAAACAATAACAAGATGGCTAGGAAAACACTCGGAGTTTCTTGGAGATCCCTATACGATCTAAATACTTATTCTGTGGTCACTGTGATAAAGTCCCTGCAGTAGAGATGTATAAGAAAAGTGTGCACTATGCCTACTAATCTACCATTTTTTAAAATTCCGGTATAGTTAACATACCATGTTGTATTAGTTTCAGGTATATAATATAGTGATTCAACAATTCTATACATTATTCAGTGCTCATCATGGTAAGTGTACTCTGAATCCCCTTCACCTATTTCACTTATCACCCTACCCACCGTCCCTCCTTAAAACTGCCAGTTTTTTCTCTAGAGTTAAGAGTCCATTTTTTGGTTTGTCTCTTTTTTCTTTGTTCATTTGTTTTGTCTCTTAAATTCCACATACAAGTGAAATCATATGGTATTTGTCTTCCTCTGACTGACTCATTTCACTTAGCATAATACCCTCTAGATGCATCCATGTTCTTGCAAATGGCAAGATTTCATTCTTTTTTTTTTTAAGAGGACTTATTTATTTGAGAAAGAGAGGGAAAGGAGAGATGGGGGAGACAGAATCTCAGGTAGACTCCCCACTGAGTGGAGCCTGATAAAAGGTTTGATCTCCTGACCCTGTGATCATGACCTGTAGCAAAATCAAGGGTCGGTTGCTTAACCAACTGAGCTACCTAGACACCCCTCATTCTCTTCTTATGACTGAGTAATATCTCATTGTGTGTATATATCACATCTTCTTTATCCATTCATCTATCAATGAACACTTGGATTGCTTTCATAATTTACCTATTGTAAATAGTGCTGCAATAAACACAGGGATGCTTATATATTTTCAAATTAGTGTTTTCATATTCTTTTGGTAAATACACAGTAATGGAATTATATCTGGATCATATGGTAATGCTATTTTTAATTTTTTGAGGACCTCCATATTGTTTTCCAACAATGGCTACATCAGTTTGCATCCCTACCAACAGTGTACCAGGTTTTTTCTTTTCTCCACATCCTTTCCAGCACTTATTGTTTCTTGTGTTTTTTATTTTCACCATTCTGACAGGTGTGAGGTGATATCTCATTGTGGTTTTGATTTGCATTTCCCTGATGAGTGAGGTTGAGCAATCTTTTCATGTGTCTGTAGGCCATCTGTGTGACTTTTTTGGAGAAATGTATATTCATGTCTTCTACCCATTTTTTAACTGGATTAGTTGGGTTTTTTGGTGTTTCTGACCTATCATTTTAAAAGGAGACAAATGGAGGGGCGCCTGGGTGGCTCAGTCATTAAGTGTCTGCCTTTGGCTCAGGTCATGATCCCAGGGTCCTGGGATCAAGCCCCGCATCGGGATCCCTGCTCAGCAGGAAGCCTACTTTTCCCACTACCATTCCCTCTGCTTGTGTTCCCTCCCTCACTGTGTTTCTCTCTGTCAAATAAATAAAATCTTTAAAAAAAAAAAAAAGAGAGACAAATGGAAATGGATGTCCGTTGACTAGAGAAGTATAAACTTTTCATGGTTTCCCATCTTGGCTGAAGTTTTGCAGATGAGGTTAGCTACAATAATTATTAGAGGGCGTACAATTATTAGAGGAAGGGACTAATTCCCTCAGAGAATGCAAGGCCACAACTAGACCAAATAACCTTTAAAACATGAATAAGAACAACAACCCTTTCTCAAGATACTTTATTACAATCCATTTGAAAATTACTGTAGAATATTGATTGTTAGAATAAGATGCTGTTTATAGCCATCTTCCAGAAAACTGTTTTAATAAGTCCGTAGGTTTTCAGTGTCCTCAGTCATCCACAGCATCCCAAATACGAATGGCACACCTTGGAATGGAGCACTCTTGTGTAGTGTGCAATCTGCATATCATTATACAGTGACCCTGACGATATCCATATTTTTAAATGAAGATGAATTGTTTGGGTAATTAAAAATGACAGCTAATTAAAAATACAATTTTCACTTAAATTTTTTTCACAGACTCCTTAAGAAATGAGTTCAAGTAATGCAGTAAAACCATATAGATTCTCGAATTTCAAGGGCTTCTCTGTAGGTAGATAAAAAAGCAGAAATTTAGCTGTCAACAAAATTATAGGCAGATTAGGTGCTATCTATGAATTTAAATGTAAAATTTGTAATAATCTTCCTGGAGGTGATTGAGTTGAATATAATTTACTCACATTGGCAGATGAAATTCCTTCTTTTGCTTTTTTTTTTTTTTTTTTTTTCTTCTTTTGCTTTTTTATGGCTTTAAATATATTGGAAATATAAATGCGTCCCCTTGATTCTTAAGCTTAAGTACCTTCAGAATATTGAAAAACCAAGGCAACATTTATTTCAGTCCTCAAAAGCAAATTTTTAATGAAAGTCCCACTTATTAGAACAAAAACATTTTGGAGTTTAACAGAATGATTAAATAATCCTGGTAGCAAAACTCTGTTTTGTGAAATGAATCCACTGGGTAATGAAAAGCAAGCCAATACAACAAGGGTCAGCAAACTGTGGACGCTGGGCCAAATTTGGCCCACTGCCTGTTTTCATAAATGAAGTTTTCTTGGAACACAGCCACATATTCATTTACATATTATCTATGGTTGCTTTGGTGCTAGACAGTAGAGTTGAATAATTAGAGACCATATGACCAGCAAAGGCTAAAATATTTAGTATCTGGTTCTTCAAAGAGAAAGTTTACAGACTCATACAATATTAACTTGTTTCGGTTAAATATTAAATTATAATTTAATATTAAAATATTTCAATATTAAATTATATAGAGTTATAATTTAATACTAAAGTATTTCAATATTAAATTATGTGGAATTTCAATATTTAATTTTATGGTTTTATGAGTGAATTCATAAATATAAAAAAGAATATTCCATACCACTTTACTTTAAATGTTAATTGTTATCAGGAAAGGTATTGGAAATTAAACAGAATACTTTAAGCTCCCTGTTGGGTGGCCGTAGTGAACCCAGACATAAGCTCTCTAAAAGGCATCAAGGACCAACACTGATATCAAGCCATTCCATAGAAGGAGCTCTTGTGATAGTCATAATTTGAGGGAAATGCAGAAAGTTCTGGAATATGGTTCAGCATCAAGAAGACTAAGGAAAATACTAGTGGGAGGGATGGTTCTCAGACTTTATTTGCAGAACCCTTTCTTCAAACAAAATTCCAAGGGGAAGGAAGCCCAAGATATGAAAAAAAAAAAAAAAAGGTGAAGGTGACGATGAAGCTGGGGTGGATGAACTTTAAAGTTCTGCTTGATTGGATCCCTCTGTCTCTGTTTTTCGCCTCTGTGCAGAGGAGCTTTGTATTTTCAAATTAGCAGCGTATCACTGAAAGTGAATTAGAAAGCTTACTGAAAGAAAGGGCATATTTGTATGTCCATCCAATCTAATTTCCAGCATGTCCTGATATGTTTCTTATGCTCTGTTGCCATCTTCCACTTATTTTGTCTTTTATTTTCCTGTTATGAAATATTTGTGACAAATGAAAAGAGTTGAGTTTCATTTTTACTCATCAAAAATTTTGCAAAACTTTAACTCAATAAATGTGCACATAAACCGAGATGTATTTTTGGTATGCTGTTCAGCCGGTAGTCATAGAAAAGTTTATTACTTCTTGAAAAAAATAGTATTTTTTACATTCTATTTATTGGTTAAACCGGTACTTTCATAACAGTGACTAATAACTGTAATGGATATAACTTACTGAGCACTAGCCATGTGCCAGGTACTACTCTCAATACTTCCTGTGAATTAATGCATTAATCTTTACAAAATTCCTATGACATGGAATCTATTATTATATTCATTTTAAGTTGAAGAAACTAAAGCACAGAGTAGTTAGTAACTTACTCAAGGCCTCCCAGCTGGCAAATAGTAGAGCTGGGATTAAGGCTTTGAACTCAATCTGACTATAGCCTTCTCTCTTTCATTCTCTCATAATCACTGCTTTTAAATTTTTGTTTTACTGCCCTCTATTGATATTCATTTTAGTTCTGTTATTTTAGGAGCTACCTTAAATTTTTATCATCTTTATTTGGCTTAAAGTCTAAAATCATTAAGTTTCTCTACCCTATTCCTAAACAATCAATGGGGCTTAGGATGCTTTCATATGGATCATCTTCTCTTCACTTACGTGTAATCATTATCTATTATTTTGGTTCCGTTTTTTTCTTAACACATGAAATTATAATATTTTCTGCATTCAGTGCTCATTTAGATTTACCCATGTGTTTATCAATTACTTTACTCACCATTCCTTTTTATAGTTTAGTCCTTCCTTTTAGATTCAGTTTTATGCTTCCTTAAGTGCATCCTCTTATAGTTCTTTCATCAAGGGTCTGTTAGTGGTAAATTCTCCATCCTTGTAGAAAATTGTCTTCATTATACCCTCAGTGTTGACTAACAAATTCACTAGATGTGGAATCCAATATTGACAATTTTCTCTAAGCATTTTGAAAATATTGCCTCATGAACTATCAGTTGGAATCCTTCCTGATACAAGGAACATACCAAGAATATTCAAAATAATACCTTAAACAATGATATGTATTTTTCTCTCATAACATGCAATCTAGACCTAGGCATAACCAGGGTTGATAGGTTGAGCAGCTCAATATGTCAGACCTCTGGATCAGTTTCTCTGTGACTCTTTTGGCTTTTATGTTACAGTTGCTAAATGGCTAACAATGACAATGCCCAAAGGCTTGAAAAAAGATCATATTTTTCCTTACACGTCTCTCTGTATATATCAGATAGAATAATCTTTGTTAGAAACCTCTTTCAGACTTCCTCTCATCCAGAACTGGGTGACATGCCCACCCTCGAGTCTACTCACTGGCAAAGGTGAACGTAATATTCTAGTTGCTTGAACTAGTAATGGCGCTCAGGGTGGGGCACATCTTTCATACCTGAACAAATAAGGGTTCTGTTAGTAGTGTGAAAGAGGTTAATGGCTATTGGATAGGCAATCAACAGTGCTTGCCACACATTATCTTACAGCTCCTGTGGTGTAATTGAGAAATCTGCTGTCAGCCTAATTAATTATAGTTCCATTATAGGTAATCTCTTTCTATTTAGCTGCTTTAAGCCTCTCTTTCTCTTTGATGTTGTGCTAATTCACATCATTCAGGAAACAGGTGCCAAGATGGGATTAGATGGGCAAGTTTTCTGGAAAACTTTTTGTAGGAGAAAAGAAAGGGAACAGGAGAAGACAGGATGTTTAGGTTGACATCTATGGGGGAGAGAGAAATGAAAAGGAGGAGTTTCAGACTACTATGTGGATCCAAGAAAGTTTTGGCCAGGCTGATGGAGAGTCCTAGAACCAAATTTACCATTAAAACACTTCCCTATCTTGCAGGAATGGACTATATTAATACCCAAACCATGTTCAGCCATTGGGTAGAAGTAGACCACAGTCTGGCCTTAGGGTGGACCTAGTACTGGATTCAGAAAGGCAGGGATTGGGGCTGTTAGTCAGTGATGCACCCATAACAAATCCAGTTGATGTATTTTCATGGCTGCCGCATATGTTCTTAATGTGTGGATTTAATTTTATTTATCCTGCTTGGGAGTTATACTCCCTGAATCTGAGAATTTTCTCACAATCTCATTTTTGATTCTTTAATCAATCTTGGAAAATTCTCAGTCATCATCGTTTCTTCCTATTTTCTTTATTTCCTGCTTCTAGAATTTTTATTAGATATGTATTTTGTTATGTCATTCTATCTTCCATGGCCCTTACCCCATCTTTTAGATTTTTCATGTCTTCATCTGTCTACACTACATTCTGTGTAATTTCTTTAGATACGCATTCCAGTTCATTATCTCTTGCTTTATTTGTGCCTTACTTGCAATTTAAGTTACTCTTTGTGTTTTATTTTCCTATTCTTTTTGAAGTCTACATGATTTTTTTTTTGCAAATAGTGTGTTATTGTTATGTTTTACATTCTAACTTCAACCATTTTAAATATGCTTTTTATGGTCTCTAAACAATGGCACTACTACCTGATCTTCTCAGGGATCTAATCTTATAGTTTGTTGAGTGCATTGGTTTTTGTTTAAAGTGGACTATTTCCTCATATAATTTTTAAGTTTGGATTAACTTTGGATGTGATCTTGCTTGCAGTTGCCTCCACCAAGGCATCCAGATAGTTCATATGGTGTCCAGATAATTCCCTACTAATATCTCATATTGGTAGTTGCTAAACCATACAGGAAGTGTAAACTCAACCATAATTCATTGCATGATATACATCCATACTTACGAATTCTCGGGAATAATTTTTTATTGTTTTTACCCAGAGCCCAGTCCAGAACAGACAAGATTCTTTTTTTTTGTCTTCTTGTGCCAATGGGCAGATTTTTTTCTAGTACATCCTTTTTTGAAGTGTCACATTCTAAAGGTCCATGTATAGGCAATATAGGCAGGTCTCAGTTGCAACTTCCTGCCTTGGGATAACTCGAATCCTTGTGTCTTGCTTCTTTCACCTTAGCCTTAAAAGCCCATGTTATATCACCCACTTGCAAAGGAGCTGCTGTGTCAAATTCTGGGCATGCCATTCATATTTAGGATTTAGGATTCATATTTAGGATTCCCACCCTGGTTTTGGCTTCTGGGTTTTTTTTAAATTTCATTTTATTTTTCAGTGTTCCAAGGTTCATTGTTCATGCACCACACCCAGTGCTCCATGCAATATGTGCCCTCCTCAACACCCACCACCAGGCTCACCCAGCCCCCCACCCCGGCCCCCTCCAAAACCCTCAGTTTGTTGTTTAGATCCACAGTCTCTCATGAGTTTTTTTAAACTTCTGAGTACCATTCTTCATTTGAAAAGGTAAATGATATATTCATGTAGCATTTTTAGGTGCTTTGTGGCATAAAAGGTTTTAGGTTTTCTAGTCTACTGTTACTTCCAGAAGCTGAATTCTTAGTTCCTACTCTATACTGTCTCTCTCTAGTTTGATTTTCAGGCATCAAACTTTGCTTGCCATCAGTATACCTTTTCTTTATAGTTTAAGAAATCATGATATTAGAAAAAAAATCTTGATATCTCTGACTTCAGAGAAAACTATAGTGCTTCCAGGGCAGATATGCTAGGCATTGAGATGCTGGAAAATGTTTTGAACAAGCTTACCATTGTGTCATTGGAGGAAAAGCAGATGTCTTTTTTAAGGAGTACTAGAAAGTCACGTTGCTTGTGTTTTGCTTTTTGGTTTTGTTTTTTTTTTTTAAAGCAGAGACCATTGTTTCAAGGAAATTGCTCTAAATGTTAACCTGATTTCTATCATCTACTAAGAAATGGTGAGGAAATAAACTGCTGTGACCCAGCTGGCTAGTTGTGTATGTTACAAAGTTTAATTTTGTCAATAAAGAGTTACTTTTTTTTTTAGAGGGGTGTAGCAGGGAGGCAGAGGGAGAGGGAGAGAGAGAATCTCAAGCAGACTCAGAGACGGACATGGGGGCTTGATCCCACAATGCTGAGATCATGACCTGAGTTGAAATCAAGAGTCGACGTTTAACTGAGCCACCCAGGCCCCCCAAGAGTTACTTTTCTTAAGGTTCGTGTTCCTGAGTCCTGTAAAACTAGATGAAAGGCAGTCAGCTGCTAGAATATTATCACAGATCCAAGATCCTATCTAGTGAGACCTTGTTCATGTAAACTTATGTCCATATAATTCACAAAAATAAAAATAGGCTAATTGTTTATGTAATTGACAGAGAATGACATGTATCAAGCTTTCCAACATCAACTTTTTGATAAAAATGTTCTTTACAGGGGCACCTGGGTGGCTCAGTCGTTAAGCGGCTGCCTTCGGCTCAGGTCATGATCCCGGAGTCCTGGGATCGAGCCCCGCATCGGGCTCCCTGCTCTGGGGGAAGCCTGTTTCTCCCACTACCATTCCCTCTGCTTGTGTTCCCTCTCTCGCTGTGTTTCTCTCTGTCAAATAAATAAAATCTTAAAAAAAAAAAAAAATGTTCTTTACAGTACATTGTAATATTCTTTTAGAGCTTCCATAAAGGAGATTTCAAATGGCTATCTACCAAGTAGCTATTCTAAATTAGAGATTTGCTTTTAAAAATGTTTACATCTTTTGTGTACCATTTAAGGGACAATTTTTGAGTTAATATAACAAAGTCTCATAATTTTAAAACTTACTGTCATATTGACAGAGCTAAGCTGAAACTTACCCTGAGATATCCCGTCAAAAGGGTACTATGAAGATTGTAGACAGTTTGTTTCACCTGCTTAAGAGCATAAACTAATTTACAAATGTTAAAAGCAATAATAAGAACACAATAGGCATTTTTATTGTTTTTATTTAAATTGGTGACCATAAGAGCTTCTATAAGACATGAGTGGTTGTAACATTCATGCAGTATACTTGAATGTAATTATCACACGCTTATATTTTAAGTATGATTTGTACTTTACAATTAATAAAACTTGACTTTCTGAATTAAGCTGAATTAATAGAGTTTAAAAATATTTCTAGTCATTGTCTTAAATGTAAATATTTTATGTTCTGAGGGAAAGCACAGTTTCTTTCTCTTAAGCTGTTTCCTTTAAGGAATCATTACATTTTCATGACTCCCACGTTTGGATTCCGTTTTAACTTACAATTCCAAATCGAGCTGTTCATGTCTCTTCTCTATTTCAAGAAATTTTTCGCCCCATTCATTTTGAAGATGTGGTCAGAGACGGGGGGGGTGAGTGGATAATATTAAATCCAAACAACATGACTACACATAATTTAAAACATTCACTGCATTTTAAACTGACATTTAAGGATTGCCCTGGACTAATTTACCCTGCCCTCTTCAGCCTACATTTTTCTTCTGTGCATAATTCCTTCTTGAAGTTAATGGGAATTTGGCATGTGGCAGGAGTACATGTTTCATGAAATGGGAATCTGGGACCTGTCATTTAATAAGAAATCTGCTTCTACCTTAATTGGCCTGTCTCCCTATTGTCTTTCACTATGCTATAGCAACATAGGCAGGCCTTCCATTCCAATGTGAAATGCAACTCTTTTAAAATGCAAGGTACATGTGGATTACCGTGAGCAGGAGGCAAGTAGTGTGATCTATTTAGACAGAAACTGGAAGGATTTTGAAACGTTACGCTTATTGGACATAGCATAAAAGTAAACATTTCTATGTGCTGCCTTATGACCATTTTCATTATAGCGTATATTTTTACTTACCCCATACCAGTAAATCCTGGGGAAAAAAATCTTAATTATACAATGAGCTTTAGGACTAGGGCTTTAAATAAAAGCGAAAGTAATATTTTTCTTTTAGTTGTTTTTCAGTACTATGCACACTACACTGGAGTTTAGCTTTTACCTTAATATCTACATTTTCTACATTTCCATTATACAGATAAATACTTCTAGGCAAAGCGAAATAACTTTTAGCATCTAAAACATTTTCAAATAGTTGTTAATAATTTGCCAAACACATTGACTAAATTATAGTATCCGTGCAAGAGAATACTATGCAGCTTAAAAGAAAAAATGACAAGGAAGATTTCTGTGCCATGTGATGTGAGGCAATCATAAGATGTATTTTTAAGTGAAAAAAAGCAACATGTAAAAATGTGTATGTGGTGTACTATATTTTGCATATGGAAAGGGGGCAAATAATAGTATATATTCATATGCTGTACATTGGCAAGAAGAATACTGGAAAGATGTATAAAAAACTAGTAAAAAATGGTTACCTACAAAAGTTGGAGGGGGAATGGGGTGGACGGGGAAGAAGAGAAAATGAAGCTTCTCCGTGTATATCTCTCTATACAGGTTTTTTTTTTTTAATTTTTATTTAAATTCAGTTTAGTTAGCGTATAGTGTATTATTATTTTCAGGGGTCGAATTCATCAGTTGCATATAACATCCAGTGCTCATTACATCAAGTGCCCTCCTTAATGCCCACCACTCAGTTACTGAGAGAGCAACCCTCAGTTCGTTTCCTAGAGTTCAGAAGTATCTCCTAGGGTTTGCCTCCCTCTCTATTTTCATCTTATCTTATTTTTCCTGGTTTGTTTTTAGTTTTGAAATGTGAATTTAATGGAATGCAGAGAAAAGGAATTTACCCATACAAAAAAGACTGTTTTACCCTCTGATTCCCCAAGAATACATAAGTTTACATGGTGGACCTAGATTTTTTTCTTGAATCTACTGTTAACTAGCTATATGACCTTTAGGAAATCCCTTAACTCATGTGGATTTCAATATTGTAAAATAAGGAAGTTAAAATAGATGGTCACCAAGGCCCTTTCTAGTTCTAACATTCCATGACATGAACTGGGTGACCGCATAGTTTGGGCATATATAAGTAAACGTTTTATTTTAATTCTAGTATAGTTAGCATACAGTGTTATATTAGTTTCAAGTGTACAATATAGTGATTCAATTAAGTCAGCTTCTTAAGGATTAGAATTTTATCTGATTGATTAGGGTATTTATTGCTGCTCTAGGGTTTTCTGTTTTGGCTAATTGTTTTCTACAAATAAAATAATAGTTAAAATAGGTTTTGTTACTCAGGCAGTTAGGTACACATTAGATATAAATTACTTTTGAAAACTTGTATTTACTGCTGTACTAAAAAGAATTTCTTTTAACTTTGGGCAAAAACTTTATACAAATATTTTTAAAGATATTATAAGTGTACTAACACAGATGAACTTAAAACTAACTTTAATTGCTAATCAGTATTTTGATAAGCTTCTGAGTCTTTATTAAATATGTGTTCATGTTTGATATCCATTCTGTTTAAGCTTCAATTATTTAATTACAGGTCTTGATATGAAACTAATCATGCATATATCTATACGAAGCTTGCATACTGACAGGATAAAATCATTAAATAGTCATTACTGTAAACTGACGTTGGCCTGAAATTTTTGCAGTTAACGGGGGAGTTGATGCTTGATGAACAATCCAATTAAAACTGGCAACAAAAGACCTAAAATGTCAGCCAAATTGCTTTTTAATAGTCAATGCAGCCGTCACAAAACATAAACATTAAAGTCCCCATAGAAGCATAAAGCTTCATGGTGAAACAATTCTAGAAAATGAATAATAATTACAGCATCTTGAGGATTCTTTTAATAGATGTGCACTCATTAAAAATATTTTGTTGGTTAGAATCAGGTGACAAAGTATGTTTTGCTGAATACTTCCTTATATTTGTTATTGTCATGGTTTTATTTCATATAGATAAGTATAATTTCTATTATTATCAAAAAAAGTTATTTAAAAGGCATTTTAATAACACCGAAGACAAGGTTCTGAAAAAAAGAAAAGGAAAAATATACAACATGACCTGCTAACATCTCAAAATGTAAAACAACAACGAATCCTCAGTTACCCTAAAGTTTAAATGAAAAGGCAGGGAAGCCAATTGTGATCTCCACAAGCAACCTGAAAGCAATCGCCAACATTTAGACTCTTGAGGCTCTAAGTGTGCAATACTGGACATGTGAATGGATTAATCACCAAGATGTTTCCTACTACCCAGCAGTTTGATTTTTAGTTGAAGATACAAATTCAGATATTTTCCTGAACTTTTTACCTTTGGTTTAAATGTTTCACACATGGAGGCCAAGGGGTTAGAATGCTATGAAAGATTGTCTTGTGTTTTTTTTTGTTTTTGTTTTTGTTTTTTTTAAAGATTTTATTTATTTGACAGAGAGAAACACAGCGAGAGAGGGAACACAAGCAGAGGGAATGGTAGCGGGAGAAGCAGGCCCCCCGCGGAGCAAGGAGCTCGATGCGGGACTCGATCCCAGGACCCTGGGATCTGACCTGGGCCGAAGGCAGACGCTTAACGACTGAGCCACCCAGGCGCCCCATTGTCTTGTATTTTAAGAGTAACCCAACTTCACCCTCTGCCCTTACTGCCATGTTTTTTTTCAAAAGCAAAGAAAGAAGTTGTGAGGTTTTTGTGTTTGTGGTATTATAACACAGGAGAAAACATCAAGTGGCTCTTCTGGGAAATGTTCAAAACATCAGGGTTTTAATAATATATTCATTTCTTTTCCCCATAAATATTGGCTGAACACTTCTTATGTGTCAACCAAGTGTTGAACACTCTGGGAATCTGGAGATAAGTAAGATTTGGATACCATCCTAAGCTTCTTATTTAACTGAAGGTTAAACATGTAAATAGTCAACTGTAATACAAGGGAGAACTGTGTGAAGAATTCAAATCAAGAAAATAAAAAATACTTCTCTCCCAGATTCAGTGTGAGTTAGGACTCCTTAGCCTACCCTATATTTTTTTAGACTATTTTGTAGCGTACATATAAACAGTAGAGCACTCAAACAGATGGTGTCCTAATACATTTATGTATTAGAATATCTGTCAATTAAATATTGCCTTCCCCTACAATCATAGTATAATTTTATGTGCTATGAAGGGTAAATTGATGTTCATACTTCTCCAGCTGTGGTTCCTCTGTTTTATCTGTTGAGGAAGTTAGTGATGTGTTTTCAGAACAACAATTAAAAAAAAAAATCTCTCAAAAGAGTGATATAGGCACATTGGGACCTCAAACTCTATTAGCTGAAACAATGAGGAGAAAAGCCTATAGGAATATAAATGAAACTTTAATGGCACCATATCACAAAATATTAAAATGACCCAACTATCAATAAAATACAGTGATGACTAAAATATGGAGGGAAAATTCTAACATGTAGGCTGTATCTCTAAACCATCATCTCAGCCTGTGGGAAAATAAAAATGCCTTGGTCTGTATCATGAACATAATCAGATAAAATGATGTCAGCAATTTGATTAAATGTTGACTCGAACAGACCAAATCAGCCAGCTCTTTTGCTAATATATGGACCACAGAATAATAAATATAAAGATAATTTTCTACTCCTAAAGTAGTCTTAATATTCATGCATTTTTAAAATGAAGCTTTCAGTGTGAAAAAGAGTAGATAACATAACATACATACATAGAAATTCTTGTGACCGCATGTGAATTGCTTTATGTATGTTTTGCATTTGTCAATGTCCATTCAAACTAAAAAATATGTCTCACATATTTAGCAAATAATTGGGCATCTGTTATTACCCAGGCATTGTGTTGGGCACCATAGATGCAAAGATGAGTAAGATAGAGACTTCAGTCTCAAGCACCTCACTGCCTAGGTAAGGAAGCTTACACAAAGAAATAGAGTGTTGTGAGATCTCTGATAAATGTAATAAAGTATGTCAGAACACAGAAAAGGAAATGGCTAAAGCCATCACAGAGGAGATAACATTGCCTAGAAGATTTGTGTTTGCCTAAAAGACTTGTATTCATCCTTTAAGACCCAGCTTCACTGAGGAAGGAGGGAGGCAATGACATCTAAGCAAAAAGCATGTACAATGCCTTAGAGACATGGAAGTGCATGGCCTATGTGAAATGGAGGGATGGGGGATAAAACTGCCACCATTTATATGCCCCACTAAGAATTTTGTACTATATCTTATTGGCAGTGAGCAACCACTGCATTAATTGTAATTAAGAGAACAGTTGTGGATTCACTTTTTTGCGTTATTTATTGATAATATATAAATTAAATAAGTTGTTAATAAATTCCGGAGATATCAAATATTCTTTTTTAATAAGAATCCAATGCTTGACTTTCAAGGTGTTATCTTTAGTCAATGTTTTCTACATTCCCCTGGTATATTTAAGTCAGGTAAAGATTTTCTAAGATGATTTATTTATAAAGCGTGATTAGCATTTTCCCCCATTAAAGCAGGAATAAAACCAGTATTGTGCCTATATAGAAACCCTAAATTTTTAAATATAATATTCAAGTAGAACTCTTAAAAGAGGTCAAACAATGAAATTACCCTACATAATTCATAACTAACTCAAGGATGGTCAGAAAATAAATTTTTATTATCCCAGTTATTTTAATGTTAAAACCAATAACATGGAGACTTGTTCATTATAAATTACTTTTGAGCAACTTAATAATTTAGTAGGCGACATGGTATGTAGATCAATGACTTCCCATTTATTTTTCTCACCACTTCACACAGAAATATATTTCACATCCTAATAGACAAAACTGAAACAAAAGTTTCATGAAATAATTTTTACCTTTACTAAATAAATTCTTAGCTTCACTTAAAAGTGAAATCATAGAACTGATGCTCCATGATGTCTTCTATTCTTTTTCATTTTTTAGATGCTAGTCAAAATCACTTTCATGGCCCAGCATTTGGTCACAGCCAGAAGTTTGAAAAACATGGTTGTAAATAAAATAGCTCAAAGACTTGGGTTCTTTTTCTAGTTTCTCTTCACCACTTACCATCTCTGCGACCTTAGTAATGTCTCTTGACTTCTTCACTTTTTGATATACAGAGTGACGAAGATGCCTTCTGCGTCTATCTTGCAGACTCCTGTTATAAGGAGCAAATGAGATATTTCAAAGAGCTTTGCAAACCACAAAACACTATATAGGTATAAAGAACTGATATCCATAAAATGAAACTGTATTTCATTGTTATGTATTTCATGTGACTTTGGTGAACCTTTTAATTTTTCAAATGCATTCCTGAAAAATAATTTCCTTGCGAGTATCTAGTCACACCAGATAGATCAGAAAATAAGGTTGACAAAGTGCTTCCCATTCTGAATAAGAGACAGCGGTGACACTAGTTCAAGTATGGTTTACATTTTTGGCCTCTCAGAAGAGAACCTGATACAGATCACCACCCTTTAAACTGAGAATGCTTGTTAAAATAATGGGAGGAATGCACGGCTTCATATTGTGTAATTTGCTTATATGACACGTCTTTTATGATACATGGTACCGCTGCTGAAGTTAGCCTTTGGCAAAGATATGTCATAAACACGTTTGCAGAGCTCTAATAGGAAGAAATCTATAACAGTGAAGAGGGAGACAGGCAAGCCATTCATTTGAAAAAGCAATGTTTAGTAAAATATTATTATGAACTGCCTGTATTCAGTTCTTCCTCACCAAAAATGACCTGAAATTTAATATAATTTGATTGTCAGTTGCCCAGTTTACTCCACTCTTCCAGCAAGCATTTATTGAGTACTGACTATGTGCCATACTGCAGATGCTATAGGAGTCACGAAAAAGAAGAAGTCATGGGCACTGCCTTTCAAAGAATTTCTGCTCTGTTAGGCAAAGTAAAACAAGTATTTAGATATGAGGCACACACAATGTTAAGCTGTTTTGGTTGCGTGAAGCAGTGACCTACTCAGACTAGCTCAGGGGACAAGGATTTATCGTAAACGTGCGTATCCAAAGATTGAAAATGAATCCAGCTCTAGAAACCTCAGCCGTACAAGCTTGTGAATCTTCAGCCTAGGGTTCTGCTGTTCATATGACACAGTGACTGGCCTCATGTCTGCTATTTTCTGTGACCATCTGCTTCTCTTCCTGCCACCACCTAGCTTCATATGTCTTAGGAGCTGCCGACAGCATAAGAGGAATACAGTGCTGTAGGAGGTCAGAAGAGAAAAATATTGCTTCTTTATTTAGATTTCAAGGAATGCTTAATGGAAGGAATAGCAATGGTATTGGGCCTCAGAGGAACAGTGGGATGTAGACAGAGTACGGCATGAAAGGACATTCAGAGCAGAAAGTCAAGTATGAAAATATTCAATGACGGAAAGCACCAGTTGTCTCTTTTGAATGACCAATGTTGCAATTTGGCTGGAGAAAATAAAATATAGAAAGGTAAGCTAGGGCAAAGTCATGGCCTTTTAACCTCCCAAATGTATAGTTTTAAACTTTGAAATTGAATTCGAATTTAATCAACACATATGCACATATTAAATATAACAACATACAATATCATATATAATAACATATAACACAAGTGTTAAATAACAATTATGATACTAATATTATGTATGCATTATATATATGCATAATTAATTTTCCAATTGCAGAAACAGTTCAAACAAAGCATACTTCCAAAATATCTTCCAATGGCCTTTGCTTTGGTTTATTTTGTAGAAACTGGAACACATTTGTCACTCCATTGGCAAGATTATCTAGTGAGGCATGGCATTAGGCATTGCATGGATTGATAACATAAGAAATTTCCTGTCTTTAGAATTCATCGTTTAGTTGAGGGACAAGACAAAGAAGCACAGACACAAAGATCCCAGAGGCAGGGGCCTCTATCACCAAGTGCTTGCATCATCCCTAACCACTGTACACAGGTACTATAACCTAACCCCCCTTATCAGCTTTCTTGCCCTCTTATCTTTTCTCAGGTCCCTTACTCCTTGATCTGCCCTACAGCAGCATGAAGAGACACCTCAACGGTTCTCAAATCGAAATTACTAGTCCTGTGTTTGGGCCACCCTCATAGTCACCTGACTATGTTCAGTTCCCATTTGTACCGAGCTATGCTCTCCTCTCCAGGGTGGCAGACTTATTTGTCATTGGAAAATACTGTCTTGAGGATCTCAGAGTCTTAATAGAAGGCAGAAGAGCAAACAAGGAATCACTGATAAAATTTGATTGCTTTTGATAAAGTAACATGAATAAGGGCTTAAAACATAAATTCCTTGATAAATGTTGGGTCAAAGCGTAACCAAACTCTGCAAATAACAGTTATGTGTTAAGTAGTCAAGCTAGGCCAGCAAAAGACTTTTTTTTACTTACTAATTCTCCAGGAAATAGAGGCTAACTAATTCAAGGTGACATAATTATAGTAAGATTCGAAAAAGCCTCAGTCTGATCCAGGATAAAGGGGTATCTTCTTGCTTCTTTTGAATGCCCTCCAGAAAGAGAAGGCCACATCCAAGAATATTCCAAACTAATTCCAGACCCAAGAGGTATGTCTGTGTCTATTACCTAATTCTACTGCCATAGCAGTGATCATCTTGTAAAGTACATATAGAAATGACTCTAGAAAGATGTGTGTCCACATGAAACCTGGAATATCTGTGGAATGATTATATGTAGAATAATGATGTGGGAGTTAGTAGTGGCAGCTCTATTGAGAATAGCAGGCAGCCTTCTAGGGAGACAGAGAACTTCATGTCTCATCGTTTTTTTTCAACTGACTCTGTTTTTGGAAGCTGTGCGTGTGTGTGTGTGTGTGTGTGTGTGTGTGTGTGTGTGTGTGTGTGTGTTTGCATAATAATGAAATTAAGCTTTCTTATGTAATCTAAAGATTTAACATGTAATTTTGTTTTATGGAACTTCTTTCCAGAATCATGGATTAAAAATATTTATAAGGTGGTGGGGCGCCTGTGTGGCTCAGTGGGTTAAAGCCTCTGCCTTCAGCTCAGATCGTGATCTCAGGGTCCTGGGATCGAGCCCCGCATCGGGCTCTCTGCTCAGCAGGGAGCCTGCTTCCCCCTCTCTCTCTGTCTGCCTCTCTGCCTACTTGTGATCTCTCTGTCAAATAAATAAATAAATAAAATCTTTTTAAAAAATATTTATAAGGTGGGAAAACAAGATACTGCAAGTTCAGTATAAACATTATAGTTGATTCATGGTGGAAAATAATTTGATACACTAAGAAAATATTTCTTTTTTTTTTTTTAAAGATTTTATTTATTTATTTGACACAGACAGAGAGAGATCACAAGCAGGCAGTGAGGCAAGCAGAGAGAGAGGGAAGCAGACTCCGCGCTGAGCAGAGAGCCCGATGCGGGGCTCGATCCCAGGATCCTGAAATCATGACCTGAGCCGAAGGCAGAGGCTTTAACCCACTGAGCCATCCAGGCGCCCCCCTAAGGAAATATTTCTAAAAATAAATGGACTTGGTGCCTGAAAAATGTAAATAAAACTAGGGCCAGGTAATATGCTTTAATTGTATACATGTCTGTCCTCCATGCTCTTGCCCCCAACCCACCCCACTGAGCTTTTGAGGGCAGGGACATTCACTTTCACCATTATTCTTGGGTACAAAACATGCCTAACACTTAATAAGTACTCTATACACTCTTTTTTTTTACACTCTTGTTTAGAGAATAACCAGTTTGGGGTTGGGAAGGTAGTACATTAACATTAGCGTGCCTTTGGTTTCCTGTCCCATCTCTTATTCCATCGTTTGCCTCTGCCACCTTGCCATTCCCACACATCATTCACTAAGCCATCAACAAACTGATCTCTTTCACTTGGGCCTTTTCCCATACCTGTGTATCAGTCAGCTTTTCTGTGAAACCTTGTAGACTAGTCTGTTCTCTCTTTTTTAACTCTGCCACCATTCACTATTCCCTGCTCCTTCAGTCACTGTTAACTATATACATATTCAGTCGGTTGTGTTTATATGTATGTGCTTAACCTCACCCCCATGTCAGTTTCATGACCTTCTTCTCTGATGATCACCACGGTTACTTGTGAGTTTTCAGGTTAATACGTATGTCTGCAGAAGGGAAGAGAGGATTGAATGGCAGATCGATGTCTGCAATCTTTGCAATGAGGTTAGTCAATAAAGAATACACACAAATGTATTTCCTGCTCTTCTTAGTCCACACTGTAGTTTGTTTTCTGAAAAACATTTGATGCTGACCATTTGGTGTAAAGGTAGAAAGTGATTATGACAGCAAGTAAAGGCATCCTCATCAAGTGGATGCAAAAGCACCTCCAAGTGCTACCCTTGGAGACCATGTGATCATGGGCAAATAACAAATTGCCCATGCTTCATTTTCCTTATCTTAAATTTCATTGTATTTATGGATTGCACTAGCAACTATATCCGCACAATAACTTACTACATCTTGTAATGGGAACAGTATAGTAACAGAATGATATTTGCACCTCTCGGAGAACTGAGAGTAATTACAGTAAAAAACCATTTACTCTGGATGTCTAAGACCTGATCTGCTCTAGATTAATTATTATCAGTGTTTAGATAATTTAATTCCAAATGAGAAAATAATTGTTAAAAGAATGCTAGTTCATAAATTGTGTCATTTAGTGCTGTTTGTAAAGTATAGTGAGAAAAAAGTTTAAAATCATCTATGTGTAAGAAAGTGCACTACATAATATGGAATGTGATGTATGATAGAAAATAAAACAGTTTGTAAAACACAGGTCTTAGGAAATATTTATTTACTGGGAATATTGTTTCCCAGTCAGCTGAAGCATAGGTTGGTGCTCGGTACTGAACTGTGTCTCCCCCAAATTTGTATTATTGAAACCCTAACTCCCAGTGTGATGGGATTTGGAGTTGGGCCTTGGGGAGATAATTAGGTTTGCATGAGGTCCTGAAGACGGAGCCCTCGTGATGGGATTAGTGCCCTTCTAAGAAGACACATCAGAGAGCTTGCTCCTTCACTCTCCCTGTCACAGGAGGATACAGTGAGAAGGTGGACAATTCCCAGCGAGGAAGAAAGCCTTCACCAGAAACTGACCATGCTGGCACCTTAATCTGGGGCTTCTTGCCTCTAGACCTATGAGAAAAAAATCTTTTTGTTGTTTCAGGCACTCAATCTATGGCATTCTGTTATGGCAGCCTGGTCTAATAAAGACAGTTGGCTATGTATCATTTTATTACCTCCAGATTTTGGCGAGTAGTAAGTTTTTTTTCTTTCTTTTTTTTTTTAGTAAATTTTTTTTCTTTTATCATTATTTGATAAAGTCCCAACTTTCCAAATGCAATCACTTTTCTCTTTTTAATATGTAAATTAAAGAATGGGCTGTATGTGTTAACAGAATTCAGTGCATTAACACTATGCTTACCCATTAAAGCATAAATGACCAAGAACATCATAATTCTTTTTGCTACCAGCAAGATTCATGATGATAATCATGTAATCATTTAATTTGCCCACCCTCTTCATAATGCTTGGATTTGGCTGCACTTTGATGTCACTAACCTACTAATTATCATACTATCAATCACCATATGACTGACGTAAAATAAAGATGCAATTAGTGAAGGAACGGCGTGACTTTCCTATTGTAGCCAAAAGAACACATAACATAAAATTTGCCATTGTAACCATTTTTAAGTATACAGCGGAACACTGTTAACTATATACATATTGTTGTGCAAGAGCTCTCTAGAAATTTTTCATCTTGCAAAACCCAAACTCTATTCCCATTGAATAACAGTTCCCCAATTTCTCCTTCCCTCAGCCCCTGACCATTTTCCTCCTAAGAGTTTGATTTATATACGTCACATAAGTAGAACTACATGGTATTTTTGTGACTGGCTTATTTCATGTGCAATATCCTCAAGATTCAATCCATGTTGCAACATATGACAGGATTTTATTATTTATTAAGGCTGAATAATGTTCCATAGTAAGTATATACCATGTTTTCCTTTTCAATTTATCCATCAGTGGACATTGACATTGCTTCCAACTTTGGCTAGTTTGACTAATGCTTCCATGAACATGGATGTGCAAATATATCTTCGAGGTCCTATTTTCAGTTACTTTGGATATAAACCCAGAAGTGGAATTGCCACATTATATGGTAATTCTATTTTCTAATGTTTTTGAAGAACATTTATACTGGTTTTCCATAGGATCTGCAACATTTTACATTTCTACCAGTAATGCACAAAGTTCCAGTTTCTCTGCATCCTCACCAAATCTTATTTTCTGGGGTTTTGTTTTTGTTTTTGTTTTTGTTTGTTTGTTTTTTGCACGTGTGTGTGTGTGTGTGTGTGTGATAGTGACCATCCTAATGTGTGTCAGCAATATGTCATTGTGGTTTTGATTTGCATTTTCATGAGGATGTTGATGTATCTTTTCAATATGCTTGTTGGTCATTTGTATATCTTCTTTGGAGAAATGTCTCCTCAAGTCCTTTGCCTATTTTTTTAATCAGGTTATCTTTTGTTATTGTTGAATTTTAAGAGTACTTTATATATTCTAGATAGTAACCTCTTATCAGATATATTGTTTGAAAATATTTTCTCCCATTCTGTAGTTCGCCTTTTTACTCTGTGCATTGTTTCTTTTGTTGCACATAATGAGTAATCATTTAAAAAGTCATTTTTCTTAAAGATTTTATTTATTTGAGAGAGAGAGAGATAAGGAGAGGGAACACAAGGAAGGGGAGTAGCAGGCAGAGGGAGAGGGAGAAGCAGGCTTCCCACTGAGCAAGGAGCCTGATGTGGGGCTCAATCCCAGGACCCCAGGATCATGAACTGAGCCAAAGGTAGATGCGTAATGACTGAGCCACCCAGGCGCCCCTAAAAAGTCATTTTAGAAAATCACTGTTGTTCAGATAGACACTCGTATTCATTAGATTCCTATATAAACAAACCTCTGTTGCAATGTTTAGATCATGAGGGGTTTGTTTTTGTTT
>CM053612.1:21623776-21765063 GCA_028646535.1 Procyon lotor
GTCCTGGGATCGCGCCCCGCATCGGGCTCTCTGCTCGGCAGGGAGCCTGCTTCTCCCGCTACCATTCCCTCTGCTTGTGTTCCCTCTCTCGCTGTGTTTCTCTCTGTCAAATAAATAAAATCTTTAAAAAAAAAAAAAAAAAAGAGTTCAATGCCGTAGGACCCAAGGCCTTGGGCTAAGTGCTTCACTTCTCTGTCTCTAGAATGGGTACAAAGTATGACCTTAAAACATCACATTTTCCTCAAAAAGAAATAGAAAATATTCATCTCTTTAGGCTATTTTCAGAATCCTACTTTCTTAATGATTTTTTAGATAGTCCATTTTCATCGCACACTAATTATGTGAGCAAGAAGGTATAATAACAGAATAGAGAGGTACAAGAATAGTAACACTAAGAAGCATTAAATGAAGCCGATAACATCTTCACAATGAGTGTGTATAGGCTAATGTTTTGTTTTTGTGGCACCAACACAACTGAGTGGAACTCTTCTAAGTCAGTTATGTCTTTTGGATTATAAAAAGTCCCTAATCCGATATGGTATATTTTACTGACAAATCCATAGCCATAGTCTCTGTGACGAGACATTGTGTAAATGATTTCAGGAAGGTTGGAAGAGGTCTTAAGTTCTAAGTAACCATGCCTTTCCCCATCTTAAGCTGCTGCTCCTAAAAGAGAAAAAGGATGTATTTTTCCTTTCATCTTACTTCACAGGTACATATCTTAACAAGACACAGAAAAAGAGCTGCAGTAGTTCCCTCTTTATCCACAGTTTGGCTTTCTGCAGTTTTAGCTAGCCTTGTCAATCACGGTCCAAAACCAGATGATCTTCTTTCTGACATGTTGTCGGGAGGTCAATAGTAGTCTAACGCTACGTCACAAAGCCCACATCACTCACCTCACTTCCTCTCATCACATAGGCATTTTATCAGCTCATATCATCACACGATGAAAGGTGAGTACAGTCCAATAAGATATTTTGAGAGAGAGAGACACCACATTCCCATAATTTTTATTATAGTATACTGTCGTAATTGCTCTATTTTATTGATAGTTATTGTTGTTAATCTCTTACTGTGTCTAATTTATAACCTAAGCTTTATCATAGGCATGTATGTATAGGAAAACCTTGGAATATATAGGGTTCAGTACTACTCGTGGCTTCAGGCATCCATTGGGGGTCCTGGAATGTATCCTCCATGAGTAAGGGGGGGGGACACTCTAGGAGCAGCAGCAACACTGAATTCTTTGAAAGACAGCTGTCTTCTGATCTAAATTCATGCGAACAATTACAATTATGAGCATGTAGGTAACTAATATTAACCGAGTTGATAATATCTACCAGGCAATCTGCTAAGTACTTAGCGTACAACCCTGGTCTGATGTCCATGCTCTTTACAGAGACTATACTAGAGTATCATTAATATGCAGTGCTTTAAAATAAATATATTCGGATGTAGTATAAGGCAAGTCATCTACCACGAATTACGTTGACACGTAGTTACATAATTGCTCAAATATCATTAGCTTATAATGTGGATGTTGATCCTGGTGCCAATATGACAACGTTCCTGTGTATTTATTTAATACGAAAGCTATGGCTATGCAACACCAGACTTCTAAGTAGCAGACATAGTTTGCTCGGTGGCATTTTGGTATATACTATTTTTAAATGTCTGAATATTCCTGACACTTTATCCAGCTATCTGCGCTCCTTCCCTCATGGGATTTATGTACTTTGAGGGAATTCTTTGAAAGGCAGTTTTGCTTGCAGCTTTGCCCAGTGAATAAAGCATCAGATAATATTTGTGAAGGTCTTTGAGAGATGCAGATGAAAGGTGCTTCCTAAATACAAAGCACTAATGTTGTATTCATGAAAATGGTTTTTTTTTCATATTCTTTGCTCGAATGTTAAAGTCCCAAGGTGTTACTGCAATAAGTACTTTAGAAATGCACGTATACCCCCAAATCATCTAGTACAGGGGAAAATACCAGTGAATGCACTCAGAGCACTTAAATAAAAATCGTGAAATAGAGTCTGTTATCTGAAGTAAAAGGGACTGAGAGCATAATAAGAAAGCTAATCAATAGAGAGTGTTTGGTGTGGCTTGGAAGAACAGGAAAGGAGTCAACTGTTCTTCTATTGACTCATGACTTCAATAATAGCTTCTTAGAGCCGTTTTGAAGAAAATAAGAAACGTGTGAAAATTATAAAATGTTTTTTAACTATAAGGGAGATGCTTTAAATAATCAAATATGTTGGAATCCTATAGGTTTTCTCTTAGGTTACTTACTA
The DNA here is from genome assembly GCA_028646535.1 of Procyon lotor. NCBI lineage: Eukaryota > Metazoa > Chordata > Mammalia > Carnivora > Procyonidae > Procyon > Procyon lotor. The sequence continues at coordinate 21,626,071 of CM053612.1, forward strand.
GATGGTACCTGGATTTTATAAATTTTGCTGAGTTCAATAATTCATCATTCTTTTAATAATATTACTTAGTGGTTAGTATGTGCCAGGCATTCTCTAGTAAGTGCTTTATACACGTGACCTCATTTAACTCTCACAAAAACATTAAGAGATATTTATTAGAATCTCTATTTTACAGATAAGGAAACAGAGGCTTGAAAAGGTTTGATTGCTCACTATCAAACTGATAGTATGTAGTGGAGCTGTGATTTAAATGCACACTGATCTGATCCTAATGTCTTAACTACTTAACTACAGCAGTAACTTAGCTACTGCGTCATCTGGAAATGTCACAATGTACTCACTAATTTCAACAGGTCACACTCGCTCATTTCATACAAATCATCAAAAGATGAGTTCCTCTAACCAAGTAAATTGGTAGTCGAGGAAATATTCTACTTGACTCATGTTATTGAATGTAAACAAATGAAACCAAGATACTCTCCTCTTTATCTTCTACTTCTGAGTACATGTTCCGTAACAATCAGATTTGATCCCTTCTCTACTTTGGCTTCTCCATCATTTCTTTGGAAAGTTATAAGCGATAATAATATATCTCTATACCTTGACCTGCAACTGACTTTTGATGATCGCTACTAAAAGACCCCCGTGGTAGACTATGGCCAGACTTGCCCGGAGAAGTCTTGTAAGGGAGAGGACGTGGGCAACACCCAGGCCCTGTATTGTGTGTACACTTAAGGGATAATTTGTCCTAGTGCTGCCGTGGCAAGAATTTGGAGATTGGGGAGCTGGACATGAAACCTGCGTTTTAAGACTTCCTGAGTAACAGAATTATGCTTTACATAAGCTGTTTCCAAATGCTAATGGGGCTGGGAGAACAAAAGAACCACAATCTCATAGTAATATGTTCTTGCACACTGTTAGACACCTCACTCTCTGCAGGCTACCAGCACTACAAAATCGAGGCTTGCCTTTGTGGAGTACAAGGAATGCAGAATGGAGCCATGTTCACATGCCTGCATTCTAATTTTATTTGTATCCTTTGCAGTGCTTATTTGTAGTTGGTGAGTACACCAAAGTGAAAGCAAACTCGAGTCAATTCCAGGTTGTCATCACACCCATCTATGAAACCAGATCGCGCTCTTCAGTTGCATCTGGTGTAGACCCTGAGTACTAATACACAGGAAGGAGCTTCCGTGTACTCGTTCACTGATTTCAAGCACTGTAAGAAGTCTCTTTGAAAACTGCTTCTTCTAAGCATGTGTGTTTAATCCTCTGTCCCTCTTAAAAGGCCTTCTATTGTACATAAAATATTTCCCCCAAGAACCATTTGAAAAAAGTTATTTAAATGACCTTAACTAAGAATTAAATTGCTTAAGATACTTTGTTAAAGAGTTAGCAGTCACTACCTATGAAATATTTCCTTAATTTCTAGGATTACTATTTATCTTTATTAGTACAGTCTCATATTCATAGTTTCTTCGACATCTGTTCTCATTTTTTCTCCTGTTTATGCTGGCTGACTGTCTTCCCCTTGAGACAAGCTAATTTTTTTAAGGCATCTACATGGTAGGGTGCGGAGGAACCTGTCTGAATTCACCACTTATTCAATCTACTCTAACATTATATCAGTAGATTCCACTAATTTGCTCATTTTGATGGACATTTCACTTGATCCACTAGCAAACACATCTATATCAATATATCACTATGTTTCCTAATTGAGCTGCCTTCTCATGACTTCATTAGCCATCTTCTAGTTAATGAAGTCTCAAGTGCAATCTATATGTAATTTGAGGCTACATGTGAAAAGGCATCATTACTAAAGAATTTGTCAGATAACTTTTTTGTATTCCGGATGATGTTCATCCAGAATCTTGCATTTTGTTTGGGGAACCATAAAGACCTAGTTATATTGGAGGGAGTCCAGGGAGATAAGCAGTAATGTAATTGAGGGAATGAATCAGATTTTGAAGGAAAAATAAAATGAGTTAAATATGCATAGCTTAGCATAAGCAAAGTTTATAAGGCAGGCTTAGTAATATATCTTAATGTGGGCACCTCTCCAACAAATAGCTCTCTTTAGCATCTCACTAAAATAACATGTTGAAAAACAAGAAAATGAAAATTTGTAATAAGGAGGGAATTAATCAATGAACATTTCAGGCAGAAAGCTTCAGATACAAGCTGTGCCCACACAATGCCAAAACAACTGGTAGGAATGGGAAGAATTCAATCGAATAAGATATTTGGCATCATAAAACATTCTCTCACACTGTAGATGTTGTAATTGTTTTTTTAATAAAATAAACTTACTTGAATTCCAACCAAAACTTTGAATTTATTCCAATTAATTAAATTCATGAATGAACAAACTTCTAAACTTATACTGACTAAAATTATGGGCTAAGTGTTTGGGAGATATAAAGATGATTCAGACCTAGATCCTGATATAAGACAAGGAGATGCATAGCTTGATTGCAAGCTGGGAAATAAAACTTACTCTCTCCTTCCTATATAACTATCACTTCCCAGTTCATACCTTTTAGGAGACTCCCTCAGTAACCCAAAGATCAGGCAAAAAACTTGATGGCACCCAGTAGTATTCTACCATCAGCCATCAAGATCACAATTCTCAAATTTTTTGGCCCCAACATATTTGAATAACATGTACATGTGTATAATAGTCCCGTGAGAATACCAAGATTTTTGTTCCCAATCCCCACTCTGCCCCATTTTCTATTTTGGGGAGGAGGAATAAACAAATTTTTTATCACCCCCATGGTATGCATATAATCATTTTACCAGGAAGTGGGTGTGGGAACTAGTGATTCAAATGGTTTATGGGATGACAGTTGATCACCAAACTTTGGTATGTTTGGATCCTATAGCTGAGAACTTGTTGAACTCGGGCAAAACATGGGTGAAATGTGAGAATTGTCTGGTCTTGTGAGTGCTGCTGTTAACAGTGCTGTCTCTCTCCCATTGTCCCAGGTGGGGGCTATATACCTGTTCAGTCCCCAGGTACACACACTAGAACTCATCTAGATCCCACTGGATGTCCACAGGTCTCCTTTGTTCCTAAAGTTATGCTGGGGGAGAGGAACTACAGGGTATGTGGAACCTTTTTCACCAAATAGCCAGACAGTATTGGTTAGATGATGGCATTAATAATCAGTACTTTTTCTTCAGTCTTTATTGGAAATAAAGTTTGGGGTGGAGGGCCTAAAACCTCCCAGCTTCCCTAGTCCTCCATGCTTTGTTTCTATCCTGTAAGATGGCTTTGTCTTTTACTTCTTGTTTTTTTATTACTCTTAATATAGCTTGCCCTCATTATTTAACATATGGTAGTATGAAAAATATTTTTCTTAGAGATTTAGACACAGTCATAATGTTTTCTTGATTTGTGCTCCAAACATTCAGTTTCATTTTCATAAATAACATTAAAATTATTTTTATCCATTGCTTTTTGAACAACCACAGGGTGACCATTTGTAATAGTCTAATAAGAAAACCCCAAAGCTCTGAAAGTGAAAACTTTGTAAAATTCCAGAATATCTGTTATTAGCTAATTTATTAAATGATTCACTGTCAATTAATTCATAACCCTCCATTACCTACTTGCAAATAAATAATGAACTTGGGATTGAAAATAATTGAAATACCTACATACGACTTTAGTTTGAGGATAAAGTAAATATGAACTTTTAAGGATCATTACTTTTTTATATTTTCTTTTTGATATACTTCGCTGCCTAATAATGGAAGCCACAGCATCATTGTCAGCATAAGATAAAACAGGGCAATTATCTATTTCTTGTTTCCTGGTACATAATGGATAATAGAGTTTCCTGCAAGACCACAGTGAAAAAGACTTTGGCCAACCACTAATTTCAAATGTTAATTAATACCATATATTAATATTTAGAATTTGACATTTAAAATTCCAAATCATACTATAAAGTAGAGCTCTTTACCATTCTATTTAGAAAAATGGATAGGTAACAAATGTACTGACCTCACTTTTCCTTTTTTTTGTAACATTGCCAAACTGCTCTGAAAATATAAGCAAAGATGTATCCATCCTATTTTCACAACCAAGAAAATTAGGTAGTTTGAACATTTACTTCAGTAATTGAAGGAAAACAGCATTTAGCCACAGTCCTTTCTCTTTTTTTCCCCCTTGGTGAAGTCCTAGTTTGTTTGTCTTAATCTGTGTCAGAGAGTTGATTGAGTTAACAAACCAGCCACTTATTGGCAGGAATATTGACTATTATTCGTAGGATTGGCTAATTGCACTATGTAAAGCCAATATAGTACACAGCACAGTTGGATTCCCCTGTAACAGGAAGAAATGGGTTGGGGGAGGGCTGTCTTGTAGACAGATACTTGGCCCATTGTTATGCTTATACAACACATAGGAGAAGAGGAAAAGAACTTAATGAGACCTAGAAAATAGGAAGTTTAAACTTGCTGGAGGTAGACCAGCACATCCTTTGAAGATAAGCATCAGTTTATGGAGAGAGTGAAGTGTAAATAGGAGTTTCAGCACAAACATGTCAAAGGATTGCAGGTGCTTTAGTGTTGACCTTTATTTCCAGTGGTTGTAGCAAAGATCAACCTAACTGACAAAAATTAATAGAGCGTACTCTCTTACTTGCTGTCTTGGTAAGAGAACCATTCAAAGTCCTCAAAGGATATACTTCACAGTCTCAAAGATAGTACGCAGCATTGCAGGGCTCTGGACCCATGCATAGCGCAGGCCTCTAGAACCAGACTGAAACCATGTAAACTGGAAAACATTATGTATTGTTGGTCTTCCCCCCAGATCTTCTGTGACTCTTCTCCTGTAGTCGTGTGCTTTAAATGCCAATTCTCTGTTTCTCTCTCCTGCTGCCTCTTTCTCTTGTCTGTGTCTCGCTCATACACGTGCCCATACATACACACAAATATCTATTAAACATTAGCTATTTAATAGACTTTATTTCTGTTCTCAATCTAATGGTTTATTTAACTAATGAATCTGCTTTTATGGAAGGCTGAGGGTACATTAATATTAAAGCAGTATTATTTGAGCCGGGAAAGTGATAAGGTGTACCTGTTTACTCAATTTTCTTCTGAAAACCAATTTTCTTACCTTCATATTCTTGGAGCCTCTAATAATAATTATAAGGTTGAGAACAGAAACGTCCACAGCCAGATACACTTAAGACTAATTTGGTGATCACCTAGCACTATCAAGTTAATGGATATTAGCCATAACATGCGAATTTATAAACCACCTCCTCACAGGTTGTGAAAGCTCCTTGTGGCAAGTAAAGTACTATAATGTAGTAATATACATTTAGAATTAGTAGTAATAGTTAATATTAATAATAAACCTCTCCTCTTTATTTGAAACCATTTTCTTTTTATTTCCTTCCCTGCCTAGGAGGGAGAAGAGCCCAGAAAAGCAACCCAGGGAACCAAAGGCTTATAATTGGCCTCGAGAGACTTGACATAAGTGGTTATGGCAATAACCCTTGGTGCCCTGATGTTCTTTGCTCATGTAGATTACCAAGGCCTTCATAAGCATTAATTAATATTGCCTCATAAGAGTTCACAGAGGCGGTTAAATACTAATACAGACCCACAATCCTTCATCAAAAATCTTTGGGGTCCTTTTGTTTCAAAATTTAGAACTTTTCAGATTCTACCCAGGTAATGCCATGCATATGTTATATGTTATGTAACTCCCAGACTGGGATGTGGGCCAGCATCCTTTAATAATACATCAATATTTCTGCAACTAAATGTATAAAAATTCTCTAAATGAAATAAAGAGCATAAATACCCTCATTTCAGTTTAGATCGGGTTTTGCTACCAAATGAATGAGAAAGGAAAACTCGGTTTTCAGGGATTTTTTGATTCCAGAGCTGCAGACGAGGTATTGTCCCGCCATCTTCTCTTTGGCCAGTGATGTAATGAAACACAGTCTGAAGGCCAAGAGGGGCCGACATGTTTTCTGCCTCCCTGTGACCTTTTTCTACAGCTTTGAGAATATATGTGCTCCTCTTGGCAACATACACTGCATAGTAACTTTGGGGAGGAAAAAAAACCATATTTTGGAGGTTATTGTCCTAGTATCAGTACTGAAAAGTTTGATTGGTTAAGTACACGGATCTGGGGAAAACTAGGCATATGTCTACTTTGGTCACATTTTTTTTTTTCAGAAAAGAATTTGGCATTGCTGTATTAATGACAGTATTTATTTTTAACACTTACAGAAAATTATTTTCATGTACAGTCAGTTCTGCTGCAACGCTTGTTTTGAAAACATTAATTTGTTCTCGTGCTATTGGTATCTTTGAGAACAATTTGAACATAAGACAGATTTCATGTCTGCATATGTGTGATTCCATCTGTTAAAAATACTAGGGGAAGGCAGAAAACTGCACCCGGCAGAATGAACCATGTAGGAATATACAAAATGCACACGTGCATCTACCTGAAACATCCACCAGCTGTTTTAGTTCACCGCGTTGTGTTAGGACCCTTGCCCATCCACAGCGGGGGTTAGATCTTTCTGTGTGACCCAGACAACCCTCGTTCCATCACTCCACAGTAACTCATAATTTGCAACCCATCTGACACCCACTTTCATAAGCAAACTTCAGGTCTTGTGCCCCAAACCCGTTTTCCCCATAAACCCTTTTCCAGTGTGCCATTTTGCATAGGGCAATGAATGTTAGAAATGCAACTATTGTCTTATAGCTCAGTGGACTGTGTTAATGAAGCAGCATAGGGGGCAGCACAACACCCTAGTGGACCCTTCAATAAGCTCCCACAGTGTTTCTGAGTAGAGGTATTCTAATTTTTGGTGAAAAGTTGCTCAAGGTAAAAAACAAAAACAAAACAAAAAGCCGACTAGGCCTGCCCACTTTCTTTCCCCGTTCCCCTTTTGGAGACATTGGCAATATTGTTTCTGAAGGCATATACTTCTACCAATTATGGTAGATAAGACAAAAACATGGGATAACAAGGGAATACTATAATATTGCAAACTCAGGGGCCAAAGTTATGATAAGAATAGTAAATGTTAAAGTCAGAGAAGACAATCATATTTATTAGTTTCCAAGGTAGCATGGAAAAAAGTGCCACACCTGAAATGCCTGAGATATATAATTGGGAGGAATTTTCCTTCCCTGCAGATTTTTCTTATCAAGTTACTTTAGGACCTCAGAACTGAAACTGGATCCCACCCAAGTATATTATGTGAATTAGACCTTTCCATCTGAAATCTTAATTTGCTTTCAGAAAGCTTTATAAGTATGTCCAGATATCCACATTTGCATAATCACTACACCTCCCCCTCCTTTGCCTCTTTCTCTTGGGCACAGAAATGTATGGCTGCCAGATACATTTGGAAGTGAGTGCATGTGGACTCTTCGCCCCTTGGAACTGGTGTTCTAGAGCTCCTGACACTGAACCCTAATGTATTTTTCATTAGTGTTTAATGTTGGGAAATCCCATTTCATGGAGCCCAAGGATTAAATTACTTCATTTGGAAGAGAACAAGTGCATTCCCCACCTTTTTCCTGAGGTGGAAAAAAGAATGAAGCTGAGATCATTTGCATTTCATAAGGGCTTAAGGTCTGGATATATTCCACTCAATTCAACAATCCAATATTGTAGAAGCTTTTAAAGACAATACTAACAAGTAGGGAAACCTCTGCATATTTAAAATGTGGAAATAAAAATACACCATAAAATAGGTATGAATCAACACACACAAACACACACACACACACACACAATCACAATCACAGTAACTATACAAAGCAGTTCTACCTGTAGCAGAAATGGTATAATATGTTATAATAATACCATGATTGTACTTTTCAATGAAGTAGAATTTTCATCATGTTTCATAATAAGGCAGTTGCAAAGATTTTGAGGAAATCCAGCAAGCAATAAATCCAGATGATAATGAGTGACTCTTCTTTTGAACAACTTTACTGAATAGACACTTTGTATCTTTTGAACAACTGTACTGACACAAACACCTACTGATTAAGTTAATGGATGTCACATGTCATTTGGAGGCATTCTGGACCCAACACCTAAACTTGATTCCTTTTCTTCTTCTAACTCTGAACTCCTACCCTTTGTTTCCCTTGCTTGCGTCATTGAGTCTGTGGATTTAGATGGCAAGTGTGTAGAGTGTGTCACTGCTGCTCTCTTCACGTCTTGGAGGGACGTGATATTAAGCACCTTCTTAGGGGTATCACTGTCCTTCTCCATGGCTGTGGGAGAGATTTCACTAAGACCTCCAAGGGGGAAACCAACTGCTCTGTGAACTATCAAATAGATACCCAGTGGCCACATCAGAATGAAAGCGCTCAGAGGACACTGAAAGTGGTTCTCTAGGTCCCATGGAGGAGTGAAATAAAAGCTCTTGGGAACCTTACTCTGTACCTAGCACTGTGCTCATATGATATGCAAGAAAAGTAGATGATCTTGCTCTAAGAAACCTGCAGTCAATTTTGGTAGATAAGACAAAAACATGGGATAACAAGGGAATACTATAATATTGCAAACTCAGGGGCCAAAGTTATGATAAGAATAGTAAATGTTAAAGTCAGAGAAGACAATCATATTTATTAGTTTCCAAGGTAGCACATGGAAAAAAGTGCTGGGCTGGGTGGGAATCATCAGACATGGGCAGACAAATTCATACCAGGTGAATGACTTTGAATAAGTCGCTTTACCTCTCTGAGCCTGGGTTCCTCATCTGTAAAATGGAGAAGGGAAGAGGGAGAGCTGAACTAGGTGATCCCTATAGTCATTTCCAGTCTGAAAGTTTCATCCTTCTACTACATTTAATAATTGAGTAGTCACTGACATACTATGTCCGAGCACATCTTACATGAATTAAATTTAATTGCTAGGAGAAAGGATTATTATCTCCATTTTACAAATGAAGAGTTAATGTTTCTAAATGGCAGAGGCAGAATTCAAACCCAGGTTTGCCGTACCCCCAAATTCTATGCTCTTTCCACAAAGCTGCACTGCATACTATTACACCAAACCACCTTCCTTTTCAATGCTTAAGGAGCTAAGATCTAAGGAGGGAAACAGACATATAAACAAATAACCACAATGGAAGGTGGTATGTCATAAGTGAAAAATCCAGAAGATGTGGAGGATTCTGTGTCTCTAAAGCTTAAGGGGGTAGAGAGAGCTTGTATCACGAAGGTCTACATGTAGTGAGTGGAGCATTGGCCAGAGAGTCAGGAGATGGGGGTTCTAGTTTTGGCCATGCCAGGTGCCATGCCAGAGAACAGGTGAGCTGATCTCTGGACATCAGTTTTCTCATCTGCAAAATGAAAGGATCTTCAAGGTCTTTGGGGTTCCAGCATTTAATGCTTTTCTGAGTCCAAAGATAGAAAGCATACTTCTAGTTATGGTTATGAATATGAGCCCAGAGGTTTAAAAAAATTAATGAGATGTTAAGTGCTTGTGATGATATTTTTAGTGGATATGGGATTTGGGCTGGGCCTAAAATAATGGGGTTGATTTTGAAAATTCATGAAGCATTTTAGTTCCTTTTAAATAGCCAAGGGTAGCTGACTATCTAAAGGAATATTTTGTATTAAAATGAATGATCACTACTCCTTTCCCTACCTATCTTTTGTACAATTTCCTTTTTCATATAGCAAGTTTATTTAAAGGGAGAGCCATCTATAGTAGAAAACATAGCCAAGAATTTGTCATGCTCTTGGGGCACCAGTATCATTTCAAAATGTGAAAACCATGCCAATGTCTTCGAAATTCAAGTTTGAGGTAGAAGGATGGAAAGAAGTTATTTTTTTCCCTATGATCAGCCACAGCAAAGTGAGTCTGAGCACAAACCAGCTGAGCCCTTTTGCTAGGCATGGAAAGCCTCTGGCATTTTTCTGCTTTTCAACTCTCAGTCATTTGGGAGGTGGGACAAAGCCATGCTGTCTACAAAGTTTATCCAGAACGTGCTGGTGTTACAAGAGATCACTTGACATCTATTATGTTTCTCCTGTGGAAAAGAGGTGGCTATCAGCTACAGTAGTGATTCCTTTTCAAAGGGGTTTAATTGGGGCATTTCTCATGGGCCAAATTCTAACTCGCTGTCTATACATGTGCCTGCCAGGAAAACAGTGGAAAAATACCAAACAATAGCAACAACAGAAGTCTGAGGACCGCTGTCCCAGGCTCCCCCCACTGCAAACAGGCAGAGAAAAAAAATGGTTTCCCTTCTGCCAGAGCTGCGGCTAATATGGCAGAGCTCCTAGAAAGGTGTGGCCAGTGGGGGAGGGGCGCAGACTGTGTGCTGCATGGCCATGGAAATATATAGAATAACCTGAACAAACTCCTTTTAGCCTACCTTTTCCAAGCAGCACTCTTATTTGGAGGTGGGGGGATGGGTGCTGGCAAAGAGATGAGTTTCATGCAGTTGAGTTCCATACTCAGGGAGCTGTTTTTCTGAGGTATGGATTTGCTCCTGTGTAGGTAGGCTAGCATCCTTTCCTGAGGTAAGCCGGAAGGTGGCCTTTTATTTCAAGTGTCGAATGATTTTTCTTGCAACAAATTTGTGCCTTTCACTGGTATTTTCTGAAGTGAGACTTTTGCAACTGATGGAAATCGGCTCACTTCTGTTCTGTAACTTAGTGTCTCGTTGATGATTTATTTGTTCGGTAGCAGAAACTATGACAAATTGTGTGAGGCAGCCTCATTTACTTTTTAGCTGCTATAGCCCTGAAGAATTTACATGTAAATGCAACTGTGAATGTTTTACATTTCCTAAGCGTGCTGCACGTGTTTTTGTAAGTTAAGTGACATTTTTACAGATCGACTGAACTTAAGACTCGGCCCCCACCCCACAGGTTATGTTCTTCTGAAATCCTCAGTCTGACAAGCTGTGTTTTCCTGACTGCCAAGCGGGAGAGTAAGTCTCTGGTGTTTTTCTTCTCTCCTCTTTAGACATGCAGAGCAGCCCACAGAACCAGTTCACCTTCAGACCCCTCCCGCCGCCGCCGCCGCCTCCGCATGCGTGCACCTGTGCCAGGAAACCACCCCCTGCAGCCGACTCTCTTCAGAGGAGATCAATGACTACCCGCAGCCAGCCCAGCCCAGCTGCTCCAGCTCCCCCAACCAGTACACAGGATTCGGTTCATCTGCATAACAGCTGGGTCTTGAATAGCAACATACCCTTGGAGACCAGGTACTTGAGCTCTTATTGATCCCAATAACTTAAATATTGGCAGAGGACGATCCCACCGAGTGCAGAAACTCATTTCACGGTAGACCTCTGCAGAGACACACAAATGCACAAAGAGATGCACACCCAGCTGCCTGGGCAGAAGGCAGACCCCTCTGCGGGCACAAGAGCGCACACAGGTGCACATGTCTAGATTCAGACACACTCACCGACACAGACCAAAGCAGATTCACGTGGAAAGATGAAAGCACAGATGCATAAACACCCCACAGGTAGCCACCCACAAAAACATATGAAACGAAGCAATTATCTAAACTACCAATGCGCCCTTCGTGTAAAAGGCACTCGCCTCTTGTTTTAGGAAACTGCAACATTGCAGGAACATCCAAACACAATTGGGGGAACAGGGATAATTGGGATTTTATTGTAAGATGCTTTCAAAAAGTAAGTTGCCTTCAAATGTTTTAAAAAAAGGATTTGCTTTGGGGCGCCTGGGTGTCTCAGTGGGTTAAACCTCTGCCTTCGGCTCAGGTCATGATCTCAGGGTCCTGGGATCGAGCCCCACATGGGGCTCTCTGCTCAGCGGGGAGCCTGCTTCCCCCTCTCTCTGCCTGCCTCTCTCTCTGCCTGCTTGTGATCTCTCTCTGTCAAAAATAAATAAAATCTTTAAAAAAAAAAAAAAAGGATTTGCTTCATAGATTGGAGGTCCGTGTGTACTTTTAAAAACTCGATTCTGCCTCTAGGGTGCTGTTTGGTCTTTTGACAAAAAAGTTTGCCTCTATTTTTGTGGCATTTCACATATTTGGGCTTTCAGATTCACTCTTTAAACCTTTGTCAGGGGATTAAAGTTACAGTTTTAGGTCTCTGGGTCATAATAGACTTTAGCACTAGAGGCGATTAAATGAGAAATTATTCATCATTTCTAGGCACTCCCTCTTAAATCAAAAATTACAGCTTTCTATTAACATAGAAAGACATTGCCTAATAAAACATATGATTTTGTTATCTTTTAAATTCAAGGACTTCCCCTTGCCTTCTATATGCCTTATTTAGATCTACTACCAAAGCTTTTTCTGAACACATTTGTATGTAAACAATGGGTATAATGTATCACTTGATAAGCAATGTGTGCTGTCAACTCTGATCAATTTCTATCCCAATATCCAGGAATTGGAATGGAAAGGGGAGGACTAATAAACCCACATTATAAGACTGCTTATTTTTTCATAGCAGATTAAGTTATATGCCAACCGTGGCATCAGTGAATATGTCGCCACCAACAAACTGAGAGCATCGTGGCTCAAATCCAGGAAACTCTCTATCATCCATCACTACTAGATTAAATAGATTCATAAACTGATATTTCTGTTATCTCCCAAGAGAAAATATAGCAGTCAGCTCTGATGGTGAAGATAACCCAATTAGAATTGTACTAGTGATAGTGTTTGTGTATCATTTTTTTTTTTTAAATAAAAGAGGGAGGTGAATGAGGTAAAATTAATTTACTATTCTTTTCATTCCTTTGCAGGGCTTAGTGATAGAGAGCTAAGGAAATAGTGGGGCAATCTGGTTATCTAGTAATCATGACAAGCAAAAAAAATCATGACACACTCCTTCCTTCTAAGAAGCTGAATAACAGGAAATCTGGAAGGAGGGTGGGGAATGGGGCTCAAGCAAATGGAAAGAGAGAACTATTCTTATTTGAAGTGTACATCTAGGCATGTTTGTACAAACTGCACCCACGGACCTTCTGTGTCCATGCAAGGAATGTATTAATTGGTCTCAGCTTCATAAGACGCAGAGAAGAACATAAGTTTTCATGTGAGATTGTGCAGAGAGTACCTTTTTAGTACATTTGGGAATATATTCAGTACCACAAAGACAAATTTTTTAAAAACCTAGAAACCCCATCAGGGTTGATGAGCTAGGATATCCCAAACATATCCTTTAAAATGTTTGCTTCACATGGAGTCAGTAAAAGGTAACTTTGTGCTGGCAGGTAGCCATGAGCCTCAGCTTCTTCATCTGTAAAAGTGAATGTAGAAATGCCTGTCTCAACACCTTGTGCAGAAGATCAAGCTAGTGTGGCACAAAGTGCCTTGTACATTGCAAAGCGTTATACAATTCAAAGGTATTAAAAATATTTTTTGTTTTTAAAATTATTATTAAATTATTTTTTAAAATAAAAAACTTTAAAAATTCTTTTAATTAAAAATTCTATTAAATTCTATTAAATTTTATTTAATTAAGTTTTATTAATTTTTATTAAACATTCTATTAAAAAATAAAATTTTTAAAAATACTGTTATCCTTACTAAGTGGTCACCAACCTCTGCTTAAATAGCTCCAATATAAGTAATTGATTTATTCCAAAGGCATTCCATTCCATCTCAGGCAACTACTGGAGGATTCTTATTGAACCCAAATCTCTCACCTCTTAACTCTGCCCATTTCTCCCAGATCTACTTCTATGATCTCACAGAATAAATAAAATCCCTCACACGCCTGACAGCCCTTCACTGCTCCTGATCCTGTTCTTCTTTGACCTAAATGTTTCTCCATCAGCTGGTTTCAAATCCTCCATCCTGGTCTCTTTCTTTAGAACACAGTTCTAAACTGCTTTATCACACTCCTCTTGAAGTATCGTAGCCAAGGCTGAATGCAGGTGGGGGTTTTTATTAGGCTCCTTGATAGCAAGGAGCAGAGTTCATTCAGGTTGCCTCAAAGAACTGAGAACATCTTTTCAAGATAAAGTAGTCTCCCCTTATTGGCAGCTTTGTTTTCTGTAGTTTCAGTTACCCATGGTCAACTCTGGTCTGTAAACAGATGATCCTCCTTCTGACTTAGTGTCAGAAGGTCAGTAGTAGCCTGATGCTGTGTCACAAGGCCACTTTATCTCATCAGATAGGCATTTTATCATCTCACATCATCACAAGAAGGGTGAGTACAGGAAGGTATATTGAGAGAGAGAGACCATATTCATATAACATTTATTATAATATATTGTTATAATTGTTCTATTTTATAATCAGATATTGTTTTTAGTTTCTTACTGTACCTGATTTAGAAATTAAACTCTATCATAGGTATGTATAGGAAAATATAGTATATCTAGGGTTTAGCACTACTATTCCTGGTTTTATCCATTGGGCATTTTGGAATGTGTCCTCCTCAGATAAGGGAAGACAACCATATTCTCTCAGTCAGGTGAGCCAAGGGGAGAGAAAGGGCCTTGTGCTTGTACTTTAAAAAAAAAAAACCCTACAGCATGGCCACCTCTGGCTGCCCCTTGAGCAAGGGCTGGGAGCAGAGTTGATGTACCTTTAGATGGAACTCTCAGCAATCACTGTGATTGACTCATTCCAAAATTTGTGCTATGACTGACAGTTGGTTGCCTCCTTTGTTCTTTTGTTTTTTTTAAAGATTTTATTTATTTATTTGACAGAGAGAGATCACAAGTAGGCAGAGAGGCAGGCAGAGAGAGAGGGGGAAGCAGGCTCCCTGCTGAGCAGAGACCCTGATGTGGGGCTCGATCCCAGGACCCTGAGATTATGACCTGAGCCAAAGGCAGAGGCTTTAACCCACTGAGCCACCCAGGCGCCCCCTCCTTTGTTCTTTTTTAAAAAAAGATTTTATTGGTTTATTTGAGAGAGAGAGAATGAGGAAGAGAGAGAGAGCACAAGTGGGGGGGTGGGGGCAGAGGAAAAGGGAGAAGCAGACTCCCCACTGAGCAGAGAGCCCGATCCGGGACTTGATCCTAGGACCCACAGATTATGACCTGAACCGCAGGCAGATGCTCAACAAAATGAGCCACCCAGGTGCCCTGTCTCCTTTGTTCTGGCTAAATATTTCCATTAATGCTGTCTACTCCAATATCAGCTTTTTTGTTGGCTACATAACACTACTGATATACATTGAGGACACTTAGTAATTGAACTCTTAAAACTTCTTCTGAGGCTAAGCCACCTTCCTTTTATTCTAAAATTGTATAGTTGGAGATTTTTTTAAAAGATTTTATTTATTTATTTGACAGAATGAGAGAGAGAGCAACAAGCTGGGTGAGGGACAGAGGGAGAAGCAGGCTTTCCACTGAGCTGGGAGCCCAACACAGAGCCTGATCTTGGGACTCCGTGACCTGAGTGACACACAGGCAGAGGCTCACCTGCCTGAGCCACCCAGGTGCCCCTGTAGTTGGAGATTTTTAACTGTGTGTTTGGGATGGGGGGTGCAGGTAGAAATATGTTTGGAGCCTTGATTTGGCTTAATTTGATCTCACCTTGTCAGCCTGTGGAGATGTAGTTGAATTCTAATTCTGCTCTACAAAGTATTTGCATTGTATTGCTCCCATAACTGTGTCATCTGTACTTTTGTTAGATTTGCTCTCCTCATTTCTATGTAAATCATTAATAAAAATGTTATATAGGACAAGATCAAGGTGGGAGTTCTGCGGCATGCCACTGGAGTGCCACTGGTGGCACCCTAGTAAAAGATTGTTGACACGTGTCCATCAGGCCACATTCTTTTACTAGGGTACCACCCACATTTCATCTTGTTTACAGGCATGTCATCAGAGACCTTGTCAAATGCTTTGCTGATATCCAGATACAGTATGCCTAAATTTTTACTGATCTGCCAATCCCGTAGCCTTGTAAAAATAGAAGCAAAATGAGATTTGTTTAACATAACCTGCTCTTAGAGAATTTGTGCTGCCTTCTCATGGTTGCTATCTTTTTTTTTTTAAAGATTTTTATTTAATTATTTGACACAGAGAGAGAGAGAGAGATCACAAGTAGGCAGAGAGGCAGGCAGAGAGAGAGGAGGAAGCAGGCTCCCCGCTGAGCAGAGAGCCCGATGCGGGGCTTGATCCCAGGACCCTGAGATCATGACCTGAGCCAAAGGCAGAGGTTTAACCCACTGAGCCACCCAGGCGCCCCTCATGGTTACTATCTTTTTAAAAAGTGCTTGCAAATCATCCTATTAATAACACACTCTAGAATTGTGCACTCAGTCAACATGATGTCCCTTGATCTAGTTTAAGGACCCCATGTACTTCCTGTTCCTTTTAAAAACCAAAGCCAATATGCTGTCTCCAGTCTTCTGACACATATCACCCACACCACACCTGAAAAGTTAGCAACTATGACAAGGCAATAAAATCTACGAGACTTGTCACCACTCTGGGACAGAATTTTAATTCATTTAGAACAGTTGAGTGCCTTCTTATGAATGCTTTGACTATCTTAGGCTTCAATTTATGGTTACAGATGTTTACTTTACCCTTTTAGGTCTCCGATCATTCTTTTCCACAAAGAAAGCGAGGCCGTCATTGAGAAGGCCTCCCTGATCTCGGTCATCCAATAGCATTGCATGAGTTGTACATCTATCCTATCCATGATCTTCTTGTTCTAAACCTGTATCTAAAAACAACAACAACAACAACTTTATATCATCTTCAGCAGGTTTTTTTTTTTTTTTTCAAGTTTCAGGCTAATTTGGGGTAGAAACCTTCTTCGCATTATTTTCACCACATCCTCTTATATTTATTTATCCTTGATTTTCTTTCTTCTTTTTTAAGATTTATTTATTTATTTGACAGAGAGAGAGAGAGAGAGAGAGAGAGGGAGGGAGAGAAAGAGAGAGAGTTCCCAAGTAGGCAGAGAGGCAGACAGAGAGAGGGGGAAGCAGGCTCCCCACTGAGCAGAGAGCCCGATGTGGGGCTCGATCCCAGGACCCTGAAATCATGACCTGAGCTGAAGGCAGAGGCTTTAACCCACTGAGCCACCCAGGCACCCCTATTTATCCTTGATTTTCATTTCTTCCTTTTGTTCTATGTTCTTTAGAAATCTAAACTGAATAGGGAACACCCAGTACGGGCTTACTGGTTTCAAAAGGCAACAAACCTTTCCAACTCTTAATCCATCTCCTTGTTTTTTAAATGTCTTAGGGCATAGAATCACACTGTCTTCACCTTAGAGAACTGTTTTCCTAAAGTCTAGGATTTTGCTTCGTACTTGCATGTACTTTTGGACTCTAAGCTGCAGTAGTTGCTTTCACAAAATGTTCTATCACCTTAACTCACCAGTTTCTCTTCTCTAGTTGGTGAGAGAAGCAAGTCTTATTTTCTCTACCTTCTCGGAGGTAGAGTTTTTAACAAGGGAGATGGAAGAACTGTCATATATTTGCCCTTAGTTAAATGATACCTAGCAGTTATCTTTGGAGTTGAAATCACTCATGTTCACTACACTTTATTCTTAGGACACTTTTGTGGTCCGTGTTGGAAATGAGCATCCATATCCTCCACCTGGGCAAGTGGCTTATTGGAGACTCTGATCCACCGGCTATTAGCTGTATGAACTTGGGTGTACTGTGTTAACACTGCCGAGCCTCAGTCTTCTCATCTGGGAAATAAGGATGATAGTAGCAACCTGTTCATAAGGCTGTTGTGAGGATTAAAGGAATTAATATCCACAATGTGTTTAGAGCAGCCAGGATATAGTAAGCATTTGGTAAATGTTAATAATACTGACAGTAATACACAAGAAACTCTACTCTTTTTTTTTTTTTAAGATTTTATTTATTTGACAGAGAGAAACATAGCGAGAGAGTACAGCGAGAGAGGGAACACAAGCAGAGGGAGTGGTAGCGGGAGAAGCAGGCTTCCCGCAGAGCAGGGAGCCCAATGCGGGGCTCGATCCCAGGACTCTGGGATCATGACCTGAGCTGAAGGCAGGCGCTTAACAACTGAGCCACCCAGGTGCCCCAAGAAACTCTACTTTTGTCCCTATTTTTGTCTTCATTTAATTAAAGATGTTTCTACCCTTATGTTCATGCTTTCCCCAGGTAAACACAACATCATTTCACTTCCTCTCTTCGAATACTTTTAAATAGAACATACTCTACTCTTTTGCCACTATCTTAGTCCAACCGGGCTGCTATAACAAAAATGCTATAGACTGGGTTTGTTTTTTTGTTTGTTTTTTTTTCTCCCAAAAATGTTTATTTTATTTTTTCAGTGTTACAAGATTTATTGTTCATGCACTACACCCAGTGCTCCATGCAATACGTGCCCTCCTCAATACCTACTAAATCCAGTGCTCCATGCAATACGTGCCCTCCTCAATACCCACCAAACAGCAGGCATTCTCACAGTTCTGGAGGCTGGGGACTCTGAGATCAAGGCACTGGCAAATCTGCCATCTGGTGAGAACCCACTTCCTATTTCATAGACTGCTGTCTTCTCTCTGTGTCCTCACATGGCAGAAAAGGCAAGGGAGCTCTCTGGGGTTTTCTACTCATAAGGTCCCTTTTGGGAGCTCTCCACCCTCATGACCTAATCTCTTCCTAAAAGGTCCACCTCCAAATACCAACACACTAGAGATTAGGGTTCAACATGTGAATTTGGGGTTGTGATGGCACATGTCCATGAGGCTTTGTAAGACTGCCCTGTGATAAATCTTCAGAACAGCTTTCAGATTGTTTCCTGCCTTGTGTCATTCATAGAAATAATTCCCCCACTACCCAATATATTCAGAATTATGTCCTGCCCTGATCCCTCCCTTACTCAAAAATCAGCCTTTCCAGCTCCTCCTCTAAGCCTTATCTTTTTCATGGTGGGATGAGAGGAGCATCTTTCACAACCAGGAAAGATGGGCACATTGCCAAGATGGAGAGTCTGGGTGATGTGTGTAAGTGTATGTGCTCAAACAATGTGGACTAAGCTACTTAATATAGTTGTGAATTGGGACACATTACTTAACTTCCATGGGCCTCGATGCCCCATCTGTTCTATGGAGAAAATGGCAGATCCTCCTTTGTGTGGTTGTTTTGAGAATTGAATAAGATAATCCCTGTAAAATGTCTGCTCAGAGCTGGGCATGTAGAAAGTGTACAGTAAACAGTATTTTTGATATAAAAGCCTGGCACTGACATGCTGGCAAAGAGAAGAATTCCAACATCACGACAGTTGGAAGGTCAGAAGTAGCAGACAGGTCAGATTTTGAACCCAGGCTGTAGGGCTAGGGTCTTTACATCCAACCACTTTCTGTAGTAAAGAAGGCAAAGTGAAATAAATAACAATACCATAATTACTTAAATTTGAGTAATTCCAAGGTAGGAACACTTGGAGGTGGTAGATCTAATCCTGAGGAAGTGTTGAGGTAGGGAAATGGGAAAGTAGAAATTTTCCTGAGAAAATGACCTGAAAGTAATTTATTTCTACTAATAAATATAGTTAATAATAAAATCATGAGGGAGCAGTAGGTGAAAAATGGAGGAAAAGGCATTCTGGTAAGAGTGTATTACACTCAAAGGCATACATAGTGACCAGTTATCCATTTCAGTA
This sequence comes from Procyon lotor, assembly GCA_028646535.1. Lineage (NCBI taxonomy): Eukaryota > Metazoa > Chordata > Mammalia > Carnivora > Procyonidae > Procyon > Procyon lotor. The sequence goes on from CM053612.1 coordinate 21,645,643, forward strand.
ATATTAGACATTATCCTTTCCATTCTTCCCCTCCCTCTTCCTCCATTTGCCATTTATTTATTTTTTTAAATATTTTTTTAAATTTTATTTACTTATTTGAGAGAGAGAACGAGAGAGATAGAGAGAGCAGGGGCGAGATGAGGGGCAGAGAGAGAAGCAGACTCCCTGCCAAGCAGGGAGCCCGGCGCCAAGATCACGAGTCAGACGTTTAACTGACGGAGCCACCCAGGCACCCTTCCATTTGCCATTTAAACCCTTTACTAGGTTGTCTGGTCTAGGAGCCAATATATTCCTTCTAATACTAATAAGAGATAATCATTCTGGAACCAAAGTCCAAAAGTTTTAAGCTGTGATCCAGAAATCAAAATTTCATTCTGAAATTCCTGCTGTTAACGTGCCGTATTCTCCTTCCGTATCCGTATCCAGAGACTCATCCTTGGATATACTTCAGTGTGCAGATCCTCTTATTCTGATTCTTCCCCGGAAGGTCTCTCTTCCCCTGCCTGTGGGATGAACCTCAATCCCAATACTTTCAGTGGCACACTGTTGTACCTTCTTCATAAAAGTTGGAAGAGCAGTTTAGAGTTTTGATTGTAGAAGCCAACAAATGTGGGTTGGAGTTTCAGTTCTGCTCCTTATTAACTGTCTATATTTGGGCAAATTATTACACCTTTCTGAACCGTAGTTTCCTGACCTGAAAACTGGGTTAATAGCACTCATTTTCATAAGGTTGTTACAAGGATTATTTTAGACCTCACATGTGATTTGCACTCATTTTAGTTTCCCCCCTCTTTCCGTTCCTCCTCTGTATCATACACAGAACTGGCTGTGCTCCATTCCATTGGCACTGGCTTTTGTTCCATTCTAGCTTGTCAGAATCCCAGCTTAACCACTTTCCTTTCTGTGTTGGTCTCTCTATTCTGTCCACACACTTCATATGTGAGTAGATTGCTCTGCCTTTAACATAAGGTTAAATGGAATAGTACTCATTTCTATCAGGAACTCAAATATAATTCATTCCCCACAGAAAGCTGGGACAGTTCTCTTAGCTTCTTGACCTCTTCATCCGGATTTACTTTGAACTGAAATTACAGCCATTTTTAGTTTCTCTTATTTACTCTCTTTGCTATCCCTCAATTCAAACTCCTAACTCAAACTTTACTTGATATTCTTACTCATGGGGAATTTTTGGCCAAGTGTTGACTCTAGACCTTTACCTGGACCAGCCCTCAGAGATGATGTTGGACATTAACCATGATCTATTCACCATAATGAGTCTTGCTAAAAGATTGTGCTGGGATATTTAATACTATCGAGGACTTGGATTTGATATTAACATAACTGCTTCAACTTACATAGACAAATTGGAATTGTGTGGAGGAGTCAGGCCTGGCCAGAAGAGGGGGTAGCAGCTATTTTCATTGACTTTTAGTATATTCTGACAGATGGCTGTAGCTTGGTATGAGGCTAACTGCCCTTGCTGGCTTTAGGCCAATGTGACAGTCAACAGGGTTATTTTTACAAAAGAAGAGCCAGGGCCATTGACAGAGGAGATGTTGGCAAAGAATGGGAAGAAATGAAATCCATATGACCCATGTTTGTGACCAGACTTCTAGAGCTAGTGTCTATCTTGGGGAAATAAGAAGAAATATTCATTAATAGTGATGGCAATGATTTAAGTATTTATGGAATAATACTCTTTAAATATTAACTCATAAATGTAAGTTCTCCAGTGGTTGTTATATTTCTTTGTTATATAGCACTGCTAAAATATACCTAACATTTATAAGTAAGATTTTTTCTTTAGTACATTTGCAATGGAAAAATAGATTTAGAGACGTAATTTTTTCTTTCAATAATGACTAAAGAAAAAAAGCTCAGAATGTACATATTCAGTGCTTAGATCCAACAATATCTCATGCTTTAATCCTTTAACAGCACTGGGGTTAGCAAAATCTATCTTCAGCCACAGATTTAAAGATTCTTTTTAAGACAGGAAAAGACTTCGTAGAACTAATCTATGCCCTATAAATCCTGTTTACTACAGATGAGCAGGAATCAACCAAGCTTTTCAGCCTACACCAAATGATGGATGTGGAATATGTTGAATTTACATGAAAGAGAATTCTGTAGCCTTAAAAATATATTTTACATATGGAGAGTAAAAATCGATCTAGAATAGTCTATTGTGCTTAGGCAGTAAAGAGCAGTATTTTGGAGATTATCGTGATACAGTCTCTAGTCACTTTGGTGGTGGTATTATTCTTTAAAAATGCTTTTGATTTGACTATTTTCAGTTTCACTTTCAAAGTATAAGCCATAGGCAACCGTAATGTGTTTCACTTTATAAGGAAAGGAAATTTCACCATAGGTGAGATGAAATCTGGTGTTAATATGGAGATTTTTTTTTTAGCAATTCAAATGAGAATCTAAACAGATGTTTTAGGGAATTTAAAAAAAATGAGTTGATTGGTGAAATATGTGAATGTAGCAAACCAAAATTAAATTCTTTTTTTTTTTTTAAAGATTTTATTTATTTGACAGAAACACAGTGAGAGAGGGAACACAAGCAGAGGGAATGGTAGCGGGAGAAGCAGGCTTCTTGCTGAGCAGGGAGCCCGATGCGGGGCTTGATCCCAGGACCCTGGGATCATGACCTGAGCTGAAGGCAGATGCTTAAAACTGAGCCACCCAGGCGCCCCAAAATTCTATTTTTTTATGGATTTTATTTATTTATTTGAGAGAGAGAGAGAGGCAGAAGGAGAGGGAGAAACAGGCTCCCCACTGAGCAGGGAGCCTGATGCAGGGCTCAATCCCAGGACCCTGGGATCATAATCTGAGCAGAAGACAGATGTCCAACCAGCTGAGCCACCCAGGTGCCCTCAAGATTAAATATTAGAGCAATCTCTGTACCAGACTTTTTGCCTCCCCTCCATCATATATACTTACCTATCCTGGGTTGTATATTTGAAATAGAAATATCTGGTTTTGATCAAGAGAGAAAATAGTTCTTAAAAACTTCATTGACTACAAAGTTACTTATCCAGTTAATCATAATAAATATTTTCATTGTCATGTCAAATTAATAGGCACTTGTCTGTTATATTTTAATAGAAGTATGAAATGTATTTGAAGTAACAAAGAATGATTTTCCTGTCAATTATTCTCCCTACTTTCTACAGAGAGGTGTGTGTGTGTGTGTGTGTGTGTGTGTATCAATCAAAGACATTCTACTAAACATCTCCCTTTGGGAGAATCCAGCTGGTTTTTTATTAATTCCACAACACAAAAATGTTTGTAGCTTTACAAGCAGAAGATAAGATCAGGTTAAGTCTTGAGGTCTTTGAAATGTCTCTGTAAGAATTGTGGAAGTGTGGTACTGACTGTTCCATTTAAAGAACAAGAAAACTCAAAAAGAATTGCCCCCTTTGGCAAACAGATAAGCAAATAAACAGTAACATCTGCTTCTCCATTCTGTTAATCTTTTTTGGTGTGATATCTGAGGATATAAGAATGTGTATAATGTGAATATTTTAAATGAAAAACAGTTCAATATAAATACTATAATAAATTAATTTTAGCATAAATAAGTTTTTGCAAATTTTGACAAACGTTTGTTGAGTGCCCACCATGGATCAGCCAGTATTCTAGTTGCTGAAGCTACAACAGAGAACAAAACAGACAAAACCCTTTCCTTTATGGAACTTATATTCTAGTGGGGGCGATAGCCTTTATCCTCAAATTTAATTATATCGGGGCTAATATATTGTAGGACCAGGGATCTATAGATGTAGTATGGGGGAAGAAGGAGAGGAGTCAAAAATACCTCTGAGAAGCCTTTCTCTACTTGCCTTCACTTCCCCACAGTACCTTTCATAGAATTTTCCCTTAACTGTGGCCTCCTAGCATCCTGTGCATATGTCTATGAGGACCTTATTCCATTGTATATTTGCACTCTCCAAATATTTTATTTACTTGTCTTTATTTACTGTTGCAACTTGAGTGAAGGAATATGTCTCCCTTTTTTACTTTGATTCCTCAGTGCTTAGCTAATATTGTTCAACAAAATTTTTGTAAGGTATATGGACAGACAGAGTGAGCAGAGTATTACAGATGGAGTAGAGTTCTGAAATCAGAAATAGTAGTTCATAGAAGCAGATAATGAGTTTTGTTTGGGAAATATTGAAGCATCCATGTGGGACATCCATATTGGGAATGCTCAATATCCAATAAATAGTTGAAAATAAGGATCTGGGTCCTAGGAGAGAAAGAAAGAGAAAGTTTTCCTCCTACCACCTACCAAATGCTTGCTCTCTGCTGAGCATTTCATCAAGCCATTATCACATTTATTCTTAACTTACATTTTTAAAAATTGAGGCTTAGAGAAGTTGAACAATATGCTGCAAGGTCACCAGTTAGTCTGTAATGGAGCTAGTTCACTCTTGTGTCTGTCTGATTCTAGAGCTCATGACAGACATGAATAATGGAGAATTTTATAGGTAGACATAATAATTGAATTTCCATGAATGATGGAGGAAACACTGAAAAACCTAGACAGAATTTAGTGCAAGAAGAAGACCATAAACCAAACCATCACACTATTTACATCTTAGAGGAGTTCATGAAAGAAAATAACCAAGCATACATAATTGAGGAACAATCATGGAAGAGAAGACACAACAGAAACAAATTTAAGGAGATCATCATCACAGTTTTCAAATGCTTTAGAGGAGTGAACTAGAATGTGGATGAGAAGAGACCATCCATTCTGTCAAGTACAGACTTGTTGACTTTGAAGCAGCCAGTTTCAGTAGAGTGATGAGATTGAAGCTAGACTGCAGTGGGTTGGAAGAATTGGTAAGTGGTAAGAAAATGGAAGTGGAAGGTAGACTACTCTTCTGAAACGGAATAGTTGATCGAGAGGAAGCTAAATTAGGACAAAACTTTCATATAAATTGGAAGGAGAAAAAAAAAAATGACGGGGACTACATTCAATGTGGATGTAGATAGTAGTTACCAGGAGAGCAGTGTAGTTGATAGAAAGAAACTAACAGACCAAGTTGGAGATCAAGTTTCCTTACTGGTAACAAATATGGAAACTTGCAGGAATGGTCACATAATGCCAAAGAACCCCGCATGATCCCTCACAGTGGTACAGGCTTCCCAGGTGGCCAGGTTTCAACAAGAGCATACAGCTGATGATGCCACCACCTCTGGGGAATTATAAATCCCTTAGGTGCAAAAAGTTTGCTTTTCTTATTCTTATAGTAGAGGGGGCCATTAAACCCTTGTACCCTTATTTAAAGTTGGCTCAGGGGCGCCTGGGTGGCTCAGTGGTTAAGCATCTGCCTTCGGCCCAGGTCAGATCCCAGGGGCCTGGGATCGAGCCCCGCATCGGGCTCCCTGCTCTGCAGGAAGCCTGCTTCTCCCGCTACCATTCCCTCTGCTTGTGTTCCCTCTCTCGCTGTGTTTCTCTCTATCAAATAAATAAAATCTTTAAAAATAAAATAAAATAAAGTTGGCTCAAATATAAGTCATATTTCCAAGGGCAAGCAGCTATCATTGGCCAACCCAAGGTTATAATTTAGACTTCCTGTCTACATCTGGCATATACAAAACACTAGGCAATCCCCTGTTGCTAATGAAGATACTTACTAGTAAAATACGTACACACAGGGCTTTCATTGACATTCTAAGAACTAACTTATGATTATTTTCAATTCAACTATCAAAATATCAAGTATAACATAAAAACCCAGGTAGCATTGGTTCTTTCCTTTTGTAGCATAATATTACCTTCCCAAATAAATTGACTTTCTTATGAAAGAAAATACTCACACTCTGCTACTTCCCCTACCTTTCGACTAAAGTAACTGTTTTTCTTTAAAATCTTTAACAGTCTTATTCTTCCACATTTTGTCATTCAGTATAGTCTTTTATGGTAACATGACTGGTTGCTTTTTAATAGATACACTCATAACTAAATGCTTTTTCTTTTTTGCTATCTTCAAAAGACTCAGATTGTAGACAATAGATACTGTGTATATGTGTATATGTCTGGGTGCAAATGTGGGTATATGTGCCTATGTAAAGTGTGTATGTATAAGTTTCTGGTGTCAGAGTCCTTTTGCTGGTTATTTCATTTTAACTCCAGACAACCCTGGGAAGGTAGGCATAACAGAAATTATGCCCAACTTTAAAATAAGGAAACCAAGTCATGGGAAATTTTACTAATGTGTCCCTATGGCAGTTTAGAGCAAGAGTTGGAGCTAGAATTCAAGTCTCCATGCAGCCAATCCAATATTCTTTGCACTCTAAGAGTTTGTCTCTGGAATGTAAGTTATCCCTTTTTGTCTTTCAGTGAATATTTATAGTTCAGCTAAATTTCCCTGCCTGGAGATGTAATCTACGTTTTATTCTATTTATATTAAAATCTTGATGAGCCTAAATGCCCAGAAAACTGGGGGTTCTGGTTAATTGGATTTGGTGAATAGCTTAAGGTTAAATAGAACTTTTAAAAATTGCCATTCTTGTTGAAAATCATTCTTAAATATGAATCTACTTTCCATTTTAATCCAAATGATCATAATTTAATCTATTATAATTGAAAATCTTACGTTAAGTCGGGGTTGTCATTCTGAACATGATTTTTTATTGTATAGCACTTTGGATGTAGAAAATATTGTAGAGTGAACAAAATGTGTCATGGTTCCAAGATAGCCTTCGTGAATTTTGTTTGGGTGGCCTCTCCTGAGCAGTTGAAAAAGCACTAGATTTAGAATTGGAAATCTTGAGTCCAAGTCCAACTCTGTCACTGAATAGCTGTGTGACCTTGATGATGTCTCTTTCTTCCTCCCCAACCTCGTTTTGCACAACAGTTAGGTGAGGGAATAAAGCTAAATGGTATTTGATGTCCTTTCGGCCTTTACTTTCTCTGTTATTCTGTAGCTTGCCTTCTTGTCATTTGCTCTTCCACTGAAAGAATCCTACTCAGGGTAGCTTTCCAGTTAGTTGGATTCTAATGAATTACAAGATTACCGATTCTAGGTGAGGTCCCCTAATGAGTCAGATAAATTGAAGTTACGCGGTAATGATTCCTTCAAAATTTCCAGTAGCCAAGAGGAAATGAGGAAGACACAGCACATCCCTGTCTGTCAGGGGTAATGCTAATGGCAGACAAACATGGGAGACTAATCTTAGGCCAATACAAGACTAGTCTGTGGACATGTTTTACCCGATGCACATAGGTCCTCAATAAAAGTTTATTTAAATACATGAATTTAAGTACAAAACCCTTTATAGAGACAGGATTCAAGACGTAGCACCTTATAAAGAAGTCTGCCTTGCCTTGGGTCATATTGTGAAGCCTCCAGTGTTTCAGTATGTTCTTTCAATTTGTCATTATCTGCCTAATTAAGAAATAAATATAACTTTATTTTATGTTTCTTATTCAAAGATAAAAATACAACCTGGGTTGGGTTTAAGTTCCAACCAACCATTTCTATACTCCATCCTGTGAATCCATGATGATACTTTTTTCTAAGTACTGACAATGATGCAAAGAGAAAATAAGTTTAGATTCAATATTATATTTGCCGAATAGAGATGTATATTTAGAGGTCAGAGAAGTGCGTGAAATCATTATATTCTTGAAATTGACCTGACCTTGTTTATCTCCTTGGGCTGTCCCTGAATAATGAAAGCAAACCAATGAGTTTCTCTCTTTGCACTCTCGAATCCACGCTGCAGGGAACCAGAGAGAGAACATTTCCCTGGAAGGAAGGCCTGGTTTCCACAAATTCTCCTATGTTCAAGTGGGATTATACTTTCTGAGCTTTAGAGCATGGCACAAAGCTAAATTTGACTGTTTCTTAGGTGACTTAACCTGAGGGGGGTTAATGTTGTTTCAATTGCTATGATTATTGTATGTTCTGCATGTTTTAATCAGTACATCAGGGTTTGGATTTATGCCTTGTGACAGTTCTTGAGAGGTACAATTTGAACAGCAATTTTAAAAATTTGAAGTAGAAAATGTTTCCCATTCTCCATATCTTACAAAGATTTCCTTGTTTGGTCAGCAGGGGTAAAAGTTGGAGGTAATTATGAGTGAGTTGTATGAGCTCCCCTGCCCCAGGGTTCAGGGTATATGCTTGGATAATAGACCAATCCCAAGTGCAGATAACCTCAAGGGAGGAACAGCTGTGAGCTTGGGAGGAAGATAAGATCATGAGTGACTGGCAAGAAAATCTTTTTTCTGGGAGTCTTATAAAGAATGACAGATTCCCTCCCATAGGAATATTGAATACTTCAAAACTGCAGGCTCCAATCAGAGGAATAGTTTTAGACCAACGTTTCTCAACCTCGCTGTGGCATTTCAGGCTGTAAGATTCTTTGTTGTGGGGCTTTCCCATGCATAACAGAATGTTGAGCAGCACTCCTAGCCTCTTACCCACTAGATGCCAGAGCACCCTGCCCGTATTCATGACAACCAAGCATGTCTGCAGACAATGCTAAATGTCCCCTGTGGGCCAATTCATTCCCAACTGAGAAACACCATTTTAGACTAATGGTAAGACAAAATCTTTTGTTTCCTTACCTGCTCACTTTACTCAACCCCTCTTCAGATTCTAGAAGTTTCTTTTGTTCCCTTCCTATCTTCCATCTTCATATTCCTTTCTTCTGAAGACTTTGTTACTGGGTTTAGATAATTCTCTGGTTTATAATATAATTTGTGTTGGAAACCACTGCTATAAGTTGAATGTTTGAATCTCCCCAAAATGCATCTATTGAAAACCAAGATGATGGTATTAGGTGGGGCCTCTGGGAGGTGATTAGGTCCTGAGGATGGAGCCCTCATGAATGGGGACTAGTGCCCTTATGAAAGAGTCCTCCGATTGCTCCCTAGCCCCTTCCACCCACTAGATGCCCACAGCAGGCTGGGGAATAGTCTGTGACCAGAAGAGACCCTTCACCAGAACCCTAGCATGTTGGCACCTCAATCTCAGACTTCCAGCTTCCGGAACTGTAAGAAATATATTTCTGTTGTTTATAAATCAACTGAAGTTGATGGTATTTTGTTATAGCAGTTCTAATGGACTAAAACAACCACTAAACTAAATCCGTTTAGCTCTAAGGTTTCCCCACCCTCACCAATTGGTTTCCTTTTCATATAGTGGTAACCCCTTACATAATTTTATCCCCAATTAACCTGTCATATCCTGCATTTCTGTGTAAGAGTCTTAAGAGGAATATATTTTTGACACGTTGACTGTGTATCACTTTGTATATATACTTAATTGGCCTGTTTTCTGAGAATACAAAAAGCTGGAAAAAAGCAGTGTATCACTGCTGACTATTTGGATCAGATCTAGATAGGAGAGCCCTGAGTGACCTCCAAAGCCACTAAAAAATGAATTCTCTACCCTGGCATATATAGCCATATCTATCTAACTATCTATCTAGCCTTCTCTATCAAATTTCCTTTCTTACCCTATTCTTTTTTCTTATACACTCTTCATTCTCCCTTTGTTCACTCTTTGTTCTCTCTCTCTTGAGTTTACTTTAGATCTACACTACTTTTGGGCATTTTGTAGCTCTTCTGATACTGTTCTTTGCTGAAAAGCTTACAGGGACACAGGAGCCTGAAAGAAAATGGCACATTTGGGAAACCACATGTGACAGGATGGCCAGAGCTTAGGGGGCATTGGAGACAATGGCAGTAGTGAGGTTGAGAGGCCTGCGGAGGCCAGATTGTAAAGGACCTTATGAAGTAGTACACCTTCATTCCAAAAATAGGTAAAACACATTAAAGTAACTACAAATTCCACTACCCAAAGATAGTTACTGTTAAGATTTCTGTTTTCTTCTAGATCAGATCTCTGTAGAGTAAGGATTTAGAGTTGGAGTTGTTTTTGTTTTTGTGTGGGAGGGGACAGCACCCAGCTGTGCTTGTACTGTATGAATTCTATTTTTTCCCCCAACATGGAAAATTGTTTATTGCCTTGGAAATTTATTTGGCTAATGGAAACAGAAATGCTTTGAAACTAAATCAAGTAAAGAGGTTTTTAAAAATGATACAGGATAATCTCCCAGGGAAAGAAAAGGACAAGGAGTATAGCCATGCCTAAAGAGAGATGGAACTCTCTCCATTGTTCTCTTGCTTTCTGGAGCCACGTGATGTCTCATTAGTTTCTTTCTGCGCATATTCTCTCTTCTTAGGCATCATTTTAGATGGGATTTGTTTATCTGTTCCACTATCATGTTGTAACTCCAGCTCTGGCTCAACATGACTTTGCATCTTGGCTTCCCTAGATGACTGGGTTTCTGTGTCAAGATTTCTGAGAGAGGGAGAGGGAGAGAATACAATTGTCTCCAAGGTTGGCTTTCCAGTTCTGCTGCAATTAACTCTGGCTGCAACCAATGCAGAGTGGGATTGAGACAGTCATGGGTAAGGCTGCTCTGTCCAGGCTCTGCCGAGAGACAATGATCAGCATAATATGCTTGTGTGATTGAAAATTCTTTTTTTTTTATTTTTTTTAATATTTTATTTATTTATTTGACAGAGAGAGAGATCACAAGTAGGCAGAGAGGCAGGCAGAGAGAGAGGGGGGAAGCAGGCTCCCCGCTGAGCAGAGAGCCCAATGCAGGGCTCAATCCCAGGACCCTGAGATCATGACCTGAGCCGAAGGCAGAGGCTTTAACCTACTGAGCCCCTCAGGCACCCCTGATTGAAAATTCTTAATACGACTTCATAATATTCCATGAAACGAACATACTAGCCCTCCCGTATGTGAATCTGGTCTTTTAGTCAGTGGGTGAGTAAGGAGACTGAGGATCCTGGGTGAAAGAGTTCTAGAGAAGACTAGAAGTATCAGATACCACTTCTGCTCACACTTCACATGAGCCAGAATTCACATGACCATACCTAATGGAAATTGTGACTGGGAAATGTAGTCTGTGTGTTCAGGAAATAAGGAGAACACAGATGCTGGTGAGGAACAGACAGCTTCTGCCTCAGGCCATTTCTTTGATTTTGAAATTGATATTTCACAGGACAGCCATGCCTTTTGTCAGTTTGTCCCTCAGAGAAATGTTAGACTGGATAGGTTAGAGGACTGATTTGAGTGTCATTTCTTACTTTATAGCATTATAAAGCATTTTTAGCTTTAATGTACATGTATGAGTAAGACAAACCACTGAAAGCTAATGTAAGGCTAATGTTGATCAACACCCTTCAAAAGGTGCGTTAGAATGATAATCTGTATTTTCAACCTCAAGAACTCTGGGAAATGCTTAGGTTCTCTCCTTATTGTACTCCTTTGAAACACTCTTTCTTTAAAATCAGGTGTCCTTGCTAATAGATTACATTTCAATTAAAACAAATCATGCAGAAACGTTTACCATGTTGACTGGTCTTAAAATAAATGAGGAAAATACATATCTGGAGAAAATGTGGACGAATAAAAAAGTAATCAAGGGGTAGAATACTCTGCCCACTACCCACCTCTCTAAAAGGAAAAATAAATAAGCCAAGTAACCAGGGAAACCAAGTCTATAAAACAAGCAGGTTGCTCTGATAAGTAAAATTGGGAATGGACATTGAGTTTTTGTAAAGAGAAATACAATTTAATTTCTTCCCAAAATCAAGAATTTTTTTTAAAAAATCCTAGAAAGTTTGGGGTCTGTTTAATTTTAAACATGTACCCATAAATTCTGCCTTGATTGCATGCTTATTCCCATTTAAAATGGTCCCTGTTGGGTGATGAACTACTGAAAACCCTAGAGTGGCATTCCATTATTCCTTCATTGAAATGATGTATACAATCATAAGAGGATTGAAAATCTCACCCACCAATAGCTTTTTAAAGTTTTTTCGAGTTTGAAGAGAGATTACAGCTTTCACATCATACCTTAGGAACTAAATTACTATTAAGTACAAAGAAAATGAAAAACTGGTAAGTTTACTTATCTAGGTAAATAATTTTTATGTTTTGGCCTGAGCCTTTTCATACATTTACATTAATAGAAATTATTAATTTGATATTTACCCCTCAACTAGTGTAGGGTGGTTTTTTAATAAAAATTTTTTAAATTAAAGTTATATCTACAGAGAGTGGATCTAACTTGGAAAATGAGACTTAGAGTGTGTCTTGAAAGGGCATTATTATAAAGTAGAGGATGATTGTTTATTTTAATTTATTTTGGGGTCTACTAAAGCAACTCGATCAAACAGAATATGTAATATTTTCTTTCTCCAGCCTTTATATATCTATGACAGCACACCTAGCTCCAACTTATCTCTGAATATCCTGTTACAGAAATGTTTAATTTATATAGGAAAGTCCAATACACTATTGCATAAAAGATGTTCTGATGTCTCTCATATTCTAAAAAGGGAGACATGACAATTAGCGAACTGTGTATCCTCCTGGTATCATTTTGCCATTTTAAGACTTGAAACAAATATTTCCATAAAAACATCTTCAGTGGAATACTAAACATATATATTCATTTTGAGAAGAAAATGCCAAATGATCACGTGAATTAAGAAGATTTTGTTACACTAGTGATTAACATTATGAGTGATATCAGTAATGTCATTAAGTAAATGGGTTTTATTGTTCATGCATAAATTTAAAAATATTTATTGAGCACCTACTATTTGCTAGCACCATTCTAGATGCTGAGGATACAGCAGTAAATAAGACAGACATTCCTAATCCCATGTAGCTTACATCTAATAATCAACAAAACTGAAGTAGATTCCTAGCTCTGTCAGTTACCAGTTGTGTGATCTTGGGAAATTTATTTAACTTTAATAGCTGATTCTCAGCCTCCTAAACTATGAAATATGTACAATATCACCTTCCTTTATGGGGTTATTGTGAGGATTCGGTGAGAAGGAAGCACAAAGTATTTTATTAGCAGAGTGCCTAGCACATAGATGTGGTTTAGTGTATGGTCATTGCTGTTGCCGTTATTATTAGCAGCAATTATTTTTAATTATTAGTATTTTTTTTATTAACAATGATTCATTACCCAAATGTCTTACAAAAAGAGATAAAGTATGAATCAACTATTTCTTTGATTTATTCCTTTTAGATTATGTGAAAACAAAATGAAAGCTTATAGTTGTCCCTTTACATTCAATAAACCAAGAGATATTTGCTCACAAGTGAAACTTATTTTAGAGTTCCCAAGCCTCATTCATTCTGCACAGTGAATCAAGAGCCTTTTAGAAGAAGCAAAGGCATCATACAAATCAATATATATTCATTGAGTACCTTTGAAGTATGAGACAACATACGTAGAAATTAAGACTAAGTCCCTGCTCTCAAGGAATACACAATACAGGCAGGAGAGAGATTCTGATTAAAAGAAGAGCAGGAGTAATAGCCACAAAAAGATTTTAAAAAGAGCTCTCCTGTTAGCTACAAACTACCCCACTTGAAAAATTGCAATATCAGTATAAACCATAGAGCATTGCTATTCAAAGATAAGCTGTAGAACTAATGCTTAAACCTAGAAAAATTAAGGCTTAGATGGGTATCCTGAAATTCTTTAAAAAGAAAAAAAATTCTTAAAAATTATAGACAATAGGGAGAGAGTATAGATTTTTTTTTTTTTTTACAAACGCTTAGTATGTAATGTTTGGAGGGGATATATAGGCAGGGATGGCCTAAAATTTGGAAGAAAGAACCCTCAAGCAAATAAAACGAAATCCTCCCTTATGTAGCTGTTAGGAGAGAAATACAATTTGTTACCCCAGAGGGTTGCCCAAGCTGATAATTCCATTGAGGTTCAAGAAGAGTTTGGATGAATACTCTTTGGGGGAGCATATCCTAAAAAGGAGTATCAGGAATGGCCTATGAAAGACAGACTAGAGATGTTGAGGTTGATAATCTTGACTAGTAACCACACTTTTCTGCAAAATAACACTAGGTGTTCTTGTCAGAGAAGAAAATGGGGCTGACCCAGCATGGCATGTTTTAAAATTTTTCCCATGTTTTTGGAGGCATAAGAATAAATACCTATGAATAGACATTTCTCCAACGATGATATAAAAATATCCAACAAACCTATAAAAAGATACTCAGCATCACCAGTCATCAGAAGAATGCAAACCAAAACCACAATGAGATGTCACTTCACACCCATTAGGATGGCTACCATCAAAAAAAAGAAAATAAAATAAGAAAAAAAGAAATTAACAGGTGTTAATTTTAGATTTAACATACAACATCTCTATTTTTAATTTTTTGAAGGATCTCCATATCATTTTCTATAGCAGTTGCACCATTTTACAATCCCAGCATTTGTGGAGAAAAATGTAGAAAAATGGAGCCCCTGTGCACTATTGCTATTGGAGATCCTTCAAAAAATTAAAAATGGAGATGTTGTATGTTAAATCTAAAAGGAACAAATCAAAGAAATAAACAGTGAAGATGTAGAAAAAATGGAGCCCCTGTGCACTATTGTTGGGATTGTAAAATGGTGCAACTGCTATAGAAAATGATATGGAGATCCTTCAAAAAATTAAAATAGAGATGTTGTATGATCCAACAATCCCATTTTGGGGCATATACTCAAAAGAATTGAAAAAGGATCTAAGGACATATTTGCACACTCATGTTGATAGCAGCATTATTCACAATAGCAAGAAGAAGCAGCCTAAATGTGCATGGATAGATGAACAGGTAAAGAAAATGTGGTATGTACATACAATAGAATATTTTTCAGCCTTGAAAAGGAAGGATATCATGTGCTATGCTACACATAAGGTACCCTCGGGACATTATGCTAAGCGAAATAAACTACCAAAAGACAAATAACCGTATCATTCCACATATGTGAAGTATCTAAACTAGTCCAATTCATAGAAAGAAAGCAAAGTGTGGTTCCCAGAGGCTGAGGGAAGGGGAAAAAGGAGATTGTTTAATGGGGATAGAGTTTCATATTTGCAAGATAAAAATTTCTGGAGATCTGTTTCACAACAATGTGAATAAATCCTACTGAACTGTACCCTTAAAAAATAGTTAGGATGGGGGCACCTGGTTGGCTCAGTCAGTAGAACATGGAACTCTTGAACTCAAGGTCATGTGTTCAAACCCCACGGTGGGCTTGGAGCCCACTCAAAATTAAAAAAGAAGTAAATAGGATGGTAGATTTTATATTTTGTAGTTTTTTATCACAATAAATGAACAAATGTCTAAGTGCCACAATTCTATCAGAATGTGATTTGGCCATAATAACTTGACTCAAGGCTTTTTCATTGCAGTCTTCTGTTTTATTTTATTATTTTTAAATCACCCTCAGCTGTGAACTGGAAATAAGTTGAATTCCTTCTTCTGGGTATAAAAATGAGTCAAATGTTT
The DNA here is from genome assembly GCA_028646535.1 of Procyon lotor. Lineage (NCBI taxonomy): Eukaryota > Metazoa > Chordata > Mammalia > Carnivora > Procyonidae > Procyon > Procyon lotor. The sequence continues at coordinate 21,661,017 of CM053612.1, forward strand.
GTAGCTAAGGGAATACGGGTTTAGATATTTGTCTCATAAGCATGTTTACAAGATGTAAAAGAAAAAACTTCATTGGTTATTTATGCATCTGTTGTTAGAAAGCTGTAGATTTCTGTCTATTTCCTATAGAATTTTAAGTGCCACATTAAATCACATTATTTAGTGCTAACAGATACCCTCAGAATTATGTAGCATGAGGGGTTTGAAAAGAGAGAGTACATTTTCCCCTTTTTTATAGATGATTTTAAAATCATTACAGGAGCATTTATTATATTCCCACTTACCACCACTGGGTCTCATCAGTCTTGCAGATATTTTTTTTTTCAATTTCCTTATGTGCCCATTTCCTTTTGGCAATATCTTGCTTTTCCTTTTTAAATTTGAACTTGAATATTAAAACAGATGCAAAGGAGAGTACTACTTACACATAAACTCTTGAACTGCGTTTTTATCATTTGCTCTGTGCAAAAAACCCAATTGTATGAAATTGATAGCAACATTTTAGTATATCCTCCGGCCCCCAGGGAAAAGCAATGTGCTTAGACAGATGATCTGATTTTATGAGTGCATAGCTGAAGTCTAGCACTGCACATTTGTCTTTATGCTCCTACTTTTTTCAGGGACTGTGAAAATACATTTAGGCAGTAGTTTCACTTTCCAACAATGGACTGCAAAGCCTTTGACAATACATAGCATTTGCAGTGCTGTTTCTCATGATGCACATCAAAGTATAGATCACTTGAGCGTAGAATCTTAATCTCAGCTTGTTAATAAGAAAACAGGAACCTTAGTATATGAACTCATTTTATTATCTACCCTCACTGAGGACTGTGATTTGGATTCCACTCAAATATGAATTAGTTTAAATGTTGCTCTGCTGCGACTGCTGAATTTATTCATTATGCTGTAATATTTTACTTATGAAACTGCATTTGGAAATCCTTTGGTGTATATCACAATGAAATTACAGTGCTCGGGGATATTGATTATTGCTTGTAATTGCCATCATAATAGCCAACAATTTCTCTGTCTTTCTTTGTCTTTCTTCTCCCCTTTAATGATGTTCCAAACCAAATCAATATCCAACATATGGGGCCACTTACACTGTCCCGAAAATCCGATTGTTCGCCTTCATAAATATGCAAAGGATCAAAGATTTTATCTCCAATCACTGGACAAAAAGCACCCCATACTGCTGGGTTTCTCTTTTGTCCCACAGGAACATATCAGGGTGTCGCTGTGTAGGACTGGTTATACTTAAGTGACATTTTGTCACCTCCACAGTAACCACCAGGTAGGGGTGAGGAGATGGGGAGGCTGCTCCACTCTGCTGTCCGTAAAGTGCTACATGTCCTGCTCACTAGTAAATTAGGTAGCATAGGAGAAAACATAAGCTGGGAGCACTAACCAAACAGTAAAGAAGAAATTCACCTCCTTATAAATGGAAGAGACCATTTCAGGGAGTAAAGAAGAAGTACAAGGGCACCTGGGTGGCTCAGTCAACCTAGGCATTTGCCTTCAGCTCTGGTCATGATCCCAGGGTCCTGAGATCTAGTCCCACTCAGCAAGGAGCCTAGATCAGGCTCATTGCTCAGTGGGGAGTCTGTTTCTCCCTCTGCCTGCTGCTCCCCCTGCTTATGTGCTCTCTCTCTGTCAAGTAAATAAAATCTTTTAGATAGATGATAGATAGATGATAGATGATAGATAGATAGATAGATAGATAGATAGATAGATAGATAGATAGATGATAGATAGATAGATGATAGTATAATTAAATGGAAGGAATATAATAGTGCAAGTCACTTTTTCAGTATATTTATTCCTTATTTCTATTATATACTGTTTCTCCATTCTAGGGATATGTTAGATACCTTTAGAAACAGTAATAACTCCTTTACCTTCTTAATAACTAAAAGGTAGTTTCATTGTAATGCTTCCCCATTCATCCAAAATAGTTAAGGTGGTCTTTAAAACTTACTGTAAGAACATGTGACATATGGAAGAATAGACATGTATTATGTAGTACTGTTTAAATGGATTGTTATTTGTTTAGCCTGGATCGGTTAACCCAAGAGCTTAGAACCTGGTGGTAGTCCGGTGAAGACTGGTTGGTAGGTCGCCTAAGGCAGAGGAAATACATTCTTTTGGAAGTCCCTGATTCCAAGTTCATTTATGCCATGAAGTGCCTCTGTTACTTTTAGGTAGTCCATTTCATTTTCTGGGCCTCAGTTTCCCTAACTGCAAAATCAAGGTGTTGGGCTAGTAGATGATTACTGAGATCCCTTTTTCCAACTCTGTGATTCTTTAGCCATCGTTTTCCTGTTTGTCGCCATTCCTAAGGGAAACAGGGAGAACGCGGCTCAATCCAGTATTACCCACGTGCTTCTTCTGTGCCCTAACAGGTCTGCATTCATACTTCAGTGTGTCCGCGACCTGCCTCACCCTAGCTAGTGCCCTGTAACGTGGTTAAGTGCGATTGGCGGCTCTGGAGCCAGTCAGCTTGTGTTTGAGACAACTTCACCAGTTACTAGCTGTGGGACCACGGACAACTTAACCTCTCTGTGCATTGCTTTTCTTATCTGTAAATGGAGATATTTATTTTAATGGGGTTGTTGTGAAGATTAAATGATATGATAGTTTATTAATTACTTAGAACCATGCCCGGCATAAGTGAGCACTTAATGAATGTTACCTCTTATCATCATTATAATAACTACTATTATCACCACTTTATTCCAGCTAAAAACCCCTTTTGGTCCCTTTTTCTTCATCTATAAGATGAGAATAATAGTATCAACCTCACAGATGTATGGGGGTCAAAATATTGCCCATAAAGTTCTTGGCGCCTGGACTTTCTAGGCACTCAATAAATCATGTTCACATAAACAGAACCAACTATGCATATGGTTGGTGTTAAACAGTGCATAACATAACGTGACAGTTACGTTACTATTTTTACATGAGCGTATATATTTTCTCATTTTAAAAAGTGTATCCTGGGGTGCCTGGGTGGCTCAGTGGGTTAAAGCCTCTGCCTTCAGCTCAGGTCATGATCTTAGGGTTGTGGGATCGAGCCCCACATCGGGCTCTCTGCTCAGCAGGGAGTCTGCTTCTCCCTCTCCCTCTGTGCATGTGCTCTCTCTCTCTCTCTCTCTCTCAAATAAATAAATGAAATCTTAAAAAAAATTGTATCTTATTGCCCATACTGTTTTGAAGCCTATCTTTCTTCAGTTGGTGATATCTTTAATGGCTTCCTAATGAACAGATCTTCTTTTACAATACAATTTGTAATGGTTGTGTAGTATTCTGCTATGTCTTTGTAAAATAATTTACTTAACCAAGTACCTATTATTGAGCACTTGGGTGTTTATTTTGTGCTATTACAAATAACGCTGCAATGAACGACTTGTATACATAGTGAGACACATCATTTCCTAAGGATAAATTACTGTAAGCATAATTACTGGGCAAAGAATATGCATATTTAAAGTCTTCTGATACTAATGACAAATTGCCCTCCAGAAAGGCTTGTGAATGTGTACTACTCTCAGCAACCCTGCCCTTTAAATAACCTTTACCCTCATGATACTAACACAAAATTCACTAATGTGGAGATTTTTCATGAACTGGCAGGTTAGACAGTTGTTTTTTCCTCTAAGCATATATGCTTTTGTTCTTTAAAGTGGAAGCTGGAAATCAGACTTCAAATAGTCTTAATGATTTATATATTTGGTCACATGTGACAAGGTGCTGTTGGTTCTGTATTTAGTGGAGGAGTTTCATGTTGTAGTACATTAAAATGTAGCACCAGAATGTGTTTTGCTTAGCAGTGCATTCTCCTGATCTAGGCAGCACAGTAGAGAGGGTAAGATTAAGGATTTTGGAGCCAGAGTGACCTGGGTTCCTATTCCAGCTGTATCATTCACATACTAGGAGGATGTAGGCAAGTTCTTTAAACCTCTTTAGGCCTCCATTTCCTTAAATGCACAATGACGATAATAATATAGCCTATTTCTTTTTTTTTTAAGATTTCATTTATTTATTTGATAGAGAAAGAGCACAAGTAGGCAGAGCTGGAGGCAGAGGGAAAGGAGAAATAGGCTCCCCGCTAAGCAGAGAGCCCGATGTGGAACTTGATATCAGGACCCTGGGATTACGCTCTGAGCTAAAGGCAGACGCTTAACTGACTGAGCCATCCAGGTGCCCCAATATAGCCTGTTTCATATGAGTGAATCTCACTGAGATTATGTGTTTAACACAATGCGTGGCACATAGCACTCTGTAAGTGTAAAGTATATGCCCAAAAACATACTTAAATGTATTTGTTTTTGGCAGCTCCTTCCATGTCCATAAATAAATCGGTACTGTTTATGAAGTATCCATATTGCAATAGTCATGAGCAGTCAATAATCATCCTATAGTAATTCAGACATGACAGCAGCATGAATTTCTAGAACAGGCAAAATTAATGCATGGTAGGAAAAATGCTATGTAGTAGTTACCTGGGGGAAGTGGGGTAGGGATTTACTTAGAAAGGCAGGAGGAAATTTCCTGCGGTGATGGGAATATTCTCTATCTTAATAAAGGTTTATGTTGCACAGATGATTGCATTTGTCAAATCTCAGCAACTGTATACTTAAAATTTGTGCATTTCATCTTGTATAATTTTTTATCGAAACATACATATAACATTATGTAAATTTAAGGTGTACAACGTGTTGATTTGATACATTTATATATTGCAAGCTGATTACCATTGTAGCATTAGTTAACATCTTTATGATGTCACGTAATTATCATTTCTTCTTTGTGGTGGGAATAATTAAAATCTCTATTAGCAAGCTTGATGATTATAATACAATACAGTTGTCTATAATGACAATACTTTATATTACAGGACTTACTTATCTACTAGTTGCAAGTTTATACCCTGAAACATCTTTCCTATTCTCTGACCTCTCAGCCCCTGGTTACCACCATTCTGTTCTCTGTTTTTGTGAGTTCATGGATGGACCTTGAGGGCATTATGCTAAGTGAGATAAGTCAGACAGAGAATGACAAATACAATATGATACCACTTATATGTGGAATCTAAAAGACTTCAACTCATCATGTATAAATCTTACATTTAAAAATCTGTAAAAAAAAAAATATTGAACTCTAGATAATATGCAAGTTAAAAGGGAAGGGAAATATACTGATGTAAACAATTTACTTTGAAATGCTTGAAAATTAAGATGGACTGATGGATGAAGACAGGAATGGAGAGATGGATAAATATGTGATAAAGTTAGTATAGTCGTATGTTAACTATAGCATCTAGTTGGTAAGTATATGTATGTTTACATAAAATCCTTTCAACTTGGCTGTATGTTTCACAATTTTTATAATAAAATATTGCTTGAAAATATGTCTGTGAAAGCTAATCTCTAAATATACTGGTTTCTAGACCATTCGGATTTCAAAAATGCCTGATGATACTTCTCATTCGTTTTTGAATCAACACTTGAGTATCATATTTAATGAAAAGGAGCAGGATAGCAAAGAACATCAAATATGAATGTCAACACTCAAAGAGTCTGAGAAATTCACTAGCCAGCAAGTCAGGGAACAGAGGATCTCTTTCTGCCTCCTAAAGCTCTAAAAGAGAAAGCAAAAGGAGACCACCAAAGGCAATTTGGAATTAAATGTTAGGTATATGAAAATTTTGAGACTCTGCCAGTTTTCCTGAGCTTTGTCAAAGTGTGATTGTTGGAAATGAGTGGGGTTCGGTTTTTTTTGTTTTGTTTTCATTTAAATTCAATTAGTCAATGTAGTACATCAGTAGTTTCAGAGGTAGTGTTCAAGAATCCATGAGTTGCATAGAACACCCAGTGCTGGCTTTGGTTTTCATAGCCCCAACTTTTGTTTTCTTTTCCCAGGCATTTCCTGTTTAAGCACGGATCTGGTTCCTCAGCCATCTTCAGTGCGGCCAGTCAGAACTACCCGCTGACGTCCAATACCGTGTACTCACCCCCTCCCAGGCCGCTTCCTCGGAGCACCTTCTCCAGACCTGCCTTTACCTTTAACAAACCTTACAGGTGCTGCAACTGGAAGTGTACCGCCTTGAGCGCCACTGCCATCACTGTGACTTTGGCCTTGTTGCTAGCCTATGTGATTGGTAAGCCCTTTTTTCCATGCCTGTTTTCTTCTTAATCAAAGTCTTGTTTTGCTTGTGGTGGGAGGTCGGGGGAGGGGGGCTCGCTCTTAACTCAGACCTAAAATTCGAAGCAAGACTTAGTATTATGAATAATAAATGGATTGCTAATGAAGGTTTTCTTTTTTTTTTTTTGCACTTCCCAACCTTAAATACTGCTGAGGAGAGTAAGGAATGCTCTTTGAGAAGAAATATTTATACTACTAACGCAGTCTTATTGATTGCAATTACTGTAGTTAACCATTTTCCCTTCAATTAAAAGGTTGTTATGGTTTTCTCATTAGAAGTCATAAGTACCAATCCTCAATAGCTTCTTAAATTATAGTTAAACAATAATACTGCTACCAGATTCTCAGGTAGCAATTTCATTAAACTAGTAGTTACTTGGAAGCTATCAGAAAATCCAGTGCGTAATTTATCCCCAAGAATTCAGTTTTACACTGGGATTTAAAAAAAGTATATTTTTATTTTCACAAGGTAAATGGCTGTGGAATTGTATGGATACTATGTTTGGGGAAGAAAGGAAAAAACAGTTGTGAAACACTCTCTCCACACGTTTAAGAAAAATATTGTTCTGGAGTCACTCTGGTTAAAGTCACCCTCACTCGATAGCAAATTGTATTGATTTTTCTGGATGGCATTTTATTTTGACTGAACATTAATTTCCTTGCTTGAGTGGTTCTGCAGTCTAAAATGTAAATTAACTAAAGAAACATGCACTCTGTGGAAGCACTGTTCCTAGAATGAATAGAATATCATGGTAGAAAACAATCCTATCCAGGTATGGCACTGGTAACTTCTTTTCAGCTTTAACCCTGTTTCCTAATTGAAGCAGAATTACCCATGAGGATACAATGAATATGATTCTGAGACATAGGTTACAACGGATTTAGACTTTCTTATAATTATAAATAATAAGGGATAAGGGAAGTTTTGTGTATTCTGATTTATTTAAAATGTGAACAATAAGAAAATTCCCATAACCGGTTTTATGGGAGTCAAAGAACAGGGGCTGCTCTACTAAGTTAATAGATTTATTATGTAGGAAGTCACTGATAATGTCAGTGGTATAGGATCATAGCCTGTATTGATGTTCATGATTATCTCTTTTATATTTTTATCGTATGATCTGAATACATTTGAACAATGCTTCTATTAAATGTGGATAACATTACCTATAATATCAAAAATGTGTCTTTTATCTCAGACATTTTAAGATAACCCAACATGTATGTTTATTTGGCTTGTAATAGCCTGTAGTGATAAATAATGCTGAAGGAATGAAGGTAGGGGATGAGAAAGTACTGTAATACAAACAGAGTTTTAATATGGAATCATTCAAAACAAGGAGTAATTCGAGAAGTTTAAATACATTAGAGGCAGGGGTGCCTGGGTGGCTCAGTTGGTTAAGCATCTGCCTTTGGCTCAGGTCATGATCCCAAGACTGAGGGATCAAGCCCCACATAGGACTCTCTGCTCAGTGGGTAGCCTGCTTCTTCCTGACCTCCTGTTCACTGGCTCCTGCTCACTCATACTCTCTGTTACTATCTTTGTGTGTGTCTCTCTCTCAAATAAATACATAAAATCTTAATAAATACATACATACATTAGAGGACCTTTTAAATGTTCTTGTTCAATTATGAGACAAACTCTTATCTTACGGGTTATCTTCTATTACCTGTTACTATATAGAGAGATAAAGTTTTATATGTAAGACCTAACCCCTGGTATAACAAATCCAGATATTAGCAACCCCTGTATTAATAAGTTTAGATGGTGTTCGAGCCTTTTTCCATTTAAATTTTATTATGATGGCCACTCTGGTATTGAAAATTGTATTATATACTCTGAGACTTGGTTAATTCTTATATATATTTATTCATTTCATAAGTGAAAATAGAACATTTCAGTCATTTCAAACTCTAACCTTTTTTATCAGGTGAACAATAGAATATGATTTTGACATGACAGTAAGGTAATACAGTGTTATGAACATGGATTTTCAGACCTCTGCCCCTTATTAGGCATGGTAGCTTGGGCAAGTTATTTAACCTTTTAAGGCCTCCATGTCCTCACCTGTTAAATGGGCCTAAAACAATACCTATAACATAGAGTCGTTATGAGAATTAAATGAGTTAATATAACTAAAGAACTTGGAATAGTACCCAAAACATAGTAGGTATACTATAAATGTTAAATATTATTATTGTTGTTGTTATCATTCTTTTTATAACTATTATTCACTGTTAAAACTCAGTGGTTTTGAGAAGTAACCATTTTGTTCACAGCTGTATCTGAGCACCAAAATCAGTGCCTGGCACATAACAATCCTATCAGGGAAATTTGTTGACAAAAATGATTGATGCTAACCATTTTACTTGTACTAGCTCATTTAATTCTCACAACAATCCTTAAGGGCAGGTATCAGTATTGTATATAGTATAGAAATGAGTAAACTGAGGCATAGCACAGAGAAGAGTTTCCACAAAGGTCATATTGAGATTAAGAGGTCACATCCCTGAGATGTGGGGATCCTGAGCTTTATGCCAGAGTGGACTGATTCCAGGGCGCATGCTCCTCAGCACTCGGTCTTGCTGCCCCTCTAACACTGCAGTAAACTCTGCAGCTCAGTTACTCCTTGGTCTGCTAAATAAATCCACCAGACAATTTTTTTCTTACTAAATTACAGAGTAAATTACATTTACCAGGTCATCCACTGAAATGGTGTGTGCAGCTAAGCTTTGTTGATTGGTGAGAGATATCCGTTGAAATCATTTACTGTGTGATTTTTTTAGATGTAGAAATATCAGGCTAACTGCTGTGGCACAGAAGGTTGAATGGGTTCAAAATGAGATGTTAATGGCTAACGCCAGAACTTTTTTCCAAGTTCTGTCATGAACTGAACATTACGTGACTTTGGATTAAGCCCATTCAAATCCCTTCCTCGATTTACCCCATCTGTGCTGTATTGCAAACCGCCTCAGGAGGGTAGAGTAAGACTTCATCAGTAAGCATGCAAGTGGAAGATGTCACATAAGAACTGTAACATACAAGATGATTCTCAAATGACTTTCTGTGGTTGAAGTAAAAAAGTATTACATTGCCAAATATGAAACTATTTCACTCTCCACTCTTGCTGAGTCTGTTAGAGTCATCAGGTTTTTTTTTTTCAATCCCCCCTTTGCAGTTGCTGTATAACCCAAGTAAAATCTTACACTGAAACTATTTACTGCTTCTGTTTCCCGTGCAAATTCCTTTCTGCTCTTTCATTTTCCTCTATTATCCATTATACATAACCTTTAGATACTAATGGCTGTGTGCTGTGCTGCCCTCAATCCACTGGGGGAAATCACATTGATATCAATGGGACATCAGTAGACGTTCTGTGCATTAGGGCTCTGTAAGTGGTCATTGGAAAGCTGTGGAAATTCAGTACATGAAAAGCCAGAGTTAGGTTGTTTAGGCAACCGGCCCCATCCTCACACCTACCCACCATGTCTTTTAGGTCAGCAAGAGAGTAAGTCCTTTAAATAAGTTTTGAGGTCATAAAATTTGGTGAAGGGAGGCAAGGAAAGATACTGATTATATGAAGATATCATAGAATGGCTATTGTCATCACTTCCCCATAAAGCTGTACTATTTTCCATGTGAATCAAAAAATATGTCCTTATGTTTCATCCTCTCTGATGTTTTGGCGTCAGTGATGTATCAGTGCCAGTCAGAAGCACATTTGCTTGAATTTACAAATAAGCCATATGAAGTAGTAGTCAGGAAGACAGACGACCATATGCAAGGCATCAAGAGAAGGCGAGGTTAAGGTACTTTATCAATGGCTGTGAAGGGCACAAACACAGCATCTCTGGTAATCTTTGATGTTTTGATTAAGTTTCTCCACAGTCAGCACTTTCCATAAGAGGAAGTAGAAACTCACAGGAATACATTGTGCCTGGAGTCAAATGGGCTGCTGCACAGAATGAGTTGGAGGAGAGTAGGGGTTTCTGGCTCTCAAAACCAATACTATCTGTTAATGACATGGATGTTCCTTTTCCTTTGCCATGAAATTAGAAGCTATTCATACCACCCTCGGGGTATGTAGGGAGTGTCCAAACTCTATAGATGAAATAATTTAAGTCCATAATTCTTCCTGCCGTGACATACTATATAGCCCATGTGTGGAAAGTTGACCAGAATGGATATTAATACAAAATTAGGGGAGAGAGAATATTGAGCCCAGTGCTCAGATCAAAAGTTTAGGGATGAAGCTATTCAAGAGGGCAAAGGGCCTACTTCACTTTGCTCTCTGCACCAAAACTGAGTAACATTTATTTAGTGCTTCCTTGTGCCTCCTTTATACTGATCCAAATTGCCCTGCTTTCTGGGGCCATTATTACAGTGGAGTAAGAAATACTCGAAGAGATAGGATAAGAGGAGTAGAATGTGTTCATTTGCCTTCTTCATAAAGAAAGTGTAACTACCTCATAATACAGTGAAGAAATAAAACAGAATATGGAAAATTTCAATTTCAGAAAATTCAAGAACTTAGATTTTCTTTAATGTAAAGAATAGAAATGGAGGGTTTTCCTCCATTAAATCTCAATATACAATGCCCCTTCACACAGTTTTCTAAATGTAGATAAACATGCTTAGCAAAAGCCATCTCATTCACTTTCTAGCAATTTCATTAGTGCCTCTGTGCCTCAGTTGCCTTGTCTATAAAATGGGAATATTGAGAATACCTTCCCCATGGATTTTCTTTTTAATTAAATGAAATGCAGCATGTAAAAATGCCTAGGACATTGCTTAGCAGGTCGAAATCAAGACTGTTATGATTATTATCTGTGGAACAGGATTATTATTAGGATTATTAATTTGAGCCAAGGTGAGCATAATGAGCATATAATTTATCCTAACATGAACTACTTTTATTTCCCTTCTTGCCAAAATCACCTAAAACAATTTTTTCAGAGCTGGAATATCTGTTTCACAAGAATCATCTAATGGGTTTGTCGTTTCCTTCTGCCCGGCCTAAAATATCTGTAACTTTGCCTTTATTTTAGCAATTTCCCTTTTCCTTGGTGTTTTGACCCTTCAAATGGTTTTGTATTTCTATCTGGAGGCCATATCTGAGTTGAAACACATTTTCATTAAAATACATTATAGCTTATAACATTCAAGAAATGACTCAGCATAAAATGCTAAAAAGCATTTTACTTTATCCTTATAGACCATTTTCAGTCCTTTTGGTGTCCTGTTTAATACTTATTACTACTTCCAGTTCACTCTCGTGGACCCATTCATGATAATGATGGCAATTTCTACATTAGCATTGACTCTGCCCCCTACCCATGAATCTACTAACTTTCTAGCAATCTTTCTAAGAAGGTATCTGGGAAATGGTGGGATAACTTCAGTCTAATTATAAATCTGCCATCATGCATTTATCAGAACTCCTCTTTAAAAAAGATTTATATTTTCATCTGACATCACCTTTTGGTGTAATGTGTTCCATAAGTTTTATCCTCCCTATGTGAAGTGGCACTTTTACCTCTCATAAGTAAAAGTATAAATTCGATCCAAATCAAACATGCTAAAATGACAGGAAGAACTTGTATCATATACAACTAATTTGCAGAACTGCAGTTAGTAACTATTGCTCAAAATGAAGGCATTTTAATGAAAGGCAAATATTGTACTTATTTTTTTCTTGGAACTCTAGCATGCTTTGGATTTAAAACAGTAAGATAATTTCTTGGGTGAATGAGTAGTGAGTACTAAACATATGTCTTGCATCAAGAGATTATTTTGTTCAAAAAAAAAAAAAAGAGGGGGAGCACCTGGCTGGCTCAGTAAGTGGAACATGAAACTATTGATCTTGCAGTTGTAGCTTTGAGCCCCACACTGGGTATAGAGATTACTTAAAAAAATAAAATCTTAGGGGCGCCTGGGTGGCTCAGTTGGTTAGGCATCTGCCTTCAGCTCAGGTCATGATCCTAGGGTCTGGGACTGAGTCCCGCTCCTTGCTCAGTGGGGAGCCTCTTTCTCTCTATCCCTCTGTCTGCCACTCCGCCTGCTTGTGCTCTCTATCCCTCTCTGTCAAATAAATAAAATCTTTTTAAAAAGAGATTATTTTGTTGTCTCAAGAAGAGGCAGTCACCCTACTAAGTACTTCCTTTACAGCACTTTCTTAGCCTAGGCAGAGAAATTAAAATGAGGCATTGTGAAATAGATTAAGACCCACCAGAAGGCATAGTGAAAGAGGACTGGACAGAATGTTAGTAATTTTGCAGCTTTATATGCTTAAGAAATTTTAGAATAGCAAGAATCAATCTTGTAAATTCTGGAAAAAAATCTTTCTCAAGAAACCTCCGATTTCAAAGTAAATAATATGAACTCTATTGCGTAAAGGAAATTTCATTTTTGTTTAATTTTCTCCTCGTCCAAATTATATATATAATACATATATAATTTATGTTAGGGGAATATTTTTAGACCCACATTGCATAAGTCGTTAAGCTATACTTACTCTGAAGTGAATAAGAATATACTAAATTAGAGCAATGGCTTCGAAACAGATGGCAGGTTAACCCATTTTAAACTTCAGAAATGTGGCTGAATTCTCATATAGAACAGCTAGAGTGTGGAAGGCCAGTCTCAGCAACAGAATATCTGATTCATCACAGTCAAAACTAAGAGGTGGCATCTTACAGGGTGGAGATGCATTCATTCGGGGCTTAGCAATATTCCTGTTACGGAGAGGTGAAAAGGCACAATACGTTTTATTAAATACAAGTATGTGGGAAAAACCGAGGAAGCACAAATGGAGGACATGGGAGAGTGGCCGGAAATGAAGGTAGGAAGCAGGAGCAGATCATGAAAGGCATTTTAAGCCATGTTAAGGAGCTTGTAATTTATTCTGAGAGTGAATGGGGTGTTTTTATGGTTTTTCATCAAAGCAGGAAAATTATTTGCTAGGATTTATATTTAGAAAAATCATCTGATGGCAACAGAGTAGTTGGAATTGGCAGGCCGGATGATGGGGGTTGTGAAATCGAAGGACTGAAAGGATGAAGACAAATTAGGAGACTATCATAGTAATCCAGGTGAGTGAGAGTGAGGGCATAAACTTCTGAGAATAGAGAAGGAGAAGATGTAGTCAAGAAGTATTTAGAAGATAAAACATACTTAGTGACTGTTTAGATGAGGCAGGAGAGAGAAGAGTTGTTTGGCTTATAGACTGGGTAGGTGGCGATGCTGTTAGCCATGATAGCATGTTAGAAGAAAGAGGTTTAAGGATGAAAATATACATTCAGGTCAAGATACCTCATACATTATTAGATATCCAGTACTGAACATTTAGAGGTGTCTAACTGTGAGAACACAAAAATCAAGGGAGTAGAACAAGGGAAAATGTGTGAAGGCTGGAACTCAGGGGAACACTAATATTCAAGAAGACCAAGCACAAAGGATCTGGTAAGCAGACCAGGAAAGAGCAACTAAAGAAGTTGGAGAAAAACTTAAATGATGGTGATAGAAGTCCTCAGTGTGTGTGGTCTGAGGACCACTAGGGATCCCAAGACTGGTTTGAGGATCTACAGAGTAAAGCTTTGTTCATAATAGCATGAAGACGTTATTTATCTCAGTCATTTTTGTGATTTTATTAAATACACTTATCACAAGATAACATTATTTATATTAAATTATAATGGTTTATTGTTGTTATTCAATAAATTAATAAATACTGGTAAAAAGTTATCAGTTTTTAATACAGTCAGTATTGATTATATCTAACCTACATCAACAAAGTCTCTTTGGTGTGCTGAGTAATTTTTAAGAGCATGAAGAGGTTCTGAGGCTAAAATATTTGTAAAGGGCTGAGGTAGGGAGGCCAAGCACCTAATGTTTCAAGAAGAACAATTAAGTGAAATAAGGGCCAGTTATTGTTTACACCAAGGTAGAAGCTGACAGGTGGAGTGCAGCAAGAGGACAAAGGGATGAGGAAATTATAGTGGCTGGTGATAGTTTTTGAAGTGATCGGCCACAGGATCAAACTTAGAAGGACAGGAAGATAGAAGGAAGCTAAACAAGACGTTGGTCCAAATGTCTAGACACCTTGATCATATTGTAGGATAGTTATGGCTAAGAGTAGGATTAATAGCTAAAATGAGATAATCAAAGGGTAGTGCATCAGAATTTTAGATTTCAGACTCACAAAAATGTGCAAGAAAATGTGAATCCCCTAGATATTTTAGAACACAAAATATGATTCCCCTATATATTTTAGACCAAGTCAAGAAATGTATATGAGGAACTCCTTCCAGATGAAATTTGCTCGGGGAAGGCTAGATTCTTGGCTAGGTATAATCTCACAAGGTCCCTGGGCAGACTAATAAGCCCACCAAAGTATGGGTAATGTTTATATAAGAGCACTGCATTATATTGGATCCCCCAGGATAGGCAAGACGCATGTGGAATTCCAGATCACAGTATGGCTGCTCAAGAGCTCCTTCCTTGGGGTTTCCATTGATCTTTATAGGATAATAATGAACAAATTAAGAGGGTCCAAGATGACCCACTGTAATTTTCTGCTGATCAAAACCTCATCATAGCATTGCCGATCTAGTGAAAAGTAGGCCATATACAACACATTATAGTTAACTTCTAGAATAACTGCTTACTATGTGAGTTTCTAAGGAAGGGTCTCACAAATGTTTGTCAGGTTGAATTGGTAATAGGAAATCCTTAAACGGAAGAAAAGACATGGGATATGTGCTTTGTAAAAAACAAAAAGCAACTCTTGATTCCATTTCTTTTATATTAAATGAGTTTTGTTTCCTAATTAAATGATTAGGAAACCAAAGGCCATCATAATGTATATGGAACATCAGAAGAACTTGCTGAGCTCTTAGCTAAACTAGTTGTAGCTGTGGCTGGAACCGAATGCAAATGTGATTTTGACAGCAAGCAATCTGTGCTGTTCTACCACCTAGTACAGAAGAGGCAGATTTTGCTTTTTGATATTCAGAGGTTTCACCAAATCAGCCAGCTCCATTGTTTACGTTGTAGACAACCTTGTTTCAACTTTAGTTCAGTTTTGGCCTTTGTTCACTGAAGGAAGCACCTAGATTCCCTTTGATCTTGAATTTTATTGTAATTAGACATGAATATTAAATATGGCACACAATGATACTGCATAATGTCCTTTGTGTATACCATATCCCCAGATACTTTGCAGAATTAACTATTAAATTATGGAGTTAGATGAAAATAATATTAAACAGAGGTGGTAGATACAAGGTCTTAGATTTTACTCATAACAAGGCACCAAGCTAATACCAGTTGTGCAGTATGAGAGTGATATCCGCTCTGAAGAAATTAGGAACAAGTATACTTTGCTCTGAAAGAAAGTGGAAATTTTTGAAATGGAGTCATTTTATTCAAGATCATTTGCTACCTCCAGACACAAAATCCAAATGAATCCAAGTCCTCTGAAGTTATCAAATCATGAAGTGGTTTCCCCACCAGCTTGCAGAAAGCCGAGATATTTTTATTATCTTTGACCTTGGTGGTAAATCTAACCTCAGTCAGTCCATAAGTAGTTGAAGGGTCGGATGGATTTTGAACCTCGGTGAACTATTTGTTTTTTTGGAGATGCAAATCTTTATGCCAGTGGGAAAATGTGGTAAAGCACTGCACATGCTCAGTGTGACTCCAGGTTATAATAGCTCATGCTCAAGGATTATCATAGAGATCACTGCAGAAATGGAACTAGTGGAGATTTACCAACATAGAAGCCTATAGGAGAATTTGAAAGCCAGCTGGTACAAATAGAGCCTTTCTTTGTCATGCCTAAAACACAGCCTGCTCAAGATTGAATAAGACCCAAACAAGCCATTTAGTATCTTTGGTTTCTGTTCCTGACTGTTGTATATTTTTAGTTTAATTTCCCTGAACAAATCCTGCCCTTGGATTAGCTGGCATTACTCTCCTTGATGATAAGCACCGATCTAGTCTTATAAAATAGTGAAGTATAAAATGTAGAGATAAGAACCCATTAGCAAGAGGGGCAGGGAAGCTAAATTTTAAAAATAAGAGATTCAATGGGCAATCAAGAGTAAATATATAAATATACTTCCCCCCAAAATGATTAAAAGGGTTTATAGAGTCCAGTAATAGGTATGTCTTTTGACCCAAACAAAACAGACTTAATTATTAGTATACATAGCCAACTGGTGAATATAGTCCTATTTTTATAAGAAATTATAGTGCATGTGTCTTTTGTGACTTCAGTAGGTAGAAAAGAACAAAAATATTTAGATTTCTCGCTGACTATCTCAGAAGAATTCCTGCTAATGAGGCCAAGGTCATGAGCTCAGTCACTTTTTCCATCTTTTAGCTCTGTTCTGTTTCATTACCAAAGCCTACATTTTCAGTCTCCTGTTTTGTTCCATCTCCCAAATCAGGAACCTAGTTTTGCTTCTACTCCCTAATAAAACCCGAACTCAGAAATGACTCTGATGAACTAGACAAGTTTTTCTTGGACACATAGAATTTGTTAAATGTTGTCAACTAATTTAAAAACTTGTCTAAAGATTTTACATAAAATCTCTGGTTTATATAAAATTCCTAGTCTCTCTTGAAAAATAGAAATTTTTGGCATACTGAAGCCTGCATTCACCCATTTGCCTATGCATTTATTGAGTAGCTATGAGCCAGGCACTATTCTAGTCTTTTGTGTGGCGAAAATAATATGACAACCATTGACTAGAGCTAAATAGGGACTCCTTCAAGAGGACCATGAACTCTTCAGTACATCAGAGTACCCATCCTTCCCTCTTCGCTCTTTTGTATTACCTGCCTTTCTTCCAGGCAGGTATTTAAGCTTGCAACGCATATAAGTCACACTGAAGTAAAAATGGCTGTGACAAAGAAAATGTATTATATCTCCCTAAGATTTATTTGCATTTTAACAGAGAAGACAGAGTTGGAAGCCAGGAATGGCAAATCTCTGACATTAATGTCATCACTTCCCTGTCCCAGACCCATAGAAGATATAAGTAATCAAATGCAACAAACGTTCTTTACTGCCTAGTCTAGATTCTGTAGTCAGAGTTTACTCAGAAGTTGAAATATATTTGCCATCACTACTTTGAGTTAAAGAAATGAGATAATCATTATGAACTTATTATCATTAGAGGTTCAGGAGGAAGAATTATGTAGGGCCAGAAAACACACCTGAAAACACAACTCAATCACCCTATTAGTAAATCTGCCCTGTTCACAACTATGCACGATAGCCCTGGGCATGGCCAAATATCTCATATGTACGTAGAATTGAACATAAAGAACACTGGGCAGGTAAAATTATAACATATCTGCACTGTTAGAGATTTGAATGTCCTATCAGTACTGGGTACACAATGTTCAAGTGTGTCTACTTATATATTCCATAAATATAAGATTTTTAAAATTGCACTTTACCAAAAGTCAAAACATATAAGGGAAATTGTATCTTATTATAAAATAAAACTTATCAAAACAAAAAAAAATAAAATTGCACTGTAATAAAAACTAAGGAACATAGTAACCTGGTAAGTCACCCAAACTCCTGACTCCTATAAGCATCTGACTATAGTTGCTGACATAGAAAAATATTTCAGAATGAACATAAAAGGCAGACAACATACACACAAAGTTTTCTATAAGAAGAAAAAATAAAAATCCTGTCAACTGATGAAGAACCTCTCCAAATAATCACCCCAAAGCAGAAGAAAACAGCAACAAAATACATCAATGTCCAGTATCCTTAAACAAATATTTGAAGATATGAAAAAACACTCAAATGATAAATTTTAAAACTCAGAACAGAAATGTGCAAAAAGGAAGATGCAAAATCAAAGTTGACTGAACTCAGGAAATAAATTTCAGAAAATCATCTTGAAAAAGAAGACTATATGGAATGGTGACCAAGAAAGAAGATTTAAAAATCTAATGAGATGCAATGATGGAAGGCACTAGAATAGTGAAGACAGTGACATAGAAATAATGAGGTAAAAGAGATCAGAGAAAGTGATTGATGTAGAAGATAGGCAAAGCAATCCAGACTATATGTAACTGTCATTCCCAATGAAGAAAAACTAAAGAATGAAAGAGAACTAATATTTAAAACTATAATCAAAGAACACTTTTGAGAAATAAAAGACCTGAGTGAAAATATTTAATGGAAAAACCGGAAGTACTCTGGAAATCTGATTCAAAGCAGCAAATGCCAAGTCATATCTTGGGAAAAATAGTAGCCTTTATTGATGAAGAAAAAATAATAACCTCCTGGGCCTTGGAGCAGGGTAAGTCATTTACGGAGAAAGAAAAGTCAGGTTTGGCCTCAGACATCTTCACAGCAGACAAATCCAACATTTTCAAATAACTCAACAAAGGGAATATAGGCCAAGGGCTTTATTCAAACAAGTCATCTTTCGATTATTAAGAGTATAGAAAAACAGTTTTAGACATGCCAGAATTTCGGGGATACTGTACTCACAAGCCATACTAGATCTGGAGTCAGCAAACTTTTTCTGTGAAGGATCAGACAGTAAATACTTAAAAAGTTTTGCAGGCTGTCTGTCACAAGTATTCAACTTAGCACCAAACTTTACAATGTAAATGAATGAGTGTGACAGTGTTCCAATAAAATTGTATGGACAACTGAAATTTGAATTTGGTGAAAATTTTCACATATCCAGAAATACTGATATCCTTTCAAATTTTTTCAGCTATTAAAAATATAAAGGTCATTCTTAGCTCATGGGCCATACCAAAGCAGTCAGTGTGCCAGATTAGACTAAGGGTTAAAGTTTGTTGATTTATGATTTAAAGAACAAGCTTTATCCAACTAAGATGATGAGGGTATCTTTGCCAAAGGACTGATGGTGAAAATTAGATCTATTTAATTGTGAATGTAAGATTATAACAAAGGTGACAAAGATGGAAAAATGGTATGGAAAAACAGTATGTAAATCTTATATATTTGGATAAAGTAATAGTAATTCAGCTAAAACCAAGAGAAAAGAAAAGGCAAAAGTCAAATGAGCTCACTGATTGCCACATAGAGGGTCAAAATATAATTTTAAGCTGTCAAACCAAATGGTAGATGATCAAGCAAGCACAGGGGAATAAGGGCATTATAAAAGGTAATAGCACAAAGTTACTCAATAGAACAAAAATAGAAACGTTCTTAAATTCCAAAAGAAAAATTTAGAAACCAAGGAAAACAAATGACATGAAGAAATACAATAAAACTAACATAATACTGTGAGACATAAATGATATGGTACAGTTGTGTCATATTAATAAATGTAAATGGATTTAACTCACCTATTACAAGGAAATGATTTTCAAAATAGGTCACAAAGCAAAACCTAACTCTCTGCTGTTTATAAGAGACACACCTGAACTAAAAGGAGTCAGAAATGGCTAAAAATTAAAGAATTTAATTTTGGAAGTAGTAAGAGAGCAAATCTTATAATCTTCATTTCAGACAAAGTAGAACTCAAGCCAAAAACCATAAAACACAACAAAGAACATACTGTATGCAATGCCATGACTCTGTCTGCATAAAGAACCCAACAACTGATTTTATAAAGCAGAAACTATAAGAGATACAAGGAGAAATAAATAAAAAGAACTAGTAATAGGAAATTTTATCCTACCAATCACGTGGACAGAAACTTAGTAAGTATATAGAAGACCTAAAAAAGCAATATCTTACGGCTATGTATTGAATGTAACATCCTGACAGAGAATATACCTTCTTCACAAGGGCACACAGAACATTCACAGTATTTGATCTTATATTAGGTCCCTATAGGAACTTCAGTGAGTTTTATAAAGTAGAAATAATATGGTCATTCCCAGATCACAGTGAAATGAAACTAGAAATTAATAAAAATTTTAAAAACAGAAAAGCTTATTCACCTGGAAATTTTTTTAATTAAAAAAAAAAACTCTTGTGTAAAAGGGAAATAAAACCAAAAATTACAAAATTTCTAAGAAATAATAAAGATGCCACATGTCAAACTGTATGGGATACAATTAAACCATTTATGAGGAAAATTTGTATTCATAAAAATGAAAATAAAGCTTAAAAAGCAATAAAATAAACTAAAGAAAATACAGGAAAGGAAATAATAAAGATAAAGCACAAATTAATGGGGTAGAAAACAGCAAAATAATAGAAAAATAAAATGTTGTTAAAAATCAATAGGCAGACCACAAACCACTTTAAATCAAGATAGAGAATATAGTCCGTGATACTGTAATAGGGCTGTATGGTGACACATGGAAGCTGGACTTGAGGTAAGCGTGACGTAAGGATGTAGAGAGAAGGCAAGTCATTATGTTGAACACCTAAAACTAATGTAACATTAAGTCCATTGTACTCAAAAAAATTTTTTAGAAGAATTGGGGGAAAACATACAAAATATGAAATGAGAGGAATTAATCATTGAAGCAAAGGAAAGTTTAAAAAAAAATAGTAAGTGGCTTAAAAATAAAATAAGGTGTGCCTGGCTGGCTCAGTCAGTAGAGCGTTCTTCTCTTGATCTCAGGGTCATGAGTTCAAGCCCCATGTTGGGCATAGAACCTACTTAAAAATAAAATAAGATGTTAAAAAAAAAAAGCTAAGTGGCTCCTCTGCCTGGATCCCCTTCACAGGGGTTGTGTACGATTCGGTAGGCCCACCAGCAATGTGCAAATGTGCCGTGTCCCTGTGGACCTATCACCCCGATGTGTTGCTAGCTTGTGAATCTTTGTCAGTGAGATAGGTTAGAAAGGGTATCTCAGTGGAGTTTTATTTTGTATCATGATTGAAGCTGAACATCTTTTTGTATGCTTAAAGATCTTTTTGTGGATGTATACTGTTCGTGTCTTTTGTCTCTTTTTCTATTGGGTGGTTTTTTTTGTTTTTTTTGTTTTTTTTGTTTTTTTTTTGGTCCTCTTTGTCTCAAATTTCAAGTGTTCTTTATGTATTCGGAAGATTTAACCTTTTGAGTACATAACTACATACCCTCAGAAGGACACATTCTAAGGACAAAAACAACCTTTTAATTTTACTTAGTAGGTTTCATTCTGGTAGTGGTCTTGGTGTAGGAATTCTAATACTATTTTGTGTGTCTTGTACGATAAGTGAATGAGTAAACATTGATTTTACTGAGAACAGGCTTCACTGTGTGAAAAAGGAAATAAAAATATGGAATGGGGGAAGCGAAAAACTGTGATATTGGATTAGTATTAGAGATGTAAATATGAACTCATTCTTTTAAAAATATACAGATACATATGTGTGTGTACATATATGTGTGCATATACATACATACATGTATACATATATACACACATACACACATGTTAGCAAAGCAGGTAATAAAATCTGAAAGTTTTAGTCTATGAGTACATATTCCTGCTTTGTCCCCTTAAAGGACTTATAAACAGTGACACCTCAGCAGTAATGAGCATATCTTATGCCCAAACTTAGCTTTCTAAATACATTTTCTATTAAAAGCTGTTTGCAGAAATGGCTGTTTCTAGGTGTGGCAGAGAAAATGAGTGCAAGGTAAGCCTGAAACGTATCATGCTGAAAAGCAAGACATGTCAAAATGACACAGAAACCGATTCAAAGGGGCTCTCCCTGGCCTCATTTGAGCTTCAAAGAGAGCGATGATGGTAATGGATTCAACGCTGAACAACAACAAAAGACTGTGAATCTCCAGTAATACTAAAAAATAAGTGGGCACCTAATTTCTAGAAATGGACATGATTTGTACTTTAACTCACACAGGTCCCTTTACTCATAGTCATAATATCTTTCAAATTCGGTATTGTTATTTTTAATTTACATATGAGAGAACTGATGCTCAGAGAGGTAAGCAGTTTGCCCCAAATGGACACAGCAAGTTCATGGGAGAGCCATCACCCTTCAGGTCTAACTTTTCAAAAAGAGCCTGTGCCCTCACTTACTACACCAAATGGCATCTAAAACTGAGCTCATGTGATAGATACAGTTGTATAACTTCCTTTATGAATATATTTAATATTTTTCTACATTATTTTAATGGCAACATTATTATATAGATACAGTTAGTGATTTAATCAATCCCTATTTGCTAGACATTTAAATACTTTTCAATATCTTAATAATATAGCAACATCATGTTGAACATGGTTGTTTTCAAATCCATTCACTTCCTTTTCTTAGTATAAATTTTTAAACATGGAATTGCTGGATCAAAATGTTTAAAAACATTTCAACACCTTAGATATATATTATCACTTTGTCCAAACATTTTGCAACAATTTATACTCGAGTGCTCCTTTCCCTGAACCCTTGAAACTTCTGATATCATCATTTATTAAAAAAAAGAAGTAAAGGAAAAAAAGCCATTTTGATTGGCAAGGTTATATTTCAGTGTTTTAGCTTACATTTTTAAATTACCACTAGGGTTGAACATTTTAAAATGTCACTGCTAACTTGCATTTCTTCTTCTGTGAATTGCCTATTGATGTCTTTTGCCCATGTTTCTCCTAGAGGGTTCAGCTGATGTTTATTGATTTATTAAAATTTTCATATATTAAAGATTTTAGCATAAACTGCATATCTTAACAATAAAGAATCAAAATTACAATTTTAAACCATCAGGAAAAAAGAAAAACTGAGAGACTTCTATACTCTCTGCCCACATTTCCTGATATCCTAGCAAGACATTTCAGCAAATATTAAGAAAAATTTTAGACCTATTTTCAGGGGTTATATGAGGTTCAATAAGCTTCCCACAGTCTACGTTTCCTTTAAAGCAAAACTTGAATCTATTTCAAAGATAGAAAATAAGGCTTTGGGCAACAAAGTGATCAGGTTTAACATAAATGCTAAGAAGTTTGGGATTTAAAAAAGAGAAGAGGGGCGCCTGGGTGGCTCAGTCATTAAGCCTCTGCCTTCGGCTCAGGTCATGACCCCGGAGTCCTGGGATCGAGCCCCGCATCGGGCTCCCTGCTCGGCAGGAAGCCTGCTTCTCCCGCTACCATTCCCTCTGCTTGTGTCCCGTCTCTCGCTGTGTTTCTCTCTGTCAAATAAATAAAATCTTTAAAAATAAATAAATAAAAATAAAAAAGAGACAAGATTGTAAGACCAATAGAAAATACATTGCATATATATGACTTCAATTATGTGTGACCCACTAATCCAATAAAATAGCGTCCATATGAAAAGATGAATCTACTGATATCCACGTATTTTGAATTGATGGAGGGTGGTTATAGAGCTTCCACTTCTTTTCTATGCACTTACCTAAGATGGATAGACAAAATGAGTCTCAGTAATCACTATGTGGGCAAAGAGCAGAGTTTTCCTCTATGCAAAAGCAACTGGTTGGCATAAAACTTTAACCTATAACTTTGGCCTCATTAGCCCAGTATTTTACATAAATTACTTAAGTACTAAATGTCATTGGGTGGGAGAAATGGATAACATATCTCTTGGTCCTGAATGAGAGAGGCTAGTCTCTGTGTGTCCTGGGGCAAGCACTTCCTCTCTTGAAGCTTTAGTTTCCTCTTCCGTAAAATGAAGAGACTAAACCAAATTGTTGATCTGTGGTCTCTCCGTTTCCAAAATAATATTTTAATTTTAGAACACTTTTCAATACACAGAAAAGATGCAAAGATAGTACAGAGAATTCCCATATACTCCTCATCTGCTTTCTCCTATTGTTAACTTCCTGTATCACCACGGCACATTTGTCACAACTGAGAAACCAACATTGATAATTACTCTTCATTGAACTTAACACTTGATCTGGATTTCACAAGTTCTACCCCGATATCCTTTTTCTGTTCCAGGATCCCATCCAGGATAGGATATTACAGTCAGTGTCATGTTTCCTTTGCCTCCTCTGGTATGTGATGGTTTCCTGTCCTAGATGACCTTAACAGTTTGAGTAGAATTGGTCAGCTTTTTTGCACATTGGCCCTCAGTTTGGGTGGTGCTGATATTCTCGGTTGAGATGGGGGTTATGGAGGAAGACTGCAGAAGGGCCATGATCATCACATGGTATCAGAGATACGTGCTATCATGTACATGCTGTCACTGATGAGGTTAACCTTGGTCATGTGACTGAGATAGTGTTTGTCAGGTTTCTCTACTGTAAAGTTACCTCCTCTTTCTTTTCCAAGAGGTTTGTGGTCTTTTCCTACTAGTTTGTGGTCTTTTTGAGCTCTAACATACCATGATTTTTATTATGTTCCAGACAGATCACCTTCACAGATAAGTTTATTAGAGTTGATCCATCACCCAGGAATGCATACTTCACTGGGTAACTCAGCTGAAAATTTCCTTGGGACCCATTTCATACAGAACACAGTTCTGTGAGAACACTCAGTTATGTTTCATAAAATGAGACTCTAACCATTTTCTGCTAATCTTTGTAGAAGGTACATTCTACTTAAAGTAGAGTGATGACAGCTTTACAAATCTTGAGAAGGCTCTCACTTCTGGAAACCTTTTATGAAGGGAACCCAAAATCTACATCTTCCAAACCTCAGTGATCATGATGATGGAGGAAAGGAAATGAGCAGCTTTGGGGGATGTTGGTGGGGAAAGGCGAGAAATGAATGTCTGTTCTAAATTAAGTCCAGGGTTTAGAATTAAGAAATTTCATGAATTTTTTTTTTCTGTTTTCATTTTATTCTGCTATGCAGCTGTGTGAGAATGGCTGCTGAAATTCTCTTAGAGGCCTCAGTCCCTCTACATTACTCTCACCAGAAAAAGGCAAACCTCTTCTAGGGCTGGAAAGCAGGGCATGCAGTGGGCAAATGACCTGCCTTTCTCTACTTCCAAGATGGTTTTGGAAAGGCTAGCTTGAGGGGAGAATTAACCAGGTATAATAATAATAATAATTAACTTTTACTCAGCATTTATTATGTGCCAGGCATTTTTCTGGGTACCTTACATGTACTGACCTATGGGGTCCTCACAAGAACCCTATGAGGAAGGGACTATTATAATGCAAATTTAATGGTGAGAATACTAAGACATGAGGATTGAATAACTTGCCCAAGTGTAGAAGAGCTGGGATTTGAAACAAGACACCTTGTTTTTGGTTTTTCTAACCAAGCAGTTACTGTTGTATTCTCAGAACCTACGACAGTGTGTAATACATAGTAATCAGCTGACAAATAATTATTGCATGACAGGAAGGGAAGCCTTGAAGATCCTGGTAATGAACCAGGCCCAAACATCAGTGACTTTTCCAGAAGTCCTCTGTTCTGGTGGCATCTCAGGAAACCCAGAACATACTGGGTCATTGTAATCTCCTCCACTTTATTCTCTGTTTTCTCACCCATCTGATCAAATTGTGTAAGGCAGCTATAGTTTTCTACCACTCATCTGTCTTCCATCTTCTCATTTATATCTCCTGACTCCCCACCCTCATACAAGCCCTGCTCTTTAATGCTAACAGTGAATAATCAGGTAATGGAAATTCATATCTTAAAATCTGAACGTTTAAAAGTTTGCAGAACACATACCATGTATCTGTGGCTATGATGACATGATGAAAAATCAGAAAAGTGAGTTTTAAAGCATTAGGTACCATGGGCTGATGACATAAATAATGAATATATTTCCCTTTTATAATTTAAATACACACAGGGAAAATAGTAAGATGAGGAGAGAGCTTTGGTATAGGTCTGTTGCTCGTTCTCCATCTTCACGGTTTTTATCTGGATCTTTTAAAAGAATATAGATATCATTACAAATACGCCCTCAAGCCAGCCGTCAATAATGATGAAGTAACAGGCAGTAATTTGGACCATAGCACAAGGGAGAATTTGCTGAGCAGAAAATGAAGTAAAATGGAAAGAAAAAGAAAATTTTAAAGAAGAACGAAAAAGTGCTGATTCATGGCCAAATGGATATTTTTGCTGCATTATTCATTAAATGATTCTTTTTGAAAAAAATTTATCCCGTCATTATGCCACTGATTCCTCCTGACTCCACAAAGCAAATAATAATACAAAAGTAAGACAGACTTGAGTTATAGAGAGCACTTATTGGTGCTGTGACTTGAGATGAAAACACTAAATAATTGTGTCTGTCTGATAAGGAATACACAGATGGGCCCGTTATGCAACTGCAAATGGAGATCATATATTATACCTGTGATAAGGTACCCAAATAGACATGTTATTTATAAATATTGCTGCAGCCTGGGAATGGAAAATATAAAATACATAGTAAATGAAAGTTTTAAGATAATATAATATAGAACTGGGATATTAAAATGATTTATTACTTTGATAGAATCTTCTGTAGCCACTATCCTGGATATAAAACTAGGACCGTACTAAGGCCAAAAAGGAAAAAAAAAAAAATGTCTGCCACAATACAGAATAATTCATTTCATTGAGGAAAGAAGAGGTAGGGGTTCAAACATGTGGCTCAACAAGAAAGGTGTCCTTGGTGCCTCTGGTTTACCGCCTCAATCTTTTCTTCATTTGGCATTGAGTTTTACTGTTTCACCATGGCAGACTTGCAAAATGTGGTTTGTAAACCGAATCAAGGAAGATGGACTTTCTTCTTCTTCTTCTTTTTCTTTTGTTTAAATTAGTGAAGTCCTTTCTTTCGAAGGAAGTCTTTCCTAGCCCCAACACAACATCTTTTCAGGCTTCCAAAAATATTTGAGAAGGATCTCTAAGCCGTATTGACTCCATTCGAATTACTTTGAAAAGGAACCATTAAGTATGTTTTATTTATGTCCATGAGGTAGTGCAAGCACAAATAATATTTTTAGTAGAAAATGTATACGTATAACCCTAAGGGAAAAAAAAAATGTGAATGAAACCTGCCGAAGCAAACAGAAGGCACCATAAACAAACACACATTGCTTACTTTATTTAGTTCTTGAAAAATGCTCCTCTGAAAACTAATGGTTTTCCATCTTGCATGTAATCTGGTTATTACCTGGATAAAACCAAGATCTGAAGGTAATTTATCAAAGGGCTATAGTTCACTCATATACCAATTTGATGTTCAATATAATGAAAATGGAATTTATTTTAAGATAGAAAGGTAACCTGGTTTCTGTAATGTTAGCAGTCACTGCATTTAATTCAGGTAGCATTTATTTCTGCAGTGATGTTCCTTACTGCGGAAACATCTAGCTTCACATCATGTCCACTAAACTATTGGTCTGGTGAGATGACTTCCCATAGGAGTTAACTTGAAAGCCTGAAGTCATCAGGGGTCACCATCTGGGTAATGTCCTTGGCATATTTTTCAGGAAGGGAACTGTTCAACATACAAGTAGCTCTGTAGCCCTGACTAGCTTTGGAAGTAAAGTGCAAAAGCAATAGCATTCCCTAGCCTGAAGGAACTGAGGCAAGATAAGTGAGGGAACCGGTGTGGGGAAAATGGCTGACAGAAAGGAAAACCAAATTATCTTGAAAATTATCACACCCTTTATCTTGGCAGGATTTGAAACTTATGACATCATCTATTATGGGCAGGATTTTATTTGTGAGACAGATTTCAAACTTTCTAAATCGGTTTATTTAGTGGAGTTAGAAGGTAACACCAAAAAATTCTTGCAACAGATAGATGCACCATCCTTAGCTGAATATGTGTACCTTTCTGGATGCAAGATGAATTCCTTGAAAGCAAACTTATAGTGCAATTTCACTTACTTGTGTATTTCGTATCAAAGCCCAATTTATCTTGTTATTAAGTGGGTTTTAATATTACCTAGAAGAGAGTGGACACAAAATACCAAAAGATACAGAATCATATGAAAGGTTTCATATGTCTTGACAATACCATTATAAAGGTATTGCAGTCAATTTAACTGCCAAAAGAGAGTTCTTCCAAACACTCACATTTTTCTTGTTCAGATATTTTGAGGATAATTTTTGAGACCAGTAGTTTCAGACTATGTCTTTGGAGTTTGGGGGCAACTCTTGTGGACCCCCAATCCCTTTCAATCAAGAGTTCTGTTTTATCTGCTTTATATGTTTGGGGGTTATTCTTTTTTAATTGCTGAATTGCTCTGCTGCTTTAAATTGTTCTGAAAAGCTTTGTTTTGGATAGAAGATAATAATATAAGAGAATGAACAAACCAATGCATCTATTCATTCAGCTTTAAAAAAAAGGTTTGTTCAAGGAAGGCACCTGAGTGGTGCAGTTGGTAAAGTGTCCAACTCTTGGTTTCGGCTCAGGTCGTGATCTCACCATCCTGAGATCAAGCCCCGAGTGGGGCTGCTCGGAGTCTGCTTGAGTTTCTCTTTCCCTCTCCCTCTGCCCTCTCCCTCACCATGCGTGCTCTCCTCTCTAAAATAAATAAATCTTAAAAAAAAAAATTTTTTTAAGGTTTGTTGAGGACGCCTGGGTGGTTCAGTCAGTTAGGCATCTGCCTTCGGCTCAGGTCATGATCCCAGAGTCCCTGCTCAGCAGGGAGCCTGCTTCTCCCTCTGCCTGCTGCTCTCTCTCTCCCTCTAACACATAAATAAATAAAATCTTAAAAAGAAAAAAAGTTTTGTTGAGCACCTAGTATTTTTTTATTATATAACACTACATGAATACATTAGCATTATAAAAGATTCTAAAGTTACTATGAAAATGGTGAAATCTCAGCTCCCCACTCTCAAGATCAATGGTTTGGGGTATGATCCTTTCAGTTCTCTCTGTATGAGTTTACATATAAAGAGATACATATTTTTTTTTTTTTTACTTAAGCAAGATCATCGGATATGTATCGTTCTACAGTATTTTTTATACAAACCCTAGAGCTCTTTTCATGTCAGTACGTGTAGGTCAACCAGGGGTGTGTTGATGTTTAACAACCAGCTCTCTGTGCAAAAAAAAAAAAAATGATTTGCAACATTTGCTGATTCCTGGAGTGTTCATAAAGCCACCATGGGTGATTTCAACTACCAACGTGAAGTCACTGAAGGTGGAATTGGGAAGACATGTGCACAGTTGGCTCTTGTAAACCAGTATAAGCTGGCTACAGCACACCACTGAATCAGTTCTTTTTTTCCTTTCAGACTTTTTATTTTGAAATAAATTTAGACTTACAGAAAAGTGAGCAGACGTAGCTCTGAATTACTGTGTACCTGTCACTCAGCTGCCAATATTAACATCTTGCATAACCATAGTACAATTATTAAAAGTAAGAGATTAACATTGGTGTGATGCTATTAACTCAGAGTTTAATACTGGTTTCTCCAGTTTTTCCTTTTTTTTTTTTTTTCCTGTTCAGGGATCTTATCTATGATCCCACATTGCATTTAATTGTCATGTCTCCTTAGTTTCCTCCAATCTGACAGTCTCTTGAGACTGATCAGTCCTTTTAATTCTTATATAAGATTTCATAGTATGGATATACCACTCTCTGAGAAATGGATGTATTGGTGGTTCTATTTTTTTTTCTTTTACTATATTAACAAAGCCATTATGTTAACAATGCTATGTTGAATTTCCCTGTACATACTCTTTCGTGCACAAAAGTGATTCTTTTTTTTTTTTTTTTATTTCTTTAGTAGATTCATGGAGGTTGAATTCCTTGGTCAAGGAACATTCCCAATTTAAATTTTGATTGATATCACAAAATTGCTTTCTAAAGCTCCTTTACTACTTTATAGTCCCATCAGCGGTGTTTAAGTAGAGTACCTCCTGACTACCAGGCACCAACCAAGTTCAGTACCAGGGATAGAAAAAACCAAGAAGACAGGGACCCTGCCCTTTGAATACTTTCATAATGATGAGGTAGACATATCAATAGATAACTTCAGTATAATGTGATAAGTCCTACGACAGGGTGCTAAAAGAGAAACATCCTATCTCTTTGTGAAATGTTCTAGATAGGCACAATTAGCACTGCCCAATATAAATACAAAGCAAACCACATATGTAAATTAAAGTTTCACAGTAGCCATGTTCAAAATGTGAAAAAAAAAAAAAACCAGTTGGGATTAATTAAAATCTTTATTTAATTGAATATATATCTAAAATATTGTCATTTCAATATGTAGTTAACATAAAAATTGTTCATTGGATATATTCTATTTTTTCTTTCATACTAAGACTTCAACTACTGACTAGCCGCATTTCAGATGCTTGGTAGACACGTGTAGTGGCCACCATGTTGGACAGTACAGATCTAGGTCATTCAGCGCTGATTTCCTACTACTACTTCTGAAGCATTCCTATGGTCTCTCTCAGAGGGGAATATTTTTGCCTTTCGAAGGGGAATGGAATGAGGAAGCAGTATCAATTATAAATATTAGTAGAGACCATCAGTCTCAAGAGAAAAAGGCCAACATCCCAACAGAGAGTACAGAGAAATAACTGCAAAGAAACTTGGAGCTTTCAGCCTGGAGAAATGGGCAAGTTAAGAAGAGCTTATTCTCCTAAAGTTAGCCTGCCTTGAGATCCAAGGTGTTTGATTGAGTTTGGTGATTAGTTATATTACTTTCTATTCACTTGTAAAGTTTATGAGTGACCAGTTTGTGAAGTTGGTTAGAGCACAGAGATAGCTCTATCATGGGTGCAATCCTTCAGTTTAAAAGTTTTCCTACCACTCTTCTTCCTGACTGAGCTCCATTCGTCCTGGGCTCCTTAGTGTTCCTCACACATTCCACACAAAACTTGAGGGTTTTGTGTAATTGCTATTCCTTCCTCCTGGAAGGTTCTCCAACTAAATATTCATATGGCTCCACTTCATTCAAAATTTGATTCAAATATTACCTCCTCCGAGGCTTCTTTGTTTCCACACAGCTATATTATATTAATTATTGCATATATTTATTCATTGTCTGCATGTCTTAACCCACCACCCTCTCATATGAGTTCTGTGAGGTAGAGATTTTTTAAAAAAATTTTATTCACTGCTATAAACTGAGAAAAACAGTGCCTGGTGTAAGGAGGCACTCAAAAAAATTTGTTGAATCAATCTATGAATATAATTTAATACTGTCTGTTCATTATGAGCTACTCTTAATTCTAGCAGTTGGCTTACAATGTTTATACTTGGGTTTGGGAGACTTGCCTCAAGATGTGGCTATAAATACATACCATAGATCTGGATGGGGATCCACTAGAAGCTAAGGACTCTGTATCTTCTTCCTGCATCCAAGGCTGATACGCAATCAATGTGCCTTGATGAGGCTATATTGGTTGTTCATTTCTGATTCCCTGTTGATCAGCCCCTACCTATGGTGCCCTGGATGATAAATATTTTTTTGCCTTTGCATGTATTCCCAGTGTTCCCAATGTGCCCAGCATATACTTTGAAGATATTCGTTGAATGAATTAATAAATACATCCTCATAGAAAGTACTGCTGTATCTTTCTAGTGATGTATCGGTATGTCCCAAAGGTCAATATAATTTAAATTTATTGGTCTTACTATGAACAAAATATTATTTATTTCTAAAAGAACTCAAAGACTGGACTTATATAGTTATTTTAGTCCACCCTGCACATACTTTTTGACTTCCTCTTTTAAGTCAGCAGAAAAAGGTTCAGTTTGGAGGAGATGAAAGACTATGTAACCTTGCTTTGGTACCCATAGTCTATAGCAAGTAAGTTAACTTGCATTATGTATTCATACAAATATACATTACAAATAGCTTATTGCCTGGAAAAGGCAAAATAAACTCAAAAAATTATAAAGCTTCACCGCCCTCAAAGGGTGTTCTACTAAATGTGACCACACTTCTTTATCTGTCTTGATTGGCTGGAAGCAGTCTAATTCATTCTATGGTGAAAAATTAATCCTTGCCTTATTATTTTGAAGTGATTCTCAGCACATGGCTGAGAATTTTTTCTGTCATTTTTGAGTGCCCTCAGGAAACTGGCTTAACTTAAAATGTATAAAATATCCCTCTTGGTCTTCAAAATGAAAACTACTATGCCTTTTGTTCATTATGGCCGATCTAATTTCACAAAATTAACTGAACCGAGGGAATCCCACACATTTTCAATATGGCTTCTAACATCCGTCATATTCACATTATTAGGGGAACAGAGTAGATCAAATTTTCTTAAAAAAAATAATAAGCCTTTTTAATTGGAGTATGTTAAACCAACCATAGTTTGAGTCTTTTGCCATACTATACCTGACTCAGAACCACTATCATTTGAGTTTCAATGGTTTCCAATAATTGCAAGAGAAATTCATCAGGCAGCACTGGCCTTAATCCAAAGAAAAGAGTAGAAAGCAATTAAATGCTTAAAAGTTTTAAGGATAAATTAAGAGGTAGGTGTTAGAAATCTCTAGCTCCAACTAAAAGTGGATGAATGATTTTTAAATAGGCTATCTGTCTAGCTTTCCTGTTCTCAGTTGCAAATACATATACTGTATATGAGGATTAGACATACAAATTAGCCCCTTTCACTCTGCCTAGGAACATAAAGGAAAATGTTAGATTATGAACAGATCCCCCTTTTTTTCCTTTTGGTAAGATTTGGTTGATGTTTAAAATTGCAGTGAGAAAACAGATAAAAGGATTTCCAGAGCTTCTGTCCTAGTTATTATTTTCTTCCAACATTATCTGCCCTCAGTGACCTCATTCACTCTCACAATGGCCTCGGTGCATAAATGATTCCACAGTCTTGTTCCAACCTTAATACTTCACCAGAACTTCCAATCTCCAAAGCTCCTGGGTCAAGCATGACTATCTGGATAGTGCATTGGTAGACGGAACCCAGCACCTCCGAAGATGAAGTCATTATATTTCTCCCATCACCCTACCCTGCCCCAAACCAACTAGTCGTCAGCCAACAACTAGTTCCACTAGTCATCATTTAACAGACATATCTCCAGCACCAGTTATCTGTAGCTAGTGCTGGGCTAAGTGCGGAATCCCTTAACTCTAATAATCATGACCTTATGCCTTCAGTTACTCAGGCTCAAAACCTAAACCTTGGATTCCTCCTTTTCCCTCATTTTTTTCTATTCTTGCCCACAGCACACTCACACGTGTGCATGAGTACACAGGTGCACGCACGCGCGCACACACACACACACACACACACACACACACACACACACAACTAGCTGCCAAACCCTGAGATGACATTTATGCAATTTCTCCTTAAGGAATCGCCTTCTTTGCACTCCCACTGCCACTGCCCTAATTGAGACGCTCATTATTTCTCACCTAGATTATTGCAGTGCCATCCCAATTTGTGTTCTTGCCAAATCCTTAGGCCTCCAATTCGTCATTCTCCACACTGGTATTGGATTTATCTTTCCACAAAGGGTGCCCCGATGATATCATTTCTTTACCTAGAAACCATCAGTGCTCCCCATTGCTATCAAATTAATCTTCCTAAAGAAAACTGATCATAACACTCATTTGCTCAGAAAATAGCAATGCCTCCCTGCTGCCTAATAAATTGAATCCAAATATCTAAGTGTGGCATTCAACGTCCTCTACAATATGGCCCTAATCCTCCCTTTGAGCCTTAACTTCCACTACCATCTATGTGTAACTATACTCCAGCCAACCCCAGCCACTTCCTTTGCCTCAGATGCATGCTGTGCTTTACAACGTCATATTTTGTTCAACCTGCCCCCTCACCCTACCCATTGCTGTCACCTGTCAAAGCCCTACACCTTTTTCAAGGTTCATCTCAAATCCTACCTCATTAAAGCATCCCTGATCAGCCAAGCCAATTTTAATCTGTTGTTCCTTTAAACCACTTCTTTTTTTTTTAAGTTTTTCTTTTAACGCCAGTTAGCATACAGTGTAGTATCAGTTTCAGGTGTACAATTTAGTGATGCAGCACCTCCACACAACACCCCGTGATCATCACAAGCGCCCTCCTTGATCCTCATTACCTGTTTGACCCACTCCACCACCCCCTCACCTCCTCTCTGGTAATCAGCAGTGTGTTCTCTAGAATTAAGAGTCTGTTTCTTGGTTTGCTTCCCTCTCTTTTTTCCTCTTTGCTCATTTGTTCTGTTTCTTAAATTTCACGTATGAGTGAAATCATATGGTGTTTGGCTTTCTCTGCCTTATTTGCTCAGCATTATACTCTCTAGCTCTGTCCATGTCTTTGCGGATGGCAAGGTTTCATTCTTTTTTACGGCCGAGTAATATTTCATCGTGTATATATATCTCACATCTCCTTTATTCGTTCTTCAGTCAGTGGACAGTTGGGCTATTTCCATAATTTGGTTATTGTCGATAATTCTGTTTTAAACATGGGGTTGCATGTATCCCTTTGAATTAGTGTTTTTGTATTCTTTGAGTAAATAACCCAGTACTGCAATTGCTGGATTGTAGGGTTCTATTTTTAACTTGTTGAGGAAACTCCATACTGTTTTCCAGACTGGCTTCCCAGTTTGTATTCCTATCGACAGTGTGAGAGGGTTCCTCTTTCTCCACAGCCTCACCAACACCTATTGTTTCTTGTCTTGTTGATTTTAGCCATGCTGACCGGTGAGAGGTGATATTTTATTCCTGGGTTGCAAGGGTGGTTCAATATTCACAAATCAATCAATGTGATGTACCCCATCAATAAAAGGATAATAATCATATGAACAATCCAGTAGATGCAGAAAAAGCATCAAAGTACAACATCCATTCATTCATAATAAAAACCATCAACAAAGTAGGTTTAGAGGGAACATACCTCAACATAATAAAGGCCATATATGGAGACCCACAGCTAATATCATCCTCAGTGAGGAGAAACAGCTTTTCCCCTACAGTCAGGAACAAGAGAGTGATGTCCACTCTCACAGCTGTTATTTAACATACAGAGCTGAAAGTTCTAGCCATAGCAATCAGAAAATAAACCACTTCTTTTCTTAAAAATATTTTGTAAGGTATTTTATTTGAAACTAGGGAATAAACCATTTCTTTTAAAAGAAAAATTCCTCTTCCCCCAGATGGCAAACACTGCCCATGTTCATTGTAAAAAGTTATCAACGATACATAAATCTTAAAGAAGGAAATTAAAATCCTCCATAAGCCCCATGTTGTGAACATGTTGCTATATATCCTCCCAGCCCTTTCTCTCCCCAGACATCAACACGTCTACACACACACACACACACACACACACACATTATAGATCATGCTATTCATACTGTTCAGTAGCCTGATGTTTTTCATTTGATGCATCATAATTATTCCCATGCCAGTTCATAGTCTTCTGTAACATGATTTAATAGCAGTGTAATCTTGTATTATTTATAATATCATCACTTATTTCATTAATCTCTTTTTGATGAATATTTAGATTGATCATAACTTTCTACTAGTTTTTAAATGTTACAATAAACAGCCTTGTAGTTTGTACACATTCATAATTAACTCCTAGAAATGGAATTGTGGGCTAAAAGTATAGGCCAAATTTTAAGGTTTTTTGATAAATGGTGCCACATTACCCTCCACAAGGGTGACTGTGTTTTTTAGGTATTCTCAGGAGGAGTATAAGAGAGTGCTGACTGCACTCTGATTAACACAGGTATTTTTTAAGCTGATAACACTTGAACCTGTATTGTGTCAGTTATTTTGCATTATATTAATTTTATACTCGTATTACTTCCAACTCCTACCCTAATAGGCATCTATATTTTAACATCCGCAGCAGCTATCATAGGACCTTATGCATACCAGGCACTCAGGAAACCGGCATAGCGAAGGCCTCCCATGTTCTCGTCATAGCCTGTCCACCATTACTCTGCAGTTTCCATATACAAAGTAGAGTTCCACGACCAAAGGAGATGGGAAGGGATAACGGTGTCGAGGAGCAGCATCTAATCCCATTGTGGTTGCTTCACTAATGCCCCAGCGTCTATCACTGGGATAGCTACAGCCTCAACATTTTAATGGTAGCTACTCATAAAAGTAGCTCATGTATGGTGCACGTATAAACTCCAAGCTGCTTGGCCTAACTAAAAGAAAACTTGTCATGGCATTTTTAGGTGGAAAGAGACAGCTGGTTTGGAGACCTCAGCAAGTCTGGAATAAGTTCATGTATGGCTTGTTTTCTTGCAGCAGTACATTTGTTCGGCCTGACTTGGCAGTTGCAACCAGTTGAAGGACAGCTCTATGAAAATGGAGTTAGCAAAGGGAACAGAGGGACCGAATCCATGGATACTACTTACTCTCCAATTGGAGGAAAAGTTTCCGATAAATCAGAGAAAAAAGGTACAGTGATCAAAATGATTGATTTATTGATTATTGATTACTTTTCTTCTAATTTGGTCATTAGAACCAAAGCTGGGATGGTTTTACTTCACATTAAATTTCATGATCACTCGAAAGAAGTACTGTACGTGGACAGAATAAATACATGTAAATGTCTTATGAAAGCAAATTTTCCTTTCTCTAGTGCCTTGAGTATAAACCAATTAAACTTTTCAAATATGTAGGCAATTTTGAAAATAGATAAATATTTACAGGATGGAGGTTTCAATACAATGGAAATTGCATTTCGCATATAACTACCCTGAAGCAACATGGGATTTTGATTAAGTTCTCTGTGTCCAAGCCCAACATTTATATATAACATTTTACAAAGGGTATATGGAAATTTCTTCTGTTTATAATAAGAAAAAGCCTTTTATGCTTAATATAAGGGTGAATGTTTATGTCAAAGTGGGGGAACATGAATTTTTTTCTAGTTGGGTAACATGAATTCTTCGCAGTTGGAGAAAAGAAAAAAGTACTCTGAGTACTGAATTGTTAAATTTAACCAACATAAGCTTGAGCTACCTGATTTATTTACAATAAATGTCACATACTAGCACTCCCAACATCTTATTCACATTGAATGATCTTGGTCTCAATATACAAGTATTGAAAATAGCTGAAAGTTTCTATTATGATTTCTCTTGAAATAGGATTCAGTACACAGGGACTCAAGGTAAAATTTCAGGATGTCAATTCCAAAAGCAGAAATTGAAAACAGAACATAGAACCAGCACAATCCTAAATATTTTTAGGAGATCACATTCAAACAGATGAATGAATGAATGGCCCAAACCCTACCCTCAAGAAACTTAAGATCTTAGGGGGCGATATGATAGTCTTATTTTGGCTGATGAGTTACAAGATATTTTGTTTTTCTAGTTGCTCAAGTTACTAATCTTGTGTTTTTAGTTTCTTTTGGGGGTTATTTGTCGGGTGTGCTGTTCGGTTTTTGTTTGCTTTTGAAAATGTAATTCTGCTTTGGTCTATGCTTCAGTAAAAATCCGTGCTTAGGTTTTAGGAAAACATGATTTGTCCTAGTTTTTGATTCACAATGCAGCTTGCTTTACGTCCTCGTTTAGAAATACTGTCTCTAGCCTGGGCTGACCTTTCCCAGCAATTCCATTGTTGCTGCTGAGACGGGCTGAGGGTCAGAGATGACAGAGGAAAGGGTCTGAGTACACTTGGACTCTGGCTTTTTCTCTCTTATCTTCTTTACCACTCTTTGATTCCTTTATATGTGCAAGTGCAAGAGCCACCATTTGGTGCCTAGGGGTTTCTTGCCATTCACACTGGAAATTCATGAGTTAACTGTTTGAGGAAAATGAAACACACAAGACAGAAGGTCACCACATGGTCATTACCAGAGCATATTCATTTGTTTACTCTAAATCAGACATCTGTAATTCCTTTCCGCAAAGTACCATTGACCCTTGAACAACATGGGTTTGAATTGCCCAGGTCCTCTTCTCTAGAAATTTTTTTCAATAAATACAGCACAGGACTGGAAATGTATTTTCTCCTCCTTATGATTTTCTTAATAACATTTCTTTCCTCTAGGTTACTTTATTGTAGGGAAGCAGTATATATTACATGTAACATGAAATCTGTGTTAATCGACTGTTTATGTTATTGGTAAGGCTTCTGGCTAACAACAGACTATTAGTAGTTAAGTTTTGGGAGAGTCACAAGTTATACGAGGATTATTTGACTGCATAGGGTTGAGAGGGAGGGGCTAGGCATGCCTAACCCCAGTGTTGTCCAAGGGTTAGCTGGAGTTTGCTGATGACTGAAATTTTTTGCATAGTCAACCATGTGCCAAGAATCGTTCTGGACACCCCACATGTATTATATCGTGAAGGTAACATTATGGACCTCATTTTTCCCTATAAAGAAACAGAGGCACAGAGAGGTTAAGTAACTTGCCCAAGGTCACAAAGCTAGAAACTGGTGATCTGATTTCGGAGCTTTTTATCTACACTTACAGAAATCCACACACGAAACGTATATGAAAACCACAAAAGACACTACCTAATGAAAGCAAAGCCCTAGAGTCTATTCATGATGGCTTTTAGAGAAATTCTATACAGCTATATTTTCATGTGTTGTAACGAGTTTCATAAATGAAAAAACGTTTTTAAGTTTCTGCTCAATTATAATAGCAAACAGGCCGAACAATTCCAATTTAATACTTTATTAAGAAAAATCCTTGAGGGTTGATGCCGTATATACCAAGTTGTTATCTTAAACTGACTTTCTGTGGCAGTCTGAACAAAACCCTAACTGTAACTGCACATCATGGTTCTGCTGTATTAGGTCCTTACTGCATATCACTCACCGAATAAAAACATAGCTCCTGTTTTATAATGCCATGTGTACACTAAACCAAACCTTGTGGAAGATGTAATATACCTAGAAGGATATTTTCAACTGACCAGCTGTATCCTGTTATGATTTTCTAGACATCACACACCCCATAAATACAGTTGTAGAAGCTTGTCTTAATGATGCTATATGCATTAAAATATAAAATTAAAAACCAGATAATCCTTTTTACATTGTTTTCCTCACTCTCCTAGAGGGTTGGACATTGTAGGGCTGTGGTTAAGATCCTAGACTCTGGAGTCAGACTGAGCTGGCTTTGAGCACTGACTGTGTCATTTCCTGGCTCTCCAACCTCAGGCAGTGAGTTGATACAACCTTGCTGAACTAATATCCTCATCTGCAACACAAGGACGATAATAATAGTACCTGTCTCGGAAGTCTGTTGTGAGGAACAAGTGAGATAATGGTTGTAAAGCACAGTGCCAGGCACCCGGTTAAATTTAGCAGTAATTATTATTGGACCGAGTGACTGGAAAATTACCTTGAGTTTATTGACATCCCATCAGGTACTCAAACTGCTATCAGCTTTTCCACAAATGATGGCCTTCTTGAGATTTAAATGTTTTCTCTTTTTATATTTTATTTTTTTTAAGATTTTATTTATTTATTTGACAGAGAGAGAGAGAGAGATCACAAGTAGGCAGAGAGGCAGGTAGGCAGAGAAAGGGGGAAGCAGGCTCCCCGCTGAGCAGAGAGCCCAATGCAGGGCTTGATCCCGGGACCCTGAGATCATGACCTGAGCTGAAGGCAGAGGCTTTAACCCAGTGAGCCACCCAGGCACCCCAGATGTTTTCTTTTTTTAAAGTCTGATCTCTCTTTACTTAACAATTTAACATCTATTATTTTATAATCATCATCACCTTCATTGTCAAAGCGATGAATAAATAGAATGGCACTATAAAAGAAAATCAAATTCTACTGGATTTGGTTCCCCATTAACAGTAGTTTTATATATCTGTTTCTCCTTGGGAGACTAAAGAACTTTCTCACCAATTAGTTTTCCAAATAAAAGAAAACAGAATATTTGATTATAGACATTTAGCATGCTAACGTTTTATTTTTGAAATGTACTTGAATAATTTGAATTTAATTTCAAAAAGAAGACATAAGTCACAAACACATATTGGAATCTACCAGAAAAGCCAGCTGTCAGTTGTTGAATAAACATTTATAGAATTGAAAGCATTGTACTAAAACAGCCCCTACTACCTTAGAAGCTTACAAGCTAGTCATAACTCTTTCTCTTTAATGAACATTATGTAACAACTACTTTAAACAGAGCAGGAGACAGAAAAAAGTAAAAGACTTAGTCCCAGACCTGAGTCATATAACATCCATAAATTGAACTAAAAATAGTTACAATGTAATTTATCAACTAATATGGAATGTTAAAATCTTAAACATTATCAAATCCAATGTCTTTTTTTAAAGATGAAGAAACCAAGGTCCAAAGGGTCAAGAACACACAGGGAAATCTGAGCTAGAACAGAGGACATTTGATTGCACCTCTTCTGTTTTCTCATCTGTTATTGAAGTACTGTAACACAGACTGAACATATAAATTGCTAAGGAGGTTTTCTAAGGAAGTATCAAAGGCAAAAACTGAATGGGTAGGGAAATTAATTTTATTCAGGCTATTGCTATAGGGAAAGCATTCCAGATCGGAAGATCAGAGTGTCTGAGCAAAGTGAATTTTGCCTTAGACTTTTCTAGGAGGACTGGATAGGGAACATGTGGGATGATTTACAGTTGGAATTGTCTTGTACTCGGGAAGTCTCAGTCAGTCAACTGAGCAGGAAATGTTTATGTCCATATCTAGCTAGTTGAAGGAGAACAAATGGTTCTGATCTCAGCTAATTATTTATGAGACAAAGAACAACCTACGGGAGGGTCTGTATCTGGTCTTTCAGCAGGCTCCAGCAAAAGGGGAAAGGTCCAAAAAAAGGGGGGGGAGGGGGAAGGTCCTTCTTTGGTGTTGTTACAGGTCAGCAAAGGAGTCTTCTGCAGTTCTTATGGGAGCCATGAGAAAGGGTGGACAGAGAGCCATATCTCATAAGTCATAGGGGAAAGGGATTTTAATGGGGTTATTTTTGCTTTTTGTGTGTTGGCTTTGCAGTAAGCCATTTCCTAAAACATAAAAGAGTGAGAAGGTTTTGGAAGACAGAAGGTTGGGAGGATTTCTTATCCAGCAGTTTTCCAGGAGCATAGGGCTCAGGTAAAGTCCAACCTTGTCAGCTGTCATCTGAATAAGGAAGAAGTTTATCGGGTAGTGGATGGTACTAAATTCTTGTAGGTTGGATGCCAAAATAGAGCACGGGAGCAAAAAGGGTGGATGGGGAAACAGAGCTAAAGGATACTAAAGTCAGCCTTTATCTCCTTTATAATTTTTACAGAAGTCTGGCCTTGGGGGAAAGTGGCATTTCTCTTAAATTCATTCTATTAAGATATGCCTCCTCAAAGTTGAAGGGGGGAAAAAAAGGTACTTTTTAGTTCAATGTCTGCTGAATATATATATGACCATAGAAACAACATATAGTTGATTGATATGACACAGCATACAGCCTGTCTTGAAGATGCTTTAGCCTAGACCAAGCAATGACTAGAGCTTCACCTCTCTGGGCTCCGGGTTTCTTATCTGAAAAAGCAGGGAGTTGGCTTTGTTCAGGTAGAAAAATAACATTTCCTCTAACCTTCTAGGTTCTTGGCTGAGGCACCACCCACCCCTGCTGTAATAAAAAAAAACAGATTAATAGGAAGGAGAAAAACAAATTTAATAACATGTCTGCCTGCTGCGTACACAGGAGAGACCCAGGAAAACGGAGTAAATCCTGGAATGGCCTAGGCTGCCACCTTAGATACTGTCTCCAGCTAAAAACAAAAGATGTCCGGGACAGGGAGGGAAGCCAGTTATAGGAGGGTGTCAGGCAAAGCACAGTGAGCTAGAGTATGGCTGGTAGGCAGATTGAAGTCTTCTTCTCCACTGATGAGTTTCTAGAGATTTAGGCACATCTTCTTTCCGGTACAGAGAGCGAGACACCCTTACAGATGGCGATTTCCCTTATAAATGTAAATGTCCCCTTAACCATAGGACCCTCTACACGGTTTTTCTATGTCTGCTGTTTCTTCAAGATGATCCTACGTCAAAGAATCATATTGTAGGGTGCAAATTCTGCTCTCCTTCAGCTTTAAAACTTTTAGGGAGTGGAGGAAGGATAGTAGGCATGTAAACACATTTTGCAAATTATACCTTACCTGGAAAGCACAAATGAAAAACAGATAAAAGCCACATCTCTCCAGATAAAGGGGGGGGGGCAGATTCCTGCCACATTTCCCACTGCCTTCCCATTTCCTTTCTTTTGCCCTCCATTCTCCTCTCAGCTGCTAATGCTTTGACAAACAAGGGGTGATGCTCCATGGGACTGGCTTATCTCTAAGGTCCCCTCCAGCTGTGTACATTATGAGTCAGTGAATTCGAATTCTGCTGTTAAGGAAGAACGATTAGCCATTCCAAATAAAAGTGGGTCTATTTTTGCAAAAGGCGTGTACACTTCTGGAAAATGGTTGAAATGTATGTCTGTAAAACGTGCCAGCCACTTTGCCATTTAAATTACTTGCAGAGAATTCTGTTGTAATTCAAATAATTAATTCCCAGTTTTCTGCCTTATAAGTTTAGATTTTTGACGTGTACGTAACAATAACAGTCTGCACTTAGAGAACATTTACAATTTCAAAATACTTTAATGTCTTTTATCCACATAACAGTTTTATGCTTGTTACCCTTGTTTTACACTTGAAAAGGAAAACACAAGAAGGTTAAGAGACTTGGCTTGCATAATAGATATAACTACAGGCACAGCTGAAAAGAGGATCTAGTCTTTCCCTAGTGTTAGCTCAAGACCCTTCTTTGAGCCTCTTCTTTCTTCTTTTAAAACTTCTTTTCTCAAGGCCATTTGTTTAAGAAACAGCTGTCTTGATTAAAAATCTGCATGCGGGGCACCTGGGTGGCTTAGTCGTTAAGCGTCTGCCTTCGGCCCAGGTCATGATCCTAGGTTCCTGGGATCGAGCCCCGCATCGGGCTCTCTGCTCGGCAGGAAGCCTGCTTCTCCTGCTACCATTCCCTCTGCTTGTGTTCCCTCTCTCGCTGTGTTTCTCTCTGTCAAATAAACAAAAATCTTAAAAAAAAAAATCTGCATGCATATGGTCAGATGTATATCTTTTCCTTAAGAATACTTTGCAAACCTTACGTTTCCCTCCAGAGACCTGGGTTCAGCAAGACTCCCTCCTCCTCAAAGCAGAACACTCCTTGGGGATTGAAAGTTAACAGCCCAAATGTCCCTTTCATGACCTCCTTTTATTGTAGACCTAGCTGGAGAGGGTGTGTGTGTGTGTGTGTGTGTGTGTGTGTGTGTGTGTGTGTGTTGATTGTTTTTTA
The DNA here is from genome assembly GCA_028646535.1 of Procyon lotor. Taxonomy (NCBI): domain Eukaryota; kingdom Metazoa; phylum Chordata; class Mammalia; order Carnivora; family Procyonidae; genus Procyon; species Procyon lotor. The sequence goes on from CM053612.1 coordinate 21,704,276, forward strand.
GCTTAGTTGTGGTGGTGGTGTTTTGTTTTACCTGTGGCATATTTATATTGGAGGCAATTTATTCAATGACAATTGCGGATCTAAATAAAAACTTGAATTTCGGATTTACTTGTAGTTTCACTGACATTTATTTCACAGACCCAGCCAGTAGGTAAAGATTCATTTTGTGGTACAAAAGTAAAGAACTGCACCAACCTCACCCAGGTAATCACTGTACGTTCGGATGGAACACAGTCCTGCAGTTTAATTCTGTGGTTCTTCAATATTGGTTCATAGGACATGTGGATATTAAAATGCACTCAGCTGCCCTTTGAGTCAACCCATAGTTTTGGTATCTTTTACTTAAAGGATATTAGAGCCCAGGACATTGTGGTAGAATTGGGAATAATTCATATAAGCACAACAAACCACATGAATAAAATAGTAGTAATGCACTAACAAAGACAACAATGTTGGGAGTGTAACATTATTATTTTTAAAGATTGATGGCAAATTAGAGTAAATGTTTCCTATAATGCTATATAGATGTTTCTCTAATACAAGGTTTCAGGGGGCCCAGCTAGAGTGCTGCAGCTTATTTTCAACTATATTAAATCACTTTATCAGTATACTTCAGTTTTAACAAAAGCTTTTCTAAAGCATACTGGGGACCTGACTTCTAAAACAGATTTATGGAAAGGGTTCACAAAGCTAAAAGGCAGACTTATTTATGGTATAAAAAATTCATGTTAAATGTTCTTGGTCATATATGTTTAATGTTTCCTTCTTGTTTCCTTTTAAGCCTCATTTTACTTTTGTTTGTTTGTTTGTTTGTTTGTTTGTTTGTTTAACTAATAGACACCTTTCCTGCAGAATGTGTCTCCCTCGTGGTCCCTCTAGCCTAACACTATACGTCTGACAAGCGCTGGTGGTGTGCTGTTGAGTATCTGTTTATATCTTCCGCCTATATTATTTTTGGAGGAAGTTCAAACTTTTACTAGCTTTTGCATGAAGTCAAAGGTAATCCTCGTATGTGAAATTTGCTTTTGAAAGCAAAATCTTAGAGTTCTCTGATTGAATGCACAAGTCTGCTTTTGTGCAGACTTCTACTTCTGTGATCCCGTAGATGATAATCACATATCCTTTCTTGGCCTTCACCTTTTTGATGCCATGAGCCTTTGGTTTTACTTCTGAACTCTCCCTGTAACTGTATTTCCCTTAGTCATTTTATTTACCTTTTCCTATGTCCATCAAATATCCTACTGAAGGTATCAGAACTGTACACAGATACCATATTCCCATTGCCAGTGGCTCAGAGAGTGGGAAGAATAAAAGCAAAAAGTTAGATTGTAGGAGAAATGGGATTCTTGACCACCCCAACCTCTCCATGAAAATATCAAGGGAAGAAAAATGAAATCTTAGTATTTACAAGCATAGAAGTTCATGATTTTAGTGCTATATGAGTCAAGATGCTATTTTAACTGTACTAAGTACTATGGAATGCTCACAAATGAAGCAGAAGACATAACTTTTACCCTTGAGAAATATCCTGTTCAGTAGGAAAGCTGGAGGAAACATGCATACATGCACACACAACACAAAATAACATGCAACCAACTGGTGTGCAGAAATAGAAATAGGATGATTAGGTAATTAAGAGGCTTAAAAGACAAAAGATGAAAAGATTATTGTTTATTATAGAAGTAGTTTGAGCTGGGCCTTGAGAAACCAGAAAAATCAATTCAAGTTGACCTTAAAGAGCGCATATTTAAGAGAATGGACTAATAGAGTAGTGGGGGGAAATGCAGATGGTAAGAGCCTAAGTGGTAAATGGATAATGAAGCAATAGAGGCAGCAGATGGAGACAGCTTGGCAAAGAAAGGAAGGAGATAAATAGTATGATAACTAGATGAAGGGGCAGTTGGGTCATTTTAGTTGGGTTTTTTGGTTTTGTTTTGTTTTTTTAAAGAGAGACTTGTGCTTGTTTGAAGACAAAGGATAAGAAACCGGTAGAGAGGGAGATATTGAGGATGCCAGTAAGAAAAGAGAGAGTGAAAGGACCAAAGTCTGGACAGATGAGAAAGAAGGAGCCTCAGAGAGAAACTGGGACATGGAATTTTATAGCACACTGAGTATGAGAGAGGCATTTTGATATTGTGGAAATGAGATATAGGAGTTCCAAAAGAGGACCCAGTAAATGTTCCATAGATGCTACTATCTATCCCAATGTTGTATTATTATTTTTGTTAATGTTTTTTTTTTTTAGATTTTATTTATTTATTTGAGACAGAGTGTGAGAGAGAGAAAGCACGAGTGAGTGGAGCAGCAGAAGGAGGAGAGGCAGACTCCCTGCTGAGCAGGGAACCCAATGTGGGGCTTGATCTCAGGACCCTGAGATCATGACCTGAGCTGAAGGCAGAGGCTTCACTGACTGAGTCACCCAGGCGCCCCAGTATTATTGTTACTATGTGTAATGAGTTTTGCAGGACGACAGCAAATAAGACAACCCCTGAACACTGGTGCCTCTGCGGGCTGCTGCTTTTTCCCAGGGCCTGGCACAAGAAGTTGTACAACCCCCTTATTACTCTCAACTATGGGATAGGTGAGTCATAATGTAATTTCCTTTATGAAATGCCTGGTAGGTAAGATGTCAAAATTTTAGACAGCCATGACTGCCCTGTCCTCTGGGGACTTACATTCTCACATACAAAAGGGGGTGCTGGGTAAATTGAGCCGTGACCAGCCCTAATGTTAGTCTAACATTGTTTAAGAATATGGACACTAGGCGTCCCTGCTATGTGCTACCAATTACATATTCCAAAATACTGGCCAGGAGACAATTAAGCTTCTAGGTAGCAGATGACCATCTAAAACCACTTGGATACACATCAGAACTCTTAGGACAGGTCATGATAGTGTGTGTGTGTGGGTGGGTGCAAGCTCTGCATACCAATTTAGAACTTAGAACCATATCATTTGGAACAGCCTTATTGAGCTATAATTTATGTACTATATAATTCACTGATTTAAAGCATACAATTCAGCAATTCTTAGCATATTCAGAGTTATGTAGCCATTATCGCTATTTAATTCTAGAACATTTTCATCACACCGAAAAGAAACCTCATAGGCATTGGGATTTACCATGTATCCCCACTTCTCCCCAGCCCCTGGCAACCACTAATCTATTTCTTGTCTTTATAGATTTGCCTATGTGTACATTTTATATAAATGTCATCATATAATGTGTACTCTTTTGTCTGGCTTCTTTCAGTTAACATAATGTTTTCAAAGTTTGTCCATGTTGTGGCACGTACCGATACTTTATTCCTTTTTATGGTTGAATAGTATTCCACTGTGTGAGTATACCATATTTTGTTTATCCAGTCATCAACTGATGGACCTTTTGTGGATTTTCACTTTTTTTGGCTATTATAAATAATGCTGCTATAAACATTCATGTACAAGTTTTTGTTGGAACACCTGTTTTCAGTTTTTTTGGTTTTTTTTAAAGATTTTATTTATTTGACAGCGAGAAACACAGCGAGAGAGGGAACACAAGCAGAAGGAATGGTAGCGGGAGAAGCAGGCTTCCCACCAAGCAGGGAGCCCGATGCGGGGCTCGATCCCAGGATCCTGGGATCATGACCTGAGCCAAAGGCAGACACCCAACGACAGCCACCCAGGCGCCCCTGTTTTCAGTTTTTTTAAGAGGCCAAAAGTAAAAGGGTACCAATTTCTCCACATTTGTCAACACTTTTATTGTCCATCATTTTTATTTTAGCTAGCCTACTGGGTATGAAGTGGTATCTCATTGTGGTTTTAATTTGCATGTCCTTGATGACTAATGATGTTGAGCCTCTTTTCCTGTGTTTATTGGTCATTTGTATTTCTTCTTTGGAGAAACGTCTATTCGGATCCTTGGCCCATTTTTCAATTGGTTTATTTGTATTTTTATTGGTGAGTTTGTAAGTCTTCTTAATGTATTCTAGATACAAGCCTCTTTTCTAATATATGATTTCCAAACAATTTCTCCCATTCTGTAGGCAGTCTCTTTACTTTCTTGATCATGTCTTCTGAGGCACAAAAGTTTTTAATTTTGATGAAGCCGAATGTATCTATTTTTTCTTTCGTTTTATGTACTTTTGCTATCATATCTAAGAAACTACTGCCAAACTCCAGGTCACAAAGATTTATGCCTGTGATTTCCGTCTGAGAATTTTAGAGGTTTAGTTCTTAAATATAGATATTTGGTCCATTTTGAGTTAATTTTTGTGTATGGTATGAGGGAGTGGTTCAACTTCACTCTTTTGCTTGTGGATGTCCACTTGCCCATCACCACTGGTTGAAAAGGCTATTCTTTCCCCATTGAATTATCTCAGTGCCTTTGTTGGAAATTCGGCTGACCGTAACTATGATGTTTTATTTCTTGACTCTCAATTCTATTCTATTGATCTATATATCTATCGTAATACCAGTACCATTACTGTAGTTTTGGAATAAGTTTTGAAATCAGGAAATGTTTTCCAATTTTTTTTTTTTTTTAGGATTGCTTTAGTTGTTCTGGGTTCCTTGAATTTCCAGGTGAATTTTAGCTCAGCTAGTGTATTTCTAGAAAATGGGAGTTAGAATTTTGATAGGGATTGCATTGAATCTGTAGATCAGTTTAGGAAGTATTATCATTTTAATAATAGCAAATCCTGTAATCCATAAATCTGGATGTTTCCATTTATTTAGGCCTTCTTTAATTTCTTTCAGTGATGTTTTGTTTTTCTCAGTGTGCGAGTCTTGCAACGTTTTTTAAAAAGATTTATTTATTTATTTTAGAGAGGGAGAGAAAGTGCACGAACCAGTGTAAGCTGGAGGTGGGGAGGGGCATTAGGAGAAGGAAAGAATCTTCATGCAGACTCGCCACTGAACGTGGAGCCAAATGCGGGGCTCCATCCCAGGACCCTGATATCATGACCTGAGTTGAAACCAAAAGTTGGACACTCACCCCACTCAGGCACCCCAACTTGCAGCTTTTTTTGTTAAATTTATCCCATGGGGTTTTTTTTTATTCTTTTTGATGATATTATAAATGGAAATCATTTCTTTACTTTCCTTTTTTGACTTTTCATTGCATGGTCCGTATTTATTTATTAACGTTTGAATATTTTTTTGTTGCTAGTGGCAATATTATTTTCTTCTAAGGAAGTATTTTATACCATGTTGACCCATGACTCTGAGTCAATGTTTAAATATGTAAAACTGTGAAGATAAATTTGAGTTTTATATGGATTCAAGTTTTCACCAAGGAAATTTAGAGAGATTGACTACTCATGTACCATTGGTAATAATCCACAGACTGAGATTCTACAAACATAATTCGTGTTTCACTGTATGAGATTGTATATCAAGTCAGGAGAGCCTGAAATTTGGAAACTAATGTTTATGCATACTTCTTAGTGGTCATTATAACACACTGGAAGAACTGTGAAATTTAAAAAAAACTTTTAGGAAAGTGGAAATCCTCATGACAGAACTTTAAGAAATACTTCTAAAAAGAGAATTAAGTCTTTTAAACAATAATATGTTCAACAACCAGGTATACAGGGTCAAAATGCAATTCAAAATTTGTCTTTTAATTAATGGTGAAATTTTAAACAATACCATTTCACTTCTGTCTGAGAAGATGTATGTAATACTAGATGAGCTACTATGTTGGCACCTGAAGTCTTTCAGCGTCTGGATGTAATTGTTTACAGTTAACACACTCATGTATTTCTCAAGTGTGATATTTGCTAGTGGACTTTTCCACACAATCAGTGTCAGGAAGGCAGAGGTATTTTATGTCTAAACATATTTTATTCACAGTTAATTCCCAAAGGTCTCCGTGTGATGCTTCAGTTCTTCCTCCCACTAAACCTTACACCAAAATGTCAAAGTAAATGATCAACATTATTAAATAAATTATCAAGATTACTATTTTATTAATTCATCCAAACAATATTTACCAAGTGCCTATCATGTACAAAGTTCATTCTTCCTTTTCTCTCTCCTGCATACTCCTAGGTTATAGAACCGATATAAAAGCATGTGTAATATACAATCTGGAAAATTATACAAGGCTACTTAGATGGGAAGGGTAGGGTAGGTTTTCACTGTCCCCTTTATATCTCTTTGCAGCTTTTGATCACAGGGATTAGGGGTTCATTTCACCTCCCCCTTTTGTTCCAAGCACTGATACTCTAAATTTCATAATTATTTTTTAACTATGAAGCAATTATTATGTTTGAAGGAACAAAAGGGAGGTGGTATTATGCCATGAGACGCACACTAGGACTAATTCAGATGAAAGACCATACATACCACAGGTATTTGTTGAAGTCTTTTGAGGATTTTGAGCATGCTATAGGATGAGGTGAAAGGTAGACACGATCTCAAGGCATGTTTCTTTTTCATCCCTTTGGACTACATTCCCTTCAGTTAATTAAAGCCAGTATCTTCTTAGCTTAGATACATTTTATGGAACTTGCAAATCCTTAAAAGACTGCTAAGACTGCTGTTACAGACAATGCCACAGCCTTTAACCCGGTCATTTTGACATGAAGACCTGATATTAGAATCTTCTTAATGACCGCATGTCAGTATCTTCTACTCATGTTTCATTGAGTTTTGTCCAGGATCATTAAATCCAGTCTAGCTACATTAAGTAGAAAAAATAAATACATGTATATATCCAGCAGAGAGCTACTTACCCCTGTCTTATAACGACAATTTTGTTAATAATTATGTTCTTAGTATTCAGGTGTGTGTCAGAGTCTAGAGATAATGAAGCCCTGTTCCATTGCACACAGTGTCTGTCACCATTTCCGGGCCTCTGTATTTACCTGCCAGGTAACTTGACCTTTTCCTTTTGAACTAAGCAACTGTCAGTTAGCTTGCCATCTTTCCACACGGCCTATCTGCCATTAGTTTTTACCACTCAGCAGTTGATGCCTGTGTTGCAAGCTATAAAGAGTGTGTTTAGCTCAAACTAAATTGGGGGATATTGGTCGAACTGTGATAACGACAGTACTGCACAGTTTGATATGATCCGTGGCTCTTCCTCTTACATTTCTGCAAGGGAGTGTTCTGCTACTGGGGAATATGGTCTTCTTGGACCTTGCAATATGCTGTAGCAAGCTAAGTGATTGAAGGGCAATTAAAACATTCATGTTACAGAATCTGGACCTTCGTGCTGTATTTTAGCCGCGCTGCTGACACTTTGCAAATGAAGGATCAGGGTCCATGTTAAGTTTGGCCAAAATTATTCCACTTCCTTATCCTGGGACAGAATGTCTTCCTGAAATCATATTCCATATTGTGGAATCCACATCCATTTTCTCTGCATGCCATTTTCTTCTCTTTAGTTTTCCCCTTTGACCTACATTAAGAAAAAAATGAAATAGTAAATTAACTAAGAACCACTACATTGTAACCCATAACAAAATTCGAGAGAAGACCAAATGGAGCAGGCTATTTAACGATGTAGATTGCTAGCAGGGAGACGTCCCCCTTTCTGATGCACTCGATGCTAAAGGTTAGAGGCTGAGAAATTTTCCATCTGCAAGCTGTGAGAATTTCTCTTTAATACCAAATTGCGGCAACTCGCTTGCTATGCTATTTTTATTTAAATTATAGTCCACATGTTCATTCATGTTGTCATGTCTCTTCATCTATCTTGTTTTAACTGTGATGCAGGCTCTCAAAGGGTAAGACCATCTTTTAAAATCATTTTATAAATGACTTAGGATATATGCTTCAGATATTTACTAATGCTAGTAATCAGGAAGCTCCAACAACACAACTTCACAAGTTTCTTTTGATTTAGTGAATAACATTTAAGTAGCCTCATTATGCAGTATATGATGCTATAAAGTGCAGAAGGAAGACATGGTGTAGCATTTGGTAAGGCTCGTATGTAAAGGTTAATGTCCATCAGCCAGTTTTGCCCTGATTTTTTAAAATGACAGTATCTGCATTCATTAAAGGCTGTTTGTAGCACCTTTAAAATAGTGTTTGTTGAACCTAATTTTAAATTATTTTGTACTCATAATAGTGTTTGAACAACCAAATGATGCATTTGAAGAAGTGATAAGAGCCGCTGATTGAGGATAGTGATTGAACAACCTGAACATTAGGTCAAGAACGGAAGTATCCACATAAACAGTCTGTTAATTGTCTGCTCTTTGAAGACATCTGTCAGCTCCAGGACCTTAAGAGTTAAATGCATAATCAATCCTTTGAAGACATCTGTCAGCTCCAGGACCTTAAGAGTTAAATGCATAATCAATCCTTTGGGGACAAGACCGTTCTGTCTCACATGGGAAAAAGTAACTTTCAGTGAAAAATAAGGTCCTCAGTTGGTCATTTATCATCTCAAAGGGCATATTTTATTATAAATGTCAATTCCACAAAATTATGTGTCCTGTAATACATAATTATGTTGAAAATTGCATTTGAAATCTATTATTAACAGTTAACAGTGAACATTCTTAAAATAGTTATTACTCTTGGCCTTAACACAAAAAGCAATAATGGAGGTATTTTAGGGAGTTAAAAGCTAGAAGGCATTGGCCTCTGAATAAAGCCACTGCAGGTGTGTTTCTTAATGGGCTGTTAATTTTATAGCAAGTGAACACAAAGGACAGAGACCATGTGTGTTTTTAAACTATGTTTGGTGTGGAGAAAGAGGTGATGGCTGAAAAATATAAAGGCAGCATGAAATGAGACCAAATTGAATTTTCCCTCTTGAAGTATGATCCTCATGGCTTAAAACCAAGGCAAACTAATTCTTGCCCCTCCTCTTCTATCCCTTTGCTCCCTGCCACCACTTAATAGAGAATTCCACAGAAATATAGAGTAAACTAGCACATTGGAAATAATTAGAAAATATGGTGATGAATAATAAAGATCTGCTTGTCCAAACTTGACATCCTCTCACACTAATCAGCTCCTTCTAGGTTTCTTGTTTTTCTACTGGCATTGTCTGAGTCACCCAAACTCAGCGACCATGGGGTCAGTTTTTACTCTTCCTCAGCCTCCATAACTAACATCCCAGTGTCCTAAGAACCTTGCTTCTCAATGTGTAGGCTGTGGACCATGCAACATGGGCATTACTTGGGAACTTGTGAGAAATATCAGACCTCAGACCTACTGAATCATAATTTGCATGTTAGCAAAATGCCCTTCCTTAAGCACATTCAAGTTTGTGAAGCGCTGCACTAGAATCTTCCTTTACATTGTCTTCTTTCTTCTTTCTTTTTCTTCCCAAGAAAATAACTTTTATTATTATAAATCAGTCTCTTTATATTTTAAATATATTTTTTGTAAAATATATGTCTTCAGATTTTGCTTTTTAATTCGGAGTGATAACCTTTACCTTTTAACATAAACATTTAGTTCCTTGTTCTTCATTTTATTATAATTTATCTTCCATCTCCTTTATGTTTTCTAATTCACCCATCCACTCTGTGCCTTCCCTTTCTTGCCTTAGTTTAGATAAATTATTTTTATCTCAGTATTATTTTCTCTATGCTAGCTTGAAAAATAGATTTTTATTTTTTAGTATTTATGCTTAAAAGTACAATAAGATTTTTAAAATTTATAATAATCTTAAGTTCATTGATATTTTTATCATTCTTTAGGATAACCCAGTTTTATACTTCCTCAATAATGTGTGATTTTCTTAACTTTTATCAAGCAGAAATTGACAAGTATAATTGTATATATGTATATATTTAAAGTATACAACATGCTGATTTCATATACCTATACAATATGGAAATGATTAAAAAGGTGAAGAGAATTATCACATCCATCACTTCACATAATTAACTTTTTTGGTGTGGTAAGAATGCTTGAGATCTACTCTCAACAACATTCAAGTACATAATACTGTATTATTAACTATAGTCGCCATGCTCTACATTAGATTGTTTGAGCTCTCCTTATAACTAAAAATTTGTAACCTTTAAGCTACATCACCCATTTCCCCCTCCCTCCAACCCTGGAAGCCATTCTAGTTTCTGTTTGTATGTAATTGGCTTTTTTTTTTTTTTAAAGATTTTATTTATTTATTTGACAGAGAGAGAGAGATCACAAGCAGGCAGAGAGGCAGGCAGAGAGAGAGGAGGAAGCAGGCTCCCCACTGAGCAGAGAGTCCGATGTGGGGCTTGATCCCAGGACCCTGAGATCATGACCTGAGCCGAAGGCAGAGGCTTTAACCCACTGAGCCACCCAGGTGCCCCATGAAATTGGCTTTTATTCTTTCATAGATTCCACACATAAGTGATATCATGTAGTATTTGTCTTTCTCTGTCTCGCTTGGTTTACTTAGCATTATCCCTCCCAGATCGATCCATGTTGTTGCAAATGGCAGCATTTCCTTTTTTTGGGGGGAGGGGCAACTGAATAATATTTCATGTATATATACACAATGGAGTATATACATATATATATGTAATATGTATTGTATATTATGTATATATATACATATACACATCACATTTTCTTTATCCACTCTTCCATCGAAGGATATTTAGGTTGTTTCCATACCTTGGCTGTTGTGAGTATTGCTGCAGTGAATGTAGGTATGTAGATATCTCTTCAGGATTTTGACTGCAGTTCCTTTAAATATATAACCAGAAGTGATATTGCTGGATCATATAGTAGTTTTCTTTTTTGAGTACCCACCATACTGTTTTTCAAAACAACTGTACTATTTTGCATACCCACCAACAGTGTGTAAGAGTATAAGGGTTCCCTTTTCTTCACATCCTTATCAGCATTTGTTACTTCTTATCTTTTTGTTAGGAACCAACCTAATAGTGTATGAGGTATTATCTCATTATTGGTTTGATTTGCATTTCCCCCAATGATTAGTGATGTTGAGCACCTTTTCTTATACCTACTGGCCATTTGTATGTCTTTTTTAGAAAAATGTTTGAGTCCTTTGCCCATTTTTAAATTGGATTATTTGCTTTTTTGCTACTGAGTTGGATTATTTGCTTCTTTACTATTGAATTGTATAAATTCTTTATATATTTTGGATATTCACCCCTTATCAGATACACAGTTTGCAAATAATTTTCTCCCATTCTGTAGGTTGCCTTTTCAATTTACGGATTGTTTCTTTTGCTGTGCAGAGCTCTCTAGTTTGAAGTAGTCCCACTTGTTTATTTTACAGTTGACTGGAATGGACTATCCCATGTAAACTGTTGAGCCCACCCTAAATATAGATCTTTATGTCATTTCACCTGAATTATTGCTCCATAATTCTCTATCATACTTGTGTTTCCCTGCTCTATATTATCCTACCTTCTGCCTCAAGATTAGTCATTCTAATGTACCCAAATATTTCCCCTCTTCTTAAAAACCTTTAATGGCTTTCCATCCTTTACTTGATAAACCCTCAGGTCTGGCACGCAAGGCCCTATGATGCCATCCTTTCACTCCAGCCCTATCTCCAACTGTTTTTCCCTACAGACACATACCCGCCATCGGAGCTTTACAAGTTTCTCTCCTCTTTGTTTTGGTGCAAAGCATTCCTTCCCAGTGGAACATTCTTCTCAACAGCTCTGTTGAAATCTTCTCCCTCCTTTAAGGCCCATCTTCAGTACAACTTCCCATAAATACACTTTTCTCATTCATTCATTCATTGAATAAATATGTATGGAGCACCTATTGTTTGCCTACATTCTTCTAGTTACTGGGAATAAAGCAAGGAACAAAACAGCCACAGCCTCATGGAACTTATATTCTATTGGGGGAAAATAGGCAATAGACAAGTAAAACACGTATTATGTTAGAGAGTGATAAGTACTAGGAAGAAAAATAAAGGAAGATAAGAGACATAGAGACAGCTAAGAATGAGGAGTATCCTCCAACCAAATACCCTTTACTCCTTTGAATACCCAGAGCACTTATTCTCCTTTATAACGTGGTTATTTGTACACTTGTCCTATTTTCTCTCATATATGCAAAGCTCCTTGAGAGCAAGAACTGCATCTTGTTCATCGTTGTATCTCCTGTTGCTACCCAGACCACCTCAGTAAACAGTGGTTAAAAGGAATCACATGATGGAAATAAATGCAATAGTATTTCAAGAGAAGGAAGAGACTGGTATAGTGGTTGGTTGGGGGGGGGGCTCCTTGGAAGATTTAAACTTGGGTAAAGCCTTGAAATACGGGTAGGATAGGAAGGAAAAAAGAGTTTAGTAAGTCATTTTGATATATTTGTGCTGAAAAACTAAAAACCATTGCTTTATAAGTTAAGATTAATGTTATATGCAATTTTCTTTATCTTTAAAACCAGTGTTTCAGAAGGGACGGGCGATAGACACCGGAGAAGTTGACATTGGTGCACAGGTCATGCAGACCATCCCACCGGGCTTATTCTGGCGTTTCCAGATTACTATCCACCATCCTATATATCTGAAATTCAATATTTCTTTAGCCAAGGACTCTCTGCTGGGAATTTATGGCAGAAGAAACATTCCACCTACACACACTCAGGTATTTGATGTTATAGGTATTTCTTGACCCTTTTTAGAGGGTAGTGGGATGATTAGTTTAGGCTTTGTGTGGGAGTCAGAAGTAAAGGTAGACAATGTTTGTAATTGGCAAATATCCAAAATAATCACATCCAAATGAAAAAAAAAAAAAAAAAGAAATGACATTGAGAAATAAGCAATAGCATTTAGCTAACAAATTCAGAAAAGTTTAAGAAAATACTCTTGAAACTTGAATTCTGTTTCCTGAAACAGGATGATCATGAGCTTTTCTGCCCCTTCATCTTACTTAGCTTTTGGGCCCACACCCCCCTTGGCTGGCTCCATATAGCCTTGACCCTTGTCCCAGTGAAGAATGCAAATCAATAAAGGAAATGAGTCCAAAAGGGAGGTTTTATCTTACAGGTAGAAATTTTTTCTTGTTATTGTTAATAATAACTCAAATATGTAAAACCTCTATGGTTTACAAAGCTCTTCTATAAATATTAGCCACCTGATTTCTCTCTTTTTTTTTCCTTATCTCTTCCTTGCATGAACCCATTTGAGGCCCTGCTCCATCTAAGAAGTAGCATAAGGAATTATAACCAAGAGGAGATTGCTCTTTTTTTCAACAGATATTACTGTAGTCCAAACCTTACCTTCTGGATGGGAATAAGGAGGGAATTAGAATGCCATTCAAATGTTCCTCTTAAAAAAATTCCCAAGGAAATGTGTGCCATGTGCTTCTCCAATGATTAGAGGAAAAAAGGAGGGGGTCCTTTGTGTATTTAAATATGCTACCACAAAGGTAGTAAATTATGATGAATGTTCTCAAATTTTTTATTGTTTAGTTGTTTTAAAAACTGTAAAATTCTTGAATTTGTAGAGAAAATCATGGTCACATTTTTGAGGGAAATGTGTGGTTTCGAATATCTTTTATCTGATACTTGAGTAAAATGTCAAGATTCTCTTGCCGAATAGTAAATAGGAATTTTTTTCTATTTCTTGGTTTACTTATTTTTAGACAATTATTTTGAATACTCCAAAACTGAAAGACTTATGACATTTATAAATATAGTGGTTTCTTTTTTCAGAATCAGGTTTAAGTATACTTAAGAACGAATAACTACTTCTTTTGCCTACCTCAGAGAAGTATGAAGTATGAAATAGGGCAATTGAAGTTAAAGTTTTTCATTAGTCTAGAAGTAAAAGTAGTGGCTCATATTTGTGTGTGTGTTTGTTCCAGTTTGATTTTGTAAAATTGATGGATGGGAAACAACTGGTCAAGCAGGACTCCAAGGGCTCTGATGATACCCAACACTCCCCTCGGAACCTGATCTTAACCTCACTGCAGGAGACCGGTTTCATAGAGTATATGGACCAAGGGCCTTGGTATCTGGCATTTTACAATGATGGAAAAAAGATGGAGCAGGTATTCGTGTTAACCACAGCAATTGGTAAGCTGCCTTGACTATTAATAATTTTGAATTAACAGCATAGTTCTAGAAGAAGATGAGTGATTAAAGTAATACAGATGTTGTTTAAACTCATTGCTCATTCAACCTTAAAGTCCTTATTCAAGATAGGTCACTATGAGAAAGGCTTTTATTATTGTTCTCATTGATGTTGTTTACACTATGAGAAAGGCTTTTATTATTGTTGTCATTAATGTTGTTTAAATGCTGATTAAGTTTTTTTAAATGCTCCATTATTTGCACTGCTACTGTAGGGTACTTGCCATGTACCTTTTGTATGTTTTCAAGAGGAATAATTACCCGGATAGTAATATTACCAGGCTGCATTGATGAACAACTTCAGTGAAATAGGGAGTAAGCAAGAGAATCTCTGTTAATTCAAGAGAGAAGGCAGTAAAAGCTTTTTCAAGTGGAAAAACTAGCATCAGTCTAGTTCTTCTTTAGAACCGCTGGTTCTAGAACCATGATGCCTTCAAAATACAACCTGAGGGTATTTAGAGAAGAGTCTTTTTTTTCCCCCAAATATGTTTATTTTATTTTTTCGTTGTTATAAGAAGAGTCTTAAGGACAATAACTTGGGTCACTCAAAGCCCTTTCTTTTAGAATTTTTGAGCCCTGAGTGGAAACATCTCATAGACACAGTATTTTATTATGTGAATTTTCCTAAAACACATGTCTTTAAAAAGAAGGGAAAATATTTTACAGCTGTCAGTTTTCTATACAACTCTCACCACTTTATCCTTTAGTTAACCTGTTCAACCATATGTTTAGGAAGATGTGTTGACTGTTAATAGATATACCATCTGCTCTTTATAACAATTATGTTCTATTTTTACTTGATGCTGAAGACCTTGAGTCAGTAGAAAATGGTATTCCAGCCATAAGATTATCAAAAACTTTCCTCTAAAGTAATCAGAAAGGCTATAAAAATGCACTGATGATTTTTTTCCCCTAGAGAAAAACTACACTGATTTTACATCTTAAAACACAATGTATTTGTTAAATTAGAAAAAAAAATACTTTAAGTCATGACACTATTTTGCAATGCTCACAGACTCAATGGAGCAGATTTGCAGTGCTCACAGACTCAATGGAGCAGATTTAATAGATACAGCTTTCATGGTATTTTTCTGTCAAGGCCCAGTTTTGATAATGCAAATGCCAATGAGTTATGAGAGGTTGAGTTTCTCCATGAAGTCAAGCAGTTAGAAGATCTAAAATATTTGTGAAGATTTTCTCCCTTCCTGTTATCCTTACCACTAAGCTCAACTTAAAACACTAACCCAACCATTTACCTTCCAAAAATCAATAGACCCAAAAACATGCTTGAAGTTATTTCTCCTCCCTTACTTCCTCCCCAAGAAAGCTAACCTTTGAGATAGAATTCCTATTATCCAGATATCAAGCTGTCAGTATCATATGCAACAAAGTATTTGCTTTTTCCTCATGCAAGTCAGTTTTGGTTTTTTTTACTTCTCCTGAAGCAACAGAAACACTTCTCCTGCAATTCCACTTAGAGAATCCAAGTAAATTTCTGAAAAAAAATCAAAGATATTAAGTTATTTATTCTAAATTCTCCCCATTAATTTTTTTGTTTTTATAACTTATCTTAATTATAGTAAAAAGAGGCTAATGTATTTGGTTAAGCAATTTAAGGTTTGTATGCATTTAACTATGCTAAATACTGCTCATTCTCTCTTTCATGATAATGTTAGAATCAGTTGATTGATCTTAACTATATTTGGTCTGCTACTAATAAGGATCAAGAGAGCATTAACAAGCAACATTTATTGAATGACTAATATAGGCTAGCCGCTGGCCTATATTAATATATATTATTTTCCAGTAGTATAGACAGAGTTGTCAATATCCCCTAATCTCAGCCAACCTGCTCTGTAACATGATAATATATACCATTTATGGAGTGTCATTCTGCCCCCAAGCACTGTACCAGATGCTTTACGTTCAGTTATCTGATTCTCATCACAACCCTGATAGCATAGGTGTAGTGATATTTATATAATAAATAAGAAAATGGAGGCTTGGAATGAGTAAATAATCTGATAGACTCTCACAGCCAGCAAGTGGCAAAATTGAGATTTGAGACATCCAGTATTTCTGATTCCAAAGCCCATGCCCTTTATACCGAAATTATTCCATCAGACTATTCATTACCTTTAGTTTCTCCCATAAGAAAACCTGCCAGAAGCAAAACCCATCATCAGTGCAGATGCAGATACCAAGGGACCATAGACTCCAGAAGAACAGAGTTTTATGCATGGAACTTTAAAATCCTTCTCAAGTTTAATGAACTGCTGTCAAAGAAGTGAAAAAGACGGGAGGAAAAATTTCATGGAGGCCAACGTAAATAGAACAACACATTCCTTTTCAGCTCTGGTTACTTCCGTGCTCCCGCTGTAGCCCGTCCTCCTCCTAGTGTCTCTCTCATACCTGGTGGAGGTGGCAGCTTCCAGAACCTCCCCATATTGCCTTCTCTTCTCACTTGCATTGCTGGTGTTAAGCTCTGTGCAACAGTGTGGGCCCAGGGAGACAGATCTTGGATAAGTCAATAAGATGGAGGGATTTTTATTTATTTTGATAGCAAACTTTATTAAACATTTTTTTTCTCCAATAGCTACATTCCCACAAGGCCGCTTCCATAAAGTTGTCAATAGGAGCTGGTGTGAAATTGAATTCAACTATATTTACCTTTGGATGCATCCTCCATGGCCTCCTATTAACCATCCAGGGCAGGGGAAATCCAAATGTAGCTCTGAGAAGTGCCACTATTGCTTGGTACGAGAAAGATGGATTAAGTAGAAAATACCATCTCTGAATTAAAAAAACTCTGTGCCTTTTCATAATGACCTCTTAGATAAATTAATGATTTTATAAAAATAGCTAATGTTTTAATAAGTTAAAAATGGGTAGCTCTTTGTCAGATGCTCCATTCCTGCCAGACCAGTTGTAGTTCAGCAAATGCCAATTATAAATTTCTTATCCAGTTCAGGTTTCAAACACAGGGATCAGAGAACAGATTATCATAAACCTGCAAAGAGCCATCTGATGTATTCACACGGAGGTGAGAAGAATCTCTTCTGCCACTGGATTCATTCTCAGCTTTCTAAGAATTCTCCGAATAAACTAGATACCACTTTCTTCCGCTTGCTTTTATTCTACCCAAGGCGGAACTCCAAGTCTAGATCAGAAGTTGCCTAACTATGGAAATTTACTATTTGAAGCATTGGTTCTCAGTGCTTTAATATGGTGAACATCTGCAGGGTCACCTGAGGTTTTTGTTAGAATGTGGCTCACTGGGCTGCATCCTTCAGATTTAGTAGATCTTGAATGAAGCCTAGGCATCTGCATTTTAAGTGCCTCAGGTGATCCTCCTGATACCAGTGTTCAAAAGGCCACAATTAAAGAAACGCTATTTCTCGACCCTCATTATAAATTCTCGTAGTTGAGTGGAAGATGCCAAGACCACTTCCTAGAATATCTCCTTCTAATTGGAAATAGCTTATGCAAGTGAAACTAGACGAAGTAGATAATTTGGATTGAAAAGAAAAAACTGGTACATACGAGAAGTATGAGTTTAATGGGCCAGAACATAAAACTCGGAATCCAAGAATGCTAAGTATGGAAAACTTCCAGAAGGAGTAATGAGAAGATGATTTAAGAAAACAAAAAACTGAAAGAAGAAAGCACACATACCATAATAGTTCATGGACTTGGAATTTGATTTTATTATACTCAAATACAAGTTTAAACTAGAAATAATTTTTGTCATTGTTAGAGTCTGACTTTCAGATAACTTCATACCTTTTCAGCCACATTACTTACCACAAAACTTATCAAAGTTTTGTCACACTGCACATCTTTATTGCACCAGAACTTCCTATGGGCACCTTCAAAGCCTTCTCAATTCCCTTGAAACCTATGCTTCTCTAAGAATGGATTGAAGGGAAATTAGTGGCAGAGAACTGATAAGCATTTACAGTCAAGAAAGCATTTCTCAACAAAATACTTAGGTTCTAATGCTTTTAGTGGTGGTGAATTTCATATGAACACTTACTTTAAAAGCCTTCCATTGTCACTTATTAATGAAAATGAAATACTGATTATCATATTTAAGCTGTCAAGATGGTAGATTAAACATTTTAAGATGCTAGAGAAGAAATTTTTTATTTGCTACAACCTAAATTTGAAAAATAAACAGTAGACTGAGTCTTTTGGGTTGGAATTTTAAGCCCATTTTGCTTTTGAGAAATGTCCTATGTTTCTAGGACATTTTTAGCATTATTTTGAACATCTCATAAGAATACAATTCATCTAGACCCTTTATGCACTTTAGAGATGAGGGTTGGTTTTTAGTTTCACTCCTGAATAGCCAATTCAGCAATTCCAGGGCCCTTTTAATAAGTTGGTACTCCATGTGACATCTTGCAAAAATCTTTGGCATCTGATTTTAAATGGTAAGTGCTCCAAGAAAGCAGAGGGCAAGACTGTTACAAGCCCAGAGTTCTTGCAATTAAAAAAAAATTAAGGACACTAGAGCCTGGAACTTTACTCATTTTTTTTTTCTTTTTCTATTACTAGAAATAATGGATGACTGTTCAACCAATTGCAATGGAAATGGAGAGTGTATCTCTGGCCATTGTCATTGTTTTCCAGGATTCCTTGGGCCCGACTGTGCAAGAGGTAATGTTGCTCTGTTACTCTAATTGTTTTAGGGAAATGCGTATCATTTGAGAACTCGGGATCAGTAGCAACAGGAGGAGGAGAAGTGGCAGTAGTAGTCACAGCAACAGCATCCAACCCCACCACCACCGCCACAACCAAAAGCTGAACACTTATCCTGCCAGACACTGTTCTAAACACTCTGTTATCTCTTCGGAGTCATACTTATGGCAGTAGCCGGGTGAGGTAGATCTCCTGTTTTCCCAGTTTATTGGGCAAAACAACAACCTCAAAGAGGTGAAACAGTCAGGGTGGCCTGACAGGTGGAATTTGTACCTAGGTCATCTGTAACTGCTTCTGCACACACCCATGTAAACCAGGAGGGACAGGCAGTCACCGAACCAGTAAGGAGCCTCAGAAAGTAAAAACTGGCAAGTCAAAAATTAAACTTAGCAAACTTTGCTGTTTCCTAGACTTGCCCATACTTTAATTCTTGAAAAGCTTTAGGTATATCACACTGTGTTTCCCCACAGGCTTACAGTTATTACTGTAGAGATGCTTTCTGCTCAGTTTCAGTATATTCTTATAGTTTTCAGTCTGCTAATGCTTTAATCTCAGGTTTCCCAGCCACTCGGTTTCCTTAGATTAAATTCTGCTCAGCTGAGAATTCTGTAGCACTTGCTGGCTTCCCAGAAGCATGATAGGTTTTGCAAATGTGGAGATTAGGAATAAAGATGATGGCTGGTATTAAAAATTGAATAAGCCAAAAGACGCAGGCCCTGCCCTCAAGGAGCCCATAGTTTTAATAGGGAGCCAATAATGGCAAAGCAAAGTATTCTAATAAAGGTCTGCACACAGTGTCATGGGAGTAGACATCTGTCCAGCGTAAATCTATTTAAATGTACAACTTTTAAAAGATAACACTTTATAATATGAATAACTCCCCTATTTATCAGTTTTTACATTTTTTGGGTTTCTCTTTCTAAAAGTGGCATACATCTGTTTGAGGAAGAAAAACCGTAAGAGAAAAAAAAAACCCAGCTTGAAATAATAATAATAATAATAATAGTTGCTTAAGAGTATGGTGGGATCAAAAGCAAATACTTGACATGATTTTTATATTCTTATCACTTATCCTTAACTCCACTCCCATAAGAAGAAAATTCCATTTGTAATCACAAACACGTGCCTATTTAATAAAAGCTAAGACAGAAATAATACAAATTTTTGCCTGAAATATTATACGAGAATCAATAGAGAATTGCCCCTTTGGAGATTTTAAAAGCTTTCTGAGATCACTACAAGTTCATTTACCAACCTTCAGATTCGTGCCCTGTGCTGTGTGGTGGGAATGGAGAATACGAGAAAGGACACTGCGTTTGCCGAAATGGCTGGAAGGGGCCAGAGTGCGACGTTCCAGAAGAGCAATGCATTGACCCAACATGCTTCGGTCATGGCACCTGCATCATGGGGGTCTGCATCTGTGTCCCAGGCTACAAAGGAGAAATATGCGAGGAAGGTCAGAGCCCCATTTTCATCTTTTGCTTCAGGCTTTTCTCTCACCAAACTGTCCAAGTGTCATTGTGTGTTTTTAGTAGAGATGCAAGTCATCTTTGCAAGCTGTAAACGTTCAATATGTCTTTAATACACGGAGCAGAGGGCCGGAGTCAGGGGAGTTCAGGTCTCTTCAGACAGTCTCTAATATCAACACGAGGCTGTGTCTGTGACACTTGCAGATCGGTAAGGAAAAATGGTACTTCCTCGTTTCTAACACTGTTTTATAACTTGAGAATTTCCATATTGATGATATTAGGTGCTAATTCATATACTTTCGTTATTACACAGTACATTAGGCTCCATCTTACTTTAAAGCACATGATGAAAATAATATATGCACATTTAGAACCATTTCGTTGAATGTTTTCTTTGGGAGCGATTTGTAATTACCATTATTATCACTGCTTTATATTATTTATTTTTACATACCTCATGCTGAAACTTGACCTCTGTGCCTAAGGAAGCCAACTTACCACTAATGAGTTTCAAAGCAGTGCCTTTATATTACAATTCACCCCAAAGGAACTTTTACGCACACACACACAAATGTAGCTTGAAATGGCAATAGTTTTCTCATTTAAAGAGACACATTGGAAAATAAGTTTACTAGTAATCAGACCTTTTTCATGCCACATTCCTCAAATAAGACTGATTTCAGAAATAATATTAAACCATTACCATGGGAGATGGTCTCATCACAACCGTTGTTCAGGAAGGAGGCTGCTGAAAATGCACTATAATTGCTTTTTAAAGATGGCTCATTAAGATTATTACACAGCATTCTAAAGGATTTAATCTCATTCTGCTCCAAGAGTTTAGCTTTCCACCTCCCGTTAGCAATAGTAGACTTTTGGTGTGAAGATTATATCTGTTCCAGTGAATGGGGTTGGGCCGAGGCAGGGCACCAGAGTACCTCTGGAAATTGTTTTTATGGTGATCCAACCACAATCTTTATATTTAAGTAGTAAAATCAGATGTTATGTGGACATATACATGGTCACCGAAACGTGGTATCTCTCACAACACCTACAGTTTGTCATGAAAATGTTTGACCTAATTTAGACCCTTCTAATTAAGATTTCGGAGCAACGGAAAAACAGCTTAGCTTATATTTCCCTTCCCTAGTGATTCCTTAGGGATCCCTTCCTTAGTGATTCCCTTAGGGATCACTAAGAAAATTTGTGGAATAACCAAGATAGCAAGGAAGAATGCTCACCATATTTAACAGTATGAACTTGTCAAATATAGTAGACAAGAATATTTAAGTCAGGCGTCACAGACTGGGAACACAGACAGGCTGAAGAACAGGCTGAACTGGGCTTATGGATGGATTTTGTTTGGCTGACACGGTGATGATGGTGGTAGTGTTTTTATTGTTGTTTTTAACGTGATCCACTTGCCAAAATTTAAAAATAGAGAAGTGTCCTATTAAAACCTCTCTTTTGGGTCTCTTGAACAACTGGAAAATCTGATACCCCTGGGCCCATGTTCCTACGTGGTGATGACTACCTGGAACAAAGAAGCAGCAGTTTCTGTTAAACTGGATACTTCTCCCAGTTCACTCCCAACACGCTGGCTTCTTCCATCCAGTTTGTCTCTGTCATGTAGGCTGCCTGCTGGCCCATTCAGCCATATGACTTGGTGCCTCTGATCTAAGTGACTTACCTACTCATTGAAGGTGGCCTTTTTTCTTTTTTTTAAAGATTTTTATTTATTTATTTGACAGAAAGAGAGATCCCAAGTAGGCAGAGAGGCAGGCAGAGAGAGCAGGGGGAAGCAGGCTCCCTGCTGAGCAGAGAGCCCGATGCGGGGCTCGATCCCAGGACCCTGAGATCATGACCTGAGCGGAAGGCAGAGGCTTTAACCCACTGAGCCACCCAGGCGCCCTGAAGGTGGCCTTTTAATAAAATAAATTGTACTAAATTAAATCTCATTTTGTTTGTTAAATTTGTTGTGGTTTAATATAACAAAATGGCCTCCTTCTAAAACAATATTCTGTACTTTTAGACTTTCCCTTTCACTCCAAATAATGAACGAAATTAAATTAGATGTACCTGTTAGTATTTATTTGCTGATTAGCTCAGGTAGTAAAACATTGTACTAATGACCTTGAGATTTGGGGTTAATTGTAATGGCAATAGCACTAATTACAATAATGCTTAGTTAGGCTTACACTGTTCCATGACTCTAGGCCACACCCAAGATCAGAAGGTCTTGCGAATGAAGGCAAGTTTTTATCAGTCTGTTTCCATTGCTGAAAAAGTAATTCAAAACATACATCCTCATTATGGGGAATTATTTTAGTCTAACCTTATTTGTATTGGGAGAGTAGAAAATCAGAAATCAACCTTGTCGTTTCCCATGGAATGGTCACTCAGTTGAAAGCACAAAAGAATTTTCCCCAAGAGTTTATACCTTTGTTAGAATGTGTCTAAAAATTTCCAAACTCACAGAATCAGAGACAAATAGAATTGTGTCTGTGATATTCTAAAACACGGAAAACTTTGTCACAGCATCCTGATGGAAGGAAATGGCATGAAAAAAAAAACTTTAATAATTTTTAAAATTAGGTTTACAAATGTTGCATTTTCAGTGCTTCCAAGAAAGTAAAGATTATAAATTCATTATATTGTATGTTTTCACACAACAGCAGTCAGCTCACTTAACATCTAATAATCTAAGCTTAAAAAAAGATATGTATGTTTTAATATTTTATATATTTATATATTTTTATATTTGTAAACAGATTTTATATGTAGTATATTTGTATATTTTATATATTTACTTATTTTATATTCTCTGTATAATTATTATGTATATCTTCTCTAGTCACATCAAGTGAAAACCATTTCTCAGAGCTATGATTCCAATTTCAAAAATGACAAGGAAGGACTCCCCAAAAATTCTTGGATTTTTTTGCAAAGCTGAGGAATCCCTATCAAAGGCCCACACTAGTACACCCACCCATATGTGTGGGAGTACTACACACTGCTCAGAGTTTTGTACAACAAACATATGGTTTCCTTTGTCTTCTGATTTTAGGATTCAACCTTTATGATACCCTCCCATATTTTTAAGTGTTAATAGTCTTCTGGTTTGAATCCAGCCTTTGCATGAGACATTTTATTACCTAATTAAGACAGTATTAATGACATAGTATGAAATCAGTGTGTGTATCTCAGTGTCTCTATCCTAAGGTATATAGGCCACACCTGTTCACTTTTAACCTTTTTCCTCCTTTTTGGCACCTTCAGAGGACTGCTTAGACCCGATGTGTTCCAGCCATGGCATCTGTGTGAAAGGAGAATGTCACTGTTCTACTGGTTGGGGAGGAGTCAACTGTGAAACCCCACTTCCTATATGTCAAGAGCAGTGCTCAGGACATGGGACTTTTCTTCTGGACACTGGAGTGTGCAGCTGTGATCCCAAGTGGACAGGACCTGACTGCTCAACAGGTACATTGGAGTTACCTCTTTCTCCTCCCTCCTCCACTCCCAAATTCTCACTGGTCTTTGCCTTACAGTGGTACTTCTCAAAGTCTGATCAGTATGCCTTCATGGGTCATATGGGAGTATTTCCTAGGCTGTATTTCACTGAGTTTTCATAAGCAACATACTGCTGGACTTGTAATTATATCTTGCTGTCAGTTGCCGTCAGTCTGGATTTGAACCTCCATCCTCATTCTGAGTTCTGGAGTCATTTCATCCTCTCCCATGTCTCTCGCTCTCAATTCTCTACAGGTTATTTCAAATCAGTATCCCTCCCAAACTCAAATGATCCTTCATTTCCAGTCATCTGCTGAGTATTTCTGCTGGGTGTTCCATCACTTAAAAATGGAATATAACTCAGGAACTGTATTTATACCTTGCCATATTGCCACCCAATTACTATTCCCAAAACTTGGCTTTCCTTTTCATATCCCCTACTTTAAAATCAGCAATAGATCTCCACTGTCTAGAGATAAACTTCAAATATCGTTGCCTGATATCAAAAGCCCACCAAAGACTATTCCAAATCGCTGTCTCCAAGCTATTCTACTTCTGCTTCCTGCATAAATCCCTCTTGCGAAAGGACTCTTATATGCTCTGCTCACTCCCAGTATATCACACGTTCACACTTTTCTCTTTGCTGTTTCCTCAGCATGGAATGCTGGTACCTTTCCACCTATGAAAATCCAACCCATCCACCAAGACCAACTACAGTTTTAGGTATTCTACAAATGTGCATTCCTAAGGTCTGAACTATAGCCCAAATATACAAAATCTCTCCTGATCACATCAAGAGGATCCTCTAAAATCCTACTGTACTCATTGCTAGAGAATAAAATTGGCTTTGTGATGTAGCTATTTGTGTACATGATTTGTTTTTCCACCACCTAAACTGAAAATAATAGGTCATTCTTTATACTTGTTTTCCTTATCCTCAGGCCATGTGCTTATTAAATAAGTAGAATTAATAAATAATAACTCCTGTGGAACCTCTGCCTATGAATTTTGTCAAAGATATAAAATGCCATGTGCTAAACAAGAAAGATTAGAAGCTCTGTGAGACTTCTTGTACCACTGAATTCGTTTATGAACCAAAAAGTCAATAGTCTTATGCTGTAAAGAAACAGGAAAGTCCCTCTGTTAAGAGCATTAATTCTAACATACTTTACAAAATTTTGTTACCTCACATAGAAATAATATGGGAGAGAGGATTGCATTTTACAGTTTCAGAAATGGATAAAATGATAGACAATGTAATAATAACTAAAAGGCAGGCTTTAAAAATTATTCATTTATTTACTGAGCAGACGTATGTGTGCCTGCTGTGTATTTGGCCTGGTGCTTGGTGCTGGGGCTCTAGTGGCGAACAAGGTGGATGTGGCTCTTGCACAAGAGAAGCTTAAAGTCTAGTGGAAGAGACACATAGAATAAGCTAGAAGATGGTTAGAGAAAGAAGGTGCCTAGGTATTGTGGCTCTAACCTGATTACTGATTTATTTGCTAAATGTTATTGAACCCCTTCTAGCCTTTCATATGTCAGACATAGTATGTCTAGAGCTTCAAGTTTAAAACAAGAATGTTAACATTTGTATTATTACTAAAGCACACACATAATTGCTATGTGATAGGCACTATTCTAAGTGTTGTATTTTTTTAATCTTCATAACAGCCCTGTGAGGTAAGTGCTATCATTGTGCCCACTTTACAAAGAAGAAAGTTGAGACACAGAGAGGTTAAATAACTGGTCCAAAGTCAACCACATAGTAGTTATCAGAGCCTAAACTTAGAATAAACTAAGTTATTCTGGCTTCATATTCCATACATTTAACCACTGCACTGTATTGTACTGTACTCTCCTCTCCCCTAGGAGCCCTAATTCACCTAATTCACTATATAAAAAGTCTTATCATTGGACTATGTGCAGTGTCAGGTGTGGCAGAGCACCAAGAGGGAGCTGTGGGGGTATTTCTGTGAGAAGAGACCCTGTAATCAGGCAAGACTTTGAAGAAGTCAACACTTGAATCAACATTAGAAAGATGATTACATGTCTATCATGTAGATGAGAGGGGCAAGAAAATTCCAGGCAGAAGGAGTAACTTAAAGAAATAGAGATGTGAATTCAAAGGACACAATTGAGGATTTGCAAGTCATTGGGTAGAGCTGCAGCCTAGGAGTCCAGAGGAGACATGGGCAGGAGCTAGAACACGGGGAATTTTATTTGCACACCATGCTAAGGGAATTGCGTTTCCCCTCGACACAATAAGAAGCCACTAAGTGGCTTATAATAAGCTGCATGTTGGAGAGACCACTCTGACAGCAACTGAGAGGACCAATTAGAGATGCATGATGTGGGGACGTAAGGGACAAGTGCAATGTGATTATTCGAGTAGCCCAGGAGTGGAGTGCTGGGGAGGGCCTGGGCTAAAACTGCAGCTGTGACAATAGTGAGGCTGAGACAGACCAGAAAGGAGTTACCATGGCAGACGACGGACAGAGAGGAGCCAAGGATAACTATCCTGGGTGGCCAGGTAGAAGGAGCACCATCGGCTGAGCCAAAAAAGCCCAGACAGAAAATCAGGTGTGGGCAGAGAGACAGGACGTGGTAAGGTCAGCTGTGGATGTGCTGAGTTAGAGATGTCTGCAGAAGATCTAGGTGGAGATGTCCAGTGAGGGATGGGTAGTCAAGAATGGAACTAATGGGAGAATCCTGTACTGGACACACATATTTGGGCTATAGTTCAGACCTTAGAAATGCACATTATTGTTCAAGATGATGTAGAAAATGAGAATGAAGAAAGTCAAGACCCTAAAGAACACCAATGTGTAACTATTTTTACCATAAGAAGGTTCTTAACATTTAGTCAAAAACTGGCCTCTTTATATATGACTTAGTAAACATTTATTGATTGAGTAGTGATTCTGTGTCATACAATTTCTCCCTAAGGTCACTTACATCCGTATGTGTCCTTCCTGATGTCTCAGAATTGAGCAAAACCTTTGGCAATATACCAGTCACCAGTTGTACAAATGCAAATATCAATGTACAAAAATAGGTACAAAAATACAATGAATCGACATGAAATTCACTGTGCTGAGCTTTTCTTTCCCCAGTCCACCCCTTCCACTTCATACACAAAGACAAGCACCAATCCTATCAGCAGAAATCTCTCAGAAGGGGAAGAAAGGGCTAATTATGAACATGCCTCTACACTTACTCCTCTCCCCTTCAGGATGAATTACCCTAAACACTACCTCACTCCTCCCTTACCTCAACTCACCCTTTCCCACCCAAACAAATCAAATGATGAGGAAAAGTGATAGTCCCAGAGAAGATTAGGTGTGGAAGAAAGTGTAGAGATATCTGCTTCAGTGTTTCATAGATGTAGTGGTTTCTAGTCCCTCTGCCTCAGCATTACTAGAGATTCTAATACTTGGAGGCACAGAGACATTAAATGGTTTACCCATAGGTGAAAGCCACTGCAGTGGTCTAACCTCCTCACTTACTTATTCATTTGCCAGACACTTACTGAGCCCCTGTTCTGTCCCTGTCAGCATATGAGGTGATGAAACATATCCATAGCTGAGGAGACAATTGTGAACAAAGATTTTAAATGTCTTTCACTAAGTGCTCTAAAAGAGAGAGAGAAGCAATGTGCAAGGTGTATTTCGCATTACCTGAAGGTCTAGGAAGTGGTCACAAAAGACTTAACAGATCATGAAGGGGTCTGTTATACCACACCTAAGAGTTTGGACTTGAGTCTGAGGACAATGGGAAAGCCATTGAAGGGGTCTAAAGAGGTTAATATCATGACCATGTTTGTATTTTGTTTTATTTTTTTCAAGATTTTCTTTATTTATTTGAGGGGGACAAAAAAAAGAGCATGAGTTGGGGGGAAGCAAAGGGAGACAGAGAACAGACTCCCACTGAACAGGGAGCCCAACACGGGGCTCAGTCTCAGGAGCCCAAGATCATGACCCGAGCCGAAGGCAGATGCTTCACCAACTGAGCCACCCAAGTGCCCCAACTGTGTTTGTATTTTAAAATGATCACTCTGAGGGGTGCCTGGGTGGCTCAGTTGGTTAAGCGACTGCCTTCAGCTCGGGTCATGATCCCGGAGTCCCAGCATCGAGTCCCACATCGGGCTCCCAGCTCCACGGGGAGTCTGCTTCTCCCTCTGACCTTCTCCCCTCTCATGTTGTCTTGCATTCTCTCTCTCTCTCTCTAAATAAATAAATAGGTTAAAAATGAATAAATGAGTGAATGAATAAATATATATATATTTGTATGTATATACATACATATACATATATATATATTTCATATATATATATATAAAATGATCACTCTGAAAGTAGTTTGGAGAATATAGTGAAAAGTGATGAAAACTTGATATAAGGGAATTTAAGCGCAGATGGAGGCAAAAGGATCAATATGAGAGAAACTAGGAAACAGGACTTGGTTACTGGAAATGTGTAAGGGGAGGTAGAATTTTCACTAACTCTGTGATGTCTACAGTGGGAGACTGGATGATTGGTGACACTGCTAACAGAGAAGTGAATTATTTATCTATGAAACAAGTTTTCATTGAGCACCTACTATATAACATGAACTAGGATCTTGGGACCCATCAGTGAGGAGAACAAAGATTCCTGTGCTGCTGGGGCTTGCAGTCTGGCAGGGTGAGACAAGCAGTAAACAATGAACAGTGGAGGCGCCCGGCTGGCTCAGTCAGAAGAGCATGTGACTCTTGATCTCAAGGTTGTGAGTTCGAACCCCATGTGGGGTGGAGAGATTACTTAAATAAACAAGACTAGGAAAAAAAAAACCCAACAATTAACATGTTTCAGGTTTTTAAAATGTGAGGAACCTGAGGGCCAGAGAGGTTAAATAACTCATCCAAGACCAATGGCCTGGCTAGTTGCAAACCTGCAGATAGAAACGGGTTCTGCTGATTTTATTCCATGCTTGGCCTTCTTTTCAGCCTTCCATCCTCACCCCTGCCAAAGGAAGAAGGAAGAGTTAGATAGGAGCTGGGACTCCAGTGAATAGATGAGCTTACAGAAAAGGGAAAGTTCAAGGAGATGAAGGGCGTCAAATATCAAGTGCACAAATGATACATTTTTGTCCAGAGATCCTGGATGAAAGCCACATTCATCCATTCTGGACCCAATAGAAAAAGAACACTTAGAAGAATCTGTTGCTCAAAGAAGCAAAAGGGTGGATAGGTATGACCCAAAACTCAGCAGCCTCTCAGGCAAAAAGCCTTCCTAATAAAACTACCAAATTGAAAAATAGGGTAAGGAAATGCCTTCCAAATCTCTAGTGCCACAGTAGGAATAGTCCTTCTGTGATTTTTAAGCTCCATAAAGGTTGTTCCCACAGAGCATATTTAACCATCAAGATGATCTCACTGTGCAGACTTTTAATTGAGTGTGCTCAGTACAGGAAGCAATTTAACATCTGATTCTTATAATGGATCATGTCATTTCAAAGGTGGATATGCTCTTTGCCATTGATCATTTTCTTCCTCTAAGCACATGAAGCTTAGCTGTTAGCATGTTAACTGGGCTGCTCTGATACCAAGAGGACTGCAGTGAGTGGTTTACTGATGATTTTCGGTCTGTTTGCAGGTACTTTGAGTATTAGCAGCACTGAACTGATACTTGATACAGGTTTCTCTCACCTGAGGGTCTCATGGTACTTCACAAAGGTTAACTCATTAGTCTTTTTAAAAAAAAAAACCTCAAGAGGAATACAATTGAAGCTTGTTATAACATGGTTGAGATTTGGATATACCATAGGTCAAATCATGTTCCCTTATAACAGAACTCCTTGCCATGAAATCTCAGTAATACATTTAACCTATGCTAAGGATATTGGCCCTAACCTCTACTATTGTCATCTTAAAATGCATCTACTATATTTCTTTCATAAAATCTGGCTTCTCCTGGTCACATAGTCTTTGAGGGGGAACATAAAAGCAGAGTTCAGAGCTTTGTAGTCCTCTCTCCTTGATGAAACTTCCTCTGAGCCACTCCGTCTATTGTTACTCGTAGATAACTGGTGGTGAAATTCATAGAAGGTAAGCATTCACGGAGAGAGGACAACTCTTGCTCCTCTCTACTGTGATCCTCTCCCATTATACTGTATCTTGGAAGTCGATTAATCAGATAAAGTGAGATGGAACATTCAGCCCTGAGATATTTCTGAACATTCTGTTTGCTATACCGCAGAAACTATATGAGGTGCTATCATTGTGTACCCCATCTAAGCAGGGTCAGTTCCTGAAGACCCCATGAGGCTTTGTTGTAAGGATATTTGTTTTCAGGCTAGCCTATGACATGTAGCCATCTTGTCCATCAGAGAGATGACAGTATATGTGTGTGTGTGTATGTATAGTCACAGCACAATGACCTTGAATGACTCACTTAACTTCTTGGAGTCTCAGCTGCCTCATTTGTGAAATGGTAGATTAGCCAAATGGCCCTTTAGGCCCCTTCCAACACTGAGATCTATGATTCTCGATCTTGTATATTGAGCTTTTGACACTGATTATGAATGGTTCATGGATACAGTCCATAAACTCTCTTAACTCCATATTGTTTATGGTGAGAAAATATTAATTGTAAATAGTTTTATTTTCATTATAAAGACATCCACGCTTTGATATATAGACCACGTTGCTTGAGAATTTACCTCTATAGAGGTACGCGTACACAAACACACACGTGTGTGTGGATATATATCTTCATTATAACAATATCTCATTATGTTTTTAAGTGTTCCCTAATGGATGGTGATATGCATCTACTAATAAAACAGATAATTAGAGGAGGAAGTTATAAGAGGCTCATATAATTATTTTTGCCAGGGAAACTTTCCTTGATTATACAAGTACTGTATGTGTTAAAAAACATTATTAGTTTTCACCTTTATTGAAAGTGCCAATAATCAAAAGATTTTCATCTGACTGTACATATCTACCACATGCAATGTATCACTTTCCTGTAATTTCTAGGTATTGATCAGACCATTTGAAATGATTAGTGTGTACACTGTATTTTTCCTACAGACATTACAGGAACAGCAGGGTCATAAATGCCATTTGATAAAGAAGCTTTGTTCAAAATGTAATGCACACGCTATGGGCACAACTATGTAGCCATTCATCATGCCAGTGAAGAGAAAAATCTACTCATATATAAAATAACCAGAATTTAGCATCGTCCATAGAGAACAGATAATTAATGTAACCAAAGCCTAGCATTGCAGGTCCAACAACCTATTTGGTTTTGGACACACACCTGAGTTTCTTAGGAACAGTACCTGAGCTCTGAGAAGAAATGTTTCTGTTAGTTAGCAAACAATGTTAGCATATCACAATGCTACAAATTCCCTATGCTTAAAGAAAAGCTCGAATATAGACAGCTAGCCACTGAAACATGATAGGAGGTTTTATAATGCTTTTTAGCCTACAAGGACAAAAAGCTTGTGACTAATCCCTATATAGGCTTCATTAACTTGCTATTCAAAGTATGACAATCTCTGATCAGATTTATTTTAAAGTAAATCTTTTTCTATTCAGTAAAATAAAGAATAAACCTTCAGGTAGCTCTGATTTGATTGATTTAATCAAAAAAGAACCCTGCTTGATACAGTGGCTACAGCATTAACACTACAGTGAGGTCAAAACATTAACTCTAGATTATTGAATCAGTAAGTGAAGTTCATTGGTGGCACTAGAAATACAACCCAAAACCATCCTTAAGAGAATTACAAGTCAAATTAAGTGTGTAAGACTAAATCCATAGATATATCTCTGGGAGAGGTATGAAGTAGAAAAAAATCACGCTATTATCATGATTTCTTAGCAACACGTCCCGCTCAGACATAGTCACCCCCTAAGCCTTTTTTTTGTCTCAAGTGAAAATAGAAATTGAGCCCCAAAATATTCTCCTATTCAAAAATCCCTTATCTTTATAAAAAAGAATTCATTTAATGACCATTAGATTGTGTGTGTGTGTGTGTGCATATATATATGTATATATATATATATATATGCATATATAGTCAGGTGATTCAAAGCACATCAAATATCAAATTTTTTCAAAATGTATCTTTTACATTTTGTTCTGAGACAATGAAAACCCTACCTGTAATGCCAGCATTAGCAGGCAACAATGCAAAATCCAGTGGAACTTTTGACAGTTTGACAAGTTTGAACGGAGAGGTAAATTTGCAACTACCTCTCTGTAAATCTGAGCTAACTACCGACTGTTCTAGGACATTGAAGCTTTAAAACTGTTTTTCAAACCAGAGACATATATTTAAATAAGGTGGGCAATTGCGAGGCAAGAAAATGTAAGTGCACATGAGTGTGAAGAAGTGTGCTTATTTACATGGTTCAAGTGCAGTCACTAATAAGGAATGCATTTGTACACATCGAGAGCAGCATCTAAATTTCGTGTTTCACTTGAAATACCTTCCTCTCATTTACTCAACTCTTATTCTGAATCCTGGGTTCGTTTGCTAGTGGGCATTTTTCTCAGTTGTTGTTTATCTACATGAAGTGAACTCGGACCCAGCAAAGGGTCTATCTAAAAGGTGTATTTGGCGCTGTACGTAGGATCCTTTAGGGAGCTGGATGCCCCAGGCACAGGAGTGACCTGCTGCCTGGCAGTCCTCTGCCAGGGCACAAAGAGGTGGAAAAATGTTTTAAGTGGAGACGGCTGTGAGAGGTTAAAAGAAGCCAGAATGCAGTTGTGTCTAACACTTCCACTGAGTTTTTCATTTCAGTGATTACTTTTTATTCCTAAAATTTTAACTTAGTTTTTTTTTCAAATATTCCTCATTGATTTTTTTTTTATTCCTCATTGACTTTGGATAATTTTTTCCTCCTTAATCCTGTTTCTGGTTACTCCCTTTAAACATATGAAACAGAGTTATTTAATATGCTGAGAAGTGTAGCATGTCAAATCTTTGTGGGTCTGGGTCTATGGTTTGTTGTTTCTACCAACTCTTGCATGTGATGGCTTACATTCTCTTTTCTGTTATTTTTTCTCGTGAGTTTGAATATGTTGAAATTCTCTCTCAGGCCCATGTGAAGCCAGTATTCCTCTGGGGAAGATTTACGTTTGTTTCTGCCAGGAACCCATTTCCTACAGATCAGGGTAAACTTTAAATTAAAAATCTCAGGTCACAATTTTTTTTTGACCATATAGATAATATAAACTCAGGCCCCATGCCCTCCTGAAACTTGCCTAGTGGCCGTGAAATCTAGGAGGAAGCTAGTTACTTAGTATCTTCAGACCTAAGCCTGAGACAGATCATTTTCTTCTAGTCTGTCTTTGCAAGGCACATTGTCTTCTAAATGGGTTTCAAATATGGATCTCCAGTCTCACATCAGCCCAAAGTTGAGCTTATACAACAGATGCTTCTGGTGTCCTGAAGAGCTCTGACTCTCAGTGTAATCTCAGGCAGATCAGCCACGCTGGGTCTCAATTTACACATCTGCAAAATGTGTTTTTCAGCTAAGTGCCCATTTAAAATCTCTTTTTTAGTAATTTCCATTTTTTTACTCTAAGTGGAGAAAAAGATTTCAGTTCCAATTAAATCAAGAATTCTTTCTACTAAAGTATGGGTAAACACATTGGAATCCAACAAATTTAACAAGAGTTCATTCCATGCTAGTGAAATGGTTCAGTTAATGTGCATTAGAAGAACATTCTGAGAAGTATTGTTCAAAATATATTTCTGAAACCGTGGCAGTCAAATTAACAGTGGGGTCAAGAATAAACAGTTTCAGCAATCAAAGAGAGCTTCCCACACTGCTCTGCTAGGTCCATTTATTTTTTAAATTTTATTCTGCATGTCGAGCGTCAAGCGTTCAAAGTACTCTAAATACCACTGCCTACTTTCTTTTCCAGCACACTCCCTCTTGCTCATTTCCTTGTTGACAGACTTCCTGTCATCATCATGGAATGTTTTTACTAGATCAGATCTTAGAGAACACCTAGTTCTGCCCCCTACTTTTATAGGAGAGAAAACTGAGGTCCAGAAAGGTCGAATAACTTGTGCTGGGTCATGCAGCTAATTAGGCCCATAGTTAAAATGAGAGACAAGTCTTGGGATTTCTGGTTGAGACCTTTTGTTCAATATACCACTCAGAGAAGCTTGCTCAGATTCAGATATTACCTCGCCATTGTCAGCACTGGCACTGAATATCTAGAAAATTGGCCATGAGCCTATACAGGGCAGCCTCCCAGCGCCTCTTCTTTGACTGTCAAAATTATGAAAATTGTCAGAGATTCAGGACAGAAAAAATTCAGACAGAAATGTACTCATATCCCAGCTCAGCTTCTAAGTTACTGCGAGATCTCAAGTAAGTTACTTGGCTTTTCTGAGCTTCTCCTGTAAAATGGGGAAATAATTCTCACTCTGTAGGGTAGTTGGAAGGGTTAAATGAGATAATATATGTGAAACACCTAGCATAATGCTTCTCCCATCATAGACATGAAATTATAATAATAAATGGTAGCTATTATTGTCATTATATTTCAATTCTCATTGTAAAGACACATTTCAAAGACAAATCTTTTGTAAGTAGAAGATAAATTAGTAGCTGTCTCAAAGAAATTCATTTTCAGGTACTGTAAAGCTGAATTAGTTTAAAAGAGTATTAAAATTCTCTCTACTCCAAAGTCATTGCGTGCTTTTGTTCCTACCTAAATGGTGTTGTTTCCTGTGTTTGTAGGATAGATGTTTTACTGAAAAGTTGGCTAAAAAGTAGTTGTTCTGTCTTTTCACTCCCTTTCCTTTAAGCTCTACTATTCATTATAAAATCACAGTCAAAGAAAATTTATATTCCTGGTATGTCAGATAAGATTAGAGTTCAGCGACAAGAAATACCTCCC
The DNA here is from genome assembly GCA_028646535.1 of Procyon lotor. NCBI lineage: Eukaryota > Metazoa > Chordata > Mammalia > Carnivora > Procyonidae > Procyon > Procyon lotor. Next base: position 21,738,882 of record CM053612.1, read on the forward strand.
TCAAGCAAAAAAAAAAAAGTGGCTTAAACAAGATATAAGTGTGATTTTCTCTCACACAAAAGAAACCTGGAGGTAAGCAGTCCAAAGCTTGTGTGATGACTCCTGAAAGAAAGCTGCTTTTCACTCACACCTCTCCTATCCCTGGGATGGACCCTTATTCTCATAGTATGCAATGGCAGCCAGTTTCCCAGTTACATCTTTGTTCCAGGCACTAGAACATGGACTAGGGACAGGGGAGAGACCTTGTCCCTTCTCTCTCTTTTTTTTTTTTTTAACATTTTATTTATTTATTTGAGAGAGAAACAGAGCAAGAGCGGGGCAGGAAGGGCAAAGGGAGAGGGAAAAGCAGACTCCCTGCTGAGCGTGGGCCTCCATGTGGGGCTCAATCTCAGGACCCTGAGATCATGGCCTGAGCTGAAGTCAGAAGCTTAACTGACTGAGCCATCCAGGTGTCCCTGCCCCGCTCTTTAAAGGAGACTTTGTTGAAGTCTCTTCTGCTGGAAACATTCATTTGTATCTCATTGACCAATAACTAAGCCACATGACTATACCTGTATGCAAAGGAAGCTGAGAAATGTGATCTTTATTTAAGGGAGCTATGTGTGCAAGTAAATAGCATCAAATCTCACTGTGGTTTTCTAGCTGCGGACCAACATAACAGGGCAACATGAGCAGTTCTGTGAATCACTGAGTCCCCAACAGAAAGACAATGCATAGCTCAACAGAAATAAAACTTTTCTTTGTATTAAGAGCAGTGAAACACTTCACCTATGCATCTTCTTCAAGATTTGGTATGGAAATGAATTAAAATATCTCAGTTTTTTTTTAATGAAAGATAAACATTTGTCTATAATTTCCTTTATTCAAATTTGAGGTTTGTGTCAAAGGAAAGGAAGGGTGAATGGGGGGAAATCCTCATTAGTTTTTATATTTCGTGTCGAGGACACTTGTGTGGCTCAGTTGTTTAAACATCTGCCTTTGGCTCAGGTCATGATCCCAAGGTCCTGGGACTGAGTCCTACATCAGGCTTCCTGCTTAGTGGGGAGTCTGCTTCTCCCTCTACCCTCCGCCTATCTCTCAAATAAATAAATAACAAATAAAATTTTCATATTTACTTCATGTCGATATGATAATACTTTGGATATATTGGGTTAAATAAATATAAAAATTACTATTTATTTAAAAGAATTTCACCTGTATTTTTAAACATTTTAGTGTAGCTCCTAAAAAATGTCAAACTTTTCATGTGACTTTCACTGGAGGCTCACATTCTATTTCTACTGGACAGCACTGCTCTAGCATATGGCAGTATTAACTTTAGCCTACAAAATATAACCAAATCCTATTCAGATACCAAGGCACCTGAACAAGTAAACTTATAGTATAGGATTGTTGGCAAAGTTAGTTATATAGAGAGGTCTACCAAAAATGGTGATTTTGATTTTAGTATAATTGACCAAGAATCCTTCTTGTCAATAATAAGACAGCAATGATAACCATTATTAAACCCACCTCTAATGTATGACAATAAAACTATAATAAGGAAGCATAAAAGAATGCTTATATCTCTATTTCCTAAGACAGAAGAAGCACTAATTCATTAATAGAGTTCTACAAAATACAATAAAGAATACAAATGTGGGACAATAGTAGAATAATTAAATGCCTAATGATAACCTACTTCTTGTGTAGAATGCGAGCCTGTGAAACCCAGGCTTTTAATCTCTCAAGAAGGAAACCAGCATATCTTTCAGATAAAATATCTAATGAAGTAGTAGGTTTATAACTTAGATGGAGTAAAGAGGTTTTATATAATTAAATGAGTTAGGACACTCTGGGTCCAGTCAGAAGACCTACGGAGATAATAAACAAACTGGCAAAGATAAGAGCTTGTCGTTCAGAGTGGTCTTGGATGGCTCTTAGGCCATGAAATCTTCCTCAGATGTTTTATTTAGCTTGATTGTTTACAAAATCATGTGTTCTATATAAAGGAGAATTACTAGGATGGAGTCAGGTTCCTCAGGGTCACCAAGTTATCAGTTGGCATCTGAGCTGCCATGACCTCGTTGTCCATATTTGTACCTTGCGTAACTGCCACAGAGCCTGGCCTCTTTATGGGGTGGAACAACCCAACTCAGATCTTTCTACAAGGTCATATAAAATCTGAGTTTTTACTTAACAATAAGCTTTTCATAAACAGACCTTGACTTTGATAGAAATCTAAATCACTTCTTTTTTATTTATGAAGGTCACTGCATTAACTTGGCCAGAGTTATTTGTTTTTCTCTAACATTCTTGTCAAACCAGATACTAGGACAGTAGAGACATACAGACTATCCATTTTAATTATCATCAATCCATTCATAATAAGAGCTGTCCTTCACTTGAGGCACATGAGGGCGGGGTTGAAATGGTCCTTGGGAATCAGTGGACCGATAGATTATGAAAGCCTCTCTCAGTCCACCTCAGCCCTCTCTGCCTCCTTATGTTGTTAGTCCACAGCCTAATGCAAACAACCTCCTGAACAGCCATACCAAGGGTTAAAATAGTGAAGAAATAATTAATTTCTTACTTTTTCACGATACCCACCTTAAGCATCAGAGAAAAGAGAAGCTAATCCTAGTCATGAATCCTATACAGCAAATAAAATCTATAACGTTGGCCTCCAGGCTAGATACAAAGTTTCTTGTAGATTTATCCCACATCTTACCTTTCAGTACCAGCAAGTTTGGTGCATAAATACATTTTTTATGTGTGAGGAAATTTCCTTTTGGGTTAATACATCTCTCTCTAAAAATATATCTCTCTCTAAAAGATTAGTTCATGGCCAAGCAACCCACATAGTCCCTGAAGACTTCTGGTAGAAAGCAATAGAATCCACCACCATCCTAGAATTCAGCTCCTGAAATACGATTTAACTCTACCATAAGGAGTAGAGAATGGATAAAAGTTTAAAGATGATTTTAAAAGGACCATGTATCTAGGTGAACTGTGTGCACCTTGACAGGAGATATACAAGGGTAAAGGCAAGTTATTTCCAGATGGCCAAAGAACTGAATCAAAGAGAGGATAGTTGTCCAGTTATATAAATCAGATATTCACTAACGTTTCACCTTACCTCTGCCAAATTTCACAGTTAATTGTTTCTTAGCTTAAGTGGAGAGAAAAAGAGGCAAACTCTCAGATATGGGAAGATACCTGTGTTAAAAAGAGGTCTCATGAAATGCTAAAAACCAACCCACAAAGGCAATGCAACAATAGGTCCTCTATCTATGCAATTCCAGCCTGGGATGTTCCAGGAAAATTTTAGTCATCAAAGAACCCATTGGTGACTCTATGGAATCTATTTCATACAAATAAATACACCCGATGTAATTAAATAGTGTATCATCTGCTGAAGTTTCTACTACCATTGAACTAGCTCACCCTAATCTGGCAGACAAGGCCTCTGGCTGCAGTTTGCAAACCCCTATTTCTAAGAATGTATTAGGCATCCCTTTTCTGGCCCAGATAACCTGTACCATGGTGGAACTAATTGGTGATTATAATGATGAGTATGGTAATGATGATGTTACATTTATTGAGCTCTTACTATATACCTGCTTTACACATATTATCCATTTAATCATTATGACAAGTCAGTACTTCCAAAATATTTTCTATACAGCTGTTTTCTATTATAGACCCCCCCAAAAAAAAACAAAAAACAAAAAAAACCTCTGTAATGAAAAAAATAAAAGGAGAAATACTACAGCTCCCACTTGGAAATTCACAAAGTACATTCTCATATTATATATTACAGATTCTAAAAATCTAAAAATTCCCTGCATAAGGAAAGCTGTCTATAAGAGCTTCCCCCAAAATTTTGATCAGGAAACCCAGGTTTTGCTTAATATTTCTTCATATCCTGTGGAGCTAACAGTGTTCTTTGGAACATACTTTGGGAAAAGTTGCTATAAAATGCTATTGCCATTTTATAGATAAGGAAATGAAAACAGAGAAATTCAGCAGGTCCATGTATTCCCAAAGCCCATACTCACCTTGAACTATAATGACTCAGATAAGCACTATCATGGTATTTTCTGCCTATTATGTTCAAGGTGCTTTATGTGTATTGTCTCTCACCCTTGTAACAATCTTGCAGTAAAAGCACTGTGATCCCCATATTACAAATGAAGATACCGAGGCTCAGTTAGATCCAATTACTTACCCAAACCTTGCCAAACAAAGAAGCTTATCCAGGATTGTTAGCAGGGATGTAGAGTTGGCTGGTTCTGGTCATGTAGTCTTTTTTTTTTCTTTTTAAAGATTTTATTTATTTATTTGACAGAGAGAGAGAAATCACAAGGAGGCAGAGAGGCAGGCGGTGACGGGGGGCGGGGAGGGGGACAGGGGGAAGCAGGCTCCCCGCTGAGCAGAGAGCCGGATGCAGGGCTCTATCCCAAGACCCTGAGATCATGACCTGAGCTGAAGGCAGAGGCTTTAACCCACTGAGCCACCCAGGCACCCCTCGGTCATGTAGTCTTAAGCACATTACCTAACTTCTTGAAACTTCAATGTCCACATCTGTAAAATGGGTATAATACCTCTGGCATACAACAGTTATTCAGCAAACCGTATTACACAGTCAGTAATAAGTTTAACCAAGCCAATATACTGTAAAATAAAATAGTGAGGCTTAACATTAGAAGTATAGTTCACGAATTTATTCATTGCTTCGAAGGTAGATAGGAAACTGGTATCAGTCAAGTTTTTAGGCATCATTAGAGAGGGCAATTGAGGGCTAGAAAACACCAGGCAGCCAAGTAAACACCATGCCGTGGGAGGAAGGATATAAATTCTGTAAAGGTCATACTTTTAGTTCAATCAAAAACGTTCAGCTCAGTTTAGAGAAAAGAACATTTTGGAGTCAGATAGATCTGAATGTGATGCCACCCTCCCCCCTAATTAAGCCACATGATCTTAAGCAACTCATTTAACGTCTCCGCACCACAACAGCCACCTGAAAAACTGGAATTAACACTGCCTTGCAAGGTTGCAGTGAAGATTAAACGAGATAATGCATGTAAAGATTCTAGCACTAGAACCTGGCATTCATTACATGGTAGCCTTGGCCCCTGGGGCTTTGACTTCTTTCTAGAGCAGCATGCTTTAACCAACAAAAGGGAAATGTATCAATGAATGGCACAGGCCAGAAATATGCCTGGTGCCCTCCACAACTTGAAGGGTGGTCTGGGTGGAAACTGATGTTAATTACAGTCTTTTAAATATTAATCCCAAAGTGTCCTTAATCGCTGCCGAGAGTGACATGTGTCACTGTGAATGAGGAATCCTGAGAGAATAAAGTAATCAAAAAAATTTAAAAAGCAATGGGGAAGGAAGATTTCCCAACTTTGGCAGCTGATTTACATCTATTAAACTGAAACAACCAGGTGCAAAATCCTTGGGCAAAATTTGAATATCGCTATTTTTTTCTTTGAAAATTTCAAGGAAGGTATCAATTGTGTGCATGTTTATGCAAATACCTTATAGATGTGTTATAGATATAGTTGGGGAGGGCATTTCCTCCATTCTATGCAGACGTCAGTGAAGTAATTCTGGAGTATGCTCTAATGACTGCCTAAATAAAAGTGCATGTAGCATTTACTCTCCAAGCATGCACTTAAACCAGAAAGTCACACACATGCACACCCACACAGTCAAACACAGTATCACATGCAAGGCACACAGGCGTACAAACACTCATATACCTACACAGTCATGCACATGTCTACACTCATACATATAAACAATCCTCACACATGCACACACATATACTCGGGTTCTCACACATTCACATAATCTCACATACACAAAGACACTATTGCACAGTCATGCATGCACTCGACCACATTTGCTGACTCATGCACACCTGCACACGTTCACATATTCACAAGCTGCTGTTCTTACACACATACACACTATGAGTTGGTATCCATTTATAAAGAATAACATCATTAGTTTGAATAAGAAGAAAATTATTCTCTAATAATATCCTACATGAAGCTTATTTTGTATGCCCATTGAACACTTAACATTTTATTTACTTAAGTTACATTCTGCATCAGAGACCGTAGAAAATTTTAAAGGCTATAAATTGTACTCAGGCATTTTTAAAAGTTAACTCTCTCTCATTCTGTCTCCAAATAGAGAACATCTTTAAAACTGAAGTGCTTTGGGGGAAAAAAAATGTAAAATTTTGTAATAGTTGTAAATTGGTATGTGCACTGTAGAGTAATTTAAAATCATTAGAATGATGCATTTTTTAAAGTAAGTGCCTCACAAGAAAATGAGTGAAGCAATATCGCAGTATATTAATGGAGCTTGAGATATCTTAAATTGATTTTGAAATTAAACATCAAAAACTGCAACTTGAAAAAAAATAATTAGGGTAAACCATTATATAGCAATCAAAAAGAAAAAAAAAAACCTCTTGAAATTTAGGAAATTGCAAATTAAGGGTGTCAGTCATCCTGATTTGGCAAGGGCAGGGATTGTCAATGAACAGAAAACATATGCCTACTGAAAATATTCTTGAAAACTGGACCGTACCCAGGGTTTGCTACTCTCTTTTGGTATCTGATGTTGGGCTTTCTTTTGCTTGTATTACATATCAGCTTGAGAGCTTCATTCAGCAGTGGGCTTGCAAACCTTTTATCAGTGGAAGACGTGACCCTGTGAGCCTTTTGCAAAGGAAGCTGGTGACACTAAACTGGAGGAAAGGGTCAGGCTATTCTTCTCCTCTTTCTCCACCCCTGAAATTAGATTGAACTGTACAAAATTGCTGATACTCCATCTATAAATGTGACATTTTCATATGACTCAACCTAATATTTTCAATATAACTAGATCTGGGAGGAAAAGTTGTATCTGGGAAGTGGCCTCCTTGTTCTGATCCCAGCAGGTATACTGAAAATAAGAGTGATCTAAAATTCTAAGGCATGTAGCTAGTTATTAATTGCTATTAGCTCATTCATTTAAAAAATGGGACTAAAACTAAAGCTTCACACAGAACTCAAAATTAGTAGGAGAAAATTAAATAGCCAGTATGTTTTTAAATAGTGCAAATTATGGTACAAATAAGCTTAAGTGCATCCTCACTTGTCTGGGTCTTTCACTAGTCAGGCTCTTCTCAGGTATAAGCCAGCTTGCACAAAGGCTTTCTCCATTTTTCGTATCAGGGTCAAATACTTACCAATTTAAAATATCTCCATACCGGAAGTAGTTATTTTCAGCCACCCCTGCAGGAGAGGATTTAAGAAGTCTTATTCAACATCATGTGGCTTTCTCTATTATATGGACTGAACCCAGTCTCTGCTAATACACGTGCCTGTTGTTTGCTCTAGTCCCTTCTTCTGCCCCTATCTCTTTGGGTTTCTGATCACTCCTATTCTTTATTCTTCATGGCCATACTGGTGATATTTTGTGCTTTGTTTGATTGTGACTTTAATCACTTCTAATAATTACTTCCATAAGACCAGTGGAAAGATTTCAGGCCTAGAAAGAACTTTAGTCAGGTTCTCTGTAGGGCAACAGGCATAATTAAGCATCGACTATGTGCTGGATCCTATGTGTTATGGGACCAGGACGTACAAACAAAATAGTAATCCAGACAGACAGCATTTCTAGACAGGAATCAATGCTACTCACAGTAATAATTCAAAATAAGAAGAAATCAGTCACAAATGTGCTGGAGGATCTGAATGGTTAAATAAATTAGGGTGCACTTTGGGATATTGTATTGCTATTCAAATGTTTACAAAGAATTTTTCATTTGTATTAGAAAGCTTTAAGATGTAGGAAGTCCAAAAGCATACTAAAAAAAAAAAAAATGTGTATCTAGGGGCCCCAGGCTCTCTCAGTTAGTTAAGTGTCTGACTCTTGGTTTCAGCTCAGGTCATGATCTGAGGGTTGTGAGATTGAGTTGAGCCCCATGTGGGGCTCTGTGCTGGGCGTGGAGTCTGCTTAAGATTCTTTCTCTCCTGGGGCACCTGGTGGCTCAATCTGTTAAGCATCTGCCTTTGACTGAGCTCATGATCCCAGGGTCCTGGAATGGAGCCCCACATTGGGCTCCCTGATCAATGGGAAGCCTGCTTCTCCCTCTCCCACTCCCACTGCTTGTGTTCCCTCTCGCTGTCTCTTTCTCTGTCAAATAAATAAATCTTTAAAAAAAGACTCTTTCTCTCCCTCTCCCTCTGCCCCAAGCCCCTCTAAAAAACATGTGTATCTAATATCTAAACAAAGTACATAAAGTACATAATAGAAGGAAAGATACCAAAATATTGACAGTGCTTTTTGCTAGCTTGAGGGATGCTTTTTCCTTCTTTATTCCTCTTTGTATTAGGGACTCAGGGATTTAGGATTATAGAAACCAACATAATTTAAAATCCTGGCAAAAAGATCCTTGAGGACAAGTTAAAGCCCTTATTCATTCAGAGAAGACTTCCTAAAAGACTTCAAGTACTTGAAAAGCTTTTCAGACAGGGCATGGTGACCAAGTCTTCTCTAACACCATTTTAAAAAAATAGAATAAAAAGACATACATAAAATCTAGCAAGAGAAGTCAAGTTTTGGCTATGGGAGAGTTTCAGTGGGGGAGGGGATAGTTTAAAAATCAGAATTGCTTATGATAGCAAACCATGGCATTTTCTTTTTAGAAAGTTTCGGCAGCAATTTTTTTCATCTGCTTATTAGGATTCGGGAACAGTTCAGGCACTGTCCTGAGGGTAGAAGGGTTAACTGATTGCATTCTTGAAGTTACATCAAGCCCTTTGCTCTCAGAGCACATGGTACAACTCTGGTCTCGAAACATCATACCCTTTACCGTGCGCCATTCTGAAAATCTGTTCAGACCTGTCTTAATAGTATTCAGGAAAGCAAATGGAAAAGATCCTCGATTCACTAGTAACCAGAGTAATACAAATCAAAAGGTGATTTCTTTTCTCACTTCTCATATTGGTATCTTGGTCAAGAGTGTCGGGAAACAAGTATTCTCTTGCTCTGTGTGTTGGTGTGTTAATTGGTACAACCTTTTTGTCAGTATCTATCAAAATTTAAAATACACAGAGCCTTCATCCCAGTAATTCCATTTTGAAGAAATACCCTAGAGAAATGCTGGTACATGTGCACAAAGAGACATTGCTGATAATAGAAAAAAGTTTAGAAACTATCCAAATGTCTGTTTGTAAAGAATTAAAGTATAGAACATCCAGACTACAGTATGCTATATAACAAAGGAACAAGTCCATTCTAAATAGACTTCATAGTATGTCTTGGAACTATTTCCCAGTTCATGAAAAATATATACAATATTATACCATTTGGATTAAAAATATACCTACAGAACAGGCATGTATCTATATATGCCTATGTTAATTTCATGCACAGAAAGATGTCCAGAAAGAATTTTTAGCAAATAGTTATTGGTGGCTACCCTCCTAAGAAGACACTATGACTCGTTGCTCAAGATAGATGATTGTTTAATCTGCAGTCAGAAGTTTTACAATGAGAATATATTCCTTAATTAAAGACAAAGGTAAGTAAAAATTGGGAAATAGGTATATAATATAGAAATGAAGACAAGTACTTAAAATAGGTGTTTGTGGCATCTGACAAAGACAAAAACTAGGAAAATTGGGCTAAACCTAGAAAGGATGGTGGCAACATGGGTTTTAGGGGGAGATAGAAAACATAATGGAAAACATCATGCTTATAAAAGCAAAAAAAATTAAGATTAAATAACACAAAATGTGCAGAACTGTAAGAGAACTATAAGACTTTACTGAGGAATGAGTGAAGACTTGCCCCACTAGGTTTCAAAATATGTTATAAAATGTAAGTAAATAGGGCACCTAGCGGACTCAGTTGGTTAAGCATCTGCCTTCAGCTCAGGTCATGATCCTAGGGTCCTGGGATTGAGTCCTACATTGGGCTCCCTGCTCAGCGGGGAGTCTGACTCTCCCTCTGCCTCTGTCCCTCCCCCCTGCTTGTGCTCTCTCTCAAATAAACAAACACAATCTTCAAAATGAAACAAAACGAAAAACAAAAAAATCTAGGTAAATAAAACTAGTTGGTACTGATGCCTGATTAGACGCATCATAGAATGGAATAGAGTCTAGAAAGCAATTGAGTACACGTAAGAATTTAGAGTACAATACATCAGTAAGGATAAGATAGATAAACCAATAAACTCCCAAACTGTTAGGTCCCAGCCCAAAAGGCCTGAAAGCCTGACCACATCCATCTGAGTAAGTAGGAAAATGATGGGTGGAATGAGAAAGTCACAGAATTCCCCAGAGTAGGAGTGAGTTTGAATGATACTGGCTTCAATTTACTCATTTTTCATGTTTTTTTGAAATCTATAATTTTACTTAATGATTTTACTTTCCTGGGGCATTTGGCTGGCTTGGCTGGTGGACCGTGCGCCTCTTAATCTCAGCGTTATGAGTTCGAGCCCCATGTTGGGTGTAGAGTTTACTTAAAGATAAAATCTTGCAAAAGAAAAAAGATTTTACTTCCTTGTGATGGCACAGGAACCGGGAGGGGATGTTCGGAAGGACCACTATGTTTGTGAATGGAATCCAGGTATTATTGCCCCTTCATATTAACTCTCACTTTCATTTCATTAACAGCCTCTCACCTCTTCTGGAGAACTTATAAAGAAGGTCTTCTTATCGAGGAATCTCAGTATTTCTTATAGAGTCTAAAAGAATTCTGGGAGCTGCTGGGGGTGGGGAACTAACTGGTGAACTAGTTTCCTTTCTGGGAAAAAAAAAAAATCATCATCATAACAGGAAGAAAAGCTTAATTCAAGTCCCTGAGGAATTTAAAGTAAAAATCACAGGGCAGCAAGATGGAAACCCCTAGGTTTTTGGAGCCAGTCCAAGCTGAACCAGAAGGGCCTAATGCAGTCATTCATTGATTTGAGAGATAGGATATGTCAAAGGTATTAGAGTTACAACGAGGCAACCTACAAGGCAGAGGCTAGCCTGCCAACCTTTACTTGATCGTTTGCTGCTTGATATTACTGGCAGGAGGGTCAGAAATATTACCTCTTCCCTGCCCCCTTTCCTCTTTGTGTTCTATCTAGTCAATTCTCAATTCCCCTCTGCTTCAGCTGCAGTCACCTCAAAAATAAACCTTCTCCGGAAAGCTTACCCTTACTACACATATATCATTGCCCTTGTACTTGGCACTGTTCAATCTAGTCAGGTGTGAAAATTAAGGAGGGATGATTAGAAACCCCTTAGTATCCTTTTGTCTCAAGCCACCCTTGTCATTCCTATTTAGTGACACCTATTCCATGACACCTGTCAGGGCATATGGCAAGAAACTAAGCACCTTAGATTCTACTTAAAAGAAACGAACCTCATTAACAACATCAGTAGTGGTGACACTCAAAACTTGGGCGTGATCACAAAGAAGTCTAAAAATTGTAAGAAAAGCCTAAGATTAATGACCAAATTTCATATACTGGGGAGTCTCTGAGGGCTCTTCTAAAAACCCCTTTTCCTTGTTAGATTTTTTTTTTCTTAGCACCAGAGCCACAAGGGTGGGGCGGGGGGGGTTAGGGGGCGGGGTGCGGTGAGGAGATTCTCAATGTGGTAAAGTCTCCCTTCTTAGATAGAAACGTCTTGAGCAAGTAGTTTTCTCCTTTTTTGAATTCCTACATAAGAAATTCCACCGATTGATTCTGTGGATGTTTACCAGATACTCTTTGCCAGGCATTGTGCTTACATGATGTAGATACAACGGTGAAAAAATCCAAACTCAATCCCCTCCCTTCATAGAACTCATACTAGAGGTGGTCGAGTGCATAGAAATCAGGTGTTCCATTTCTATTACAGCCCCCTCATGAAGAATAAGGATTCTTCCCTTGTTAAATATGTTTCTTGAAGCTCTATAAGGGGATAGACTGTGCAGCAGTATTTCTTAAACTTCAGTGTGCATCAGAAATAACCCAGAGTGCCTACTAAGCATACAGATTTCTGCCCCCTCCCCAAGATTCTAATATGGGAAGTCTGGGATGGGAATCAGGTATCGGCACGTTTACCAAGTTTTCCAGATGACTGTGATGCAGGTGACTACAAGGACAACACATTGAGAACACTGCCTCCACCCTTGCTTATAGCTAATTAGGAATTCACCGATTTCAACTTAAGGCAATTAACTTTTGTTCAGTCTTTTCTGGACGCAGAAACAAATGCTCAGCATCTTCTTCATATAGGAAGTCTAGACACCGCTCAGAATTGATCATTTTGTGGTTGATTTGGGGCTTTTGGCCATATTAATAGCCCATTGCTACATAATCGATCAGAACAGAAAAGTGGACATGTCCAAAGTCTGGCAAGTCACAGCAAACACAGTTTTTTAATTCTTTCCTAATCATGGTGACAAAACTTAAAAAAAAAAAAACCTGAGTAATTTCCACTGAAGTGGTTTAATTTCATGATCCACCAAAGGTGGTTCAGATCTGCGTGTTGGCAACTTACGACTGTAGGATACATTTATGTCCTCATCCCTAAAGGAACATAACAATACCAACTTATTTGAAGATTAAATGACATAACATATAAAAATGCATATTACATGGCTCTAGTAGGTGCTCAGTAAATATCTTTTTCCTACTCAATGATCCAGACTTTGTAGAAGTTAATCTATATTGAAAAGTCATTAAGTAGTTGTACACTATACATATATAGTGTAGTATATATGTATGATACTACTAAAAACCAAAACACAAAGAGAGACTAAGAGAAAACACTTAGGCAATTCATGAACTATCATACTTATTTCAATTTATTTCCTAGAAGTTGTTAGTTTGGGGCACCTGGATAGGTCAGTCCTTAAGCATCTGCCTTTGGCTCAAGTCATGGTCCCAGGGTCCAGGGATCAAGCCCCACATCGGGCTCCCTGCTTGGCGGGAAGCCTGCTTCCCTTTCTCCCACCCCCCCACCGCTTGTGTTCCCTCTCTTGCTGTCTTTCACTCTCTCTGTCAAATAAGTAAACAAATCTTTTTTAAAAAGTTGTTGTGTTATGTAAGAAGCTTTGGCTGAAAATAATGCTACCTTATCTTTGTGTGACATCTCAAAGATCTTTCCCCATCATTATTTTATTTGATGCTTGAAATAACCCTGTGAGGAAATGAAATTATTACCACATGACAGATGAGGAAACCAAGGCCCAGAGAAAAGAAGTGATTTGCCCATACCCACCCAGTTCATGGAGTACCTCAAGTAAATATTGTTTCTTGAGTAAATGCAGTTCTTCCGTTATAAGCTATTTAATAACTGAGATCATGCTTGAGTGTCAATAAAGTGTGCTTGGATTTCAACAGCCTTCCAACTCACAGTTTGAAGCCAAGACACTTTCATGCAGAAACACCTCTGATCTAGGCATAAAATGTTACCTTAACCAACATTTACTCAGCTGCTTTGCTTGTCCTTCTATGCCCAGAGCTACATATTTTTTTAAAAGCATAAATCTTTGTATTATCATCAAAACACATTGCTTTCTTCTTCCTTTTGTGGAAAAAACAGGACTTCAGAATGCTGTAGAAAAGATAGTTACTGGCCTGATATTAAATCTTGGGCCTATTTCTAGCAAAGAGACCCTATTTTGCTCTTGGAAATACCTTTATCATAACTTCCCTGATAGGGGCATTTTGCCCAATGCACTAAGCAAACCAGGACACATACAAAAGAAATGTACCTGCTCCATGCCCAGATTTTATAGATTTAGATCCTGAACCATTTGGCAACAAGACACCTCAAGTCTTATTTTTTTTTCTTTCAACTTCTCTAATTATGATGTTTAAACACCTTCTACATGTATACCTTCTGCCAAATCCCCTCCTGTTTGAGTCTTTCTCAACACCCCCCCCCAACCCCCAGTCTCTATCTCTGGTTCTGCCTTGTAGTCACTGTCCAGTACTTCAAGACTGCTATCTAGGTAACCTCCCTTCTGGCTTAAATAAACTCTGGCTCCTTTCCTCCCATGTGCTAGCCCGTGCATGGCCACTCCCGTGTCAGTCCAGTCTTGTTTTAACGTACATGACCTAGAAGTAGAAGAATTAGAGATTGTTTTCATGGGCCAGCAAGCATAGCATGGAGCTTCTTGGAAGGCAGATATATTAACTTCTCAGGTGCACCATGGCTAATTTTTTAGATTACCTTGAGGTTTCACACACCAGGCTGTCAAGAGAGAATCTTGTATGAGGACTGCACTCTTTACAAGTATCATAGGGGCAAACAAGGCCACCCCAAACAATTTGTGCCAACATTTATGGAGCTTAGAGCCAAATACAAATGGAAACCACTGGCCTGTGTCCAGACCCTCTTCTCTTCCCAGCCCCAACTCTGTTCCACACCATGAGGGGTATCATATAGATGGACTTGGCCATACCAGCTAAGCTCTATACATTGGGGAAAAGATTCTTGTGATATTATCAGGTGAGATATTATCAGGCAGTGAAAGAAATGGAGACAGAGATAGACAGATTTAAAGGTTACAAGAATAATTTGGAGAATGAAATACTTTATGACCACCTGACCTATGGTATAGTTGGGTCTCCCATTTCCCACTGTCTCTTCATTCTGTGCCTAGATTCTATGTGAATTTTCAAGGATATTTTTTTTAATGGTTTGTGGAAACTAGGATACCACTCTGTTCTTCTTGTCTTATTTTCAGAATAAGGGTGGCATATACAGACATTCAAATCAAGCACACTGGGAGCAGAAGGTGTCTCTTTCCCAGATTTTCTCAACTCATTTCTTGCCCTGGTAATTTCTATTTTTTTCCTCATAAAGCCGCAGGTCTGGGAAACAGGGAAAGTTTAAGGTGATGTGCATGACTTGAGACATTATGATAATGGATCAGAAAGTGCTTTGTAAAGGGTAAAGTTCTATACAAATGTCAGTTGTTGATCATCTCAGCAGGCAGCATCTTTCAGTAGCAGCCTCATTTCAAATAATACCTCTCACACAACACCAAAAGACAACGTGGAGCGAGGGTGTTCAGTCAGCTTTATAGAACATAGAAGGTAAAGGAAGGTAACATCCAGTCAACAGGATGGAATGTGAATTTTCTTTTCTTTCCTGCTCTGGAAAGAAAATGGGGTGGTGGGCTAGTAAATTGATTTACTAACCTCCAGTATGATCAGCTATATAGGTATTGTATGTGAAAAATCTGTGCATTCGTACATGAACACAAAATTGATGTGGGAATGTGCTTTGGTAGGCAGGCAGGTAGGTAGATAGTAGATGGAAAAATCAATGGATGAGTAGAAAAATAGATGGACAGGAGGGAAAGAGAGGCAGGAAAGGGAGAAAGGGAAGGAATGAAGAACACTCAGATGTCAGGTCCTCCTCTTCTCTCCACCTTCCCGACTTGGCAAATATGGGCCTAGAACAAAAATATCCTTATTGCGTGTATCGTTATGTAATCAGTTGTCATTTCAAGTGCATAGCACAATAGGAAATCTCTTCTCTCTTGGGGATTTGCTGTTGGGTGAAAAACGCTGGCATGCTTTCTAATCACCACGGTTGGAGATAGATGACACTGCTGGAAGGAGGGGGATTCAGGGTTTAATTCCTAGAAGAAACATTGTCACATATGTTTGCAGTACAGAATATCGTTTCAATCTTGTAGATTTCAATATTTTGATTCTACCTAACGTACCTTAAGTTTGTAGCCGCCTTCTCCTCTTGGTCAGGGCAACTTTTCGCAGTATAGATTCTTAATTTGGGGTAATTATAAGAATGGGTGTGGTCAAGTGTATCTAGCTTGAAAAAGCTCCCCCCGGGTGGTCGTGCCCCCACCAACACACATATGCACACCTTGACATCACTGTTCTACCCATTTTTATTTTAGGCCTAAACAAGCATCCCTGAAATATATATATGCTTTGATTTTTCTGTCTTGATTAAAAACTGTTCTTCATAAAAACTAGTGATACCGAGTGACCTTTCTCATATTCAAAGCAATCATTTTCCTTCTAGTTATAATACAGTAAAAGATTTTTGTTTTCTGAAAAAAAATCATATTTTAAAATTCAACAAGGATGAAAACTTGTAGGCATATTATATTAAAACATTTACTCTTGCATGCAAGGCAAGTTGCTTGTTAGTAAAAGGCAGCTGTGGAGTTCAAAATGAATCTAAAAATGTGTACCTCCTTTAGAAATTAGTTTCTCGACCATGCTGTGCACTTGAGACTTAGCATTCATTATGGGTAACATTGTGTGCACCTAATACATTGTGACATTAAAAGTCACAATATTCCTGAGGATTTTCTGTATCACAGTGGGAGAACCAGTCTAGTGAGTAGAACAAGAGACAAAGAACAGATCATTCTGTGATCTGTTCTCATTCTAGTTTCTATTTTATCTCATGACCCTGAAAGAGATTATTGGCCTTCATCTTTAATATAAAGATACTTATTCTCTGTGTCTGCTTTCTGTGTATATTGGGGCAGTGATTTTGATTTGCGTTCACTAAATCCTGAAGTTCCTTAAAGGCACCTTAATATCTTCCAAAGAAGCAGGGAGAAGTGAAGTTGGCTTTGAACTTTTCACCATTTTCTACCTGTTTTCTATAAAGAGGGGCTCTAAGTAAGATTTCATGTAAACAAAGGTTGTTGTGGGAGACATACTCATATTCACCACAAATTCTGATTGTTTTCTTCTATGGGGCACAGGGCACCTTTGCAGTTACATGGGAGCATGTGATTCTTCATGTTGTTTTATCCTGCCTTGGAAGAGCGTAAAAGCCTTGTGGTGATGGTAGTGTTTTAAACCAGAGCATCGCCTTCTGAGTTATATTTCATATGTAGCGTGAATGAGAGGTGAGCTTCTGCTCTTTCAAGCCACTGAGATCGTGGGGCTCGTTTGTTACCTAATCTAACCTATACTGAGTGGTGCAAATGACCTTTCAAGGCCACTGCCAAAATAGAAAGAGCAAAATTCCAGGCGTCGTAAGTCTAGTTCCAGCTCTGCTGCTGGCCAGCCATGTGGCTTCAGTCAAGCTAGCTCATTTCTTACGCCTCAGTTTCCTCTTGTTTAAAAAAGCAGAAATAAGTAAGTTGCGTGCTTCACAGAATGTTTAGGAGATACGAAAGAGTACTTATTTAATTATCATATTACTTTAGAAACTATAATCAGTGTAAATGCTTGCAAATCAATATCATGCTGAAAATTTCTAGAAAGGGGAGGACAAAAGATGGAATTCCTAAATGCTTTCTCCCAAGTGCCTAAGTACCTCCCTGGTACTTAGATCATGAGATCATGAAAAGATCTCATGTGAAGATGGTATAGCATCCCTTTTCAAGCAGCTAGTATACCTAAATCTGGCTGATTGATTTCACTAAGGATCCACCAAGAAATAATATTTCCTGTTGAGATTTGACTGCACACACTTAAGAAGAAATGCAAGACCCGTTATAATCAAAGAATTTAGGTGTTAATAAATTTTTCAAAGCTTGTTAAAGACCAAAAACTAGGTAGAATTCACAGCTTTTCTGTATTATAGCACTTGATTACTATAAAAGAGATTCCAAAGGCAGCAGATTTTGGACATTTGAAATGCACGTTCCCCTTTCAGTGACTTCTTATGTTCAAAGTGAAGAGTGAATACCTGTTACCTAAATTGTATAAATTTGTATGCCATGGAAGATATTTTCCTTCATTTCTGAGCTATTAGCTCCTATTATTGCACTAGGGGCAGAATCATGATATTTTGAGCTTTTATATTGTCAGCTTTCTGAAGGGGTTTAGATGGACATTAAGGAGTGTATGTGATGTAATGAGCACTGGGTGTTACATAGGACTGATGAATAATTGAACTCTACCTCT
The DNA here is from genome assembly GCA_028646535.1 of Procyon lotor. Classification (NCBI taxonomy): domain Eukaryota; kingdom Metazoa; phylum Chordata; class Mammalia; order Carnivora; family Procyonidae; genus Procyon; species Procyon lotor. The sequence goes on from CM053612.1 coordinate 21,756,769, forward strand.
GAAACTAATAATACATTATGGATTAGTTAATTGAATTTAAATACAAATGTTTTTTACTTTTTAAAAATTTTTTAAAATGAAGGTGTTTAGAACAGTATAATCAAACCGCTGTAGGATTTTGGACAAATCATTCTGGGCCTCTGTTTCCCAGTTAGCAAAACAAAAATAGCTATTTATCTCTTCTCTAAAGGGGTAATTATGTGCCTGTTACCTTGGGCTAGTGAATTAGAAAGCATTGTGAGCAGTTGTGAGAAAGCCCCCACTTAGAAATTGATTATAGGAAATATCAATTATTATCTTCTGATCACCCACCGCTAACACAACATGGCACTTACCAGCATTATCTTTATTCCCTAGACTGCCCTTGGGGGATTCCAGGGTAAAAATCTATATGTGCATTTTTAATATCCACCTCGTATAGTGACTGCATATTTACAGCCGTAGCCATACATTTTCCATCCCTTCATGCTTCCTTGGCTTTAGACATCAATCTTATATTTAAGGGTCATAATCCTTAGGGACAATGTTGCTCTTTCCTGTAGCCTAGCTGAATTATTTCTCCCAGTCTCAACCCTTTGTGTGCTCTTGCACTGTAGGTTTCCATGACACTTAACTCCAGTGAGGGCAACCAAGGGTCATGTGAGAGGAGACAGAGGCAAGTCTGGGTTATATCTTTTGATGAATTTCACTTCCCCACTCCCAAGTCCACTCGCAGTGATGAAACACAGTTCCTTTGGTATTGCTACAGTTTTGATTAAGCATGTTAAGAGTCTTGTTGGCTGCAGTCTGAACCCTTGGCAACACCTGTTTTACAGCTTCACTGGTAGCATTGCCTTGCTCAAAACCAAATGCTTTAGATACATGTGAGAGAAAAATCGCAGCACTGGTTCAAGAAATCTGCAAATCCATCTCCTCTAAAAGTTTAATTTTTAAAAAGTTGATCTTGGCTTGGGAGACTTTTATTTCTTCAATGACTATGTCAGTGTAATTTTCCACCCTATCAGATTAAGCTTTTATTCACTTATTATAAACGATTTCCCACAATATCCTTGTTTGATCTGCCAACTTGCACGATCTACGGGCCTTGGGGGGAAATGGGGAAGGCAACTTCTACTACTCAAAAACCCCTTGTGTGTTGGCCACAGCATAATTGTATTTCTGCTTTACACCTATATCATGGTTGGGTAAACAAAGTTATACCCAATGGTGAATGAGTAATCCTTTTCAGTAGTATCAATTTCCAGAGTTTTGGCCCCATGAAATGAAATATCTGTTAGTATGTTTACCATTACCAGTCCAACTCATAAGATTGTATTGATTAGATTTTTGCACTGCAAAAATACCATTTTAAACCAGAGTGAAATCAATATGGGTGTGTATTTTTTATATACAAATTGGATTTAGCTCAAAAAGAATATTCTTCATTGGAGCAGAAATAAATCTGGAAAGAAAATCTGATAAAGCATCCCAAAGTGAAAAAAAAAATTTACCCTTCCTGGTGCTTTAGTCCTTTCCCCTGACTATTAATCTGAGCTCAGTCCTTGCTGTCTGAGCAGAGATTTCTTTTCTGCTCAAAGCAGATCAATGTTTGCACAAATTAGGACTTGAGATAACATCATCAGCGTGCAAATGCCTTCTTTAGATTTAAATGACACCATAGCGGTCCATTCAGCTCTTTGGGAAGCAGCAGAGACTGAACTACAAAATGGCCAGTGAGGCTCCTGACAGCGGTGCGCTTACTGTAAAGCACAGAAGCTCTTTCTCTTGGAGCACTTAATGTTTCAGAAACATCCCACCAGATGGGGTAGGATTATTTCCAGAAAGCAATTAAGGCAGTTACTGGAGCGATGGTAAGGCATCGCTGTGAGTAAGCAAATAGCCAAGTTGCAGCCCCTCAACTTGTACTAGTTTTCATTTGATTTGGTTAAAGCTGACGTTCAGAGATAATGAATATGGCTTCGGAAAGCTAAAAAGTGATGTCTATTAACTCTGAATGTGGACTTCCCATGCGTGAGGAAGACTGTAGCTTATTTCCAAAATAATTTTATAAGCACTCAACTAAAACTAAAGACAGTGTTCCCTGGTTCCCTTATAATACTGACAAGAGCACTTTTCTAATAAAACACCCAGAGCACCTATCCCTGGGCTCCTCACCCAGGAAGTGCTCACGAGTGTTAGTTCACTGACACTGTTCACTGTGTCAGCTGATGAACACATACACTTCATCTTCCCCGTACCTGCCACTCCCATAGTCTCCCCATCTCAGGAAATGCAGATCCGTTCTTTCAAAACCTTCAGGGTCATCGTTATCCCTCATATCCACATCCAGTCCATCAGCAAATTTTAATTGGTTCCATGCTCAAAATGTATACAGAATCTGACCACTTCTCACCACCTACCTGGATGATGGCAATGGCCTCCTAACTGGTCTCCCTTTGTCCACTGTATCATCCTAAAGAATGATCATTTGTAAATGAGATCATGTCACTCTTCTGCTGAGAAGCTTCCATTGTCTTCCCATTTTGTTCAGAGTGAAAGCTGACTCCCTGCCCGTGGTCTACAAGGCCCTCCGCAGTCTGTTCCCGCCCACTCCCATAACCGCTTTCATGACCCTCTTCCCCTTTCATCCACTCTGCTCCAACTACGTATTTTGGATTCTGGCCTCTTTGTTGTTCCTCAACACGGTGAGCATGGTCTCACTTCAGAACTTTCTACTTGGTGTTCTTTTTGTCTTACCCCCAGCTAGGTACGAGGCTCTCTCATTTCAGGTACCTGTTCAACTGATACAATATTAATAATTGATACAATATTGGAGAAGTCACCCTATATAAAAGAGCAACTCCCCACCCTCTCTATCTCTCTTGGTCCCTCTGACCCTGTTTTAATTTGCAGCATAGCAGTTATCACCAGCTGAAATATCCCATACTAATTTATTTATTATCTGCCATACCCTCACTCCCTCCCACACACATACACACCAGAATTTAGGCTCCACAAGGTAAAAATTATCTGTTTTGATCTCTGATGTATCTCCAGTGCCTGGAACAATACCTGGCATATCATAAGTTCCCAGCCAATTATTTGTTGTCAAGTAAACCTAGCAAAGTACCAAACAACCCGCCACTGTGTCTCATTCCCTGTTGTTTCCTTCTTCCTCCTTCTCCATCTCTACGCCTTCCTTCTCTTGTTCATCACATCTATGACTCATTGAGAACATTTGCTGGATACTGTTGTGGATATTGTTCTGTCTCTTTTAATTATGAAAAGAACTCTATTAGGTATATATTATCCTCATGTCAAAAAACAAAGGAATTAAAGCCCAAAGACTAATGTAATTTGCTTAAGATGACTCAATAATATATCAAAGCTATGATCTAAACCCTAGTCTGTCTGATTCCAACACTCATTCTCATTCCATTCCTGTATACCTAGTGACTTCTTCAGCTTATCTTCTAGTCCCTTTTTATCCTCTGCTCTTCTCCTTTTAGCAACTGGAGCATTAATAAAATCCAAGAATGTCAGATCCAGACAGAAACGTAAACATTAACTTTTCTTTTTTTTTTTAAGATTTTATTTATTATTTATTTGACAGAGAAAGAGAGAGATCACAAGTAGGCAGAGAGGCAGGCAGAGAGAGAGGGAGAAGCAGGCTCCTTGCTGAGCAGAGAGCCCAATGCAGGGCTCCATCCCAGGACCCTGGGATCATGACCTGAGCCTAAGGCAGAGGCTTAACCCTCTGAGCCACCCAGGTGCCCCAAACATTAACTTTTCTAACAGTCTTGCTTCCTCTCGCTCCTTTCCTACTTTCCACCATTTTACAGTTAGTGAAATTAAAGCTCAAAAATATTAAGACTTGTCCAAGATCAAATGGATAGCAAAATGAGTACTAGAACCTTCTTATTCCCATCTTGTATTTTCAGTGGAACACCTACACATCTTTTAACAGCCAACAGGATGACATGAGGTTGCTGAGAAGGGATTCAGATTAAAAGGATCATGAAAGTTCTTAGGGAAAGAAAAAAGAGATGGAAGAGTGCCTAGTCTCCCCACCAAACCAGTGGTTCTAAAATAAGAGAATCCATGAAAATTACCTAAAATATTGTTAAAAGGAAAATTCCCAGCCCCCCCCATTTTGATTCAGTAGATCTAGAGTGCGGCCCAAGAATCTACATATATAACTGGATCCCCAGCAGGTGACTTGTGGGCCGTACTTTGCTAAACCCATGTAATCCAAACACACGAGGTTCAGGGTGACATATATAGTCTTGCTGCAATGGTGCCATAGAAATTATTTTTCAGAAGAAAAACATCACATTGCTTCATTTAGAAACTTGGAGGAAATCGAATTGTCATTTCAATACTGAAAATAGCTTGGAGTGGTTTATAAGTTTCAGGCTTTAATATACATTGCCACAATAAGAATTCAACTTTTCATGTCACCAAAAGTAACACAAGATGAGAAAAAAGTCTACTTGACTTGATATACGATGACAAAAATATGTATGCTAATTAAAAGCCTCTCACTTAATGGGAACTATGCATTTATTAATGATGCATGACATTGGCATTCCAGTGGAACAGTAGATCATGCTCCATATTATCCAATGCAGTCTATTACAGTAAATACCCCAAGGATTAATAATGTTTCATCATGGTAAAATCAAGTTTAAAATCATTGTTAAGTTACTGGACAAGTGACATCAGTCCTTAGAGGCTGAAAATACAAACAACACTGAGCAAAGCAAACATTACCAAAGATGAAATTGGCAAAGCCAAAACCAGAAGGGTATTTGTTATCTAGCTGTGCTTTCAATATTGGAAAAAGATACTGGAGATTCAAAAATGGAATTTGTTCCCAAAGTTCACCAACAATTCTCTTGCCCCTTGACTCCATATAGAACAGAAGGTCCCATAGATCACACCTGGAGTTATTTGAGGAATAGACCAATGGAGAAAAAAGTTGTTTTATGTGTGATTTTTAAGGTAAAACTTTCTTTTGGACCCAAGAAAGGACAAAACTGTTCCTAGACACATAAAACCACCTGGTCAAAAGTTGTAAAATTCACCTCTTTTATTATCTTTACTGAAAGAAAAGCCCATCTAGTATCGTGAAAGTGGTATTGAACTTGAGAGAACACTTTGAAAACTTGTACTCTAGATATTAAGGGACAATTTTCCAAAATGTGGCCTCCTTTTTGGTTGAACTCAAATTGATTTTTTCAAGAAAATTTGGAGCCTGACACTTTGACTTCATAAGATTTCCTGGGGCTCTGTCCTCAGGGTTTGTTTTTTTTTTCTGTGAGCTCCATGTAGGGGAAACCTACCATCTGTCCTAAATGGGTTATCCTCTTTGTCCTGGGTCTAGCGGTGTCCTTCAGAAATAGAAAGAGCATAAAGGGGAGGGTCAGGGAAGGGAAAAAATATGTCCAGTTGGTAAACTAAATACTTTCATAAATATCATCTATTTCCAACAACCGTTTTGAGTAGATGTTTTTATCTCATTTGACAGATTTGGAAGTTAAGGTTAAATTAAAGTATTTACCCAAGTCCACATGGCTAGTAGATGGCAGATCCAGGATTCAAATCCAAGTCTGTCAATCATGAAAGCTCATGCTATTTCTATGTATCAAGATTATGTTGATTTATTAAGTTGTCAAGAGTTTTTTCGTATTTACACCATATTTTCAATGTTCCTGTAAGTTAAGGGGGGTGATTACATACTCCTTTTTGCAAATGAATACAAAGACTCAACCCAAACCATACATCCAGGTTCACATGGCTAATTAGCATATCTAGGCTCCCAGTTGGGTCTCTGGATTCTACCTCACATATCAATGACTTTGTATTTAAAGATGAGTTTCTGCCCGAGCAACTTCAAACTGATAATCTGAGGTGTTTTTATTTTAAAAAGTAAAGAACCGTATCCCTTGAAGGAATGGAAATTTTGGTAAAAAGCAATGTGATTCTGTTTGAGGAAGCCAATGCTTTGAAGGCATCTCCTACATAGAGAAATATGAAAAATATGAGATTGAACCTACTACACATTAGTACTCTTTTATATCATGGTTAGCTTCTGTAATAAAAATATAATTAAGAGATAACGTCAAGGGAATAGAAGGTGTCTAAGTAGAAGAAATTCCTGTGACAGCTCAGCAATCCAAATGTCAAGGCAAAGCAAAGTGCCTTCATTTTTGAGGAGGAGCTGCTGATTTTGAGACGGCACCGTATTACTATGTCTTTTTTCCATTATGCTGAATAATTTATGTAGATTAAATAAATTTACAACAGAAGTTATCGCAAAGGTGTGAGAATAACCAAGGAATATAGTCAAATTAAAGGGTGAAATGTTATTGTGATAATGTAATGATTTTATTAAAGTGTCACTTGCATGTATTAGAGAGCAAATAGCTTAAATGAAAAAAATAAAAATTGGACATTTTTATTAGAATCACATCCCAATTTAACGCTGACTAGGATAAGTATGATATTGTAGAAATTAACATTTTTCTGCTTTACTCACCTCTGGTCTCTAAAAGTAAGTAATGAGATGTCTTGATAAGGCTTCCATTTCGTTGTGATGTACACTTGTACTTATTGTATAGCAATGAACTGTCTGGATTTAGGTTGTACTTAAAAAAAATCCCTTTATTGTGTAGCCAATCAGACTTGCTTAGGATATAAACTCCTACCAATTGATGTAGGTCATCCAAACTACTGTTGAATGCAGTCCAGGGTAGGGATAAAAAGTATAGGCTCTAGAGTCAGGCTGTGGGTTCAAATTCCTGCTGTACTGCCTTGTAGCTATATATGACCTTACGCAAATTGCTAAGCCTCAAATCCCTGCCTCTGTAGAGTAGGGTTAATAACCGTACCTCAATCATAGAACTGTCATGAGGACTAAGGAAAAGAATTCATTTAAATCACTTAGCACAATGCCTAGTATCTAAAATTCGCAGTTAAAATTCCCAGTAAATATTAGCAATGACTGTTACTATCATTATCATTAGTATTGCTTAATGTCAAAGATCTGCACATTGAGAATACATTCTATGTTCTTGATAACTACAGTGGAATCACTATTTGTTTAAATAACAAGAGAAATAAATTAGCTCATAGTTCTGAAGGTTAGAAGTCTAGAATAAAAGTATCAACAGGGAAGCATTCCTTGCCTCCTCCAGCTTCTGGTGGCTTTCAGTCTCCAACTCTATGTGGCCATTTCCTCTTCTCTTCTCCTTTTCTGTCTCTTGTAAGGACATTTATCATTGGATTTAGAGCCACCAGGTTAATCCAGGATGATCTCATCTCCAAATCCTTAATTACATCTGCAAAGGCCCTTTTTCAAAATAAGGTCACATTCACAGGTTCCAGGGGTTATCACAAGGGTATATCATTCAACCCACCACACTCAGTAAAATATCTTTAGTTTCATTTCCTCTGTCTTATCACCTCTTAGATTGATACATCCAGGAAGAGGATTTGTCTTACTCTGGGCTGTAGTAGCAAAATCCTACAAACTGGGTAACTTACAAACAGCAGAAATTTCTTTCTGATGTTTCTGGAGGCTAAGAAGTCCACAAAAAGACCTATTTTTATTAATTTTGAGGGGGGTTCTCTGCACCTCCTGGATTTTGATGCTTGTTCCCTTTGCCAGATTAGGGAAATTCTCTACAATAATTTTCTCCCATATACCTTCTGTCCCTATCTCTCTTTCTTCTTCTTCTGGGATCCCAATTATTCTAATATTGTTGCATTTTATGGTATCACTTATCTCTCGAATTCTCCCCTCGTGGTCCAGTAGTTGTTTGTCTCTCTCTTTCTCAGCTTCTTTATTCTCCGTCATTTGGTCTTCTATATCGCTGATTCTTTCTTCAGCATCATTTATTTTAGCAGTGAGAGCCTCCATTTTTAATTGTACCTCATTAATAGCTTTTTTATTTTCAACTTGGTTAGATTTTATTTCTTTGATCTCTCCAGAAAGGGACTTTATTTCTCCCGAAAAAAATTCTCTAATATCTTCTATGTTTTTTTCGAGCCCTGTTAGCATCTTGATAACTGTCATTTTGAACTCTATTTCTGACATATGACTAATGTCCAAATTGAGTAGGTCTCTAGCCATCAGTACTGTCTCTTCTTTTTTTTGTGGTGAGTTTTTCCGCCTCGTCATTTTGTCAAGGTAAGAGTAGATAGGTGAGAGAAAAAGATTCTCTGGAGTTCCGTAGTTTTCACTGATTGATTAACTAGGTCTTGGCTGGATATTCTAGCTGATCTTCTGGGAGAGGGGCCCGTTGCCGTGGT